>PVIA01000117.1:0-597686 GCA_004024845.1 Tonatia bakeri
TCTAATGCAGTGTCTTTGACTATACCCTGCTTCTTTCTTTGTTTTGTTGTTTAGGTTCCTGTTAAAGGTGAAATCATATGGTATTTATCTTTCACTGCCTGGCTTATTTCGCTTAGCATAATGCTTTCCAGTTGCATCCATGATGTTGCAAAGGGTAGGAGCTCCTTCTTTCTTTCTGCTGCATAGAATTCCATTGTGTCATAGTTTTGATCTTTTAAAAAGTAAGTCCCACTAGCATTTCATAAAATAATGGTTTGGTGATGATGGATTCCTTTAGTTTTTTCTTGTCTGGGAAGCTCTTTATCTGCCTTTTGCTCAGTAGAACAAGCTTGGGTGTAAGTCTCGGCTTTTCATGACTTTGAATATTTCTTGACAATCCTTTCTAGCCTGCAAAGTTTCTTATAAGAAATCAGCTGACACTCTTATGGGAACTCCCCTGTAGGTAACTAACTGCTTTTCTCTTGCTCCTTTTAAGATTCTCTGTTTATCTTTAATCTTTGGCTTTTTAATTATGATGTGCCTTACAGTGAGCCTCTTTGTATCCATCTTGTCTGGGACTCTGTGTTTCCTGGACCTGTATATCTATTTCCTTCACCAAATTAGGGATGTTTTCTTTCATTATTTTTTCAGATAAAGTTCCAGTTTTTTGCTCTTCCTCTTTCTCCTTCTAGCACCCCTATGATGTGAAGGTTGGAGTGCTTGAAGTGCTTGAAGTGCTTGAAGTGCTCTGGGACCAGAGGCTACTTACACTGTCCTTGGGTTTTTGTTTTGGATATTTTTTTATTCTTATTCTGATTGGTTGCTTTTGCTTCCTTATGTTCCAAATCATTGATTTGATCCTTGGCTTCACCCACTCTACTGTTGTTTCCCTGTAAGTCATTCTTTATTTCACTTAGTGTATCCTTTATTTCTGACTGAATGTCTATTTTTGACATTCCTTCCCCTTGAGAGACAGGATCTATTTGTGTGTGTGTGTGTGTGTGTGTGTGTGTGTGTGTTAACCACTATAGTATAGGGGAAGTGATGCTATGCCATTTCCAGAAATAGCCTGTAAAAGAGGACCAGTGACTTCTGCCTTGGTCTCTTGTAGTCCTGATCTGTGGGAGAGATGGAAAGAGTCTGAGGCTACATGCGGCGGGAAAGGGACTGCACTGAACCCAGCCTTCCTGTTGACCAAGGCACCAAACATGTCAGGCCTGTTAATCCCAGCTCAGCTGCCAGCTCAGTATCACCAGGAGCCCATTCATGTCATGTGAAGCTGGAGAATTACCCAGCAAAGGCTTGCCTTACTTTCTTCTTCACAAGATTTTGAGCTGTAATAAAATGGTGGTTGTTTTAAGCTATTAAGCTTTAAAACAGGTGGCAGGTTGCAAAGCAACTGGAACAGAGGGTAACAACACAGAATACGTCAATGGTCTGCCTAAGGTCACTTCAATGTATACCTGTGGCAGTAGGGCAGAAACCAAGATTCCTTACTTTAGAGTCAGTGTTGTGGAATTATGGCATATTTTATTTAATAATTAGGGTATTTGATTTTTAAATCAGTTAAATTTCAGGTGCTGGAGTACAGAAGTGCTTGAAATGATTCTCTTGGATTCCAGTTGTAAAAGAATGTGTTTTAAAAAGCATAATGAACAAGTTATAACCAATACATGTATTATTTTGGCCATAATAAAGTTTACTTAAAAATTTATAGTATACAAAGGATTATATCAACATAAATCACTGCAAACATTTGTTAATCATGAATACTTAAATATTATTAAAGTTTGCTGAATTCTTCATATAGTTTGTGCTAACACTTATTATCTAGGCTTACTTAGACTTGGGGAAATTCTTGAGACAAAAAGGCATCTCTGGCTCAGAGGACACGTGCATCTGTTAGCTCCAAGTTTCTGCCAGCTGGGAGAAACATCGGTGTGTGGGGGAGTAGGGACAGTGACACTGGAGGGACTCAGCTGTTTTCTAAGAGATGGGTCAGTAAAACAGTCTTCTTTGGAGACTTTGGGTCACATCTTAAATTATCAGGTTATTTCTTGACTACTCAGTGGAAGATATTTTATAAACTACAACTGTCTGTCTCTTTTGGTTGTTTCTTAGAAGTAGCTGTTAAAAACCTTGCAGAAGCAGTTTTTGAAGGGAAGTTTCTAATGGAATTGAAATAGATTTTCTATTATTGAAAACTGTTGATGTTCCTGATACATCAGAAACATGTAACTCAAACTACAGGTGTACCTCCATCTGGTGGTGACTCTCAGAAGTGTCCAACGTGAAAAACTTCAGAGGAAGCTGGAAAATCAGATGAAAAGCAATTGTTGTCTTTATGCTTTCGGAATTATTGACAACTTTTTTATATCTTTGTTCCTTTCTGCCTTTTTTTAATGAGGCTTGATTTTAGTCTTACTGTACATATTTATTTTATCATAAAGGATCAAAAGTATTTTTTGGAGGAAGTGGACAGGTATAAATAAATCATTTTTCTATTTCAAAGTTTTTTTTTTTTGAGCTGGAATGAAAGGATTATTGATTTTGAATTGAAATATGGGAACACTGAGGTAGGTCATTGATTTAAAAAGAAGATATTAGTAAAGATCAAGGAGATATAATTCAATATTACAAGCAGCTCTACTGTTTATATGACCTATAAAAAGAACATAGGTTGTATACACCTGTAATTCCCCAAATCACTCAGTATTTGGAAAACTGTTCTACAACCAATTCAAGAAATGTTTATTGAGCTCCCAACATGCGTCAGGGCCTTGGATGTGTCAGAGGAATAGATACAGGTCCCCACCCCTCCGGAGGGAACATGTTGACAGAAAGAAACATCAGGACATAATCAAGGTAAGTTACAGAGTAAGGTGGTAATAGGTGCTATGGGAAAAAATGATCAGAAATCTTGGAATATTAAACAGGGTGCTCATGATAGGGCTCGCTGAGGTGAGATATGAGCAAAAACTTAAAGGGCGTGACATTGTTTGCAGAGTGGAATCTGGGGAAGAACATTCCAGGCAGAGGGGACAGCAAGGACCAAGGCAGGAGTTTACCTGGTGTGTTCAAGGAACGGCATGGAGGAGGCTAGAGGTGAGAGCAAGGGGAAGAGGCATAGGAAGAGAGATGAGAGGGAATGAGGACTCAGATCTCATAGGATCTCCGAAAACTTTATAAAGATTTTGGCTTTTACTTTTTGTGGTAGGCAGAATAATGGCCCCCAACGATGTCAATGTCCTCATCCCAGAACCTGTGCATATGTTACATTCTGTGGAAAGGGAACTGCAGATATGATTAACAATATGGACCTTGAGATGGAGAGATTATCATTGCTTATTCAGGTGGGTCCAGGGTAGTCACATTAACCCTCAAACTTGGAGGAATTCCCCACTCCTGTCAGAGACAGAGCCCCAGGAATGTGGGAACAGCCTTCACCTGGCAGCCAGCAAGGAAACAGAGACAGCTGTCCTACAATGGCAAAAAACTGAATTCAGCAACCAGAACGAGCAGTGAAACTGATTCTCTACTAGAGCGTCCTTGATTTTGGCCTTGTGTGACTGTAAGCAGATTCATCTGAGCTCGCTGGACTTTTGACCTGTAGGGTCCGTAAAATAGTTTCTGTTAATTTGATTTGACAGTAATAGAAAATGAATACACCTTGAAATGGAGTGATTGGATACTTTGGAGTAGAGTGGTATCATGATATGAATTATGTCCTTTGATTTATGTAAATTTTGTAATCTGTTGACAAGTGGTTTTTACAATCTCTTAGGGTAATCACCTTTCAGCTGTGGTAGTTAAAAAGCTGAGTAATTTATATCCTTGATATCAGACACCTGTGATAGGCAGAATCACATCTCCCAAAGATGTTGGCTTCCTACATTTTCACAGTTGGAAAAGCCTTTTACACTTTCTGAATATATATATTCTCCAGGAAATCCAGATTAATATGACTTAGAACAATTCAACAAATACAAAGTTATTTAATTCATTTAGGGAAAAATTAATCCTTATTAGCAAAGCCAAGCCTGAATTACCTCTTAAGCCAATCCTAACCCCTCTACTGTATTTGTCCTCTTTTTTTGAATCTTTCCTTCCCACAGACTAAGTCCTCATTAAAACCAGAGTTATGACAGATTAAGTGAGGGATAAAACAGTATTATGATTGTCTTTAAGTTCTTGTGTCAATGTTTCTTAAAATTTGTGTCTATTTTCCACAGTATTCCATTTTGGCTGCTCAAGCAGCAGCAGCATATGAGTTTTGTGAATCAATCATCAATTAATAACTGTCTTTTAAATTTGTATTGGGATAGTATTTGAACAAAACCCAGCTCCATGTGAGACAACATTTCAGTCTGGGACCACAGACTTCCAATCAACTACAGATTAAGAACTTATAGCTGTGGGAAAAGACCAAGGAAAACCTCTGGGCTGAAAATAGGCCTGAGCAGTTTCTAATAGATTCTTTTTCTAAAAAAAAATTGTAGAAGCTTTATTTGCAGTAGCTAAAACCTAGAACAACCCAGATGCCCTTCAATGGATTAAACAGTGGTACATACTAGTCAGTAATAAAAAGGAGCACGCTACTGATGCAGCAACCTGGGTGAGTCTCCAGAGAAATATCCTGAATGAAGCAGGCCAGTCACAAAAGGTTATAAAACTGGATGATTTCATTTGTATGGTATACTAGAAATGACAAAATTATAGAAATGGGAAGCAGGTTAGTGGTTGCCGGACATTACAAAGAGGCAGGGAGGGAGTGCAAGGGGGAAGAGGATGTGGCTCTAAAAGGACAACATGAGGTGTGGTTTGGCGATGGAAATGCTCTGCATCTTGACTATTAACGTCAATATGCAGGGAGTGGTATTGCACTGAAGTTTTACAAGACACTACAATAGGAGAAACTAGCTACAAGGTACGTGGAATCTCTAGTATTTCTCATAATTACATGTGAATCTATCATTATCTCGAAATAGAAAGTTTAATTTTTAAAAAAATAGTCCTTTGATCTCATCCAATGTGGGCATCAATGTCCTGAGGTTGCCTACTATGCACTTGCCTCTATGTGAAGAACTCATTGTGCTCACGTGATCAGGTTTCTGAGGATCACATTTCATCCATGACAAATTCAGTAAGGCATCTAGTCTGTCAAGACTGGGGAACTTTGGAAATACCCAACCTTGACATTTGCCATATTATCTTCCACTTGCAAATGTCTGAATTCTAATATTTCAAAGATGAATTCGAGTCCCACTTTCCCAATGAAGTCCTATGCCGCCACCCTCGAGATCCTTGATTTTCCTTTCTCTGAAGGCCTCCGGCACCCTTCCTACCTGTGATGTCTGGTGTAGGCCGCTAGCCTCCCAAGGCTGTGGAGTACAGAAATGCACTAGTGCCAGTTGAGAGCTGCTGTAATAATTCTGAGCCCCAGCCCTAGGGCAGCAACTCGGAAGGCACCAGGGGCAAACAGGGAGGAATTGACTTGTACTGCCTCAGGGTGAGATATGAGAAGCAGCTTTCTCCCAAAGAAGTGCAGGTGGTATGTAAACATTTCTAGTGAGAAACTCTCATGCTTCTGGACAGGACACAATTTAATCCTCTTTGTGGTAAAATGCTGGGCACAATATAAATATGCTGTATCCATAGTACTTTATAAACTAAAAAATATGATGTTACTTTACCTAAGATGAAGTTCACTTGTGCATTGAACATGGCACCAAACATTAAGGCAATTGGTTCTCTAAGGATCAGTAAAATCTGTTCACATTAAATGTTTAACCTAATGCATCTTATAGCAGCAAGTTCCCATTGCCACTGAAAACCCAACCCAGATGTGACATTGTCAGATTTAAGTTAAAACTTTTGGAATATGACTGATTAATATTATGGCTAATTAGGAAAGAAGAATTAATACTATGAAGTACTGAAAATAAAGGAGATTGTCCTGGCTGAGTAGCTCAGTTGGTTAAAGCATTGTCCAGATACACCAAGGTTGCACGTTTCATCTCTGATCAGGGCTCATACAGAAATCAACCAATGAATGCATAAATAAGTGGAACAAATCAGTGTGCTTATCTATTTTTTCTTGCTCTCTCAAAATTAATAAATACATTTTAAAAAACATGAAGAAAATAAAGAAGACTGAGGACTTGTAAAATTTGGGGTAAACTTAAGAAAAATGAATCTGGAGGCTTCACTCAGGGAATTATTTGGGGAACCCAGACTTCATTGTAGTTATGCAAGCCAGACAGCATTAGCTAAGGTAGGTCTGTACAATATCAAATTTGTATTCTACAAATTTTGAAACGCTGTACATTAGTGCCCCCTTAACTGTGATTTTGCCTTTCATGGTTTCAGTTACCTGTGGTCAACCTTGGTTGGAAACTATTAAATAGAAAATTCCAGAGGTAAACCATTCATGTGTTTTAAATTATATGGTGTTTTGAGTAGCATGATGAAATCTCACGTGATGGTTTGCTCTCTCTGTCCAGCCCCTCCCAGAGTGTAAATCATCCTTTCATCAGTGTCTCCACCTGGCCCGTAGCTCCTGGCCCATAAGTCACTGAGTAGCCTTCTCAGTTATCAGATGGACTATCTTGGTATCACATTGCTTCTGTTCAAGTCACTTATTTTATGTAATGCCCCAGAGTGGGAAAGCAGTGGTTCTGGCAATTTGGATAGCCAAGAGAAGTGGTAAAAATGGTTCCTTTCAGTGACAAGGTGAGTTCAGAAAAATAAGATATTTAAAAAACATTTTCTAAATGTGTTTATTGAGTTTAGAGAGAGAGAAACAGCCATGTGAGAAACATCGGGGGATCAAGCCTGCAACCTACGTCTGTGCCCTGACCAGGAGTCGAACCCCCAACCTTAGGGTGTAGGAATGATGCTCTAATGGAGCCACACTGGCAAGGGCCAAAATAAGCTATTTTGAGAGCGACCACATTCACATTAACTTTTATTATAGTGTCTTGTTAGAATTGCTTTATTTTATTATTAGTTATTTGTTATCTCTTCGTTGAATTTCTAAATTAAACTGTGTCACAGGTACGTATGCATAGGAGGAAATTGTGTATACATAGGGGGCAGTACTATCCATGGTTTCAGGCATCCAGTGGGGGTGTTGGAACATGTCCCTCATGAATGAGAGGGAGACCACTGTAAAATACTACTGTAGTTTAATGCTCATTAAGTTAAAAATAATTTAAAATTCACGTTCGGCTTTCTCTTTGACCTATGGGTTATTCAGAAATGTGTTGTTTAGTTTTCATGAATTTGAGGATTTTCCAGATACCTTTCTCTTCTTGATTTCTGGTTCTGTGATCTGAGAATGCTCTTGTATGATTTCTGTTGTTTTAAATTGCATAAGATTGTTTTATGGCATTGAATATAGTTTTTTCGTTGCATATTTCCTATATACTTGGAAATTATTGGGAATTGACCATATATTAAAATGTTTAAAAATAGTACAAAAGTGAAATAGTGCGTGAAATGACAGATAAGTCACAAAAAAAGCCCAGTTATTCACCTTGTGACCATTTCCCCTTGCAATGTGACTTTACAGCTTCTTGTATCACAAAGTGGGGTTTCATTCCCAACCCCTGGAATCTGGGATGACCTAGTGAGTTGCTTTGGTCAATGGAATTAATGGAAATAGTAGTGTAAAAGTCCTAAGTCTAATCCTCAAGAAGCCTTGTGCTCTTTTTTTCTCTCTCAAAACACTGCCATCAGGATTAGAACTAGCCTGGGTAGGCCTGATAGAAACTGAGAGAATAGGTAGGAAAAACCTCAGTGATCCCAGATATTTTGAATCAACCCAAACCTGGTGGGATCAGCAGAGTTGCCTACCTGGCCCACAGGTGACTGCCTGAGTGAGAAAAAGCTGAGACTAGAACTGCCTACCTGCTGACAGACTTAGGTGAAACAATAAATGGTTGTTATTTTAACACTCTGCATTTTGGGATAGTTTATTATGCAGCATTACTGTGACAATTGATAATTGATACATAGCTCACACCTAAATATAGTTACCCAAAGTATGCTTACATGGAAACATATATAGACATTAAAAAAAGTTACAAGTACTTTCAGGTAATTTAGATTCCAGGTATCAAAAATTATGTGGTGACAAAAGGCCATGTTTCCTCCAAAAGGCACATCTCTTTCTTATCCCACTTTGGATCACCTACATCCATAAAAACACACCCTAATGCTTCTGAAAATGATACATATTTCCCAAACAGAGGCAAATGAAAGTTTATTCTAATGAAGAGTGTGGACTCCGGATGCAGATTCTTGTACCCACTAGCTGTGTGATCCGATCGTGGGAGATGACATTTGTGTCTATCACATAGGACCATTGAAAGGATTCATTAAATAAATAGATATAAAGAGCTTAGAATAGCACATGGCATGCAGTAAATACAATAGTGCCGTACATGTTAAGTAAGCTCAGTATTGTTAAAAGCAGGCTTTCTTTTATGTACTTAAAAATTACTTCATAAAGAGGTCAGTCCTCAAATAATTTTGCTAGTGAGTTGGATAAGTCTTAATGCATTTAAAGCATTTTATTCCCTTTCCAACCTCTGCACTCAACATGCTGCATAGACCTCCTTGCTACTAGAGAGTGGAAGCGGGCCACGGAGAAGTACTGGTGCTGACAGCTTGGAGTAGCAAGTGTAGTTTTGGTGAAGTGCTCTAAGGCAGCCTTCCCTGAGTGTTCTTAGAGCAGGAGAAGTTTGAGGTTAGTAATTCTGTGACAGTACAAAAAAATGTCAACCCTTAAAGCATTAAAAAATCCTTAAAGTTTTAGCTTTGGTTCTTTGCTGGTATAGATGCTACTGTATTACCATTCAGCTATAACATCCTTTGCATCCTGCTAAAGACAGTGATATTTAGTTATTTATATTTTTATTAAGCTTGATAAATGCTGCTTTCATCTAAACACACACACACACACACACACACACACACACACACACTCTGTATGAAACAGAGTTTTTTTCCAAAGGGGGGAAGAATATTTTTAGAAGGACTAGAATGTGCAGGGTCAGAAGAAAATGTAATGTAGCTGTGTTAGGATAGTGTGTATGTCTGTATACTGTGGCCCTTTCCAAAAGCATTTGAAGTAGCTTTTAAAAATACATACAATATAGCAGGATGAAAATTACTGAAATGGAACATCAGTTGTATAACAATAGGAAATTGTTTATCCTTTCCTCTGTCCCTTCCTTTTAATGGAATCTTTCCAGTTACGCTGAGCACCTACCATATGTCAGGCACTTCATAAGAAAGAACTGCCCCTGTTCATAAAGCAACCATGGTATAATCGTCCCTATTTTACAGGCAAGGACTTGAGACAGTCCCTCTGGGCTGTAAAAAGGCGGGGGGAGTGGAGTTTGGGCCAAACCCAGATCTATCTGACGCTCAAGTTATGTTCGTCCGGGTGGTGGTTTCCACGTTAGGTCGGCAGGGCCCTCTGAGGCGGCTGCTCAACCAGAGCACTGTCTACGTGCTTCCACAGTAGCACTTTCGCACGAGGTCACTTTTGCATACAGCTTATATGGTTTTGAAACACTCATGTGGAAATACATTCGGTTATTATTTAACTGTTAAACATGTAGTGGCTTCTTGGATGTGCTAGGTCTTAAAATCCTTGAGAAATCCCTAAAAAAACCCTATTTTGTTTATTATGTACTTTAGCAGGTGTTCACTAAATATCTGCTCTAACTAAATAGAATCCAGGACAGTGAGAAACATGCTTTTATGGAATAGGGACCATTGGCCCCAGAAAACCAGAACTTGGGATAATCTCAGGGCGAGGACCATCAGTCATTCATGTTCTTAGGACCTTTAGAAGAAGATGAGAACTTAATAAATGTAAAACAGTTTTAATTTTCATTATATGTTTATCATCAATTGGCTAGGTTTGAAGACATTTTCCAAAATCTTTTGTGTTCAGTGTGAAGTAAAATAAAGCACAAATTATTAATAGAAAAATTCCACTCATAAGATACAACATAAGAATTGCAATGAAATATAAAATTTTTGGATGTTACAGATACAGTATCATTCCATTTCTCCTGCTATACAGTTTAAAATTTGTCCATTATAAAACATTAATATTACTACCTTACCATTCTACCTAACCTCCGATATATTTGTAGCTTAGCTCCAAAAGTTCATGTTCTCAAATCACAAAAGCACATTTAGCTCAAATGAATTGACTTTCTCCTTCATAAAACAACTCTATGTGATTAATGAATAAGTCTATTAAACCTTGAATTGAAGAGGAACAATCAATGAAGCAGACATTTTTTGATCCATTAGGTACAAATTTAAAGTAAGCCTCTTTGGTGAAGCTATTTTTTTCATATAATGTTTTCAGCGTGTTATTTGACAAGAAGAAAAGTTCTCTGTAAGGTTGTAGTACTTAAGCATTAATAAGTGTTGAAGCCCTGCCGGCGCTGGCTGTCAAATCTGTGTGTGTTAATGTGAACAAATGAGGTTTTCTTCTCCAAAGAGGAAAACAGGTCGTTAGAGGTTAAACAGTGATGAGCAAAACACAGGCAATGTCAGTTTGATAGAAAGCCTTCAATTTACAGGAGTGACCTTTAAAAGTGAATGCATAAATAATCTCAACATAATCACTTGGTATAATATTTAGGATTTATAGTTTAGGTAGCAGTAAAGCACATTTATTGATTGATTTGATTGTTAAAAGTTGTGTCCTTTGGGAAATCATCTTAGTACATATTAAAGCAAAAAAAGCAGTGATAACAACAAAACATGAACAACTAAAACAATCATGGAATGAAAAAACCACCCTTTAAACGATGTATTACAATGGAAAGTCAGGTTTTTCTTTTCTTTTCGTTTTTTTTTTTTTTTTTTAACTCAGCTCCAAAATTACAGAGCAAGTAGCAAGTGGTAGTTGGTATGGAAGGGACAATACCTTAGGACAATTAAACCAATATATTTTCATCTTTAGTAATATCTAATTCCAAGTCGATCCAAGTCTTTTGTAACTTAGCATTGTGCCAAGGGCTTTCAGATCCCCTATTTCCTTCTATAACAGCAAAGACAACCTTTCCACTATTCAGGCTGAGCAGTTAGGTCTAGTACCCAAAGGAAAAGAAGGAGGCTACCATGCTCTGGAAGACTCTGCCAGAGGGAAGTGGAAAGCCTCTCTCTTTTGGTTCCAGAGTATATGGGGAAAAGGTAATTAGACGTGGGTATCTGACTTCCCTTGTTCAGGCTGATAAATTTGTAGGAAAGTAAAACATTGAGTAGAGTATCTTTTGTTCCATTGTCCTTTCAGAATGTTGGCATGAGGCTGCCACTTACGGTGGCTCTGTGTCAACATGGACGGCAATCAATGGCTGATGAAAGTGTACAGAAAGGTGAGTCTGCTGTGGCATTCCTGGCTCCCACGGAACAGCTGTATCTGAGAGGGGTCTTTCTGGGCACTTGCTCAAAGTGGTTTGCTGCAGTGGTGGGCCAGCCAGCTCCCATGGGAGTTGCCTCCAGACTCTGTGAGGACGTCTTCACAGCAGGCAAGGTCTGATTGGGGGTTGAGTCACTGAGGGTTGTGTGGGGCGGGCGATGGAGCCTTTCTAGACCATGACTGAGCAAAAATAATGGCCCTCGTAGTCTTCAGTCATACAATTTGCCACCCCCTATGGATCATACCAGGCACCCCACAGTGGAGACCAGCAAAAGGATGGCAGGCACCTCCTCATCTTTCCAACTTCTCAGTGTTGGGGGTCTAAGAGTTTAGTCCTTGAATGTCTTCTCTTTTTTATCTAAACTTATTTTGTTTGTTTTAATATCATTCCTATGCTGCTATCTCCCGATTGAAAAATCCAGAATGAAATTGTCTTCTGAATGCCTAACTCCTAAGGTAAATTGCCTGTTCAACTCCACTGGGATATCTGATACACATGTGAAACCTAACACGTCCAAATGAAACCTTCTTGTCAGTTGATGATAACTCCAATCTACAGTTGTTCAGGCCAGACAGTCTTAAGAGTTATCCTCGACTCTTTGCTCTCATAATCTATACAAAACCCACCTATAACTCCTAGAACCCAGCTCTTTCTCACTGTGACCATCACCACAGCCACCACCATATATTTTTTTTTTTTTTACTATTTTCACCTTTGTTTCTCTAGAATATATTCTTACATAACCAGAGTGATGCTTTTGAGTGTGAAGTCATGTTACTCCTCTGCTCAAAACCCAAAAATGTCTCTATTTCCCTCAGAGTAAAAGCTAAATTTCTTGCCTTGGTCCATAAGCTTCCACATATTCTCCCTGCCCTCTTTTGCCCTTGCTTGCTGTCTTCAGCCAAGCGACACGGGTCTCCTATTTGTCTTTCTTACTTTCTTCCTTCCCTCTCCCTTTCCCTTTTCTTTCTGATTTTATTTGTTTTTAGAGAGAGAGGGGAACGGAGGGAGAAAGAGAGGGAGAGAAACATCAATTGGTTGCCTCTCACATGCACCCAACTGGGGACTGAACCCTCAACCCAGGCATGTGCCCTGACTGGGAATCCAACTGACAACCGTTCGCTTTGTGGGACATCAGCCAGCCACCTGAGCCACACCGGTCAGGGCAGTCTCCTGTTTCTCAGACACACCAGGCACATTCGGATTGCAGGGCTTTTGCATTTGCTGTTTCTTCTGCCTGGAAGGCGCTAACCTTAATATTTGCATGACTCAAAATCTCACCCTGCTCTCAAATATCACATTCTTGGTGGAGCCTCCCTGGTACAATATTTAAAATTGCAATCTTCACCCCCCTAATCTGACATTTCCTAACCCTGTTTTTCTGGTTTTGTTTTACCTTTTGGTTTGCATCCCAGGCAGGAGAGGCTTCATCTTGGTCCTAGACATTTATTTCAGTTTCTCCACTGAAGCCTGCTGCTCCTCAAATTCCTCAGCTTAAAATATAGGAGTATGCCAATGTGCCATACTTTGGGATAGACTGTCTTGAGCCCTGGCAGAGACATTTCGAATCTGGAAGCTTCTTATCCTATCTAACCAGCTGGGAGAGTGCACTTCTTATCTGAACTAACTAGCTGATGCACCTTAACAAGCCACTCAGTCTCTCTGGGCCGGTTCATCCATGAAATCACTGCCATGGATCACATAATCCATACAAGACTCCTACCTTAAAAACAAATCTACGGAATGGAAATATTCATCTTTAAAATTAATTTCTAGCCCAGAGATGTGTTTATTAAAACAAGACTACTGGATATTAAAATTCCAATTGTATTTGTAAGGAGAATCTGTATATTTTACTGAAGTAATTTTTTTTCTTTTGCACCAGCTTGTTAGCTTGTTGATTTTGAATTTTCTATTATGCTTTTGAACACTACTCAGTTCTACATATATACCCTTTGTATTCCAATAAAATTAAACTAAATGTATGTCACCTCTCATGTAGGAATGCACGAGCAAATAAACAGTATAGAGCCACATATTTCAGTAGAATTAACCGAGCTGACATTATCCTTCACGCTGGCACTGTAATAGGCTATTGATCTCAGATTGCATTTTTCTCTTTATAATTGAATTTTGTTCCCAAATGAAAGAACATGTTCATTTTTGGGTTGCATGTAGTGAAGTAAAAGCTGCGTCAGGGCCAATTTTATCATGTTCTCAGTGGAGGACTAAGCCTTTCATAGAATTAAGTGTGACTAGGAAAAAAAATATACCAACTTCTTGGAAGAGATTTTCTTTTTCAAAACAGCTAAATTTTAGATGTTAATTGTTTAAAAATATCTGCATTATTATATCCACAGAGCAGAATATACATAAAACTACAGAATTTTTCTCTAAAAACGAATGGAAGATATGCTGCAATTACATAAATTAAGCCATCTATAGGAGCTAAAAGAGATTAACACTGAAGAAAATAAGACAGAGGGATTAATAATAAAATAAAAAGATCTTTAAGTAGCAAATAGTTGTCTGCAAAAACTAGAGGTGATTTTCCATCTTAGGCTAGACCCTCCTTTGATTTTCTTTTTTAACAGTGAGCTGGAATTTTAGGGAGTTAAGCAAAGACTTTTTTATGTCTTTTATTCTCTATCAAATGCAATGGCCCCAATAATATTCAGACACTACTCATAGTGCTTTCAGCCCTCTACCAGAAGGAGAGAGTCTTTGCCCTCCAAGTCCTGGGTCTCAAAGCTCTTAATTGGTTGTTGTGTACAGATAACAGAGGTTACCTTTGAAACAAAGGGGAGGTGTTTCTGTCCCTTTTTATTACTCTCCTTTGGTGGGGAGGGGAGAGACAAAATGCTGGAATTCAATTACAAAACAACACTCTCAGGGCTCCCTTCAGGCCACAGGGAAAACTTCCCTACTTCTCTGGCCCGAACTCCTTGAAACAAAATGCTGCAAATGTGTGTGTTGTGTTGTTCACATTGGAAAGGAACAGCTTCAGGGCATGCGGAGAATGTGAACAGAGGAAGCTTTTAAGTGAGGACAGATTAACATACCAGATCCTTCCTATGAGATAGCATAAGTGCAGCAGATGCCCCAATGCCTCCTGCCATTTTTTTTTTTTTTACAATTTATTTATTTTATTGTTCAAGTACAGTTTTCTGCCTTTTCCCCCCAGCCCTCCCCACCACCCCAGCCCTCCCCACCTCCTTCCCCTGTTTCCGAGCCCCCCTTATTATTGTCCATGTGTCCTTTATAGTTGTTCCTGCAAACCCTTCACCCTTTTCCCCCATTATCTCCTCCTCCCCTCTGGTCACTGTCAGCCTGTCCTCAATTTCAATGTCTGGTTATTTTTCTTATACTTTGTGTTCTAATGCGTGCTTTTGGAGGTCCTCATGTGTTGGTGAAGTACTCCCCATGGTTGCTGAGTGGTGAACATTCTGCAGTGGTGAACATTCATTTTATTCCTAAATTTGTATGTATTCATGTTTAGATATAATATGCATTAAGTATGGTATCACATTGGCAACTAGATGCTTTGGTGGTTAGAATTGGGAATGGTTTTATTTTTCTAAAATATTTAATTTTATAATTGTTTTTTAAATTAAAACTATTGACTTTAAATAATGTTGATTTAAAATAGATTACTTTAATAATTGTGCTTTTTAATTTTAAGAAATGGCTTTGAATATTTCTTTCAATCATTTTTTAAAGATTATTTATTTATTTATTTTTAGAGACAGGGAAGGGAAGGAGAAAGAGAGGAAGAGAAACATTGATGTGTGGTTGCCTCTCATCCACCCCCAACTGGGAACCTGGCCTGCAACCCAGGCATGTGACCTGACTGGGAATCGAACCAGCGACCCTTTGGTTCACAGGCTTGCACTCAATCCACTGAGCCACACCAGTTGGGGCTTGTTTTGAGTATTTTAAGAGAAAAATAAACTAGTTGAAAATATATGAGGAATAATTTTTCAGGTTTTTAAACATTAACTCACATTTTTGATAGAAATATATCCACATTTGAACACTTTAAAAAACAATTACATTTACTTGTTAATTCTTTAAATCACTGGGATGCTTATGTCAAAACTGTGATAAAAATAGAGTAAAAATAGCCCTGACTGGCATAGCTCAGTGGATTGAGTGGGGGCTGCGAACCAGGCATCACAGATTTGATTCCCAGTCAGGGAACATGCCTAGGCTGCAGGCCATGGCCCCCAGCAACCGCACATTGATGTTTCTCTCTCTCCCCCTCTTCCCTCTCTAAAAATAAATAAGTAAAATCTTTTAAAAAAAGACTCAATATAAAAAAAAATAGAGTAAAAATAGAAGAAAGTGGAGTCTTTTTTAAATACTTCCTGCAAGAGTGAAGCTCAGGAAAGAAGAAAATTGGGGAAAAAACAGTATAGAAAACTTACAAAGTCATTCTGCTTAAATTTTTAAAAGCTAAAAACAAAGCAAAAGTTTCTCTTGTGCGTGACCCACATAAAAATCTTAAATAGAACATTATAAAACTTCTACTTAGTGGTGATTTAATTACTGATCAAAGCAAAATAAGCAATAAAATTATTCTCAGCAAACCCACAACTTGAATAGATCACAGAAAATTCCTGAAACTATTTCCTTTACTAAATAAAGGCTTAACTACTCGTTAAAGTTGGTAGAAGGTGTGTAGCCTCTGTGCGTACTTGCGCCGTGGTTCCTCATGTGTTAAGGATCGGTCTTCCTTACTCTTCCACTCTTGCTGAGCTCACCCTTTTCAGGCTTCAGGCTCCGGAACCCACTGAAACTACGTGGACCGGCTCCTGATGCACCTTCCCAATTCCATGGTCAATTCTCACTCCTCATTTTACTTGACTCAGCAGCAATTGGGGATATAGTGTGATCAATACCTTCTTCCCCTTGATACACAACTTTACTTTCTCCGAGGACAACATACTTTTCATTTTATCTTGTTGTTACTCTTTCTCAGTCTTTTTTGCTCGTTTCTTTTTTCTCTGTTTTCTCCATGTTGGAGAGCCCCAGGGCTCAGTCCAAAGCCATCTCCTCTGTGTCTACTCATTCCTTAGGTGGTTTAATCTGTTCTCATGCTTTTAAACAAGTTTATATTTCCTCCCTAGCTTTTCTCCTGAACTTCATATTCAAATATTCAACTTCTTAATTGACATATCTCCTTCAGTGTCTAATAGATATGTCATACTTAAAATGTCCAAAATTGACCTGCTGTTACTAACCTGCAAAAGTTGCTCCCTTTGCAGTTCTGTCTTAGTTAATGATAACTGGACCCTTATGGTGGCTCAGGCCAAGCAACTTTCAGTTAACTCTTCTCTCATAATCGTATAACCCTCATCTTGTTCATCCCTCAGTAAATCCTGCTAGGTCTAGTTTTGTAATATATCAAGAATCCATCCAGTTGTTAATATCTCCATGGCAACCAACCTGTTCTACTCTATTATCATCTTTCACTGCACTGGCCTCCTGACTAGTCTGGTTTCTACTCTTGCCCTCTGTGATGGTTTAAAATCTCTTCACAAACTCTGACTCTTGAGGAGAGAGAGCCTAATTCCCTTCTCCTTAACTGTGGGCTGGTTTTAGCAACTTGCTTGTAATGATAGAATCAGGCAAAAGTGACAGAGTGTATGTTCAGAGGACTCGGTCATAGAAGAGCAGCTCTGGGCTCTCTCTTGGCCCACTTGTTCTTGGGGAGACCGGCTGCCATGCTTGGGGACACTCAGGCAACCCTCCAGAGAGACCCCAGGGCAAGGAACTGAAGCCTCTTGCCACCAGGGAACTGAGACCTCCTGCCAGCAGCTACGTGGGTCAGCATCTTGGGATTGAATTCTCTGGCTCCAGTAGGGCCTTGGGATGACTAGAGCCCCAGCTGACATCTCAACTCTAACTGCAGGAAGGGGAGACCCTTGTGATTTAGTGTGTTATGCAACGTGAAAAAAACCCCCAAAAAACACCCATGGGCCTTTTCAAATGGTTAACAATCAAAAAAAAAAAAATGCAGGTCAGGGCTGAAGCAAAAGTGAGGCTCTTGCTCTCGCCATTCCCTCTCCTTTCACTTACTTTGCAAGCCTCGGCAGTTGGCTTCTGACCCCACCGATTTCTCCCTTCCCTTTGAACTTACACCCCTCTCACTACCTCTGGCCCTCCTTTCTTCCCTCATTCCTGTCTCCGAAGGCTCCCTGGAGATTCTGTCACAGCTTCTTCTGCTCTTTCTCGGTGGAACTTTGTAAAAGAGAAGCTTACAGTTTCAGTCTTCGGTCCTTCACCTCTTCCGCCTGCTGCAAATTGACTTTTGACTTCATCAATCTCCTGCCATGGTTCACGCCACAGAGACTTCATAAAAACCACATATAATTCATTTTAGGGTTTTATTTTGTTTTTACTTTCTACATAAATCTCTTTAATTTTGTATTAAAATTAAATCATGCACATAGTGCACAATTATTTGCTGAGTAGTTCACTTTGTATTAGTCAAAGGGAAAATTGAAACTGTCAGTCAAACTGCATGGTATAAGAAATAATATCTTTTTATTACCAGTAAGCAGAAACTTGTACAATAAAAATATTTTGTTACTTGGAATATTACCAATGGTGGCAAGTTTGGAAGGTATGCAAGGTGTTTTAGTGAGGAATTTGATTTCAGTCAGCTTACTTTTTATGTTTTTTTTTTTTCTCTTGGCTTATGGTTACAATACTTGAGCACAAGTATAATGAAGCCTTGTTCAATTTGAGACCTCCGTATAGTAATGTAATAATATTGCAAAGATTCATCAGACGTTTCCTCATTTAATCCTTAACTTTTTGAAGGGTATTTTCTTCTCCCACTATGTACTGATGAAGTAAGTGAAACTCCGAGGGAGATACTCGTCACACTCACATTGCCACAGGTTGTTAGTTTGTGTTTGCTCAAATCCAGCTGTTCTGACTGCAGGTTTAGAGCTGTGCACCAGCTAAGGACAAGTACACAAATGAATAACAGTATAGATGTAGTGACACTTCACAGTAAGCTATTTTTTTACTTTTTTAAATTATATTTTATTGATTATGCTATTACAGTTGTCCTGATTTTTCCCCCTTTGCCACCCTCCACCCCGTGCCCCTGCTCCCTCAGGCAGTCCTCCTACCATTGTTCATGTCCATGGGTCATGCATATAAGATCTTTGGCTGCTCCATTTCCTATACTGTATTTTACATCCCCATGGATATTCTGTAACTACCTATTTGTACTTCTTAACCCCCTCACCTCTTCATCCATTCTCCCCACTGCCCCCCCCCCCGGCCCTCCCCCCCCCCCACCCCCTCCCGCCAAATCTGGCAATCTTCCTGTAACTAAATTCTTTTGCTTTTAAGAGTCTCTGTTTATCTTTAAAGTTTGGCCTTTCAAAATGATGCCTCCTGGAGTGGGCCTCTTTGTATCCATCATAATTGGGACTCTGTGCTTCCCGGACTTTCATGTCTATTTCCTTCAACAAATTAGGGAACTTTTCTTTCACTATTTTTTTTTCAGATAGATTTCCTACTTCTTGCCCTTTCTCTTCTGGCACCCCTATGAAGCCAGTGCTGGATCTGGCTTCTTAAGGTTGGGTAAACACCCCAGAAGCTGTTTATACTACTCTCATTTCTTTGGATTCTTTTTTTCTTGTTACTGTTCTGCATGGTTGTTTTTTGCTTCCTCATGTTCTAAACCATTGATTTGATTCTTAGCTTCATCCATTCTACTGCTGTTTCCCTGTAAATTGTTCTTTATTTCAATTAATGTATCCTTCATTTCTGACTGGGTCTTTTCTATGCTGCTGAGGTCATCGGTAAGTTCCTTGAGGTCTTTATAAACAATGTTGTAAACTCTGCATCTGATAGATTGCTTATCTCTATTTTGTTTAGCTCTTTTTCTGGAGTTTTAATCTGTTCTTTCATTTGGTCCATGGTTCTTTGTCTCCTCATTTTGGCAGCCTCCCTCTATTTGTCTCTATATATTAGGTAGAGCTGGTTTGACTTTGTGTCTTCATAGAGTCGCCTAGGTATAGTAGGTAGGTATAGTATAGTATAGTAGGTATCCTGTAGGGTCCTACTATTACTGCCTCCCCTGTTACCCAAGCTGGGTATTCGAGGTGTGCCCTTTGTGTGGGATAGTACACCCTTCTTCTGTAGTTGACCCTTGTTTGCTATAGGTACATTGATGGGAGGGATTTACCCAGGCCTGTCAGCTACAAGGACTGGCTGTGACCACTGACCACCAACATCCACCGTCTGTGGAGGATAAGGTGTGCAGGGGCAGGGTGGGGGTGCTCCAGCGTGGTCTGTAGCTGTTCACTGGGTATGTTGGTCCTGGGGTTTCCTAGGTGGTGCAGGCCAAGCTCAGCCCCCACCTGTGTTTTTGCCCAGGGCACCCTGCCTGAGCTGTAATGCAATCTGATGAGGCTGCTACTTGTGCTGGGCCTGGAGATTCCCAGGTTAGGCCAAGCTGTGACTCTAATCTGGCTGCTAGGGCTCACTGAAGCCAGCTATTGCTTGTTTGATAGGATTTAGGAGCCAAGACCAGCCATTTTATGGAAAGCAGCTTGGGTGGGCTTGTAAGTTGGGTGGGGTAGAACCTCTGTGGATCTCCAAGGTGGGTCACACAATATTAGCCAGGTTGATGGAGTGTCAGATGTAGCACTAGCCTACCAGCTCTGTGGGGGGAGGGCTCAGCAAAGGGACAATGGCCTTTGCTCGCCCGATGCCAGACACTTCAGTCTCTCCCTATATATCACTCGTGCCCTTCAAGCTGCCACCTGGGTGCTGGAGCTCAGAGGGAATGAGTCTGAGTAGGTGAGTCCATGTGTTGGTTTCCCAAAAGGAACTGCCTAGGGCTTCAGCAGCCTCTCCCACCAACTCAATCCCTTCTGATTTTTACAGCCAGAAGGTAAGGGGACTTATCTTCCCTTCACTGGAACCCTGGGCTAGGGGGCCTGGTGTGGGGCTGGGACTCCTCACTCTCAAGATATCCCTCCTGAATTTTTTCCCATGTGGGTGTGGGGCCAGCCCATTCCTTGTCTGTGCCCCTCCTACCAGTCTGCATGGATGTGGTTTCTTCAATTCTGTAGTTGTCAGACTTCCATTCAACTTGATTTCTGACATTCCTGAGTGATGGTTTGTGTATATTTTAGTTGTAATTTGGATGTGGTTGTGCAAAGAGGTGAGCCATGTTTGCCTATGTCACCATCTTGACCAGAACCCTAAATTTATTTTTTTAAACTGACATTTTTGTTTAAACATTACAGGACCATACATTTCCCATTATTTTAAGCTGTTTTAAGCTGTTTAAGCCTTATCAAAAAGTTGTATGTTGAGTGGGTATAGATAGTAAATGAGTTTAGGCTGGTAATAAAAAGCCCTCATATACTTGACTAGATATACTTTCACACAACTCTGCTCTGAACTGAAATGGTTATGTTGTCTTTAACATAGAGATGGGTGTTTAATACTGTTTGGTAATGAGAAAAGGTTAAAGAGTTTGGGTACAAATGGTAAGAAAAGTAATTGGGTGTAATTATTATCTTAAATATTTCCTCCAGACTGTTGATTTTTAAGTTTCAGTGTGTCCTAAAATATTAATAACAAAATTTCATGGGCATCCTTGGCTCATGAATTAGTGTATATAAATGAACAATATACTGATCTATTTGTGAGGCTGATATGTATATGACAAACTAAAATCTAGGTTCTGTAGATACCTTTTGAAATTAAAGTAATAAATATGTAAACACTTAGGTTAAGAAATCTGGCTTTGCTTTTCCCAGTTCAAATTTACATTAATAAAAATTATTCTCAAAGGCAGTCTCCTTGAGAATATGCACAGCTATTGGAAATACTCAAGACAATAAGATTAAAAAGATTAATTAGCTGAGTCAGCAAGAAAAGGAATTCAGGGACTTTGATTCTATAAGGGAATCCGAACAAGCAAATATTTTGAGCAACCACTGACTGGAATAAATAGAATAGTTTATTTACTTTTAGGCATATTTAAACTGGGGAAAGAGTAATTTTTTTGGTCTGTTTGTTTTTTTGTTTTTTGTTTTCAGAGCATGATCAAAAGCTGAGAGGTCAAGGGTAGTACAGGTAGACATCGAGCCTCCTGGAGTGGGTGGGTGACTGTAACCGGCCAGGTGGTAGAGGCTGCAGTGGTGTGGGAACACATGCTGAGTATAGTCCAGAGATGTTGAAGTTTCTTTTTCTCCTCCAGTTCTATGTAGATGTAATCGACATACAATATTGTAAAAATTAAAGGTGTAAACATATTATGATGTCTTTGATGTATTGCCATATGATACATGTATTGATAAATTGATATATATATATTACAAAGTGATTACCAAAATAAGCTTATTAGTTAACATCCATCACCTTACATAGTTACAATTTTTTTCTTGTGATGAGAACTTTTGAGATCTATTTTCTTAGCAGCTTTCAAACCAGCGTAGTGTTGTTAACTATAGTTATCATGCTGTACATTACATCTGTTTGGCCTGACCCTGGGTTTTGGAATTTGAAAGGAAGTAACCAGATTTAGAGAGATTAGCTATTACTGTTTTATGGAATTTTGGATTTCATAGACCAGTAAAGTTTCTTTAAAAAAATTTAAAACTAACATATAGTGGTCAAATTATTTATTTTGCTAAGGAAGGATGTTAAGAAAAACGACAGAAAATAAAAAGTAAATTACTACATGCTATTTCCCCTATTTCATAAAGTAATTGAATTTTAACATCAAATTAGTAGTAAGGGCATATTCCCAGAGTACAGAACAGAACAGTAAAATGCACAAACACGGTGTTAGTAAAGACTTACTGCATTGTCCTTACTTTCTTTCGTAGCAGTAACATTTCGTTACATACTTCCATATCTTCTCACATTGATGTCTTAGATCCCCTGAGTTAAGATGGGTCCACTTAGAGCCACTGAATATTATAGCTATCTAGGCATAAGACGATGAGAACCTGGGAATAAAGGAGAAAGAGCAAGTGAAAAAAGGAAGATAATGATGAAAGAATGACAGCACTTGGTGACACATTTAAGACAGAAGATAAAGGGAGAGAGTGAAAGATACTAACAAAAATTACACTGTCACCTATACAGTTTTAACAGTATTACACATAATATTGCCTTAATTTCATCTTTTAACAAATCCTTTGGGACATCATATCAACTGATTGGTGTCTTTTGTCTTTTATCAGAACCAGAAACTAGAAATGTAATTTTCTAAGTGTATGAAGATCATGCTTTTATTGGTGATTGATTAGTTAAAATACGTGAGTGGGCAAAAGTTGGTTGATAATAATAATGCAATAATTATTTAATAAATAATAATATAAGAATAAACTCTGTGTTTTGTGTACTTACAACTGTAAACCTAATTTTGCCCTACTCTGTATTTCTCCATTTGAAGCAAAACTGATTTTGAGTAATATTTTTAAAAAGGTGAGAAAGTTGATTTTAGAGGAGGTTAGAAAGTCTACTTTAATAAACCACTATCATATAGTCATATTATGCTTTCATAGATTTTTTTAAAATTTACCAGAATTCTTAGAGTTTTTTAGAATGTTTTCGTCTTGGCTCTTGAGAATTGCCAGTTAGCAATAGCCAGATTTTACTGTTGTAGTTGTAAAGTTTCTGATTCTTTTTCTTTTCCAATGAATGATATCATGATATAAGTAGAGGTATGAGAGTGGTGTTATATTTCCAGAAAAAGAGCAAAATGGCTTGTGACTTTTGAGATTATTTTTTAGAGTGTAAAATACACGAGTGGAGCCGAGCCCAGGTGCTGGCTGCCGGCCACAAAGGAAGCCAAACTCATGAGACAGGTGCTCGTGAAAAAGCAAAGAGGTTTTATTCAAATTGCTGGCAATTCTAGAAGGTAGGAGACTCATGTCCTCAGAAAAACTCATCCTCCCATCTCTGGTCAAGCCAACGATTCTTATAGGGAGTTGGTGGAAATTCAAGAGGAGGGCAACTTCCCAGGGGGAGTGTGGACAGATGTGCTGTTTCTCTTGGGAGTAAGAGGAGGGGAACTGAAAGGGGAGTCCTGCAGCTTCTTCACAAGCTCGCTCCCTTTGTTCGGGTGTTACCTCTCTATTTACATGAGCATTCCTCCCTTCCCTAGACACCTGTGGTTCATGCCAGGGTGCCAGCATATCTCCTCCCTTGCAGCAATAAGAACTGAAGTGCAGAATTGACATAACTTTGATTACTAGCTGGGATATATAGAATTATGGATTTAATACAGAGGTTTTTACAAGGAAGGTAGGAAAGGGAAAGTGGAACAAAGAGCTTCGGGGGAAGGCTTGTGGGTATGCAGGCAGTGTTCTTGTTGGTCCTGATAGGGATTTTTATGGTCAGTGTTCTTGAGTAAGTGGGACTCTGAGGTCATACTGTTTCTTAGGTTTACACAGGAACTGAACCTCTTGATTCAGTGAAGTATACTTAGAAAAGGAGGTTTTAACCTGTAGACTCTTGCTTTGAGAGAAAAATCAGGTTAGAGTATAAGATGGACTTAAAATTTACTAAGATTAATATGGGTAGCTTTATATTATAAGTATAGTGTATCCATTCCCCATTACAAGAGGACACCTTCTTTGGGAAAGAAGGTGTATTATTTTCTTTCAAGCAGAGGTTTATTCAAGAAAATAGTGGTAAATGTGTTCTTTGCTGAATGTTAGTCTGTAGCATTAGTGTAAGATGTTTTTGGAACTTCCCATCAAGATGGTGGCAGTGGTAAATAAACATGGTTCATTTCCTCGCGTAACCACATAAAAATTACAACTAAACTATACAACAACCATCACTCCGAACCATTAGAAATCAAGATGAATGGAAGTCTGACAACTGTGGGTTAAAGGAACCACATCCATCCAGAATGGTAGGAGGGACAGAGAGGCAGAACAGGCTGGTGTCACATCCATGTGAGGAGGATAAAAATTCGGGAGGGATATCTCAGGAGCAAGGAGTCCCAGCACTGCACCAGGATCCCCAGCACAAGTTCTAGTGCCAAGAGGGTAAGTCCCCATAACTTCTGGCCGCAAAAATCAGCAGGGATTGAGTCTGTAGAAGAAACTTCTGGCGTCCCAAGCAGTTCCCCCCAAAGAATTCACTCATAGACTTGCTTAATACACAATCTCTGAGTTCCAGCACTGGGGTAGCAGTTTGAAAGGCACCAGTGGCATACAGGGAGGAACTAAAGTGTTTGGCATCAAGGTGGGAGCTGGAGGATGGCTTTCTCCTAGACAGAAAGGCAGGAAAAGGCCACTGACCCTTTGCTGAGCCCTCCCCACAAAGAGCCACAGAGCTGGTAGGCTGGTGCCATATCTGAGACTCCATCAGCCTGGTTAACACTGTTTGCCCTGCCCTGGAGATCTTCTGAGACTTGGTCACACCCAAATTATGTGTCTAACCAAGCTATGAACTATGATTTTACCATATGAATAGCTGGTCTTGGCTCATGCTTCAAAACTTCCTACATCCTCTCAAACAAGAAACAGTAGCCTCAGTAACCTCCAACCCCCATACCTCTTGCAAGTGGCCCCAGGCCTGACACCAGCAGTAGTCAATCTAGATTCACAACTTGATTTCACCTGGGAGTCTCCCAGCCCAGCACAGGTGGTAACTATCTCAGATTGCTTTATAGCTCATACAGGGTGGCCCCAGGCAAAGCACAGGTGAAGGCTTACCTTGGCCTGCGCCACTCAGGAAACCCCAGAGCCTGTGCACTTAGCAGGCAGCTACAGACAATGTTGGAGCACCACCACCCTGCACTCCTGATCCTCCATGGAGGGCAGAGATTGGTGGTTAATGGTTGTAGCCAGTCCTTGCAGCTGACTGACCTGGGTAAATCTCTCCCATTGAGCTGCCAACAGCAACCAAGGCTCAACTACAAGAGAAGGGTGTACTCAGCCCTCACAAAGGGTGCACCTCAAGTACCCAGCTTGGATGATAGGGGAGGCTGTGCCACTGGACCCTACAGGACACCTACTACCTTAGGCCATGCTACTAAGAAAGGGAGTCATGGCAGCTCTATAAACAAACATATAAACAAACACAGGGAAGCTGCCAAAACAAGGAGATAAAGAAACATGGCCCAAATGAAAGAACAGATCAAAACTCCAGAAAAAGAGCTAAATGAAATGGAAATAATCAGCTGTCTATCATATGCAGAGTTTAAAACACTGGTTATAAGGATGCTCAAGGAACTTAGTGAGGACCTCAAAAGCATAAAAAAGATCCAGTCAGAAATGAAGGATAGAATAATTAAAAAAAAAAAAGAACACTTTACAGGGAAACAATAGTAGAGTGGATGAAGCCAAGAATCAAATCAATGATTTGGAACATAAGGAAGTAAAAACAGCCAATCAGAACAACAAGAAGAAAAAAGAATCCCCCAAAATGAGGATTGCATAGGCAGATTTGGGGAAAACTTTAAAGGCTCCAACAGTGTATCATAGGGGTACCTGAAAGAGAAGACAAAGATCAAGAAACTCGAAATCTATTTGAAAAAATAATGAGAGAAAACTTCCCTAATTTGGTGAAGGAAATAGATATGCAAGTCCAGGAGGCACAGAGTCCCAGACAAGGTGGTTGCAAAAAGGCCTACTTCAAGACACATCATAATTAAAATGCCAAAGTTTAAATAAAAAGAGAGAGTCTTAAAAGTAGCAAGAAAGAAAGCAGTTAGTTACCTACAGGGGAATACCCATAGGGCTGTCAGTTGATTTCTTCAAAGAAACTTTGCAAGCTAGAAGAGATTGTCAAGAAATATCAAAGTCATGAAAAGCAGGGGCCTACAGCCAAGATTGCTGTACCCAGCAAAGCTATCCTTTAGAATTGAAGGGCAGATAAAGAGCTTCCCAGACAAGAAAAAACTAAAGTTCATCATCACCAAATCATTACATGAATTGTTAAAGGGGCTTATTTTAAAAAAGGAAGATCAAAACTATGAACAATAAAATTACAAGGAATATATAATTTATCAACAACTGAATCTACAAAACACACACACACACACACACACACACACACACACCCCTAAGCAAACAAGAACAGAGACAGAATCATGGGTACAGAAGTGTTTTGATGGTTGCTAGGTGGAAGGGAGGGGGTATGGGGAAATGGGTGAAGAGGGAATTAAGAAGTACAAATAGGTAGTTACAGAATAGCCATGGGGATGTAGAGTGCAGTATAGGAAAGAGCCCAAGAACTTATTACACATGACCTGTAGACATGATCGATGGTGAGGTAATTGCCTGGGGTAATAGGAGTTTCTGAATAAAAGGAGGTAAAGGGGGAAAAAATGAGATGACTCTAATAGTATAATCAGTAAAATGTAATTTTTCTGGAGTTCTTTTAAACGTAAAACTCTAGAAAGGCTAAAGTCACTTTACTGCTTTGTATAGCTAGTATTGTCTTTGCTGTAGGACATTTAAATGAAATCTGAAGTATATTGAAAATAGTTACCCATTCACTTACTAGCTTGGAATGTGAATATCTGAACAAAGAAAAAATCAATAAATGACTGGAGTTATTTGCCGTAATTCACAACATGTAAAGGTTGTTGGTTTTATCATAAACGAGTCATTTAATTTTATCATTAGTGCTGGTACACTGTTTTAGTACCCAGTAAGAAGTCAGAATGCATTTAAATAATTTAAGCAATTATTAAAAGAAAGTTGAGAGATATTATTGGCATTTATGTAAAAAAAAGAGAGTGAGTTAAAAATGATAGGGCTTTACAATTTCCATAAGAGCAAACTTGAGTTCAGAATAGGATTTAGGATTTAGTAACAAAGATTTCAATCTTTAATCCCTTTGTGTTATAACTATCCTCACCATTTAAACATTTTACGAGGAACTGAATAAAAATGTTAATGCTTATTTTTTACCAGCACTGTGACTGAATAATTTATTATATATTACAAATACTTATGGCTCCATATAGCTATTTGATTTACAGTTGAGTTATTGAAATGTAATGAAATACTTTCTACTGTATTGTAATCACTGGAAGAACCGTATGGATAATCCTGCAAATAAAAATACATCCTCTTTTGACTTTCCAAAGACATTTCAAAGTAAAAGATGCCTTTTCCTTTTGTCTGTTTCCAGACCTTTACTTATTGTCTCAAAGGTGATGATTTTCTAAGTTGATCCTAGCCTGGCAAAGGTGCTCTATCTAGAAATTTAAATATATTATTAACTTAAATAAATTTCAAACTACTGATACTATTTTATTGAGAATTATTACATTATTAGAGTCAATGCCTTATTAAATTCAGTAGGGGGCCAAAAATGAATAAACAAGATTTTTAAAGGAGGCAACTGAGTCTACATATATAATAACTAGTAAAAAAGTTAATAAGATGGGGTAGCTAAATCATATGTCAACAAAAGTTATATTGAAAAGACCTTATAAATATTAACTTTAATTTTCCTAGATTGCCATATGGAGTTGCTATTATTTAAAGTCAACAGAAAGTATGGGGGATACCTGACATTTTACTTAAATTGATTTTCACAAAGTTTGTATGTGTTCTGAGTCAGCCAGTTTTTGAGACACTGTTCCAAGTGTTCCTATGTATTAGCCGTGTAATCCTCACACCGCACTGTGATCTGGAAACCCCATTGCTGCCCATATTACAGATGAGAAAGTACCGCACAGAGGTCCAAATGGACAAATGCTGCTCAGCAGCTGTGTGATTTGGGTCTGGGTCAGGACACCTATTGAGAGTTATATTTCATGTTTCTTCATATCTCCTGTGGTCCTTCTGTTACCAAGTGCTGTAATTTCATCGTTCTTTGATTGTTCTTTCTTCTTCTATCCTGTGTTCTCTCCATTTATGCCTGAACAACCACTATATCATACCTTTTTGTTTAGTGAATCTCAGGCATTAGTCTGAGGACTTAGACAATTTGTAATGAAATTTTAGCAGCAACCTTCTTATACCTATTAATCCAGTTCTGGGTTCCAAGGGATGGTTCTTATGCAACAGCTATATGTTGTTGCAGGAACCACTTCTTGCATTGATTAGCCCCTTACAAAGGGTACTTTATAATCTCCCTAATGTTCTCTCTGTAACCACTCCTGTTTTCTCTGTTTTTGTTCTTTATTATACAGCAGCTGGTACTATTTTATTTTTTTTTATTATTGTTTATGCTGTTACAGTTGTTCCAATTTTTCTTCCTTAACTCTATTGCCCAGCTCACCCCCCATTTCCATACTCAGTCCCCACACCATTGTCCTTGTCCGTGGCTCCTTCATGTATGTTTTTTGACTGATCCCTTCACCCTTTTTCAGTCAGTCCCCACTTCCCTCCTCCCCTCTTACCAATCAGTCTGTTCTATGACTTTTATGCCTCTGGTTCTCTTTTGCTTATTAGTTAATTTTGTTCATTAGATTTCTCTTATAAGTGAGATCATATGGTATTTGTCTTTAATCAACTGGCTTATTTCATCTAGCATAATATTCTCCAGTTCCATTCATGCTTCTCAAAGGGTAGGAGCTCCTTTTTTCTGCTATGTAGTGTTCCATTGAGTAAATGTACCATAGCTTTTTAGTCCACTCATTTACTGATGGGCACTTAGGCTGTTTCCAGCACTTGACTATTGTAAATAGCACTTCTCTGAACATAGGGATGCATAAGTTCTTTTGAAATGGTATTTCAGGATTCTTAGGGTATAATCCTAGCAGTGGAATCACTGGGTCAAAAGGTAGGTCTATTTTTAATTTTTTGAGGAAATTCCATACTGATTTCCACAGTGGCTACACCAGTCTGCATTCCCACCAACAGTACATTAAGGTTCCCTTTTCTCCACATCCTCGTCAACACTTGTTTGTTGATTTATTAATGATAGCATTTTGTCAGGTATGGAGTGATATCTCAGACCTACTATTTTAGAATGTAAATTGGAACTTGTTACTTCCTTTTCAAAATCCTTCCAAGCTTTTCACTGCACTTAGAATAAAATCCGAAGTCCTACTCAGGACTCTGAATAAACTTATTCCTGCCTGTCTCCTTGGTCTCCTCTTGTGCCCCTCTGTCCTCTTGTTGCCTTAAATGGACCTTTGCAGAGTCATCCATCTTTCTCTCTAGTGCTTAACTCCTTAGCTCCTTTGCATACGTTGTGTCTCACCTCTCCAGAGAGACTTGGCTTGACTCCCGGGGCTAACGTACTTCCCACTGCTATTCTATCATGTGCCACTCAGTTCTTTTTCTTCAGATTTCTCATTTCGCTTCACAATTTTATATTTATTCATTTGTTTACTTTTATTTATTATTTTTATTTTTCTGATTTGTTTACTCTTTAGAAGCAGTTTATATGCACCAACTGTCAGCTCACTGAAGGCAGAGACCGTTGACTTTGTTGACCAGTGTATTAGCAACATTTAGCACAGCATCAAGTATGTAGTGGATTCTGAATAAATATTTGTGAAATATGAATATAGTACTATGTATTTCAATCTGTTTTAATGATGGCACAGAAATGTCTGCCTCATATAGAGATTTGTGGGGTCTGAATTTGTAGTCCAAAGTTAGAGATGGTGAATGCAACATCTCAAAATTGGTGGAGATGGGATGATGACTTTCAGAGGACAGAACTTTGTATTTTTTGCCCCATTATATTTCTGTACAAACTCTTTTAAAGAAGGAAGAAATTCAAAAGAAAATAATCATAGGAAACAAATGACTTCTGCCCATGCAAAAGCCAGGAGTGACAGTGAATAATGGCATGAGGGATCAGAATACTCTATCCACAAGGAAGCCAATTTGGCACAGGGATTGTTTTGAGCAGAAGGCAATTAAGTAGTAGCAAATAAGGAGAGGTTTCTGCCTACCCCCTTTCTTCTTAAAGCAAGATATAAATTTCCACTTGTGAAGACCCTCCCCCTCCCCTCTCCTGTAGTAGGAAGAGGAAAACAACCATTATCACTGGAGACAGAAAGCACCAAGACGGATCTGTGCGAATAACCCTTACTAAAACAACCTTTATCTTCCATTAGTTTCCCCCAAGTATTTTCCTTTGCACAACTTACCATGCTAGAAGCCAAAATCTCTTTTCCTTTTCCTGTCAATTCTCTACAAATTTATTACCTGTTGTTAAAATGGTATATAAGCCCTCAGGTCTAATTGCCTTGATGGGTCTTCATTTTTCTATGAAGATCTCTATGCACATAAAAAATTAAAATATTAAAATCAAATAAAATTTGTATGCTTTTCCTCTTGCTGAGCTGTCATTTGTCACTTTATTTTTATTATTTTTTCATAAGCCAAGTCACTCCTTTATTTTATTTTTCACACTAATATAGATCTTTATGTGAATATCAAAGAAACATGGTTAATGAGTGAAAGAAATCATAGCACAGAGAAGAGCCTAGATGGCATCATTTGGCCTTAGCTCAACATTATTTGTTGCTAGGAAACCAAAGATAATAAAAGGAGGTCTGAAGCAAACCAGCAAAAGAAAAAAAAAAAAAAGCCCAGCCAATCTTTAATGTCAGTCCTGCTGCCACCATTAAATTTGTAGGAGGCCCAGAGCTGAAATATAGCATCAAACTTGGGGAAGTAAGATCACCATTAGATCACCTTTACCTTGTGATCTAATGCCCACCTTTCTACACCAATAAAAGGTTTGGCTGACAAGAAATTCTCTAAAGAAATAAAATAGCTCAGTTTGGGTTTAGTCATTGCTCCTTTAAATTTGAGAGTGATTTCTAATATTTTAAGACAACCATTCAAGTATTCATTCAGTAAATATCTGAAAGCTTGAAATACATTCCAGAAGTGTCCTGAAGGGTAGTTTTGGTTGATAGTATTTTTGTTTTGTTTTATCTTGTCTGTTGTTTTTTGTTGTTGTTGTTTTTTTGATGCTGCTATTCTTATTGGTGTAATTTATGGTCTAAGAGTTGAAAATCTCTTTAGGAAAAGAATAACTGCATGGGCAAAGCAACAAACAACAATACTGGGTTATGACTCCTGTTAAAGACAAATGGGTGCAAACAAAATTTAGATCTCTGTTCAGAAAAATTTTTCAATCCTCACCTGAGGATACATTTTTATTGATTTTAGAGAGAGAGGAAGAGAGAGAGAGAGGAAAGAGATACATTGATGTGAGAGAGAAACATCAATGGTTGCCTCCCATACACACCCCAACTGGGGATTGAACCGCAGCCTAGGTATGTGCCCCAGGTATGTGCAAATAGGAATTGAACCCACAGCCCTTTTTGTGTGCAGGATGTTGCTTCAACCAACTGAGTCACCTGGCCAGGGCCAGAAATGTTTTGTTCTGCATTGGTGGAGCAATGTGTGTTTTGTCATTTTAATTCATAGGCCACAGCTACTGAACCTAAAAGGGTAGAAAAGTTTTTTCCCTATCTACAATAGTCAGTCTTAGCTATTTGAACAATCTGAATTATAGCTCTTGCTCTCTTGAGGACGAGGGCTTGCCAGCACTGACCCTGTGTCTGACATACATTACTCTGAGGCATCTGCTTGCATTACATTACAATTCTTTGCTCTATTACACGGGCTCCTTTGCCAGAACCTCCTGGTTATTCACATTTTGCTTCTCTCCTTTGCCTAATGGGTACATGTAGCCATTTAATTTAAATTAATAGAAATTTTCTAGTGGCTCTCCTATTGGACAATACAGATATTGAACACATCCATTATTGCAGAAAGTTCTATTAGATAGCACTGTCTTAAACTGTTCCTAAAAGACTTGAATTGTATGTAGATATAGCACAGCTCCTCAGCTTCGAGTTCAGGTGGCTATATTGCTTTTTTTATATGTAAATAAAATTTACAGTCATATAGGCTCAGCTAACAGAGCAATATTTCATTTGAATTGTCATATACTTTAGAAAGATAAAGAAAATGGTAAATTATTAACTACTTATATAAAACACAAAGGAGCAGGAACTGTTTGACATAGACATAAAGAGGCTGAAGCTGATATTAATGCAGTGTTCAGAGGAAAGAGAAATCAGCTGTAGATCTGTCGTGCCAGGGTTAAGTTGGCTGATCCTGGTTGGCCAGGCAGGTGTCCATTACCTCCTATGTCATTCCTGACCTCCTCAGTAACAGAGATCTCTAGATGAATAGGACAATTGTTTTAGCAAATACTTAAAAGTATTAATAGTTTTTCAGTATATGATATTGACCTAGGGATTGTGTGATTGATGGTGCTAGTTACTATCATGCGGTTCCAAGAAATGAGAGCTAGTCCTGATTAGTGTGGCTCAGCTGGGCGTTGTCCCGCAAAGCAAAAGTTGGCCTGTTTTGATTCCTGGTCAGGGCACATGCCTGGGTTGTGTCCCAGGGGGATGTGAGAGGAAACTGATCAATATTTATCTCCCTCTCTTTCTTTCTCTCCTACCCTCTCTTTAAAAATAAATAAATAAAATCTTAAAGAAATGAGACTTCTGGCCAAGATGACAGTGTAGGCAGACACAGCTCAACTCCTTCCAGAACCACAGCAAAATCACAACTAGAATATAGGACAACCATCAGTCAGAACTGTCAGAAATTGGGTTGAATGGGAGTCTGACAACTATGGAATTAAAGAAATTAAAGAAAAGAAACCATATCCATTCAGACTGGTAGGAGGTTTACAAATGCAGAATGGGCTGGTGGTCCCACATCAACATGTGGTGGATAAAAATTCGGGAGGGGTACCTCAGGAGCGAAGAGTCCCAGCCCCATACCAGACCCCCCAGCCCAAGGTTCCAGTATCAGGGGGATAAGTGCCCTCAACTGCTGGCTGCAAAAACCAGCAGGGATTGCGTCTGTGAAAGCAATGTCTGGAGCCCCAAGCCGTTCCTCTTAAAGAGCCCACACATGGACTCACCTACTCAGACTCACTCCCTCAGAGTTCCAGCAGTGGGTGGCAGCTTGAAAGGCACTAGTGGCATACAAGAAGAATCTGAAGTGTCTGGCATAAAGGTGAGTACAGGCCATTGTCCCTCTTCTGAACCCTCTCTGCACAGAGCTGGCAAATTGGTGCCATATCTGAGACTCTATCAATGTGGTTAACGCTGTTGGACCTGCTTTGGAGGTCCCCAGATACTCAGCCCATCCAACTTGCCCTCCCGACCTCCTTTTTCATGTGAATGGCTGGTCTTGGTTCATGCTTTACAGCTTTCTAAATCATCCCAAACAAGCAACATCTGGTCTCAGTGAGTCCTAGATGTGGCATTAGCAGCAGCCAGCCTGGATTCACAGCTTGGCTTCCCCTGGGAATCTCTAAGCCCAGCACAAATGGCAGCTATCTCAGATTGCTTTATAGCTCAGGCAGGGTGGCCCAGGGCCTGAACTACCTGGGATACCCCAGAGCCCAGTGGGCAGCTATAGACCATTGTCAGAGCACCACCATACTGCCTCTGCACAGCTGATCCTCCACAGAGGGGCAGAGGGTTGTTGTCAGTGGTCAGAGCCAGTCCTTGCAGCTAACTGACCTGGGTAAATCCCCCCCTCCCCACCTTGATCTACCAACAGCAATCATGGCTCAACTACAAGAGGAGGGTGTAAGCCCACAAAAAAAGTTCACCTCGAATACCTAGCTTGGGTGATAACGGAGGCTGTGCCACTGGACCCTACAGGACATCTGCTACATTATGCCATACTACCAAGACATGGTAGCTACCAAAGCAGCTCTACTTAATACATAGACACAAACACAGGGAGGCTTCCAAAATGAGGAGACAAAGAAGCATGGCTCAAATGAAAGAACAGATTAAAACTCCAGAAAAAGAACAAAGCAAAATGGAGATAAGCAAAGCAAAATGGAGATAAGCAATCTATCAGATACAGAATTTAAAACACAGGTTATAAGAATGATGAAGGAATTTAGTAAGGACTTCAATAACATAAAAATGATCCAGTCAGAAGTGAAGGATACACTAATTAAAAAGAATAATTTTCAGGGAAAAAACAGTGGAGTGGATGAAGCCAAGAATCAAATCAATGATTTTGAACATAAGGAAGCAAAAAGCAACCATTCAGATCAACAAGAAGAAACAAAGAATGAACAAATAAATGAGTATAGTATAATGAGTATAGTATAGTATAGTTGTCCTAGCCTCTGGGACAACTTCAAGCATTCCAGCATTCACATCATAGGGGTGCCAGAAGGAGAAGAGAAAGAGCAAGAAATTGGAAATCTGTCTGAAAAAATAGTGAAAGAAAATTTCCTGAATTTGGTGAAGGAAATAGACATGCAAGTCTAGGAAGCACAGAGTCCCAGACAAAAGGATGCAAAAAAGGCCCACTCCAAGACACATCATAACTGAAATGCCAAAGTTTAAATATAAAGAGAGGTTCTTTTTTAAAGATTTATTTATTTATTTTTAGAGAGGGAAGGAAGGGAGAAAGAGAGAGAGAGAGAAGCATCAATGTGCGGTTGCTGGGGGCCATGGCCTGCAACCCAGGCATGTGCCCTGACTGGGAATCGAACCTGCAATGCCTTGGTTTGCAGCCTGCGCTCAATCCACTGAGCTATGCCAGCCAAGGGCTAAAGAGAGGTTCTTAAAAGCAGCAAGAGAAAAGCAGTCAGTTACCTACAGAGGAGTACCCATAAAACTGTCAGCTGATTTCTCCAAAGAAACTTTGTAGGCTAGAATGGATTGACAAGAAACACTCAAAGTCATGAAAAGCAGGGATCTACAGCCAAGATTGCTCTACCCAGTAAAGCTATCATTTAGAACTGAAGAGCAGATAGGTCCAGACAGGAAAACACTAAAAGAGTTCATCATAACCCAAATCATTATTATATGAAATGCTAAAGGTACTTTAAAGAAAGTACCTTTTTTAAAGAAAAAAAAACTATGAACAATAAAATTGCAATAAATACATAATTTATCAATATTGAATCTAAAAATCAAATTAAGCAAACATGAGGAACAGAGACAGAATCCTGGATGCAGAGAGTGTTTTGATGGTTGCCAGATGGAGGGAATGGGTGAAGAGGTGAGGGATTACGAGGTATGAACAGGTAGTTACAGAGGAGCCGTGGGGATGTAACGCTCAGCACAGGAAAGGGAGTAGACAAGAATGTGTACACATGACCCACGGACGAGAACGATGGATGGGGATTGCCTGAGGAAATGGTGGTTGCTTGGTGCAGAGGAGCAAAGTGGGAAAAATTAGGACAACTGTAATAGCATAATCAATAAAATATAATTTAAACAGAAGAAAGGAAATGAGCTCTAAATGGTAGCAAAATGATATAATTTTTTTTTGCAACTTTCCTGCAAGAAAGCCATAGTAGGGTTTAAAGAGGTTAAGCCTGTGGCATTTCCTCCAGAAAAATCTCAAGGAAAGATGAATGAGGCAGTTAAAAAATCCTGAGGCTTAGATTACAGGAGCAGTCCAACTTGCTTCAAGTAAAAATTTAAAAAATTCTTATTAAATGAATAATCTGTTTTCCATTTGTAACTGTATTCTGAATTAGCCCCATAATAAATATTCAGTGAACAACTTATTTACCATGCCTCTTGAAAAGTGATCACTGTTTCTTCCTATTTTTATTTTTCCTTAAAACAACTTGTTTACCAAAAGATACACTAAATAAACACATTATAAACAGTGACATTTTAATATTATGGTCTCAGGCAAAGATACAGTCAACAATTTACTTGACGTAACAATTTTTAGTCAGAGACTATCATGTGGAACACGTTTAAATTGCCTGCCATGTATGCATGAATCCAAATACTTCGCTTTGTGTGTGCAGGGAAGGAAACAATGTCTTTTTCTTCTTTCCTCCTAGGTTCTCTGGCTGGGTCCCTATGAATTAGATTGACAAAAGACAAATTAACAAGAGAAAAAGCATAGCAGTTTATTTAATATGAGGCCTATTTGACATGAGGACTTTCATAAGGAAATGATCAAAATAAAAGGTTAAATCTGAGTGTTTTATACTAGGTTTGATAAAAGTAGGAAGTTATGTAAAAATGTGATAGGACAAAAAGAGTAAACTAAGGCTAGTAAACCAGGGGAAACTGAGCAAGACCTGTTCATTCAGATTCAGCCCTTCCTTCCATCTTTGGAGGTCAGGGTGATCTTTTCTTCTTTCCTGTGGGTATAGCGAGGGCACCTCTCTTACAATGGTACCATGACCTGCTTCAGGGGAGAAAGGAAAATGAGAGAGTCTTTCTTGTATCTACTGTTTCTCAAGTTCCCTCAGTTTAAAATATGCAACGTGTCAAGATACCGTATTATAGGGTAGCATGTTCTGAATTCTATCGTGTATACTCAGAGAGAGAGAGAGAGAGAGTGTACTTCCTATGTATTGGAAATGTATCTCCTATGAAGCTTTGGTCTGTTATGCCCTCCCCATACTTGGCCTATATTTTGCACCAAAGGTGTTTTCTGTGATATTTTTTAAGTGCACTTAGAGTTTAAAATAATCATGAGCCCCAAATTCTCAAAGATAGGTGATGAAATTGTTCCAGAAATAAGAAAATAGGGTAAGAACAATAACATGGCGTGTTGTGTATAAGCTTTATTTACTTTCAAATTTCTGCTTATTACTAATATAAACACATTTTCATTAAACTGATTTATTTTTCTAGCTGTGATAATTGTTTGAGTATCTTGTCCAGATAAAGCATCACAATTTTTCCATTAAATTCAATGGAAATACTTTTTTTAAAATTCAAAGGCCCTTTACTTAACAGCATGGTTTTCAAGTACTAATGAAAATCATTAAGCAAGGGATAGGTGTACTTGAAAAATAACACTTTCTTGGGACACATTGTGACTACTAGGCCCTGAAGAAAGTCCTGCAGTTTGAGAAATCATCGCTGTAAATGAGAAGTGCTTGATAAATTTTGTTATTGTTTCAGCCTAACATTTATTTAGGTTGACTTCTTTTGCCATAGAACTGTCAAATATTCCATTCTGCTTTTCTGTCCACCACTTCTCACAGGCTTGAACAAAAAGAACAAGTTAGCAACATCACCCGCCTTTGTTAACGTTATTTTCACTCCAGTTTACTAACATTTGTGAAATACTTCAGGTGGTTGAGATTTTTCTGTCATTTCCCCTATCGAAAATGATTAGGGTTAAATATATCAACTACTGATTTATTTATTTATATCCTTACCTGAGGACATTTTTGTTTTCATTGCTTTTAGATAGAGAGAGGAAGGGAGACAGAAGCATCATGAGAGAGAGAAGCATCAGTTAGGTGCCTGACTGCGGATCGAATCACAACCTAGCTATGTGCCCTCACTGGGATCCACACCCACAACCTTTTGGTTACGGGATGATGCTCCAACCAACTGAGCCACACCAGCCAAGGCCATATATCTTTTAGAATTAGTGTTTTCATATGTATACAATGGAATGCTACTCCATCATAAAAAATTAAATACTGCCACTTGGGATAAAATGGATGGACCTTGAGGGTATTATGCTAAGTGAAATAAGTCAGATAAAAAAATTGCATGATTTCTCTTGTATGTGGAATATAAAACAAAAAGAAAGAAAGGAAGGAACAATGAAAAAACAAAACAATAAAAGCAAGCCCGTAGATACTGACAATGGCTAGACTGGTGTCAGTGGAGGGGTAAAGTGTAAGAGGTGGGGGCAAATGGGTAAAGGGAGCCAAATATGTGGCGACTGATGGAAGCTAAACTTTTGACAGTGAGTATCCTAGTGTTGTGTACCTGACACTTATAAAATATTATAAACCAATGTTACCTCATTAAAAATCTTATTCACCACAAATACTTGTTTTATATTGCTGAATATGTATTTAGTAATAAGTTTTGCTTTGAAGCTTCTCAAGAAATTTTTAATAAAGGATGTAATACTTCTGGATAATTTTTTGCTATTTCTAAACTCACATTTTTAACATGCTATTCCTCAAAATAAAACAGGACAATTTAGGTACTATAAAACCAGATATAACTATATACCTATATCTATATCATCTCTCTCTCTCTCTCTCTCTCTCTCTCTCTATATATATATATATATATATATATATATATATATATATATATATAAAACTACGTCTAGGTACTTGAGGTATGCCCTTGGTGTGGGCTGAGTACTCCCTTTTCTTGTAGTAGAGCCTTGATTCCTGTTGGCAGATCAATGGGAGAGATTTACCCAGGCCAGTCAGCTGTAAGGACTGACTGTGACCACTGACCACCCACCTCTGCCCTCTGTGGAGGATCAGCTGTGCAGAGTGGTGGTGCTCCAATATGGTCTGCAGCTTCCCAGGGTGTGTGGGCTCTGGGGTTCCTTGAGTGGTACAGGCCAAGGTCAGCCCCAACCTGTGTTTTGCCTGGGGTACCTGTCTGAGCTGTAAAGCAGTCTGACATGGCTACTACTCTTCCTGGGCTTGAAAATTCCCAGGCAAAGCCACACTGTGAATCTAGACTGGCTGCTTGTGCCAGGCCTGAGGCCACTTAGCAAGAGCTACAGGGGCTGGGGACTCACTGAGGCTGGCTGTTGCTTGTTTGAGAGGACTTAGGAAGTTGTGAAGCATGAGCCAAGACCAGCCATTCATACGGAAAAGCAGCCTGGGTGGGCCTATAAGTTGGGTGGGATAGAGTCTCTGGGATCTCCAGGGTGAGGCAAACAGTGTTATCCAGGTTGATGGAGTCTCAGAAATGGCACCCACCTGCTGGCTCCGTGGCTCTGTGGGGATGGCTCAGAAAAGGGACGATGGCCTCTGCCTGCCTTTCTGTCTGGGAGAAAGCTGTTCCCCAGGCCCCACCTGGATGCCAGACACTTCAGTTTCTCCCTGATGCCACTAGTGCCTTTCAAGTTGCTACCTTGGTGCTGGAGCTCAGAGAGAGTGAGTCTGAGTAAGTCCATGTGCGAGTAAAGAAGGCTGACCTCTTTGCACAACATCAAAATTACAGCTAAAACATGTAACAGCCACCACTCAGAACCATCAGAAATGTGATGGTTCATCAAGTGAGGATTGTAATAGAGTAGGATTGGATTGAAGAGGTATAAAAGGCTTGACAGGAGCTTAGGGAGATTATTTTTAAATTCTGTTGCATTTGGTCTTATAGTCTCATTGATCAAAAAATCTAAACTAATAATAAGGGAACTAAATCTTCAACTCTTTCTCATTTAGGCAAAATCAATGAGGATACCTTTTACAAAAACTGCGAAAGTTAAAAGGAGATAGATGGCTAACAAAGGGCAATCTAAAAGTAATTCCACTTTGACAATGTAACGTTTAATGGCTTCCTATCTTTCATAGGATTGTGAACAAAATCGTTACCAGGACCTCCAAGTCTATTGTCTGGCTTTTTACTTCCTCACCATTTTCTCATTTCTTAACTCCCCATGTCTGAAAGCAATGTGATATTCTTAACTTTATTATTCATTTCAGTCAATTTAAATATTTTCTGAATACCTGGCTCTGTGCAAGGCAGTGAGAGAGATTCAGGGCACAATAACATAGTTCTTGTTTCAGGTTAATTACAATCTTGTAGATAAAAATGCATAAACATCTTAAAAACTAATCAAAGAGACAAAATAATCTAGAGAAATAATAGAAGGAATGTTACAGGCACTTTGTGATTTACATGTCCAACGAGTAGTACTATTAAGCATGTCACTAAATTTGGTAGTCTTAAGTTTCTTGAATTCTGTTAATGAAGTATAATCTCATAATAGCCTACTTCACAATAATCCATACTATTGGTGGCTGGGCCTTGTTCTTATCTTCTGCACGTGGGAGGATTGTGAAGCTAGGTAGGGAATATGACTGGGAAATTGAGGGGGATGTCCCAGTTTTCTTCCCAGATTGGGCATGGTCTAAGAGGTTCCTGGAATCCCTGTCACTGTTCTGGAAATCCCAGACAGACAGAATTATCCTTATTAATATTCAAACTTATGTTTATAGCTACCTACTAGGTGCTGTCAAAGCACTCTGAGACTAGAGTTTAACTTGCACAGTTAAGCTAGTGGAACTCTTGCATGGCTGGCTCTACAGGTTTGCACATTTCCTTAACCTCACCATAGTGTTACCCATGTTTTATATGATCGATTTTTCTATGACAGTTACTACAGTATGGCAGAATTTTACAGTATAGTTTCTTCATTTTTAGCTAACAATAGTATTAAACTCATTTATTTGTTGAAAGATCCAATGAAATAATTAGTGTAAATCACTGTGATGTAGCCTGACACATAGATAAAACTCAATAACTGTTAGGTGTTACTGTTAGTAGCAGTGCTTGGATAGCTGTCTCAAAGTACAAGTACATTTATCAGTGATGCTGGTCAAGATATTTGACGACTGCTGTGGCAGGGACACTGACCAATCAGAACATGTGTCCAAAGCGTTAACCTGTCAGTCTCCTTTCACGTGGAGGTGCACGGGGCCCCTCTGGGAGCAGCTGGGTGAATGGGGAGGTTAAGAGAGACACCTAGAGGTTAAAGCCAATGATTCAACTGGTATAGAAGTATTTCAGTATTTTAAAAATTATTGTATTTTATATTTTTTAGTTTTAATTATTTAAAAAAAATAGTTACTTATTTTTCGATCCCATTTATCCCCTATGCCTTCTTTCACCTCGACCCACCCCCTGCACCATTTGTAAAATACCACAGAAAATTTTTTTTAGTTAAGAATCAACTGATATTGCCCTGGCTGGTGTGGCTCAGTGGATTGAGTGTCAGCCTGTGAACTGAAGGGCCTCTGATTTGATTCCCCTTTAGGGCACAAACCTGGGTTGCAGGCTAGCTCTACAGTTGGGGGCATGAGAGAGGCAACAGCACATTGATGTTTCTCTCCCTCTCTTTCTCCCTCCCTTCCCCTCTGTCTAAAAACAAACAAACAAACAAACAAACTTTTTTTTTTAAAGAATCAATCAGTACTAAAATTTTGGGGCAAAAATGTGATGAGAAAAAATATTTACATCATCTCAAAATATCTCTGAAAAAATGGTTACAAAATTGTGTGTGTGTGTAGCTTCTTACTTTCTGGAACTACAAGATGTTGCAGGCCAATCTCGTGCCTCCACTAACCCAGACTGGAACCAGTCATTTCTCCAAGGAGCCCAGGTTCTTTTTGCTGAGAAATAGTGTTGAGAAATCAAAATCTGGGAAATTCCAATCTAACATCATTTGATTCATTCTAGCTTTCCCTTCTTTCCTATTTGTAGCTTTATTCTTTGACAGTAAGGAATATGGCCTTCATTACTCATAATATATTTGTGGATTTGCTTAATCCTAGAATACTTAGAAGTATTGATAGTTTCTGTATGGCTAATCTATACCCTGTGTAAACAAACTTACTAATTAGAGAATGATATTTGTATTTTGTTTTTAAAGTATGTAGTTAAAATACTGTTTTCCAAAGTTACTTAAGTTAGTTTTCTCCTCTTTATCTGCTTCCAAGTGGTTATGTTATTCATTTTTAATACGGTTAAGTTCATCTGTTTGTATCTATATTAAATATTGGGTACCCCACATATTTGTTGATTTAAATTATTTATAAATTGGGATATGTAAAACACCGAAAATGTCAAAAAACTCTAAAAGTCTAACTTTGTCATTCTCCCTATATATTCCATCCCATTTGTTTTTCCACCCATTTCAACATTTCTGTTTACTCCTTGTGGATAACCAATCTCATTAGATTCTGATTCACATTTCCTGTGTTTTATTTTCCACAGATGAACAGGTGCATGCATATGTTCTTATTTCCCCTTTTTTCTTATCAGACAGTAGCATATTATAGTCTTTTGCACCTGCATTTTTCACTTAACAACATATCCTGGAAATCATCCATATCAGCATTTGGGGACCTTTTCCCATCCTTTTTTTAGCTGCATAATATACCATCGTGGGGATGTTCCACTTTTTATTGTATTATCCTTCTATGTATGGGCATATAGATTGTTTTCAATATACTGCAACTGCAAACAAAGCTGGAAAGAATAACTGTGTACTTGCATTTCTATTTCTCAATCTTAAAAATACCTACCTTATAGTATTTACTTATATTTTTATAATATTACAGAAATATTTATAAACATAATTTTAGACATACTTTTTCATTCTTATAACTCTAACACAATTATAAAATCATAAAACATGTATACATTAAACATCAATGAAACCATAAAAACAAATAAAATTTGAATTAGCAGTATTAACTTAACATGATAGAGGGTAGTATTTATCTGAACTTAACCTATCTCTAATAAGAAGGATTCTGGTTGGTGGCTATGGTGTCATATCTAGTTGATGACTCACTTCTTCCACTTTTTTTCCTTTGCACTGAAAAAATTGATTCATATAGTAACTCTGTGATTCCATTTGGCTTCACTTGGCACCATTTTGGTGTTAAATCCACTTGCGTCCTTTTTTTTTTTATCTATAACAACTAAAGTTATGCATTTCCTACTTTAGTGTATCTTGTTCCCTTCATTAAAATCATCTCATTATATAAAATACCTTAGAAACTAAGCTCCTATTCTGTGACATTCCCTCATTTATGAATTAGCATCATAAAATGAAAATTTGACTTTGTAACCAATAAAATAATTCATATGCCCACAGAGTTAAAAGGAGCATTGGGTGACTGTTTCCATTTTCACATGAAGACATGCCTGCAGTATGGCAGCCGGACATGCTTACCAACTCATTAAAAGTATTGCTATTTCTGCTTCTAGAAAGTTGGTGGAAATTTTCCCATGACAAATAACCAAGAAATGCTTGAGAAAATATAACAAAATACTGTAAAAAACATGTATGGATGAACTTAGAAGAGTATAACAGAAATGGTCAGATGCCAGAACAAATAGGAATAAGAGCATTAGACAGACAAGCACAGATGTGGGCTCTGCGGCAGCGTGGAAGAGGTACAGAACCAGGTGGCACCAGGGGCTTGGGTCTGAACACCTACACAAGGAGTTCAGAGAAGTCACTGAGGCAGAAACACAGAGGTGAGACCCAGCACAAACCCCTGAATCCCTGAAAAGGTATACTCCAAGAGAGGCCTGAAAACACCCGCCCCTGTGGTGCAGACTAAAGGAGACAAAAAGGACGATTTTCTCCTCTTTATGTGGGTGGGATAAAAAGTTCTTATGAGACCTTTAAACCTTGGCCTATGCCTTGAATTGGTTTGGCATGTGAGTTCCATTAACCCGGTAGTTTAGGAAATTCTGAATGGAGAATATAACACAAAAGTGTATCTCTAGCAGGTGACTGACACGTTGGGGCACCTGATGGAAGAAAAATAAAACTCCTAAGGAGAAATGCTGCAATGACCAAGGAGGCACTGGGTTGGGATGGAGAGGGAGAGGCTCACTTGCTTCAGAATACGATTAAAAAAAAAAAGCTACGTAGAGCAGGGATTAATTATCAGGCTCAGGAGTGGGATTGCTAATCTTAATATTTTATCATTGTTAGGGACTGTGTGTTTGTATCCTCCCGAGTTTCACATGTTGAAACTTAACCCCCAGTGGGATAGTAGTAAATGTGGGGTTTTGGGGGAGTTATTAGGTCATGAGGCTGGAGCCTTCATGATGGAATTGGTGCCCTTATAAAAGGAGACCCTGAGAGTTTGTTTCATTGTCTGCTCTCTCTGCCATGTGAGGATACACAGTCATGCACTGCTTAACAATGGATACATGCTGAGAAAGGCATTATTAGGTGATTTTGTTGTGTGAACATCATAGAGTGCATTTAAACAAACCTCGATGGCATAGCCTACTACATGCCTAAGTTATATGGTATAGCTTACTGCCCTTAGCCTGCAAACTTGTACAGGATGTCACTGTGGTGATACTGCAAGCACTTGTAACACAGTGGAATTTGTCTATCTAAACATTATCATCTCATTTAGAGGCATGACATCTGGTTGCTCCACCTGTAAACACAGATTGATCACTGGTTTCTGGTGGTTGACTACCTGATGCTTCCCGCTGAAAAGCTCACCACCAACCTGTTGGAATTGGAACTAAATGGTTTCATCCACTGAAGAACATTGCTTGAATTAGTGTTCATTTCAGTTGCAAAATGGTGATATTCCAATGCTATCATTCCTTTGAAATTTATTAGCTGGAACTTGTCTATAAAGAAAACTATTCTTTATAGATAGGTTATGATTGAATAGAACTTTCATAAATATTTCAATCCTTATAGAAGAAAACATAATTTGGTATTTTTATTTCTATGGATGTGTCTGTGTTTATCTTCTTATTCAATATTTAGGCTCATGATGGAATCTTGGAGACTTTCCTTATTATGAACACAGCTATACATTAATATTAGAAGCTCAAAAATATATTAAAAGAGAATGCAGTCTTGCAACTTGGTGTAGTGTTTTTCTCTGACTCCAGTTTTAGAACTGTCCTAAATTTTGCAGATCCATCACTTCTCCTCTCTCAAGATGCAAGGTGAAAAGCAACCATCCTTAGCTTATTGCCATAACTCTTATACAAAGGGATATGGAAACCAGATTAATTGGTTAGATTAGCATCTATCATTTTTCTGTTTTGCCTACCAGCTGTCTCCTCACACAGGGAAATATCCAGCATTTTTGCACTGCTGCTCCTAATGCAGCTCTGCTAACAGATGGTGGCTTGAAGGAATCCTATAGTTCATCATTAAAGGTGGATGTCGACATTTCTGAACACTTTGTGAGGAAATTGTTTAAATTTTTCCCCATTCTTAGGTGAAAGTCAGTTTTTTAAAAAAGTCCTGTAGGTTAACATTGAGAGCATCTCGGGAAAAGAAGTGTGAAAACTACGCCAGACGTCTGTCCAAGGAGCTGATGCTATGGTCCCAGAAAGTGCTGTTACTCATCCTTTGCATGTCTAAAGTCAAACTTTGAAGAAACTCCACTGTTCTTTGGTATCACCACTGTCCTTAAAAACAGGTGCATGTGTTTTAGACATCGTTCCTAAGTTGTCATGAATAAATGATGTTACAGACAGAATAATGTTCTACACAAACTCTTTAGTGCAGGGCAGCAAGTTGCCAAAAGTCCAATGAATGGTTTTTTTTAGGGAGTTAAATGCTTCCAAATAAATGAAAGTTCATGGAGTATTAACCCAACTGCTAATTTTTGAAGCAATTTTCTGTTCTTCCTTTCACTGGGCTTCCGTTAAAACGGTCATTTCTAGGTCCTCACGTATGGCGGGCATCTTCTTGTTTCATGGCCTTTGTAACTGCTGCTTCCTCAGTGTGCAATGATTATTCTCCAAAGCATGGTTTTGTTTCACATTTTATTTAGGTCAAATGTCACTTCCTTAGAGAAACTTTCCTTGGGCATATCTTCTATCCCCTTACCCTGTTTTATTGTTCTTTGTGACCCTTGCAATATTTCAGTTGTTTGTTGTTAAATGTCTTTTCCATGAGAATGGGAGTTCCATGAAAATGTTTGCTATATTCACAGGACCTAGGAAAGTTCCTGGAACCTAGCCGGCACTTGCATGAGTTAAACTTGTTTTCTGGTTCTGAATTACAGAAAGTGCAGCCAAGAAAACCTTTAACTAGAAGAATATTTATTAACCCTTGACAAGAAGCCCAAGGGTCAGCTGTCACGGGGTTGGAGTGGGATCCCCAGACTCTTCCTCCCTGTCTGTACTGCTGTCTTTGGTGTGTTGTTCTTTCGTCCTTACGGTTTTTGACTCTCAGACCTCTAAGATGGCTACGTCTCTTCTAGGCATTACATGTATAACCTAGGCAGAAAGAGGAGGAAAAGGGTAGTATTAGCAGAATGTGTTACTTTTATTAGGCAGCAGAGACGTTTCCACAAACTCCCCAGGTGACTTTGTTTACATCTCATTGAAGAGAAAAAACTGTTTCATACAGCCACTTCTAGACTAAAGGGAGTCTGGAAGGTGAGTATTCAAAATATCCAAATGCTAAAGCAGAGGTAAGCAAAGGGGACGGGTCTTGGAGTCCCGTTAACAGTGGTGGCCACTGTTAACTAGTGGCCACCAGGGTCACTAGTTAACAGTGCCTACCATAGCAGTCAATCGAAGTCCACTGAGTGAATGAATGTTAGTCAAAACAAGAGTTGCTTTAGCTCAGGAGCACAATAAATGGTTCAAATTCCTGCTTATCAATACTAACTTCTCTAAGGAACTGGGATTTTGGGACATTTGAGTGAACATCAGGAGAATATAAGTACCTAGAATCAAAGGCAATGAGAAATGAAAACATGAAATAAAAGGGTAAAAATGGTAAAGATACGCAGTCATTGTCCATGAAGACCAAACTTCTTGGGGAGGTCATACAGCCTGCTGGTCATGTGAGTCAGCAAACCTAAGTTTGGACTTCAGCTCATCTACGTGAGTTACTTAATTTTGTTAAGCCTCAATTTTTTATCTTTAAAATAAAGATAATGAAGGATCTATTTCATGAATGACTACAAGGCTTCAGTTAGAAAATACATGCAAAATAGTACAGTCTAGCGTCTAGCACTTTACTAAAGAAGTCCAAAATTTACTTATAAAACTAAGGAAAAAACAAATATAATTATTCAGATTTACTTTTCATGATCTTAACTATTCTTCAGAAAATAATATTCTGTTTGGTGTGGTAGTTTTTTTAACCTTATAACTAAAATCTGGTTGTATTTCCTTATTTCTTACATATTTATTTTCGAAGTGGCAAAAAATACTTGACTACATTATCTGAAAGTCTTAAGGTAATTCTGTTTAAAAGAACAAATGGGTTGAATGGTTTAAATTATGAAATTTTGTGAGACTACAAGAAAACCATAGTCTGTCATTAGTTTTTTTATGGTTCATTAGTTACAGTGCTTAGAAGTTAAATGCCACCTGGGTAAGGACACATTCAATTATTTTCTGCACGCGTGTCTGTCTTGATACAGTGCTGACTCTGTTATTCTTGCATCGAATGTATTCAAGTTGGCATAGAAGTGAAAGACATAATTCTCATTACATGTGCTAAGCCAGGCAGCAAGGGAAACAAGCCTGACTAAATGCTTGGATTTCACCCAATGGTGCAGCAAACTAATGTTGTTTCTGAAAATGAAAACCGTGTCTGTATTTGTCAGCTGGAAAGGGCCAGGGCTTTAGAGAACGTAGTCAATAAACGGAGGACATTGTTCACTAAGTTAACCCCCTTTAATTCAAAGGCGCTGAGATGAAGTTCTGTGTGAATAACAAAGAAGGTGCTTGTTGTTAATAACAGAACACTTTGTTGATTTTATGCTGAAGGACAAATTGTGTGACATTTTTATTTTAACTTGATGCATTCCTTGGCAGTGACAGCTAATAAAATTAGATTTTTAAAAAAGTTTCAGGAACTTTTCAAATGGCTCTCATAAGTCAGTTGTATTGTCTATAGTTTAAAATTGGCACTTTCAAGAGTGTTAGTTATCATCCCTTATTTATTAGAAACTTGGACTTGCTCTATTTTTCTGGGATTAAACAATTTATCCTACTGTATTTGTGGTTAGAGTTACTCTTATTGTAACTACTGGCCTGATTTTGAAATTATCACTTCATAATTATACATTTCTATTTCCTTCTCAGCTTAAAAGCTTTCTCATTTTGTTTCTCACTATTTTGCCTCACATTCACCAAACTTGTAAAGTGCATGATTATTTATTAGAATATGTGATGGTTCAAATGCCTCTTATTAACAAGAACCTATTAGGAAAGTAGTGGGTTTTATTTATGATCTCACAGTGAAAACTTATTTCCATAAAATATACTTTATATTTCCTTAAAACATGGGAAAATGTTGCAAATGAATAGTGTATGAAAATAATTGTGCTTAAGTTGTCAATACTGTCAGTAGGATTAGGGCTTTACTTATTTCTTCAAGCAATTTTGCTTCATATTAATTTAATTAATCCTTTTTTAATGTACCTGAAGCTCTCTTTCCTAAGTAAATTATTCTGGGATTTCATGCATAATTACTGATATAATAAACATATCTAGAAATTGGGAAAGGCACAAATGTTCTTTGATATCTTTAAAAAGAGTCCCAAATTTTACCTTTTGCGGAGTATCACAAAGCATTCATGAAGTTCCAGGACTAGTTGTGCACTCACTCTGGAAGCTTCAGAGGAACTACATGGAGTAAATGGTTAAAGTGGTCCATTACAGCGCTTTGGAGTTTGTTGAAAGTGTGTCTTTGCTCCGAAGGGTTGGTTGCAGGGGTTAATATCACAGGTTTTGTAGTAGTGTCTCTGACACACTGAACACTCAGCGTCTTTAGCCAACACTTCTGAAGTCTGTATTTTATGGTGAGTTTGGGAGTGGTTGTGCAGACTCAGTTTAGGCTTGTATTTCTTTGTGTTTCTTTAAACAACAAGCACTTATGGAGCACCATACTCACTTCTGAACTCTGTTGGACCTGGTGTTTTTTATTATTTCTCCCATCTATGCTTTCTCATAATGAATTCATGAAATGTTTGTTTGGGAACTTAAGGCCAATTGTGCCTGAGTTGGACATTTTAGTCTCCCCTTCCCCCAATCCTGGCTGATATGAAGGTCACAAAAAGAACTGGTAGAAGTTGTTATATATAATTATGAACATGAGTTTTGAGATCAAATGCTTTTGCAGGTTTGAAGATTTAGGAACTGCATATCCAATTCTCATTTAAGATTTTGAGAAATATGCATGAGGCATAGAACCTGCAGCACTTTAAGTCCTCAAGAAGAAAATGAAGCTTAAAAAAGTCAGAGCGGCAGTACCCTTCACGATACTGTCCTTGTTGTGGGTCTGGTTCTGTCCCACCACATCTTACCTCCTGTGTCACACTGCTGTCGGGTACCCCTCTGGGCTTTGCCTCAGGGACCCAGTCAGCTGCTCTGTCTGTCCTTTGCAGACACCTCAGATGCCCTTCTTTCCCTTTCTGCAACCTAGAGTTGTCTTTTATTTCCTGAGCTCACTTTCACAGGGACTCAGATTTCTATTTTTCTGGTAACCCTGGTCTGGAACAAAGACCCAGGCCTCCTTCTTGTCATCATGGGCTCCTAGCAACCAAAAAATAAACCCACGTGAATGGACATAAATGTGAAAATGTATTTATTATGTCCTTTCCATAACTAAGAAAACTTGATTTGGTTAAGTATTACTTCAATACTTGACATTAATGCTCTGGCACGGTATTTTGGCTTTATTAGGTTTTTCTGTGTTCATTATTTTTTAGTTTTGAAGAACATAAAAGAGAAAATTAAAAATTAATTTAAAAAGGAGTATCTTGTCTGAGATTTTAATATATCTACATCCATTTTGAAAAAAAGGAATGTTTTAGAAAATGCCCTATCTGCAGTTTGCCTATGTGTGCCAAAGTTCATTAAAATGGTATCAGGAATAGGTGTGTAGAGCCAAGTTTCTGAGGCTTTGTTACTGTGCAGTGTGAGCCCAAACACAGCCTTTTAAAATGAAACAGATTTATTTAATGATAGGATGAACAGAACAATAGGAGTCACAGCGAGAGACAAGTGGAGAACAGGTGGCACTGATCTGTATAATCAGTGTGCCAGATGAAGGCTGGTGATGGTACTAAATCACAAATATCAATCAGTGTGGGAGCCATTATAACACGTCTCAGTCCTGGAGAGGAGGAAGTCCTGTTAAGACACTTTTCTGTAGGGGTGGCGCTTACCTGCTGCACACTCTCCGGCCACAAAGTATTGACCGCCATTGTCAGGGGGGAATGCTGGCTATGAGTATTTCATTTGTTTGTTTTATAACAACTTTATTCAGATATAATTTACATACCATAAATTTTAACCATTTAAAATATACAATTCAATGGTTTTTAGTTCATTTACTCAGTTGTACACGTCCATTTTAGAACATAGTCATCACCCCATAACAAAATCTTGTACCCACTAGGTAGTCACTCCCATTTCCTTCCAGTTCCTCAGGCCTAGTATCTATAGAGATACTTTCTATCTCTATGGATCTGCCTGCTTTAGAAGTCCTACATAATGGAATCAAAAATAGGTGGTCTTCTGGGATTGGCTGCTTTACCTTAGTATTTTCAAAGATCATGCATGTTATAGCATGACTTAGAAGTTCATTCCTTTTTATTGCCAAGTAATATTCTTTTATATGGATATATCACATTTTATTTATTCACTAATTGAAGATTTTGGACATAAATGATGGGGAACAATGTATTCTTTCTGTAATAAAATGGAAGCATATAAAATATTACAGCTGGCATAAAAAGTGAAATGGCCAAGCAAAAGAATGAAAATATGAGTGAATTAGAATCTGAGTGAAAAGTCAATATTTTTTATTACAGAACAAATATCTACTATGTAATTTTAAATTTTCAGTGGTGATGACATGCTGTCTGCCTCACTGTTGCCACCAAATGTCTATGGAAAGTCAGTCACTGACAGCTGACTCACATGAGTTGTGTTGAGATCAGGTAGAGGAAATCAAAGAGGTGGGCAGTGTCACTTGTTTGGGTTGACACCCGTGAAGAGACTTACAGAAACCACAGAAAGAGAGGAGGGAACAAGAATTCAGAAGCAGGAGATGATTCAGAGGTACCTGGAAGAAAACCAAGCCTCTCAGACTTCACAGAACTCCCAGGCAGGGCCTTGGAAATCCTACAGGCCCCCAACAGGAGTTCCAGGGGTATTCATCCACAGTTTTAGGTGCAGGAAACCCTCGATGGCGTGCAAGTGTTACTAATAGACACGTGGGGTTCTGCTGCCCACACAGCCATAAATCCCGGAGGCAGAGGTTTGGTTACAAAGGAAAGTAGTCTTTTATTTATAAGCCACACAATTTTGGAAGAATAATGGGCTTCTGCCTCAAAGCCCATTCCCTTTAAAATAACCAAAAGAAAATGACTCCACCCTTTGCCAGATTCACTCAAGGATGCACCTGGAATTCTTCTCCTATTTAAAATTACTGTCCTTTGGGATATGCAGGTGGCTATAGCATGATTATCCAGGTGGCCTACCTGTTTCCCAGTCCCAGGCCTGCTCCAGGTGTCTTTCGGAGTCTGTGTGCTGGCCAGAGAGCTACTTGCTGCTTTCCTCTAGCCACCAGTGCTGCCGGTGCTTCTCACGTTGAAGTGGTGGGGGGCCTGTAGTCTGGCCACACAGTTTCCAGAGTCCTCTGGGCCAGGAACGCTGCACCCCAGCCCTCAAATGGCCTAGTGAGGGGAGGAATGAGAGCGAGTTTTTGTGTGCACTCTATTTAAATATTCTGCCTCCAAATGCTGTGCGCCTGGGCGCATCCAGCTTGCCAGCCAGTCTAGGCTAACACCCATCATGGTCAGCCTGCACCAGCATCCCTGCCCCTCCTCCTGACACGGCGATCTGGAAGTGGGCAGTAGGGTCTTTTCCTCTGTCCAGATATTTCACTAGCCTGGTGCATACTCTGTGCAAACTTACCTCTGTTGTGTTGCACCCCCTGCTGGGTTGCCAGAGCAATGAACTGGACCACCTGTGCTAGCTTGTGCAGCCTCCTTCTACGGCCCCTCCCTCACTTCTGGGAGTGGAGCGTTTTGGCCACCTCGAGGATCCCTCCACTATGTCCAGTTACCCAGCCAGACCACTCCGCCAAGCATTATGCAAGGAGAACAATGAATTAATCTCTCCTCTGAAATACGACTAAAACAAAAAAGAAACATTTATAAATAAAAGAGCTCATTAAAAAAATTATTTTCTGTTTTGAGTAGATGATCTGGGTTGACCTTGAGCATCCATAGGCCTGGGTTTGGTTTGGGAAGAATAGGAATTGAAGCAAGGAGAACAAAGATAATGCTTAACTATTTATATTCAAAAATAAGATTTTTTTTCAGATTTAAAAACCAGGCTATTATTTTCAGAAAGGATTTTATAAGTTATTTTATCTTGTATCTTATTAAAGTCCAGACTTGGTGGGCTGCTGTGGATGATGTTATGTACAAGAAGTCTAGGAAGGAACAGAAAGTGGCAAGATCCTGCCCTTTCAGATGCTGGAAGGAAAGCAGAGAAGAGGATGTTGATGGCCAGAGATGGATATTTCTGATGGCAGGGACACAGCTCTGTAGATCTCATCCAAGGCAGACAGAGCTCTTAGAACTGTACCTCCTTTCCCTTTCTTTGTTAGGGCTCTATAAAAGGGTTGCCTTTGGGGTTCCCCCACGTAAAACTTGGGGCACAGCCACATGAAAGTAAACTTGAAAACAAAATGGAAGGACAGAGTGGGGATTTGAAATTTGGATTTCCTGTGTGGTGTGGACTCTGGAATTCTAGCCAGTCTGCCGAGGGCCACCCATGGTAAGGTGGACCCCTGGGCTAAAAGCCTGACACAAGATGGTGCAGAGGATGGGGGCCTGCAGCCAGCCAGAGCTGAGGGAGCACAAAGCCTGTGAAAGGGAATCTGGACCTGAGGTTACCAGGCACGTACCACTGTTTCACAGCAGTGTGATGCAGTTGTATGCTTGGCTGGCAAGGAATTGTTTTAATGTACTGAATGAGACTATATCAAGATTGGAAACTTAGCAAATATCTGTCTATCTATCCATCCACCCATCCATCCATCCATCCATCTTTCTATCATCTATCATCCATGTGCATATTTGCTTACCAACGAGTAGGAACTTAGGCCATATTCATTGTAGGTAAAATAAAGAAATTGCACTTTCTTTGCACATCAGACTTACAGTGAGATTTAGAGTTTGTGACTCATCTACATACATACAGTGATGATCTGTTATTAGAATATACAATAGTTCTGGTGCTATTCAAATCTTCCCGGTCAGGTATTTTGAAATGTTGTGGGGTATAGACAAGGAAAACCTGTCTACCCTGTTCTTTTTGTCATTGTATTTTCCTCTATCGTTTATTCATTTTGTCCAGAGCCTAACGAAACAGGTGGTTGGCAGTTCTGGTGTTCTGGGCATGACAAGGTCATTCCAAGTGAGACAGCTCTCCATTCTGAGACTGGCTCTTCATTTCCATAATAACTTGAAACACTTTGAGGGTACTAATTAGAACTGTTTTTTTTAAGACTGCTTTTTCTGCTGTGTATTATTTTTAATTCCTCCAAGGTAAGTCTTTTCAGTTCACTCTGTTAGTTTTCATTAGAAATCTGTTGAAATTTGGTTGAGCAATTATATTTTTGAAATAGGAAATATGCTGATTCATAAAAATGCCTAGTACTAAATCTCCTTTGCCAAAGGTCTATTGACTAAAACAATTGACTACATTATTTAGGCTCCATTGGTGGCCACTGGTAGGCTAACTTAGAACCCTCACAATTTTCAAAATAAGGGAGATTTTACTGGGGGTGATATGGTAATGATAATATTCATTTGCTAGCTACCATAGAAAAGTATCACAGACTGGGTGACTTAAACAACAGAAATCTATTTTCTCACAGTTTGGAGGCTAAAAGTCTGATATCAAGGTGTTGACAGAATTGATTTCTTCTGAGGCCTCTCTTTTTGGCTTGTAGATGACACTTTTTCCCTTTTGTCTTCACTGGCTTCCCCTCTAAGTGTGTGTCCTAATTTCATTTTATAAGGACACCAGTCATATTGGGATTAAGTCCCACCCTAAAGACCTCATTTTAACTTAATTATATCTTTAAAGAGCCTGTCTCCAAATATAGTCATATTCTGAGGTACTGGAGTTAGGATTTTAACATATGAATTTGGGGCGGACACAATTCCAGAACAGATTTACTCCTTGGACTCACTGTCATTTTGTCTTCCTCTCTAGGTTCACTGAGGTGTTTTTTGGGGGAAGGGTGCAGTTCTTGCAAGCTTGCTCTGCCTTTGTTCCCAGCCCAACATTCCTACTAACAGTCCTTACCAAACACATCTTACATGGTTTTCAGTGGGAAGGTCTTGGGGCTCCAGCTGGAGATGAATGTGCATCTGCTCCAACAGGCGCACAACACCCCCTTGTACAGCCACATGGGTGTGAGTTGAACTGTTTTGGTTTTGTAAGGCTGGGCTTATAGCTCCTTTCCCTTTCCATCTCCCAGAAATTTGTGAATGTATCAGAATATCATATCTAGAGAAAGAGATTCTATCTTGACCTCACAGTGTCAAGGATTTCTTCTTTTTTTTTGTTTTGGTCTACCTCAATTGTTATGTCAAAGGGAATTTGGGAGGAAGGAGAGAAATATGTGTGTTTTTGTATGGCATAGTGAGCCAGAAGTTAACTACCCAATTTTAAATCATTGTGTTTGTATTTCTATTAATGGCTTATATAATAACATTTTGTATGTTTTTTTTTTTTTTTTTTGATCTTCAAGATAATCTTGAGAGTTAGCTATGACCTAGCCTGGACTCCCTGAGTTCTGGGTCCTTCATTAATACATTAAAGATGATGATGATGCCACTTACATCACAGAACTTAGGATATGGAGAGATCAGGTACACAATATGGATAGAGCACTTGCCACATAGCTATCTCTCTGGAAATGATAGTTTATTTGTCCTCTGCTAAGTCCTGTACTGTTTTTAGGGCCAGGAAACTCTGCCCACAGCATAGTTATGCCATTACAGCAGACTGCAATGCCCATTCATTCTCCTTCCTGAAGTGCTTTTGTGTATAGCTCCCTAGGCTACTGGCTTATTTTCAGGTTGCTGGTTTGTAAAATTCCTCTCCTAAGGATTCACTTATATTAAAAAAGTTAACTGAAGTTCCTGAGAGACACTGTTAAATAGAACATGTTCAAAAGTTTATTTTCCTGGTACAGATATATCCCCTCCAGTTCATTGAATGTACTGTTTGTGGTCTTTGAACAGAAGGAAAAAATGCTCTATGTTAGTATTGTTCTTAAGCTAATCATATTTGATTCATAATGTTTTCGTGTGCAGGGATCTCGCAAGACTGAGAATTGTTGACTCACAGTTAGTGCAATAAAATCCTTGCAATGCTCTTGTGCCATTTCTGTTGCATTTGCCTCTTTTGCTCCTTTCTCTATCCCCCTTTACTTTCCGATGTGCCTCTTGGGCTTGGATTACAAATCTGAATATACAGCGTGCATTTGGTGCCTCCGGTCATTTTATGTGCCCAAGCTACTGATCTGCCGTGATATGCGACTAATATTTCCAGACCTATTTATAATCCTATGGGAAGGAGAGATCTTCTATGTTCAGGGTCATTGAATTTCACAAGAATGGAGAAATAGATGAATGCTCGAAGCATGTTATCTATTAGATTTTAAAACCCTGAGAATTTCAAGGGAAACATAACCCATATGTATTTCCTCTGTTTACAATTTTCCTTATCAAAATGTTATTATGTTAAGCTCAGAGGTGCCTAGGATGTCAATTAAGCCTTTTAAAGGCTCCTCATTTAATTGTGTAACAGAAAGTCATACTTTGTTGATTAAAAGAGACTGTCTCTCTCCTAAGTCCTGTATTCCTCAATATTTAGTTATTTTTTCACCCCCTAAAAGGGATTTAAGGTGCAGAGGCATGTTCATATTGTTAGTAAAAACACTTCAAGGGTTTCATAGGCATATAACAAGGAAAGAGAGAGAAACTCTTTCTCACCACTGTTTTGACTATGAAATCTTAGGAGGAAAATAGAAAACCATAGAAATAAAAACTCTAGAAATAAAAACTAATTTTATTTCTAAAATTAAGAACTTAATTCTTTATTTTGTAAGGATGCAGCTCTTACTGATGTTGGAGGATTTTATTTAATAAGTGGAAACAGTGTGAGGAGGCCCTTAAAAATTCATGATAAAATAAACAAGAATGTGCATATTTTATAATTTAAAACTGATTCAGAAGAAATTGAATGCCCACCCACCGCCCCTTTGTGTTCTCTGATGTTAAATAAGAGATGAATTGAGATGAATAATACCTTGCAGTCATTGGGATTGATTCCAAAAGTATTCTCTCATATTTGTTGCATCTTAGTGCCATTATAAGTAAAGAAAATCAGAAGTAGACTTCAAGAAAATGGCTGGTCAGCTTTCCTAGAATCCCAGGAAACCAAGGGTCAGCCTGCAAATTTCTAGTGTTAGTCCACTTTGTTACTTTTCTTATGTATGAACAATTTTAAGAAATCTTTCAAATGGTATGAAAATATGTGTGAATGAGTTAAGTGGCATAAAATTTTTTGTATAGATTGAATTATAATAAAAACCCCAACATTTTCAAATATGATAAATTTTTCTTTTTTAAGCTGAATTTATTGGGGTGACATTGCTTAATAAAATTATGTAAGTTTCAGGTGTACAATTCTGTAATACATCATCTGTATATTGTGTTGTGTGTTCACCACCCCAAGTCAAGTCTCCTTCCGTCATGATTTATCACCTCTGTACCCTCTTCTACCTCCCTCCACCCCCCAGTAAAATCCTTAATAGTGTTGACAACTATTATGAAATGACTCTTATAAAACCTTTGAATTTTGCTCTCCTATTCTCTGGGAGATTTCCTGTGAATGATTGTATTCACAATTCACAAAAATTGGTGTTACAAGTAATGTTTTTACTGTATTGTTCTATAAAATATATGCTCAAAAACTGCACCAGAGGTGATGGTGTGATTTCAACTGATATATATATATATATTTTTTTTTCTTTAAGTCTCTTTTCTTGGTAAAATCTTAAAGTTTTCAGATGGTACAGAGTCTAATATAGAATCCATTCATCTGACTTTCTTCTTGCATCTAGGCCTTCCAGTTATACACGAGTTTTCATTTTGGCTCTGTTATGTGCCTTTGGGCAGTAAGCTACGTGGCTGAGCCTATTTCCTAATGTATAAAAAAGAAGGATAAGAACTACATACCTCACACAGATTAAATACAATTTCCCGTACAGACTGCCTGGGTCATGGAAAGGTCTTAACAAATGGTAGCTCCTGTTATTTTCATTGTTATTATGACTGATATTGATGACAACAAATTTCCCTTGTCAGAATGATTCCAATGACCATGTTTGTTCTGTCGTTAAATGCACATTGCTACCTGAAACTCACACTGTTTCTTCGAGATCAAAGTATTATTTTTGTTTTCCTTTCCAGAAAATTTTTAGAAGTAATATTGATTGTTCTGATGTTGTAACTGATTGAAAAAAATAGCTTCTGTGATAGACTCAAACTGGTTTGTCATTATGATGAATAGATTCAAATATAAATTGAGAAACAATACTATTTTTAAGGGTATCATTTCTATTTCTCTGGGTTGTAACAAAAAGAAATGAGCACCAGTGTCCCCTGTCAACATGACATGAATTCCAAGAAGTTAAGGTCCTTTCCTCCTCTTACAACCAAAGGACAATTTAAAAGGAAGTGTTAAAGTGAAAAATTTTCTTTTTATAAAAGTAGAGGAAACAAAAAAAATCAAATAAAAAATTGCTGCCAAGGGAGAAAGAGAATTGAAGAACTGTGACAAATCCCTCCGGGGTCCAGATTGTTGGCACGATGTGGAGAGGTTAAAGGGAAGGGAACAATGGAAAATCAGTCGTGAGCCTGAAGCTAATCATTTGGCTTCTGAACCAAAAGAGGGGAGAATAAATATTTTAGGAGGGGAAGAATGCCCAGGGAGCTGATGTAGAAGTAGTTTCCTTTATCCAAGAACAAAAAGTCAGAGAGAATTAATAGATGATTTACTGGAACCCGAGTGGCGGCTGAGAAAGACTTACCATGTTAGAAAGAGGTTTCCTTTCCCAGGTAGTAGGAATGGCATTATTAAATATTGTTTCAAGAAAGTATTTGATAATTTTATTTTAGCTTTTTGAACATATTCTTTAATTTCCTTCTTTTCCTTCACAATTAGAATCCCAGGAGTCTCTCTAGGTTCAATGAGTATCTGATGGAAGGTAAGATGTGTTTTTACAGCGTGCTTAGATATTGCTCCCCCCACTTCCATTGATAATAGTAGAGCATTTTTTATACTGTGTAAGAAGAAATATAAGAAAATCTTTTAAAAAATGCACAATTATAAAGAAACAAAATGGTTGTTTGAAAAGCTGCATTGCTGTTAGCTACCTTGGAATGTCCATTTGGATATCTGCTGAAAACCTGGCTTCTGTGTATGGGGATGTTTCAGATGGGGCAGAGAATAATTCAGAGAACTGAAGCTGAATGAACGTTGAAGAAGCTCTGTAAGTGTGTGACTGAACAAAAAAAGGGGGATTCGGCTGCCTATCACCACAAATGCCAAACTCCTGAGGCAGATGCTGGAGACAAAAAAAGAAAAAGGTTTTATTCAGGTGCTGCGTGAAATGGGAGGATGGCGAACTCTTGTCTCAAAGCCATATCTTCAGCAAGAACAAGACAAGAAGCTGTGTCCAGAGTTCCTGCTCCAATGTAAAATACAGTCCTTTGAAGCCTTCAGACAACTGCTAAGTTGGCATCCGGGTAGCTTAACTTGTTCCTGGCTGCGGTCCTTTTCGGGCTTCCTCCCAGCACCTTTGTGTGGAGCCCACACATGGCCATAAGCCATGGGGCTGCTCGGTGTGCAAGGTCACATGAATGCACCTGGGAATGCATCACCAGGTGGCCAGACAGTGAGAGTCTCCTTTTGGAGGCCATGGGCTGCATGGTGAGAGAACAGGACAGTCCATCATGAGAGTCCAGGTCACCAGCCGACAAGACAGAGAGAGGAGAGAGAAAGAGAAGAGAAGAGAGAGAGAAGAGAGAGAGAGAGAGAGGAGAGGAGAGATTCTTTGTTCTCCAGGGACTATATTAGTTTGGGTGTTGGATGGACCAGGTGCTTTTGCAGAATTAGGGTGGGTCCACCTCCTAACCAATCCCTTCTTTTCCCAGGCTAGACAAGCGTCTTAGGTCTGGCACCTTCCCCTGCTGCCATTTTGATTTTTATGGCTCATGTGCCTGCTTTCCCCTGGTTCCATTCCCAATCTGGTACCAGAAGGGGGAGCGGGGCTTTTGCCTCTCTCCAATTACAGACTCGATAGTCTTGTGCAAGCTCAGTGTAAGAACCTCTCCCCTGCCACCATTTGTACAATGAGGAGATTACCCTGGTGCTCAGTCAACTCCACACAACCCCACGCCTAGTCCCTGCATGCAGCCAGTTACCCACACTTGGGGCCTACTGACAGAGAGCAAGTAAACCAAAGGCTAGGCAAGGAGCTCTGGAAACCCTATACGGGAGTCTCAGGCAGCACTGAGGGTGGCCTCAGTGGGAGGGGCAGGGCACCTGCAGACAGGGAAGGGTGTCCATGCTGGGGTTTCTGCAGTGTATGGCTTGGTTACCCGGGCAGCTTTCCATTATGTCCCTTGGAGGTGCAACCAGATGTTGTGCTGGCAAACTCAATGTCCTTACCACACCCTGGGCGGTTCATGAAGGCATTCTTTGGCTGCATGCCCTCAGTACTTTTGAACCTCTGACCTCTGTGCCCAAGTAGTGTGGCTTGGTGCACAACCGGCTAGCCAGGTCCCATTCCCATGGCCTAGTTACCTCCTTTGTGGCCCCTCCTCTGACCCACCCTGGTCCATTCCCAGTGTTGCTACAAGCAGGAGCCTCCTGGGTGGTCTGGACAGACTGTCTAGGGTAATAAGTGGATCCTGGGTGTATTGTAACCCCCTTTCCATGAATTTAAATTGTTTGCTAGATTTGGAAATCAGCATTGCTTAATTGCTAACAAAGTGAGATATTTCCATTATACTAATATTTAAATGAATAATTGGGAAAGGATGGGTAGGGAGGAGATTTAAGTATTTTACTAGGAAACTCTAGGAAAAGTCCATATTGAAAATATCAGATTTTAAAATGGTCTTTTTTCTTCCTAAGGATGGAATGATCATCTGTTTGGTACCCAAGTATATATTACCAGATTTATGGACTATTTTTTTCCTTTTTCATCTTCCTGTGGAGGTCACATGAGAGCAAGAAAAAAGAAACAGAGAAACCCAGACAATTCATGGCTAACTCCTTCTATGCCAGACATAAATCATTGGACATTGGCTAAACTAGTTGAGGGAAAAGGAACTCAAGACCTTTAGTTGACAAAATTTGCCTTTCAACTGAGCAAAAATGCAGGGTGGGGAAAAAGTATGTTCACAGTTGTTTGTATATAAAATAATATAGTAATTAATAAATAATGGAAGGATACACTCTGTGTTTTGTGTACTCACAACTGTAAGCCTCCTTTTGCCCCACCCTGAATTTCACCCCTAATGCCACTTAGGCACAACTCAGCGAGAACAGAAGGAACGGGGACCTAGGGGTGTGGGTGGAGCCTGGCGTCAGGCTTTGATGATACCTGTAGCTCACCGTGCAAGTTGGAGTATGTCACAGAATTTATTTTTATTTATCTATTTTTTATTTTTATTGTCGACACTATTACAGATGTTCCCTTCCCCTCCCCCACCTTTTTGCTTCCACCCCCATCCAGTCCCCAGCCCCCTGTCCCTCTGGCTGTCCCCACACTGTGCTCTGTGTTTGAGGGTTATGCCTGTGTGTTCTTTATCCGTAGATGCATGTAATTATCACATAATTTAATCCAGCCTAGGTTCCCCTCTTTGTAAAGTAGGTTGAATGAGGTTTCTTTATGATCTTTTTGAGTCCTAAAATTGTATAATTCTGTTTTTCATGTTCAAAATGTTATAAAGTAGTTGTCATAAATAAGTTACAAATAAAATGCTCCAGAATTAAGAAGAAATTGCTTCTGACTTTGAGCTTCATGGAAGATGTCATAGATATTAATTTCACTCCTGCAGGTGAAGGAAATGCCTTCACGTTGGAGGGAATCACAAAGATATGAAGCAGAAAATAGTGAGGCCACTGCAGAGAACAAGTGGTTAAACTTTTAATTTTTTTTTATTTTTCATTGTTGTTCAAGTACAGTTGTCTCCATTTTCACCCCACCATGGCCCTGCTGCCCCGCCCATCCCCACCTTCCATCCTTGAACCTACCCCTTTGACTTTGCCCCTGTGTCCTTCATCCGTGTTCCTTTAAAAGCTTTGTTCTTTTACTTTTCAAGGGAGGCAGACTTTAAAAAACAAACAAATGAAACACCAATACCTCTCTGATAAAAAACCTTAAAGCAAAGGGAATAAAAGATAAAAGTAAAAAGATATTTTATTTCTGAGATCCAGAAAAATATAATTGAAGAAAATTTGTATACCACAAAAATGGTAACAAAATAAAACTCATGCAAAATTCCAACATTCAGAGATAATTACTGTTAACATTTTGCTATTTTGGTATATTTTTCTCTAATCTTTACTGTATGCGTAAATATACACACAGTTGTATAATTGTGCTCACATTGTAGATATTATGTCATCACCTGTTTTAAAACTTAATGTATCACATGGGACTGTGCCTTCCTGGCTCCTGTCTGGGAAACTTAACTCTGTGATCCCCAGGCTGCTTTGCCAGGGGGTCAGTATTGTCTTTAATTGTTTATGAATAGGTCTCAGGAGGCAGTGGCTGCTGAGGTTTGTGAGGACCATAATAGGAATATTTATTAAAAGACAATGGGTATCTTTTCTTCTCGGATCACCTATGCATTTAGCATTACATTCTAAGTACCTGGAGGGCCAGGCTGAGTCTCTGGTACTGTCGGGCCTACTGGACCCAACGAGATGTAAGTGCTCATGTTGTTTGGGCTATATTTTTAGCATAATTTTTTTTGACCAAATGTAGAATATCTTTCCTGCTGGGGGCTGAAGACAATTTTTGTGCATTTGGCAATTCCTGATCAAAGCACCGTTTCTCTATTTGCTGGTGTTTATATATAGATATATAGGTATCATAAAGGCATGTGTGGAAATTTAAGCTGGGCCATGAACAAATAAGACAAATTAATAGAAATATATTTATTTTAATGTGTATTAGTAAAAAATAAGTAACACATCCACATCAAACTTGTAATTCCAAGTATATTACTGCATAGGAGAAAGCTAAATTCAACAAGAATATCGTCAAGTAAATGACAGGATGCAAGAGTTATGAGACTATAGCAAAAATTGTGACGGTTGAATGAATATGAATGGAAACGTTTGGAAACACAACTGCCACATTTCCTAGACTAGGCAAGACTGTAGTACTTTTCCACTTTTCCTACTTCCTTTCTTACTTCCTTTCATGTAGGAGGAGATACTTAGTAACTATATGTGGATTATTCCAGACTGAAAGTGTTCTTTGATTCCAGGTTACTTTCTTACTCAGCAGACCTGAGAGTCTCCTTTCCAGTCTCCTCTGAGGCCTGAAGCAGTTACTGTCAACGTCTTTTCAAGCACCATTTGCTGTCCCCTTGTCTTTTATTTGTTAATTATGATATTGTAATAGCATTTGCCTTTCCATCAAGAATTGCCAAGTGTTCTATGAGAAAGCTAAGCTGTTCTAGTAGTTTAAAATATTAAGCAACATATTACAGAGCATTAGTTCTAATTTGGGCTCTGTGTTTAACTAGCTATTAGCCTGGAGATAGGCAGTTCTGCTATTGATAAAATGAAATAGTCTTTCTAGAGCTGCATATATCTCTAAAAGAAATCCTTTGTTTCTGGATTTCCGATCTCTGTGTTCAACCATATAGAATGTTAAGCTGTCATCCTTTGTACTCTGTGGCCAGTTATACCAAGCTTAGAGTTCCCAGAAGTCACTATGATCTGTGTGATTTCAGTTTGCTCCGTTTCCCCTATTTGTGAATGTCAGATTGAAACTGCATCAAGATAGAGCATTGGTTTTAGATGGGAAGCAGCAAACAAGGATGCAGCTTCATCCTGCCCATTCTGTGCTACAGAAGGTTCATTCCTAAACTCTGATACAAACATACTAAGTTATACCTAACCCTAAAGATTATAATTCCCTAGAGGGAATCTCCCAATGTGCACACTTTAGAGCTCCTGAATCCAATATGCTGATATGAAACTTTTGGTGTTTTTCAGTGTGGTCTTTGTGTGCAGAGAAGATTATTCAGGAGTTTAGTTTTGGCTTAAAAAATTCATAATACCTAGTTCTTTGTTAGGCTTTTAAGTTTAGTTTATGTGTCCTATCATTTGGTTTATAAATTTAGAAAATGTCAATCACATTTAAAGAGGCTTTGATTAATATTTGTTCTAATTTAAACATATTAAAATATTATAAAGTGCCTTTATGTATTTAATGTACTTTATTTTCTTTATACATGTTCACAAGATCTAATAAAGCTTTCCAAATGCTAGTTCTAATAAGTTAAACTTAGAATATGGCAAACCTAGATGCTCAATGCTTTGTATAAACTCAGTACTATATTAACTTAAAACCGTTAGTCTAAATTAATCATTCCATTACACATTTTAAAGTGGATTTACAGGGCTGTCACTCAGATTTGATTCTGATAAATATTATAAATATAGAAAATACAAACTATGAACAGACTTCTTTCAACACAAGATATTAATATCATGGTTTTGTTTTTCTTAAACATTTCCGTACTTAATTTTAAATCTTGGAGTTGAAAACTGTGTGGAGGGTCACCATCCCAGTTAACTGAGGTTACTTATGCTTCTGGTTCACCGTTTAGATTCCTGTTGGGGACTTTGATGGGACACAGCAAGGCTCATTTGTAGCTGCTAAAGCAATGACTCAGTGACTTGAGCAGGATGATATATATATAGCTTATGACCTTGGATTTGAGTTTTACAGATTGCTTAATTCTTTGGCATGTTCAGGGAAGTCTACAAGCTCCAATCAGGGTAATAACTCGGTTGGTTTTACATTTCTTCTTCTTCTAAGATACATGTCTTTCCCTTCTAACTTGCTTTTGAACTTAATGAGATTCTAAGGTGTCAAATGTCTTTTCCACATAAATTGAAAGATATTTAAATCTGATGAAAGCTTAGAATCATTATTTTTCCTATTTTTAGCTCCTTACAAACACTAAAGTAGTGTCTGACTGACACTGAGTATTTCTCCTGCTTCTATTTGACTTGCAGTCCCAACTGAAGAGAGCTGTGACTTAAAGGAACACCTGTCCTGAGTTGTGTGGACCTCCCTGACTTATTTAAATGGCCTTTAGTATGAACCTACTCAGGGTCAGACATAGTTAATAGTGGACATTGAGTTCATTTTCACCTAGGAATCCAGAGACCCTTCATTCTTCTCAGGGTGTAGTACAGAATTCAGACCAGGTCTAGAATGAATTCTGGGAGTAAGAGAAAAAGATGATTGGTTGGGAGAGACTCCAGGCTGATAATGACCTCTCCTCCCACTTTAAATTGAGGCTATGGAGAACCACATTGCCTAGCTGAGTTATTGGTTCTGCACTGGAGCAATTAGGCACGCACTTTCCCCATTGTTTCTTTGTAATACACTAATTAGAAAAAATATAAGATGTTAAAATCACAGTCAGTTTTGTGTATTTCCCACTCTTCTTGATGCTTCAGACATGATGAATAAGAGGATAAAGCTTTATTTTGTTCTAACAATAATTAGCTTTTATTTACACTCTAAGATGTTGCTTTTGGGCACAGATGAAGCTTAATTTAATTACTTTTGATGAAGTGTTACTGCCTTTTAGCATCCTACACGTATTTGAAAGATGGTTGGTGTGAGTTGGGATTTGGTCTGAGGGTATGGCGGGCATTGACTGATCTGAGCGAGTGATGGCCAGCTTTGGTCACGTCACCTCAGGGCCGACCCAGCCAGATGCTGCAACACAATTGCTTAGTCCAGTGGAACACAACTTTTTGTTCTAGACTGATTTTTCTTCTTTCTTATAGTTATGTACTTTTTTTATTTTATGCCCTTACATTCCTTGATTTCTTTTAGGTTGATAAGCAGTTATTTTCAGACATCAGCCTGAACAATTTGTCTTTTCTCATTAGAGGCTAGTTCTCACCCAACTCCATTCCTCCCCTTCTCTTAAAAGAAAACATTTTCTGTGTTTTACTCACTCAGTTTTGACATCTTAGAATTAACGTTTCATAAGCACAGGAAAAATAGGATGTCTAAGTACAGCCTCAGCTGTAGCATACACACTTAAAACTTTTCTCTTAATGTGGATAACATATTGTTCTAATAAAAGGTAAGGCTCCATTTCAAGGGCACTCTCTGGGTGATGCAGATTCTTGGATGCTTCTGTGTTTTGTTGAAATTCATTATGTGCCTGAATCACTAAAGGGAGAATGAATGTATTTATATTGCTCAATGGATGTCAGTTGTAATCAAGTTCAAGTAGCAAACAAAGCTCAAAGTGAATGAACACAAGGATGTCATCTATCAGTGGCATCTTCATTTTTGAGCTATTGTGCCATTCACAATAGAGGCAACAGACAGACTGTGTTGTAGGCGAATAATGAGACTCTCAGTTTAGTTTGCTGGGATTACTGTGGATATGTCATTAACATAGGAGTGACCTGGAAGGGAGCCAGTGTCTTTGTTCTGTATCTAAAAATGGATCACTGTACTGCTGGGAATACGGCAAAACCAATGTAGAAAGTCATTCATTATGGAAGGATACAGTCTAAAAGGCTGAAATTTCTCAATTTAGACATTAGACAGAAAATGATTGAGGACTTGTTTGTAAAACCTCCTTGACTAAAGGACTAGCTTTCTTTCTCTGGTGTTTTTAAACAAATGATAATCTGCTTATTTTCTGGTGGATATATTATTATCACTGATGTTAATAAGAATCAAACATTGTCATAAACTCCATTCCAATTTTTTTCTGAGTGTGACTCATAAGAAAATTAACATGTTCAAATAGCTCAAGTGAAGAGGGAGGTGGTGTTCACTGGGAAATACTAAGATCTTATGGAATCTGAGAAGAGTGAGTAAGCAGGGAGAGCTGAGTTTCTAAACTTAAGGTCAAAAACTGAGCTTCCTTGCTCTGTCTTTCTCTGGGTGTTTTGTCTATTCCTCTCTCTCTCTGAGTCTGCTTTCTGTGCTTACTCATTTTTCACAGGGACCTATATGGCCAACTTAACATCAACTTCTCATGTCCTTTTGCTGAAATGCCTACATCTGATGGGCTCAGATTTTGTGCTTCAATTCCAAAACCCTTACAGAGAATTCTGATTGATTATTAATAATACACTGGGATATAGGGTCCCATTCCTGACTAATTAGACACATTCAAGAGTTGTGGAGTCACTGCTGGGACTATACCCTAAGAATCCTGAAACACCGATTCAAAAGAATCTATCCACCCCAATATTCATAGCAGCACAATTTACAATAGCCAAGTGCTGGAAGCAACCTAAGTGCCCATCTGTAAATGAGTGGATCAAGAAACTGTGGTACACTTACACAGTGAAATACTACACAGCAGAAAGAAAGAAGGAGCTCCACCCTTTGCAACAGCATGGATGGATCTGGAGAGCATTATGCTAAGTGAAATACTGTATGATCTCGCCTGTAAGTGGAAGCTAATCAACAAAATAAACAAGCAAGCAAAATATAACCAGAGACATTGAAATAAAGAACAAACTGATAGTAACCAGAGAGGAGGGGGAAAGGAGATAAAGGGGGAAAGAAGGGGAAGGGTCATCAAGAACATGTATAAAGAACACATGGACAAAGCCAAAGGGGGAAAGGATTGAAGTTGGAAGGTGGGGGTGGGTGGGGAGGGGGAAAGTGGTGGTGGGGAGAATGGAGACAACTGTACTTGAACAACAATAAAAAAAGAAAAAAATTGTGGAATCAGGTCATGTAGACTTGGGTGTGTGAGGTTCTATCAAAGTAGCTGTGGATGGAGCAGGCAATGATAAAAAATACCTACTATAGTCTCTAAACTGTGTCTAAATCAATGACCTTGAAACTTTTTCTACCATGACTCACAGGAAGAAATACATTTTCAAAAAAATCCATCCCAGCATTCATCTATGTGTTAATTCTTGAAGGAATACTTCCTCTTATTATATGATACACTCTAATATTTCCTTTACAATTTCTTTCTATCCTGATTCATTCCATTAAATAAAAGCATGCTGTTCTTGTCTCTCTAAATTGGTTTCATGCTCCACTAATTTGTTGCAACTTTAGTTTCAAAAGTATTGGTCTGTATTTTTCTTTATATTATTTTCTTGGTAGCACCTGTAATTATAACAAGCTCCCCTGTTATATTTCATAGTTTGTATTTTGCAGGAGACATCATATTTAAATTGCTTTCCTTGTTAAACTTTAATCCACATTAAAGCAGAAACTGTGTCTATCTTGTTTATTTCTGCCTTCCTAGCACGTAACAGAGTTCCTGGCACATAGTAGATGCTCAATTGAGTAAATACTGATGAATGAGTAAATGAAGACCCAAACAGATGGCACCCTTAATGGGCTCACCTGTTTCTTTGCAAGGAGGAGATTCAGATACATGTAAAACTGGCTAATCTGATATAGCTCTGTGGATAGAAAAAGCAGATGGAAAAGCCCAGCAGGAGACTCAGTGGAGCAAGGAGCGTAGGCCAAAGAGAGAGGTTTCCAGATAGTCCCAACAGCTGTCTGAAATTCTCCCACCAGGAAAAATTACTGTGGTAGGGGAAGAATCAATGTCAGGCCTGATGTCAGATCTCTTGGTTCTTCATCTAACATTTATTCCACCAAACTGCAATGTGTTTTGGGTGGCATTTTCAAAATCTTATTTCTGGTACTTTCATGATCTTTATAGCTGAGAGTAAAGAAAGGTAGAGATGGAACCACATAATAATCTTGATATATAAGACACCATGATACCTGCTTTCCAATGAGACAGATATCTGGTTGGGAGAGTAATAGCACACAGAGCTCTATTCCCTCTCTTCTTGCTAGCCTTCTTCTGGCAAATCACTGACTCCCATTACATCAAGATTCATTTAACTCACTTCTGCAACTTATGGCTCCTATTTGTATCTAGCAGTCGTTTTAAAAACTACTTCTTACAAGTGGCTATTTTTAATGTCACATACTGGATTTTCTCATCGTCAAGATTTGGAATCCATAGGACAATTTAACAAATGATTACAATAGTTTCATCTATAGACCTACAGGATGATCTAGGGGTACAAAACTGTATGTATACAAAAAGCAATTTGTAGATTATTGATAGAGTTTCTATCATAGCTCCCTGGCATCCACAATGCAGGGCTGAGAGGACTATTATTTTAACACTCAGCCTGTTTCAATGCTCCAAAGCATTAATTTACAAGGTGAGAATGCTACACTTTTCAAAATAGTTAACTTAATATTGAGTTAAAATTGCCAAAGTATATGAATTTGTTATAAGTATGATTTAATGTATAAATTTATCATCCACACAGTTACAACTCTTCTGGGAGGGAGAATTTATATCTTAGACCAATGTTTCACAAACTTTTGAGTGTGGCGTCCAAGCTGGAGGGTGCAGGAGAGGATGAGGGTTTTCCTTCTGCCAGAGACAGCCATTCTAACTTTAACCAAATACGTGTCAGCACATACAACAGGTATAAATTTGGTCTATAGCACTTGAATGAGTTCAGCACTTTTGGGGACCAGTCCTTTGTTCTTCAATTCAGTCCCACTTGGTTCCTTCAAGACAGCAGCTCTACACATTTTGTGCCAAGCTCAGAGTGAAGTTTTTCTGGGGTTGGGACTCTCAGCCTCTAGTGCCCAGAGGTATCACGAGGCAACTTTTATCTGAGATCCTCCTAGTTTCCCCGGCACTCCATGGGAGCATTCTGGTTTATGCACTGTGAGTAATGCACACAACTCTGCCAATCTGTCCTGAGGCCCACCAGGAAACAAATACATGTTACTCTTTGTTGTTCAGGATACATTTTAAGTACAGAGGTAATGAATACACATGCATACATAGTACTATACTATGCTCTTTCTCTCCCTGTGCATATTCTCTCTCTCTCTCTTTCTCTCTCTCTACACACACACACACACACACACACACACACACACACACACACTCTCTACAAATATTTTGTCATTGAAGGTATGTTTAGCTAATGAGTTCCTTTTAATTCATGAAAAAAAGAAAAGACATATGTTTCTGGATGCTATTTATTGATTATATGAAACCTTAACCTTAAAAGTCATGTAAGAGTTTGTCTACAATACTTTAAAAATATCTTTTGATAATAGTGTGGTTTATTTTTAAAAGAGGTTTTAGAGATCTATACTGAAACATTTGCAGAGGAAAGGCTCTGATGTATATGGGGTTTGCTTCACAAACGACCTGGAATAGGAGGGTACTGAGCAGGGTTACAGGTGAAACAAGCTTAGCTGTGTGGCTAATGATCCCCCTTTTCCCTATATATACTTGAAATTCTCCTAATAAAAAGCAAAAGGCAAATATTTTTGAAGTACAAACACTTCTTCTCTTCACCCCCACATTCATAGAGAAAATGGATGGAAATGAAATGCAAATTTCATGATCATGGAACGCTGCCAATACACAGGGTGGGGCAAAAGTGGGTTCACGGTTGTTCATATGCAAAACAATGCAATAATTAATAAATGATTATCAATTAATATTAATGATTAACAATGCAAGAATAGACTCTGTGTTGTGCACACTCACAGCTGGAAACCTCCTTTTGCCGCACGCTGTATGTTGTGCAGTGTAAACTGGGGCCCTTATGCCCTGCGTTGTCACTCTTCCAATCACTCAGTGGCAGTAAAGCTCCTGCATTTATTTCCAGGAGTGTTTAGCCTGTGTTTCTAATTCACTTCTTTATCATCAAATCTCAGTGCAATAGTACAGAGTGCCACAAGGTGAAATTTCCTATGAAAATAAATGCAGAGATTCCCAATTGTGTCTATCCTAATAAAAGCAAGAGGAACACCTAATTACCTATTTTCTTTTAGAAAATAAAGTCATCAACAGGGTAATAGCCCTGCTGTCCAACCTGACTGCAAATTACTTTGGGTAAAAACAAAGAAATTTTTTTTCCCCCAACTAACTCCACAAGAATTTGCCTATAATGCTTTTTTAAAAAATGCTGTTTTCATCACACTGAAGTTTACTGCATGCTGCCTAATTATTCTTTCATGGACTCTATAGACTGACCATGTATAGAAAACTGCAAACATTTATAAGATGCAGTTGAATATATATATACACACGTAATTTTTTGTCATAAAGATTTTGTATTTGAAGATATGCTTACTGAAAGGTATTCCACTTACAAAGGTTTAAACTTTACTTAGTTTAGCGGGAGGATTGTTTTATATTTAACATTATTAGAAAACCAGTTTTGCATGTAGAACCTTTTACCAAAATGTCAGAGTAACTGGGAATCCCAAAGAGGAAACTTCTCTTATTCTTTCACGTCTGGAGTTTCTCCCAGGCTCTCTCTTTGTCTGAAACCTGTCCTCTCTTCTCCTTTTCCAGGGAGTGAATTTCTGTCCACCCTTCAAGAGCCAGCTAGCTCAGGTTACCTGTTTTTCGATGTCTCTCCTGGGTGTGGACAGCTGGAGTAATGGCAGATGCACTTGGGATGTTGCCACTCCTGTCTTATCTCACTGTGTTGTAGGAGATACAACACATGTTGTTTTTGCATCTTTCTTCTGTTAGATTCTAAGTTCCTGGAAGGCAAATATTTAGTAACACTTACTGAATTGTTGGGTTACATTGTGTGTTCAAATAGCTGTTGAAATAATGGGGAGATTTCAAATAATAAACAGAAAAAAGTAAGAAAATATCAGGGTTGAGGGAAACGTTAAGTGAAAAAATGACCTTCCTCCCCAAGTAATCACTAAATATAACTTGCTTTTTGGGAAAGAGTAAATCACCTTGGAAAGAATCATTGATCATTTCCTCTCCATTGTCACATCCAGTTGGAAAACTGCGTATAATCGTTTACATTCAATACAAACTTGAACTCCTTCAAAAGGTAAGTTGATTTTCTTTTTTGCAACAAGATATAAGTTACTTTAGTACTTCATAACAGAATAGAAAAATGATTCAGTTTCACAATGTGAAAAATATACTAGGAAAGAAAAAGAGTTTGCAGATAAACCATAATTCTACACTAAGCCAAAGCCTCACAAGGCACTGGGTGAAGAATAATGTGCTTCTCATACTGACTTCAGGACAGTTGATGAATTCCAGTGGCCTCATAAACAACAAAGCCCAAGTTTAAATCACTCACATGAACTTGTAATTGAAATTTTGAAAATGTGATTTAATGTAGTAAGGGAACAAGGATAAAGTGTTTCAAATAGAACAGCTATTGAACAAGGTAAAGAATTAGTAGAGAGTGAATATTAATACTGGATAGTTTTCAAACATCTTGAGACAGCAAAATTTCCCACTAGCCTAATCTGACAGTGAGAGAGGAAAGTAGAATACTAGCCTCAGAAAGAGGACTAGTCAGCAAGGAGGATATGGGACAACTTTTACATTATTGATGATAAAGCGAGTCATATTGATGGAAGGTGTTAAGTATGGATGTATTTTCCTTCCTTCCTTCCTTCCTTCCTTCCTTCCTTCCTTCCTTCCTTCCTTCCTTCCTTCCTTCCTTCCTTCCTTCCTTCCTTCCCGCCCAACCTACGCCCTCTTGTGCAAGATTAAACCTTTGTGAAAAATAATGACGAAGCGCTATAGGTAGAGAACTAAGTAAGTCTCCAATTCCAAATGTAGACATCTTGTTATTGAAGTATATTCAATTTTATTACATGTTATTCAAAATCAAGTAGCCTAAAGGATTTATAAATTTTCTGACTTGCAAACTTCTTTTACTGTAGTATAAACCAAGAATGCCGTGAGTCCAGCAAGCCCGCGTAAGACTTCCAATGTCAAAGTTAGGTATTTGGTGTGGGGCCTGGAGTGGACACTAATAGGAGTTTTGCTGTTCTCTCTCTCTTTTTTCCCACTGTTTAAGGAGGTTTTATTAAAGCAAGAATTTTATAATCCAAATTATGTTTCCTTGTTCAGTAATCAGTTCTGTTATTTAAAACAGAAGTGAGAGTCTGAGCTATTCCACAGTACAGAATTACAAAATTAAAAAAGGAATGCTTTCAATTTTTGTACTTTGCTGAAAATTCTTTTTATCAGTTTCTATAAAACATTAATTTGTTTTTATATTTTACTTTTTTGCTTTTGATTTTAAATCAATAAGTAATCTAGGACTAGCATTATGTTTGCTGGACCTGGCATTTGCTCTGGACCTAAGGGCCAAAGTTGCCTTTCCTTTATCAAATTTATTTTATATTTCAGGATGTTTTTCCCTTAATATATAAGGTTTCTGATGTTTAGATTCTTTTCTTTGGTGAAACTTGGAGTTTCTTTTCATGGTCCCTGATTAGTTTTAAACAATGCTGTTTCCTCTTAATATGTCAGTAGCAGGGCAGAGAAGCACTTGGTAAGACAAAGTACAATAGAACTCCATTAGTTCTATCATATCAAGTGCTTTCCAGTGGACCTTCAACTGAATGCGGGTGTGCTGGCATTTTTACTGTGTCCAGGAAGTATTGTGAGTTTTTCTGATGGAGGTAGCTCTCAGTTCTTACCCACTTTCCTTGGAGCTCAGAATTAGAGTCTGTTTCCAAATGCAGACAGCAGATGGAGCAATTTACTTTATTTATACTCTCCATTTCATACAAAAAGGTATTAAAGACTTTATCTGTGATCTGTCTATATGTAAGTTTAACTATACATTTCAAAACTTTTTATATACTTGGAAACAATATATGAAACAGTTTATTTCATTTTAGAAAGCAACGTTTGTTAATGTTTTAATTCAGATTTGCATTTTATCAGCCTTATAGACATTCTAAAAAGAAGACAGGAGAGCATTAACTGTGGCAAGAAGTAGGCCACTTCTTTTGCTCAGTTTCCTTCTGCAATTCATAATCACATATTCTGCACCGTGAGAGTGAAGCTGGTTTTAATGGGCCATGGAATTCAGCAACACTTAGCTATAATTTTGACAGTACTGTAATAACTTTAAAATTTGGATTTAGGTAACAGACTTCAATAGAACTTTCAAGTTGAAATTTATGGAGTCATCGCAGACATTAGACTATCCATCCTATCTCTGGTCAATAGAGGGTGGTTTTCTGTAGGAGATAACTAATAGCTTTACAGAATTTTGGGATGCAGTAGAATGATATTGTCCCCTGGAGGTCACACTTACCAACCAAAGGGTAATAACTTTTATTGCAAGACTGAAATAGTCCATAAATGTTTCATCAAATCCTTAAAAGTGTGCAGTTATCAATTCTCCACCCTTTTTTTGATTTCCGACAACCACACCGAGACGGATGGAGTGCTCCTGGGAAGCTGGGGAAAATGTGACTGTGTTCAGCTTATCACCTGTAATATTTCCCAGTGGGATTATCTGAATACATGTGGATTTTAGTAAGATTCTTCTCAGAAAATTTCATTATTATTTTAAATGCTAAGCTCTGCCTCTCAATCCTGCCTTGATCTTTCCTTCTCCCAACACATTCCTACCGATTTACCCCACTTTAGGCTGCAGGCGAAGCGGAACGGAAGGCGTTGCGTTCGCTGGCGGTCTCGGTGGGTTCAGAAGTACTGATGGAGCGTGTGCCTGAGGAGGTGCCGGCGTGGTGCCGAGCTGATTGAGTTAAACCAGACATAGTGTCCTTGAGGCAGGGAAGCTCCCAATCACTGACTGGAGGGAGAAGTATTCAATATCGTTCTTCTTCGGTTTGGGCCAAGTTGCTGTGGGACAGGTGCTGTGTACAGGTAGCGGGTGCCCACATTAGACTATCATCATAGAAAGGACACAGAAAGTTCACTGTATCAGACTGCAAGAAAACACAGATTACATTTCTGGGAAATTAAAATTATACAATACTTAAAAACAAAATATAGTCCTGACATTCAGGTTCACATTGCAACTAATAAAGTATTGCAAAATCAAAGTTCCTTCAGGGCTCAAATTAATGGATAGAGAATAGACTTGAAAAGGTAATAAAGAGATTCTCAGTGCTTGGGTTTTGCATCTGAATAACACTCCGCTGCTATCACCCAGAGCATCTGTTTTCCTCTTGGATCAGGACAAAGGACCTTGGCCTTTTACTCTTCTTCAGCATCATTACTATGCATAATTCAAAGTGTTGGTGCCGGTGTTGGTTCCGTTGTTGGTTGAGTTGTAAGCCTGAACTACATGCTAGTCACAGTTATAGGGCTAAGAGGAGCAGAAATAATGAGTTAGCAGAAAGAGCAAGTGTGTGGAGGAGAGTCTGGAACAGTTCATGGCAGGACCCCCACTGCCCTGATTGAACAAGGGTTAGCACAGGGCAGGTGCTTACTAAATGTGTGCTAAACAGCGAATCATCTGTGTCAGTGGGGGCCGGGAGTGACCTGTCTCCTTAGAAAGTTGTGTATGTAGTACAGGAATCTCTAGAAAAATTATTTTATCTGTTTCTTTAAAAAATTAATTAAATTATATCACACAAGTATATTGCCCTTTAAAAAAAGAAAAACAGGGAAGGGTGAAGTTCTCTTAGATCACTTTTCCAATATTGCATCCTCTTCTCCACTCCCTGGAGTTTGATCAGATTCCATTGATACATTCACAGGGTGGGAAAAAGCAGGTTTACAGTTGTATGTATGGAAAATAATATAATAATTAATAATCATATAAGAATAAATTTAGTTTCACATATTTACCACTGTAAACCTGCTTTTGTCCCTCCTCTATGGAGAATATATTGAAAATATAAAGTTGTTTTGTGATTTAAAAAATATTTGCATAATAAGTATCATAGTGTTTAATGTTTTCTCTCCTCACTTATAAGGTATCTTAACGATCTACTCATATTGTTACGATAGACATCCAGATGAAGGGAGAAATGGGCCCACTCTTGAGGCGGGCATGTATTGTCTTAGGAAGCACCTGCCTCAGTTGAGTCCTCTGCATGGTCTTCAGGCAGTGCAGTGGGGTCTACCATCCTTTAGCAAGGGGGAGTGGGCTTCTCCTGCAGGTCCAGAGGGTTCTGAGGAGGCTGAGAGTTCAATGTTAAGTGTACTCAGGTGGGTATCCCTTCCCTTAGATCCCTTGGAAGGGTCCTACTCCTTCCCGGAGTGTGTAGAAGACTTGCTGGGGCTTGAATTCAGGCTCAGCTGAAGTTCTCTACTCTTACAATGAAGTTGCAGGCCTGGTTTGCAGCATGGGCTGTCCTGTGACTATAGAAGAGGAGGATTTCCATAAAGGGAGGCAGCCTTCTGACTTCCACATTTGGTCTTAAGTGGCTACTTGGCAGAATTGAGCCTGTCATTTTCTCTCTTCAATGCATCAATACCACTCAACAACAACCAAATAAATGCTCCAGTCCTTACAATCACTGTTTCTTCCATTTCTCACAAATGCCAATGATACTGCAGAGGCCACTGCATCCCTTCAGCACGTAATCCATTCCAAGCCACCGCAGGTGAAATCCCTGGTAATTGCCATGCTGCAGCCTGCCAGGAACTTCTAGCGCTCACTTAACCCAGAGATGGAGTCCTTGTTGCCATCTGGTGTAGATGGGATCCAACTTCAGAATTGCATCCCAGCACTGCTGGCTCCTCTTTCTCTGCTCGGCCATGAATTTTGGTGGGCTGTGGAGTGAATGGATGGTGGAAAATCACAGCCAGTTGACCTCGAAAAGAAGATAAGAAGTAGAGTGCTAGAGAGAAAGGAAATAAGTGGCAGAACCTGGAAAAGGACTAATCAGGTTTATACTAGAGAGGAAACAGCCAGCAGAGAAAAGAGGGTGAGGACACAGGAGCCTGAGTTGGTGAGAGTAGAGGAAATGTGAAGTTGATTGGAATGCTTCCCTTCTTGAGATGGGAGCAGGGAAAGGTAGGAAGTACATGCAGATAAGTTTGCCCGTGGTAATAATATAGAGAACTGAGCCATTACTATGTGCCTGGCACAGCTCTAAATGCATAGGTAGAAATTAGTTTTCATTTAATAACATCAGAAGGCTATTTTTTAAAGTTTTCCATCAGACCTTTGATATCAATCAATACAGTAAAATGACAGAAAATAACTCAGGTGTGAAAATGCATCATTTCCTTGCTATTAAGCCCATTTCCTTCTGCACTTTTCTTAAAAGAGTTAGGATTTATATTTTTTATTTAACCAAATATTAGAAAAAGCCACTCATTTTATAAAGTTCCCATTGTTTCAATTCCTTCTCTCCATCGTTATCCTTTCACTTCTAATTTAATGGGCAGTCCTAAAAATAAAAATTGTGGCACACTGAATATGAAACTTGAATGAGGAGCTGGGAACATTTCTTTTCACAAGACATCTGGATTTGATGGCCCAGTAGACAGCAATTTACTGCAATAGTTTCAGCAAAGATCTTAAAAAAGGTGAGCATTTGCTGTGAGTGAAAAGGGCAAAGTTAACAAGAGGCCACCCAGTGTCTCCCCACTGCAGAGACCGAGGGGAGGGGGCAAGAGATGATGTAACAGGACACGGGCGGTTTGGGGGGTCTTTGGAGTGTTCTGCTGTGACAGGGACAGAGTGCTATGCTGTCATTTCCTCTGTCACTACTGGGTAACTCCTTTTAATGAAAGTGTATGAGAAATTGGTGTATGGTGCACTCTTATATTTGGTGAACAAATTAATCTCATGGTCATTATAATTAGGTTACTTCAAGGATGAAGCTTTTTTTTACTAATAAAAGCAAAGTTTATGAGTCAACTATTCTCAATCTTATACAACCATATTATTCAAATAATCCTGATTTTAAGATGATAGAAGCTTATAAACTTTCACTGTACAAGTTGTTTTTCCTTACAAATGGCAGTGGTAGCCACTTTTGCCCAATGACAAGAGATAGACCCAGCAGCAACAGTTTACCTTAGGATTATTGAATTTCTTATTTCAATTAACTTTAAATTACAATTTAACAAAATATAAGCAGTGGGATGTGCATTTCCTCCTTAATATTATTAAGAATTTTCAAAATCAGCCCATACTTTGTAGTAAAAACTTATTATATACCATAGCTTAACATAATTTTGAATCCTATTTGAGGAGGTTTAGTTACTGAATACTTTTAAAGTTGTTTCACCCGCAGCATTGACTCTGGGGATAGCATTTGAGTGAGGTTTCAGTTCATTTCCCTTTGTTTAATCAGTAGATGGAAAAACTGCTATAAACAGTTGTATAAGGGAAATACTCTAATATGGTTTGAATTTGTATTCCCATGTCTATTGATTAATAAAAGTAGGGCATGGGTCTTATGCTTAAGAAACTTGCAAATCTGCTGCTAGAAATTTTCTTTTCATAGGAAAATCCACTAAAGGACTAAAGACCATGAAAAGAATTTAGCTAGTAAAAAAGTTTATATCATTCACTTTTAACCAATTACTTCGAATCAATCAACTGGGGTGCTACTTAACTATATTCATTGAAAATTATTGTTACTCTACTTTCTTTTAATTTAATGATTTAATGTTAGTATATTTAAGTTAGCTTTTCATGAGATAAATGACTGGGGAATATACAATACCAGTCAGTACCCTCTCACTGCAAGAGGCAAAAACTAAGTCAAAATAGTAAAAGTGATCCTGGGAACGCTGTGGCCTGTAAAGGCATTGTTGTGAATATCTCTAAGCCCCCACATAAAAATAGAGGATCTAGAGAACAAAACAAAAAGCCTACTGAAAATATTTACCACAACACTAGATGATCGGAACCATACAAACACAAAAGACAGTAAGTGAGGAAAAGTCACTTGCCCCAAGGCCTATATAGTACCAACATCTGTGTGGAAGAGAGCAGAAGGAAGCCAGAAAGAATCTGAAAAGGAGAACCAGAAACTCGCAGGACTCACTGTGAAGCAGAGCAGGCCAATTTGAGAACAGCAGCCAAGACCGAGAGCAGTTTTTTCCAATCCTGTACTGGGCGAGTGCAGGGGACTGGGTGAGGACTGAAGGAGCTGAAACAGTCTAGCCCCCGGATTCACTCTTGAAACTGACCTTCAAGGAGTTTCCTCCAGAATAGGGCCTCACTCTGAGGAGAAACTTCTTGGAATAGAGTCAAAACAAGTCAGGGTAGAGGCAATCGACACGAGAAAACAGGATGTTGAAGGAAAGAAGGAGGAGAGGGACAGAGCTGGGAAGTGTACTGAAGCAAGCCACCATCTTTCTGATCACTGCAAAGAAGCATCAGAGGAGGGTCCTCTGGAAAGTTAGAAAAGCTGTGCTGAAACTTTTTCCTTTGTAAAGGTTCAGGAAAATTAATTTCATGTAAGATGAGTTACCAGAAAGTATCAAGGTCAAATTTCATACAAGTTATTGGAAGGAAAAAGAGTAAGGAGCGGAATAACATTTCTATAAAAACAAAAGCACATTAGAATGATATGTCCACAGAATCCAATAAAATAGTATCCATCTATATCAAAACATGATATTAAAAAGGAAATAAGACATGAAAGAATAAAAGAGTCAGAATTTGGAAAACACAGAAATGAGGTGATGTGTTGACAGAACGTATGTACGAATTAGGAATGAAACGCTTTTTTTTGTTTTCAGAAATAAAGACTAAATTTAGAAGGAACACAAAAGCAAATAAACACAACAGATAGTATCTTAAGGAAAGGGGATATAGGAGAGAAATAGTTTAAAATCTAAAAGAAATAAAAATACTAGTAAATCAAATACAATAATATATTAAAAGGATAAGAAAAAATGAAGAAAGAGATAAAGTGACAGATACTGAAAATGGGGAAGATCTGACATACAGATAATAGGAGTCCCTGAAAAAAACAAACAAAACCAAAGCAAAGGAACAGAATAACTATTAATAACTATAATTCTAGAAAACTGTCCTGAAATGCAAAAAAAGAAAGATTTGAGACTTCATATTAAAAGATATACCTGAGGATATTTACTCCAAATAACCAATCCCAAAACATATTCTAGTAAAGTAACTGGACCGTAAATAAAATAAAACAAAATCTTTGGGCTTTGAAGCAAAACCAGCAAATGGCTAATAAAGGACACAATTAGATTAGTATCACATTTTCAAAAATAATAGCTATGCCAGAGAAAGTAGAATAACATATTTAAGATATCCAAAGGAAAGAAAAAACCGAGCTAAGGATTTTATATTCAGGGCAACTGACTTCAAAGTATAAAAGGTACAAAGTATTATCAACACACAAGAACTCTGAGTTCATTTATTCCACATGAATTCTTGAGAAATCTACTGAAGATTTTACTTTAGAAGCCAAAATGAATAGACATTGACATAAGGGTGGGTGATGAGGGTTAAACTTGATTTACTGTAGAATTGATACTAAATAAAGGTTAAAAGGGAAGAATGAAATATGCACTGGGTGTATGTACTCACGCTGTAGACATAATATACCTATAAAGAAGAGTGAGAGAAAAATGTTTAATAATCTTTGTGATAGTTGGTGGTATTAGTATTGGACCTAATACTTTGAGACTGTTATGTATGCAGTTTGGGATAAAATAAATGAGTAATTGCAGAATATTCTAATTCCATTATGCCCTATGTCCTTGAGAATCAGGATACTCTGTTTGGAGGAGAAGGCACACAGAAATATAGAAAAGATGAAGTAAACAACAAAATAAAACAAAACTCTATAGTCCTGGACTGAAAGTGTCAGTGTGAATGCAAAAATATGGAGATAGCAGGACTGAGGCCTGATAAGGTCTGGAAACACTGAGCTGTTCAGTACTAATGCATATCCTAATGCTGAAGATGTGGTTTTTATTTTTTTATTTAAAAATTACAGTTGACATTCAATATTATATGAGTTTAAGGGTACAGCATAGCAATTAGACATCATTATAACTTGTGAGTCATCTCCCGATAAGTCTAGCACTCATTTGACACCATGCATAGTTTTTATGATATTATTGACCATAATATTCACTATGCTGTACTTTATGTTCCCATGACCACTCTGCAACTGCTAGCTTGTGCTTCTTAATTCCTTTGCCTTTTTCCCCCTGGCCTCCCAACCTCAAGTCCTCTGGCAACCACCAAATTGTTCTCTGTATCTATGAGTCTGTTTCTGTTTTGTTTGTTTATTTTGTTTTTTTGGATTCTACATATAAATGAAATTATAGTTATTTGTCTTTCTCTGACTTATTTCATTTAGCATAATGCCCTCTATGTTGTCACAAATGGTAATATTTCCATTGTATATATTCCACTGTGTATATGTAACACAGAAGATGTGGTCTTGAAATAGCATTTTGCACACACACAAAAAAACACCAAGGAGCAATGACTTCGGAGAAATGGCTGCTTCCAACATGAGATGTGAGCCTCAATAGCTGATTATGTCAGAATGAAATGAGACAACTAGACAGTATGTTTCACCTGAAAAAAAAAATACTCCTATTGGCTTGCCAAAGGCATTGAACTAGAATCTCATCAAGCCTCTGGATCCAGCTGCCAATTTCTAGAAATTGGAGAACAGAGGAATATTTTGAACTTCACCATGAATGTGCAATCAGCAAACTCCAGATTGTAAACTAGACTGGTCAAGTACCCTGAGTTCTTCACAGGGCTATTGTAAAGGGAAAATGTGGGGGTGGGGAGAACATGTAGATTAAAGAGACTAATGATAATACATTTTGATGCATAAGAATGAATTGTAGCATCTTGGGATATACATCTGGGCTGCAGAACCATAAAGAGTTGCAAAGTAATGATTGCTGTACAAATAAAAAGAGTGGCTACTTTTTTGGATGGGGAAAGGGGTATGAGTTAGGTACAGAGCACATGAAGGGGCTCCTGAAATCACTGACAAAGTTTTATTTTTGACTTGAATGGTGATTCTAAGAGTAGTGTTTTATGTAGCTTTGTGTATCTGCATCCTGCATTTTATTTTATAATGAAAAGGTTAAAACACTCAAGAACTCAAGAGAGAATAGCGCAGACCATACAACAAGGGAGCAAGATAAAGAACTGAGCAAGATGTGAGGGTGACATTTTGTTTACCTTTTCCTGTACCATGGGAATAGTCATGTTTAGGATTCAATTTAATTTATTTCAACATCTACACCTGAATTTCCTTTAATTAACCAAACTCCAGGAAATTGACTCTTTATAGAATTAAGTGCAGTAAATTTGTGGAGAATAAATGAATGCGCTCAACTGGAAGTATGGTCTGCCTCCTATTCAGCTAGGATGAGTGTCCCTGCAGATGCAGTAGCAGCTCCCGAGAATGCTGTGTTCAGGAATTTCCAGGCAGTGAGAAAGGGACCAGTAGTTCAGGGCATAGCTGTCCTCATAGGCGACTACTCGCCTGTGAGGACCAACTTAAAGGAGAACAACTCATGAGGGCTGCAAGAACATTATCCTCACTGGTCATTCCCTTTTTAGGGTGGATTTGTGAAGAACAGGGGGTGGGAAGCTTCGCTTTTGAGACAGACAAGACACACCCACATTCACACCCACACACATACTTTTATTGAAGTATGTGCCCTTGTATTTATCCCTTCAATTGGATAGTAAAATTTTTCATGTCAGAGCCTGTATCTTTTATATAATATGCAATATGAATATTTTATACAGTTCTATATATTCATTCTGAGGTACCTTAATAAATGCTTTTTTACTAAGTAACTGTTCTTTATTGTATTTGAGGAGCTGCTTAGGTCATCACTTCAGGATTTCTCTCTCCCTCTTTCCTTTTCTTTCTCCTTTCCTCTTCCTCTCTACCTCTCTCTCTTCATCCTCCTTTCCCTTTTACCTTCCTTTCTCGTTTCCACTTTTCTCTCTCCCTCTCCCTTTCCTCCCCCATCCTCTCTGTCCTCTGTAACTTTTCAGCTTAGAAGAGTTTTATGTTGATTTAGGTTATGTTTTATAGAGTTAGATTTTTATTTCTTTTTTGAGTAATATGTCCTAGTAAAGGATAGCATTTTAAAAGTCTTTTTTCCAGAGGTTGCAGTTATGTTATTTTTGAGTTCATCCCTTGATTCAAGTAAGTAGAATTGCTTTTAAATAGGCTATTATTTGATATCTGCCAAAGGCGTTGAAGAGTCTTAAAATTATAGCCCAGTGAACTCTCTTGTCTGATATTTCACCAGTGTTAATCCAAAGAAAGTCCAAGGGTTTCCATGTGTAAATTTGATTTTAAATGAAGTTTTATTATACCCATTCCACTCAAAATTTCTTGGCTTGTGAAACACCATATGAATCTGTTTCCCATGGGGAGAAAAATACAGTGATCTTAACTGAAATAAATTTACTATATTCAGAATTTTATTTGTGCCCTGGGTATTAAGGGTCATGAGCTAGAGTATTTGTTACTTACCCAGTATATGGGCTGATACTTCTGTAAAGTAAAATATTTTCAAGGTAAAATTTACAAATATTTAAAAATCCAATATGCTAATATCTTAACACTTTTCTTTATAAAAATACATTTATATGGTTGGTGTGGGCACAAAGAAGAGTAGGAAAAATTCTTATCTCATTGCTGGGTCAGTAACAGTGGGATATAAAAAGGCAGTGGAACAATACCAAGTTCAGGGCTCTGCAAGTTACTGAAACACATCCATCTAAAGGGAATTTCAGTCCTGGGGGGTTACTGCATAGCACCCGTAGGCTGCGGAGCTACTGTGTGGGCCATGTGTGTGTAGTTTCAATATATAGGTGGAGGAAAGCTAACATATTTTTAAAGCTCTCCCTTTTTAAGAAGCTAAAAAGTTGCCATTATATTAATTTTACAAGGGCACAAATAATAAATTAGTAGTACATCAGCTTTTGCCTTAGGCTCTGTATTCTCAAGGATGCCATGTAAGGACACAGATAATTTCAGCATAAAAATAGTTTATGGAAGATATTAGGTACTCACAGAATAGCCTGGATGCTACACAGTTGGGAACAACACCCACATTATGAGATAGGGCTGCTCTCTTAGAGACCCTGTGGCTGCCACAGATACTACAGAGGCTGTCACTGAACCTCTGTCAGCGCTACTTCTGACAGTGGGATGTGGCTGCTCTCATCTTACTGGAACAGATTCTCTGAGATGCCTGTTTCTTCCCTTTCTGTTTGAAGTTAAGGTTTGCAGTGGTGACTCTGAGTGTCATAGCCAAATTCAGCCTGTACCCTGTTTTCAGGAAAAACTAGGAAAATGAGTTGTTGACATGAACTCAGAATATAGCAAAGTTTCAAAACATAAGGGGAGCTTTAAAATGTATTCATGATTCCAAAGCATAAAAAATGGCTTCTAAAGTCTCTCTGTGGCTGTGCAACTTCTAAACAAGATCAATAATAGCGACAACCAAATGCTACAACCTAATTTAATGCAACAACTCTTGAACTGATGCACTCCTTCTCTAAAAACAAGACAATGTAAGATCTTGCTGGTCTTTGTGTCCGTGTCCATATCCAGTGTTTTTAGCTCATAGCATTTCTCCTCTACTTTTATCATAATCCTGTCTTAATATTCTATAACATGTGGACTAATAAAGTTATGAAGTAAAGGGACCCAAGTGTGCAGAGGAGTAGGTGGAAACTGCACAAACCTCTTCCCAGAACCAAACTGGAATTACAAGTAAATTAAAGAAAAATTATCCTGAATAACCAACTGAACTCTAGCTGGAGAGATGCCTTAACCACAGAGAAGGTGAAAGAAGCCACATCATCACAATGACACTGGTATAGACTACAGAGGTGACATGAAAGGGCTGGCTGGACACCCATGGGTGGCAGCTGAAGTTCTGGAGGGATATTTCAGAAACCTGGGCTCTCCCTGAGAAGTGTTGGGGTCTAAACCCCAAGCTGGGATCCCCAGCCTACAGCACCAGAACTGGGAAGGAACTCAAATAACAATATGGCTAGAGATGTAGAGAGCCTCTTAAAGGGCCAACACAAAAAATTTCATTTGCAGCCACTTACCCTGGACTCTGGCAGAAGAAAGGCAGAGCAGTCTAGGGCCATGTGAAGAGAGTCTGGGGTTTGTGGCTTTGGGGAGAGAACTGAAGAAACAGCTGCCAAGATCCTTGTGCTGAGTCATTCCCCATACTGCGGAGCCCATCTTTCTCAGGCAGAGCACTGAGGGAAGCAATAGATCCACCCATAGGAATTACTGTCCTACCACATGGAGCTTAAGTCAGCTTCTGAGTACAGCTTGAGGCTATATCAGTGATTAAGTTTAATAACTAAGGCAGATCTCTGAAAGCTATGAGACTTCAGCTGACCCTCTACTGGGCCTGGTGCTGATAAGAGCCAGCATTGGTGTGTAGCCTAGTTCTTTTTGCACACAAACAGACCCAGCAGAGGGAGCCACATGCTGTGGATCACTGATAGATCCAAACAGGTTGCCCAACGCCAGTTATAGACAGGGTTTGACATAAATCTGTACCAGAATCTTGGCATCTACTTAATACATAGAAACAAACTCAAAGAGGCATCCAAAAAGGGAAGACTAAGAAACAGACCTCAAATGAAAGAACAAGAGAATTCTCCAGGAGAACTAGAAGAAATGGAGGCAAGCAATTTATCAAATACAGTTTAGAGTAATGATTATAAGGATACTCAACAGCATGAAAAAAGGCATAGAAACCCTAAAAAAAAGGACCAGTCAGAAATAAATAATGCAATATCTGAAATAAATAATACACTGAAAGGAATAAACAATAAGTTAGATGGAGCAGAGGACCAAGTTAGTAATTTGGAAGACAAAGTAGAAAAAAACACCCAGATGGAACAGCAAAAAGAAAAATGAATTTAAAAAAATGAGGAGAGCTTAAGAAAACTTTGGGACAACATGAAGCATAACAACACCTGCATCATGAAAATACTAGAAGGAGAAGAGAGCAAGCAAGGGATAGAGAATGTATTTGAAGAAATAATGATAGAGAACTTCCTTACCTAGTGAAGAAAAAAGACACAAAAATACAGGAAACTCAGAGTCCCAAACAAGTTGGACCCAAAGAGGCCTACCCAGAGACATGTCATAATTAAAATGGCAAGGCTTAAAGACAAGGAGAGAATCCCAAAAGTCACAGAGAAAAGCAGGTAGTTACATACAAGGGGGTCCCAATTAGACTGTCATCTGATTTCTTAACAGAAATAGTTCAGGCCAGAAGGGAATGGAATGAAATATTTAAGGTGATGAAAAGTAAGAACATATAACCAAGGCTACTTTACCCAGCAAAGCTATTATTTAAAACTGAAAGAGAAATAAGGAGCTTCCCAGACAAGAAAAAATTAAAGGAGTTTGTTAACACCAAACCAGCACTGCAACAAATGTTAAAGGGCTTGCTTTAAGACAAAGAAAAAGAAAGAGAGAAAGAAAAAAATAACAAATGAAGATAGTCTAACAATAAAATGGCACTAAATATGTGTCTATCAATAATCACCTTAAATGTAAATGGCTTAAATGTTCCAACCAAAAGTCACATGGTGAATGAATACAAGAAAACAAGACCCAAATGTATGCTGCTTCCAAGAGACCCATCTCAGATCAAAAGATACACACAGACTAAAAGTAAAGGGATGGGAAAAGATATTTCATGCAACTAGAAAGAAAAAAAACTTGGGTGGTGATACTTATATCCAACAAAATAGACTTTAAAACCAAGGCTATAGTAAGAGACAAAGAAGGACACACATAATGATAAAGGAAACAATCCAAAAAGAGGAAATAACCCCAGTAAATGTGTAGGCATCCAACATAGAACACCTAAATATGCGAAGCAAATCTTAATGGGAATAAGGGGAAAGACTGACAAAAATACAGTCATAGTCAGGGATTTTAACACCCCATTGACTTCAGTGGATAGATGTTCCAGGCAGAAAATTAACAAAGAGACAGCAGCCTTAATGACATACTAGATCAGATGGATTTAATCGATATCTACAGAGCATTTCACTCCAAAGCAGCAGAATACACATACTTTTCAAGTACACATGGAACATTTTTTAGGATAGACTACATGTTAGGACATAAAACAAATCTCAATACATTTAAGATTAAAATCAAATCAAACATCTCCTCTGGCCTTAATGCTATGAAACTAGAAATTAGTTACAAGAAGAACACTGAAAAACACACAAAGCTAAATGATGTTATTAAACAATGAATGGGTCAACAGGAAGAACAGGAAAGAAATCAAAAGATTTCTTGGAACAAATGAAAATGAGAACACAACAATTCAATATCTATAGGACACAGAGAAAATGATCCTAAGAGGAAAATTCATAGCATTACAGGCCTATCTCAAAAAACAAAACACAAAACCAAAAACTCAACTAAGCAGTCTAACTTTACACTTAAAGGAAGTTGAAAAAGAACAATGAGCAAAACCTGAAGTGAGTAAAAGGAAAGAAATAATAAAGATCAGAGCAGAAATAAAATGGAATCTAAAGAAAATGCTACAAAAGATCAATGAATTGAAGAGCTGGTTCTTTGAAAAGAAAAACAAGATTGACAAACCTTTAACCAGACTCATCAAGAAAAAAAGAGACAGGACCCAAATCAATAAAGTCAGAAATGAAAAAGAAGAAATAACAACTGACACCAAAGAAATACAAAGGATTATAAAAAATGTTATGAACGATTATATGCCAACAAACTGGACAACCTGGATGAAATGAATAAATTCTTAGAAACACACAATCTTCTAAAACTAAATCAGGAAGAATCAAAGAATCTGAGTAGACTGATGACACCTAGTGAAATTGAAGCAGTAATTAAAAAACTTCCAACAAACAAAAGCCCTGGACTGGATGACTTCACTGGTGAATTTTATCAAACATTCTTAGAAGAACTAACACCTCTCCTCAAACTATTTCAAAAATTTAAAGGGAAGGAAGGCTCCCAAGCTCATTTTACAAGGCCAACATTATCCTAATTCCAAAACCAGATAAAGGCACTACAAAAAAAGAAAAAAATATAGGCCAATATCCCTGATGAACATAAGTGCTAAATTCTCAATAAAATATTAACAAACTGAATATAGCAATGTATCAAAAAGGTCATACACCATGAATTAAGCAGGGTCTACTCTGGAAATGCAAGGATGGTACAACATTTGCAAATCATAAATGTGATTCACCGCATACACAAAATGAAGGGTAAAAACCACATGATCATATCATTAGATGCAGAAAAGCATTGGATAAAATCCAGCACCCATTTATGATAAAAGCTCTTAGCAAAGTGGGAATAGAAGGAACCCAGTTAAACATAATAAAGGCCATATATGACAAACCCATTGCTAGCACCACACTCAAAAGACAAAACTACAAGTGTTCCCCTTAAGATTGGGAACAACACAGGGCTGTCCATTTTCACCTCCCTTATTCAACATAATACTGGAAGTCATAGCCACAGCAATCAGACAAGATGAAATAAGAGGCATCCAAATTAGAAAGGAAGAAGTAAAAATGTCTTTATTTGCAGATGACATGATACTGTACATAGAGAACACCAGAGATTCCCTCAAAAAACTACTACAACTGATAAATGAATTCAGCAAAGTAGTAGGATACAAAATTAATATCCAGAAATCAGTTGTATTTAAAAAATACTATTTATTATTTAAAGCTAGGAGCATTTTTGAATAAGAAAACCTCTGGTAAAACTGACCCAGGGGAAAGAGAAACAAACACTATTAGAATCAGTAGTATTTTTATATGTCAATGGTGAACTAGCAGAAAGGGAAATAAAGAAAACAATCCCATTCATGGTTGTTTCAAAAAAATAAAATACCTAGGAACAGATCTAACCAAGGATGTAAAAGATCTGTATTCAGAAAATTATAAGACACTGAAAAAAACTGAAAAATATACAAATAAGTGGATATCATGTTAATGGGTAGGAAGATTTAACATCATTAAAATGTCCATACTACCCAAAGCAATCTATACAGTCAATGCAATTCCTCCTAAGATTCCAATGATGTATTTCACAGAGCTAGAACAAATATTTCAGAAATTTATATGGAACAACACAATGTCCTGCATAGCAACAGTGATCCCAAGAAAGAAGTTAGAGGAGTCATGCTATGTAATACCAAACTATACAGTAAGGCCATGGTAATGAAAACAGCATGATACTAGTGTAAAAACAGACACATAGATCATTGGAACAGAACAAAGAGCCCATAAATAAATCCACACCTTTATAGTCAATTAATATTCAAGAGAGGAAGCAAGCACATACCATGGGATAAAGATAGTTTATTCAGTAAATGGTGTTGGGAAAATTGGGGAGATACACACAGAAAAATGAAGACCTAAAGACTAGAACACCCTCTTAGACAACACACAAGAATAATTTCATAATGATTAAAGACTTAAATGTTAGACCTGAAACCATATAAATAATATAAGAAATCATAGGCAGTAAAATCTTGGACATTGATCATAGCAATATTTTATCAGATATATCTCCTCACGCAAGGAAAACAAAAGAAAAAAATTAATGGGACTTTATCAAACTAAACATTTTTTGTACAGAAAAGGAAATCATTGAGAAAATAAAAAGATGGCCCATAGAACTGAAGAACATATTTGCTGATACATCTGATAAGGGGTTAATATCCAAAATTTGTAAAGAACTTAGAAAACTCAACATAAAAAACCCACCAAACCCAAGCAACCCAATTAAAAAATGGACAAAGAACCTGAATAGACACTTCTCTAAAGAGGACATACAGATGGTCAATAGCTATATGAAAAGATGCTCAATGTCACTAATCATCAGAGGAATGCAAATTAAAACCACAGTGAGTTATCCCCTCACACTGATCAGAATAGTTATCATTAATACATCAACAAAGAAGTGCTGCTAAGGATGTGGAGAAAAGGGAACTCTTCTGCACTGTTATTGGGAACGCAGATTGGTGCAGCCACTGTGGAAAGCAGTGTGGAGATACATCACCAAATAAAAATTGGATCTGCCTTTCGACCCAGTGATCCCACTTCTGGGAATATATCTGAAGAAACCCAAAACACTAATTGGAAATGACATAAGCACCTGTATATTCATTGCAGTGATATATACAATAGCCAAGATGTGAAAGCAGCCCAAGTGTCCCTCAGTAGATGAGTGGATAATACAACTGTGGGATGATGACACAATGGAATACTACTCGGCCATAAAGAAAAATATATTTTTACACTTTATGACAGTGTGAATGGGCCTGGAGAACATAATGCTAAGTAAAACAAGCCAGTCAGAGAGACAAATACTATATGATTTCATTCCTATGTGGAATCCGATGAACAAACTGAACTAACAAGCAAAATAGAAGCAGACTTATACATAGCAGGATGATAGCTAATGGGGGCCTGGAGGTACAGGGTTGGAGGGACTAAGCAAAAAGGAAAATGGACTCATGGACATGGACAACAGTGTGGTGATTGTGGGGGCGGGGGAAGGGAGCTATAATGGGACTAAATGATAATGGAAAAATATAAACAAAATTTAAAAAACTACTAGGAAAAATTATGAAGTAAAAACCAGCAATATGCCTTAGATAAAAGAGGAGGAAAGAGAGAAGAAAATGAAAAAATTATAACTATCACAAGAAGAAGAAAGTTTTGATGTATAGTACTGTCCTCATTTCTGCAAGACTGAGGCAATGGTTAATATTTTTAAGTCTCCCTTCCCCACCCATTTGATTTTTTTATTAACCATCAATAGTAACAATACCTATGTTGTGTTTTTATATTACTGTTGAAGTGTGAAACTAATTCTTTTTCATATCCAGAATCTTAAGGTTGTTCTGAGTCAGTTTTGGCATTTTGTGTTTGGTGATGCACAGAAATTTGGTTGTTCTGTGATTAATTCTGGAAAAATTAGAACTATTTACTTTCTTTAATTGTGGTTCTGGTGTATAACTATCTTCTACATTAAAAAATCTTTTTTTATTGTTATGTCATGTATAATTCTTTGAAGACAGTGTAGAAAAATTTGGGATCCAACTATAAATTAAAATTAAAACTGGTGTGGTGCTAAAATACCAAAAAACTCAACTGCAGTTGATACTCATAAAACAGACACACTGCATGCATGGCTTAGGACATGCATTGGGACTATTTTAACTTATTTGAGTGATAATAGGTAAATTTCCTTTGAGATTAGACGATGAGGTGATTAGATGATTTTAGGTAGCTTAAGTTGTGAAAAGCATTTATTTTATTATAGCACAAACCAGATAACTAAGGAGTTATAGCTCTGAAATTAATGGATATTTAGTATGTCTCTCCCATCTTTACCTTTACCAAAATTTCCTTTTAGAACAAAAGGGTTGAAAGCCCACATGAAGCTTAATTTTAAAAATAAACCCTGTCTCACACCCCATGAAAATAGACTATTATGGCATAAAAGAAAGATTAAAAGTCAAGAGTTGTGACACACAGACCTCCATCACTCTGTACTTATGTATGGTGGGGACATGTAACAGTTGAATTAAATACAGTTCACGGGACAGCAGCATGGAACAGTGGAAAGGGCAAGCGCTTCCGAGGGAGAGACACCTGTACTTCCATTCTGGCTCTACTACTTAATTGTTGTATGACTCTGGGAAAAGGATTTGATTGTTTTAAGCTCCAATTTCCTTATTTATAAGACAGAGTCCTGATGCCTTGTTTGTCGGTGGGTCGCAAACATGATATCGAGGTAATTGTGTACGCAGAGTGCAAAGAAGAGTGTCGCTTGGACAGAATAGCCATTGAATTATACTCGCCTCTTTGTCCTCAACTGTGGGTGTTAAATCTGTATCTTCCAAGACTGTTACGAGGTCAAGAGAGAAATACTACAGGGTATGTATGTAGTATTTGGCCTTTAGTAAATGGTAGTTACTTAGTGTTATGTTCCAGGTGGCCTTCTGGATAAGGAAAAAAAATACTACTTATTTTTTTCCTCCCTAAACTTGAGGATTAGTAATTTATTGTGTATCAGTGTTGCAAAATTGACATCATCAAAACTAGCTGTGAAATAGTGTAGTTTCCGGAGGAGGGGCAGGGCAAAATGGAGGTCCTGACAGATTAATATAAGTTAATATACAGGGTGGGGCAAAAGTAGGTTTACATTGGCTCAAATGAAAATAATACAATAATTAATAAACAATAATACAAGAGGGAATTCTGTGCTCTGTGTACTCACAGCTGTACACCTACTCTTCCCGCACCCTGTATTGACTTTGTGGAAAGAGTGATGGGATGTGAAGGAGGGTGAGGCTGGAAAGGGGTAGGAGGGATCACACTGTGTAGTATTGGGCAATACCAGCCCAACAGAGCCTCCACAGTGTAAAGAAGGTAGAATAGAACCAAGATCTCACTCAAGTGGGCCCTGATTTCTCAGTTTGGTGAGTAGCCATGAAGGCTTAAGATAGATAATTGGGCCCATTTAGCCTACAGATATTCTGGCCTGCCCCCATGGGCTCATATTTTTTCCTAGGAAAGCAACAAAAGATAGCAAAAAGTTAGGATTTTTAAAATAATCCTCACCGGAGGATATGTTTATTGCTTTTAGAGAGAGAGAGGAAGTGGGGAGCAAGGGAGAGAGAGATAAAGAAAGAGAGAGAGAGAGGCATCAGTGTGAGAAAGAAACATTTATTGGTTGCCTCCCTAACCCATGAGATCGAACCCACAACCTAGGTATGTCCTCTGACCTGAGATCGAGCCTGTGAACTTTTGGTGTATGGGGTGACACTCCAACAAACAGCCACATGACCAGGCCTCAGACTGACTTTTTGATGAAGAAATGATCCATATGCCTTCTTAAAGGGTGTGTGTGTGTGTGTGTGTGTGTGTGTGTGTGTGTACATGGTCTATAGTGATGATATCTGGCTTCCACTGGAGCATTTATTCTGAGAAAGAACATATTGTAATCAAGCAACAACAGGTGATTTTTCCAAATGCAATGCCCTCTCTCATCACACTCCTTCTGGAAACCTGAGACCTTTTTCCCTTGGGGAGACACACAAGTGATTCATCTTCTCAGTTAGGAGGAAATACTCATTTTATAAGTGAGGGCTACTTTGAAGACATTTGATAGAAACTCAATTTGAATTAATTACGGCAAGTAGTAATGCATTGGTTCATAAAATTGGGAGGGCAGGAGTATAACCAAAGATGTTCAGAACCAGAAGCTATACCACTAACTTTCTCTCAATTTTTGTCTTTGTTTCTCTGTAGTTGTTGATTTCATACTTTTTCACTATCAAGAGGTGAAAGTCAGAAAAAGCCCATCCCTTCCTTTCTAATTTGAAAACTCCTTGTAATGGATTTCTGATTTCTGTTATAGAATTATGTTTCAACTCTTGTGTGGCCACAGAAATGAGGTTAGGTCCCATGTAGATTATATAATTCAGGTGTTGTCCGAAAGAAGGGAGTAGGTGACTGATAGGCATTCCCCCAAAATAGCCCCAGGGGGGTTATTATGAGCGGGGTAATCTGCCTTCACAGCCTGTGGTTAGATACCACCTTGTACCTAATACTTTTTTTCTGACTTCACATTCCCTGTACATTCTGCGAGAGATCAACCTTACTTAGAAGCCTTTCTTTGTGTACTTGGAGCAAGTATATGTTGAATACTTATTTAGTGGTTGGTTCTGGGAAGGATTGGGAAGTACAAAAATTGGTTCAAGATGGTCTGTATCCTCAAGGCACACAAGTGCATGCATTTATAACTAGGAGATGCAGACATGATGCAACCGTTACTGCAAGGTTCTGATTCATGTTTTTAAACTGAACTATGTAATTAAACTACCATAATTATCACTTTAATTTAATTTTCCTTTCAGTATTTATCTAGTACTCTATAGATCAAATGAGACTCAAATGAACTCAGAACTGTGGAAACTGAGTGGTTGAGTTCTCTACTCCCTCCCCAGCCCTGCCTCCTGCAATGGCCTCAAGATGCTGTGTGTACATGTAACAATCTGTGGGCTTGTTGCCCTGGTAACACATGTGTGCATTTTGCCAGACCCTCAGAAAGATGTGATCTCTAATTAACCTTAAAACTAACAGGCTAATGGCAAAGATTTCATAACAACTCAGAAGGAGAGGCAGAAAATATTCTGTAAAATGTAAACCTGCTGAGACAATAAAATATTATGGGATATCAAAAAGCTGAGAGACTGCAAAGTACCAATATCAGAAGAGTAATTAAATATATTTCCCCCTCTGTCTGATACTCCCATCTAAATGCTTCAAAGGAAATTAGAAAAAATGATTTAAAAATGTATTTAGCCCAATGTCTTTTAGAGTAGATATTAGGTACTAACATATGATTTTTTGAGTTAGATGTTAGATTAAAAATGGAATTTGCTGTTAAAGAATTATTGTGTACACATTTTGACCTGCCTCCTTTTCCTGTCTTAGGAGGTATTTGATTAGGTATCCTAAAGCTATTCTTTAAAGCCAAAATGAATATTTTTTCATGCGTAACTTGTCATTTTGAGTTGTAAAACTGGGTGGAAGAAACAGCCCCCATCCCCAGCCTAATTAGGATATAACTGACATATAACACTGCATAATTTTAAGGTATATAATGGACATTTTAAGGGATATGATGGACATAGCTCATTGTATAATTTTAAGGTAATGATTTGACATGTATATATTGCAAAATGATTATTACAATAAGGTTAGTTAACACACTTATCACTTGACATAGTTATATATATTTTTTCTGGTGAGAACTTTTAAAATCTACTCTCTTAGCAACTTTCAAATGTAGAACATAATATTGTTTACTATGCTATACATTACATCCCCAGAATGTAATCATCTCATAACTGGACATTTGTACCCTTTGACTACCTTAACCTCTTAACTCTACCCTGAACCTACCTCCACCCCTGGCAACTACCAGTCTGTTCTCTGCATCTATGAGATTCTTATTTTAGATTCTACATATAAGTTTAGATCATACAGTATTTTTTTTCTCTGTTTTTTTTTTGACTTAGCATAATACCCCCCTTTTCTGTGTTAACCACCATGCTTCCCTTCCACTTTCACCCCTTTATTCCCCTCCACTGTGCACACCCCCTCCCACTTGCATTCCTCCACCTTTGTTCATGTCCATGGGTCATACATATAAGTTCTTCGGCTTCTACATTCTTAACCTCCCCCTGTCTATTTTCTACCTACCATTTATGCTACTTATTCCCTGTATATTTTCCATCATTCTCCACCCCCCTTCAATGGTTATCCTCATTGATAACCTTCCATGTGATCTCCAGTTAAGTGATTCTGTTCCTGCTCTAGTTGTTTGCTTAGTTCATTTTTTTTTTCAGGTTCAGTTGATAATTGTGAGTTTGTTGTCATTTTACTATTCATAGTTTTGATCTTCTTTTTCTTAGATAAGTCCCTTTAACATTTCCAAAAAAAAAAAGGGCTTGGTGAGGATGAACTCCTTTAACTTGACCTTATCTAGGAAGCACTTTATCTATCCTTCCATTCTAAATGATAGCTTTACTGGATAGAGTAATCTTGGATGTTGGTCCTTGCCATTCATGTCTTAGAATACTTCTTGCCAGACCCTTCTTGCCTGTAAGGTTTCTTTTGAGAAATCAGCTGATAATCTTATGGGAACTCCTTTGTAGGTAACTTTCTCCTTTTCTCTTGCTGTTTTTAATATTCTCTCCTTTACTTTTGGGTAATGTAATTATGATGTGCCTTGGTGTGTGCTTCCCTGGGTCCACCTTCTTTGGGACTCTCTGAGCTTCCTGGGCTTCTTGGAAGTCTATTTCCTTTGCCAGATTGGGGAAATTCTTCTTTATTATTTTTTCAAATAAGTTTTCATTTTTTTGCTTTTCCTCTTCTCCTTCTGGCACGCATATGATTTGGAGGTTAGAATGTTTAAGGTTGTCCCGGAGGTTCCTAAGCTTCTTCTCATTTTTTTTGAATTCATGTTTCTTCATTCTGTTCTGGTTGAATGTTTATTTCTTCCTTCTGCTCCAAACCATTGATATGAGTCCTGGTTTTCTTCCCTTCACTTTTGGTTCCCTGTACATTTTTCTTTAATTCACTTTTCATATCCTTTACCTTTTCCTCTATTTTGCGACCATACTCAACCATTTCTGTGAGCATCCTGATTACCAATGTTTTGAACTGTGCATCTGACAGATTGGCTATCTCTTCGTCTCTTGCTTAGTTGTATTTTTTTTTGGAGCTTTGATCTGTTCTTTCATTTGGGCCATTTTTTTTTTTTTTTATTTCGGTGCAATGGTATGTTAACCACCATCCTGTTGCCTGTATCTATGAATTTGTTTTTGTTTGTTTTGTTTGTTTGCTACTTTTTGTTTTGTATTCCACCTATGAATGAAATCATATAGTTTTTGTTCTTTTTTATCTGACTTATTCTACTTAGCATTATGCTCTCAAAATCCATACCCGTCACTGCAAATGGCAATATTTCATATTTTTAATGACCGAGTAGTATTCCATTGTATATATACCACGTCTTCTTTATCTAATCACACATCATTAGATATTTAGGTTGTTTCCATGCATTGGCTATTGTAAATAATACTGCAATAAATAGAGGTACATATATCTTTATGAGTAGTATTTTCATATTTTTCAGGTAAATACCCAGAAGAGGAATTGCTGGATCATGTGGTAGTTCTTTCTTAATTTTTTGAGGAACTTCCTTACTGTTCTACACAATGGCTGCATGAATTTACATTCTCACCAATAGAAAACACAACTAATTTTTGCATGTTTATTTTGCATCCTGCAACTTTAGTACCTTCACTGATTAGTTCTAACTGTTTTTTTTTTTTTGGTGGAGTCTTTAGGATTTTCTATATAAGATCATATCATCTGCAAGCACAGATAATTTCATTTTTTCTTTTCTAATATGGATGCCTTTTATTTCTTTTTCTGGCCTAATCATTCTGGTTAGAACTTCCAGTTGTATGTTGTTTAGGAATGGTGAAAGTGGGCACCCTTGTCTTATTCCTGATCTTAGAGAAAAAGCTCCCAACCTTTCACCACTGAGTATGATATCAGCTGTGTGGTTGTCTTGTATGGCTTTATTAGGTTGAGGTACATTCCTTCTATACTGAATTTGTTGAAAGTTTTTTTTTTTTTTTATCATGAATGTATGTTGAGTTTTTTCAAATGCTTGTGTTGGTATCTATATTTGAGTAAGACTCTTGTAGACCTCATAGATTCACTCTGGCAGGGACAGTCCTTTGCCAGTCGGTTCAGCTTTGGGTTCTGGATGGGTCAGCTAGTAGTGTTCTTGGGCAGGCAGAGCTTTCTATTGGAGACTCTATTTGTGCAAAGCCATTGCCCAGGTTCTGAAGTCAGGGGGTGACACTGGCTGGGCTCTGCATTCAAGCAGGGTCACCTAATTGGGTGGGGTGCTGCTAATTGGGTAGTGTGCTGGTTGTGCTTTGCAGTCAATTAAGGCCACTAGCTGGACTCTGCAATCACCTAGATGGGTAAGTTTGCTGGATTTGTTCCATAGTAGCATGGTGCCACTAGTTGGATTCATCAATCAGACAGGGCTACTGGCTTGGCTCTGCAATTGCTCCTGGTCAGGTAGAGTTTCAGGTTGTGATCCCTGAGCTAATAGTGCTGGTGGTGCCTCTGTACAGACACTATTCAGGTGGGGCCAGAGGCAGGACTTTGAGGCCAGACAAGGAGTCAGGCTGTGCTCTGAGATTAGGCAGGAGATGCAGACTATGCTGGCAGATACATGGTTGACTGTTGAGAAAGGTCACTGGCCAGGTTCTATTGTTGGGCAGGGCCTCCAGCTGAATCGTGCAGCTGAGTGGGGCTAGCAACTGTGCTCTGTGGTCAGGCGGAGTTGCTGTCCTTGTCAGTGGGGCTGCAGGCTATACTCCACTATTGAACAGGGTCACTGGCCAAGTTCCTGCCTGGGGGAGGCTGTAGGCTGCTTTCAGCAATTGGGCATTACCTAGGCTGGACTCTCCTACTGTATAGAGCTGTGGGCTGGGCTCTGTGGCTTGACAGTATTGAAATCAGGATCACTCTCAGGCTGCTTCATTATGCAGCCTCAGAGGCTGTACTCAGCAGTTGGGCAGGACTGCTAGCTTGGTGCCTTGCCCTCTCAGGGCCATAGGACAGGGTCTGCTGCCCATCACAATGATGTCTTATCTATGGATAGTTGCTTGTCTTGTGAGGGCAACTAAAGTTGGGAATGATCTATGTCACCATCTTGATGGCCTCACTTTCTGAACAAAGCATCTTAGTACTTGAGTTTGTATAGGACATGTTTTGTGCAGAAACAGGGAAATAATTTACAATTTAAGGAGACTTTGGTTCCAATACATGGAATTGTGTAAACAGATTTAAATAATGTATACTTTTGTGACAACATATAAGAATGGCAATCAGGCATTAAAACCCTCCCAAAAAGAAGGGAGGAAATCTCTCCGGATAGGGAGACCCAGGAAAAATTACAGAAATGACAAGGGAACAGATTCTGTGAAAAAGAAAATGGTTTAGTAAACACAAATATTTATAAGGAAGACAAAAATATTCAGGTACTTTCCTATAGCGAACCAAACATTTGAGGCTGGTATTAGCCAACACAGCATCTCCATGACTTTGTTCATGCCTTTTGTTTAGGTTTCCTCTTCCTTTGGTGGAAGGACTCTGTAACTCAGCATAAACACTCAGGAAACAAAATCTTTGAAGGGCTTATTCCTGTGAAAAGACAAGAGTAAGTAGATTCTTTATGCTTTCAGATCAGCAGTTCTGTTAAATATGTTGCTAGTACAAAAAAATTTATTCAGTGAACAACAAATTTTTCATGGCTTCTTCATTTCCTCTTTTTCCAACATAACTTCCGTTTCATTTCATGGTGAATGAAGTCTTGCTTTCAGCAATTTCAAAGTAACTTCTCCTTATCCACATGATTTTAGGGATCAGAGGAGAGGCCAGATTAAATATTAACCTTCAGCTCTGTTGTTCATGCTGACACTCGGCAAATTTGACTTTTCTGGGCTGATGTTTGGCAGGGGGTCCTATTTCTTCTAGCTGTAGGCTAGAAATTATGGAATTTATGCAAAGTTAAGGTCTGCTTTGTGTGAAATTAAATGATAAAATGAACACTGAAAACTTGGCAAGGAATTCTTTTTTATTAACCAAGTGAGGAAAATCTCCTCTATTATAAGCTTGGAAGCTTTATTTTCTTCCTTTGTTTTTTTTTTTTTTTTTCTTCCTCTACCTTTCTGTCAATCTGTCTTTTCTGTTCTTTTTATTTTAGTAGTGATAGGGAGAGGGGAGCAGGTGTTCCTAACCGTAATTCCTACATCCCTGATGGGGTGGTTAGATTTGCTAAGATTTTCTGACATCTTCGTGGATTGTCTTGTAGCTGTAGGGTATTTTTCCCCCCTGTGATATATGGGTTGTGAAGTCACTGGGCTGACTGTATTCAATACCTGGGGGTTATTGTGGGTTGTAAAAGAGAGTGCTATGACCACGGGATATAGCAGTACCGACTCAGATTCCTCTGGCAGGTAGAATTCCATATTATGTTAGACTAATGTGTAAGCACTGTTAAGATCATGGTTAGAAGTTAAATTATTTTTTAATTCTTCCACTGTAATTCACATATACCTCTTTTTTTTAAAAAAACAAACAATATTTTATTCTTCCTAGCTGGGTCTGAAATAACATGTTTTAAAAACAGAGCTCAAAGTTTATACCGTATTGTTGTCTTTTATCCTCAGCTACTAGTAATGTTATCTTCATTTTGATTGCTGGCAGAATTGAGGATCAAAACTTTGGTATAGTTTCTTGTTTTAACACGTCACTTGGATTTCTAGATAGGTTTTGTTTCAGTTAATTGTTTTCCTTTTTAATTAGTAAAAATTTTAAAGAAACAAGATTACCTATCTTCATAGAAGAAAAATGAGATAATAAAAATATTGAGTTAATAAATTGGTGTACTGACAACTGTAAATTTCTATTAGGAGCATATAATTCTTTGTGCTGGCACTTTTTTTTCAATTTGCAAGACAGGCATTATTATGTTACTAATTTCCTAGGATTTGGGCACTATCATAATATTCTTCAGGCTTTCAAAAGTTTGCTAATGACTTAATCTAATTGTTTAATTACCCTAAAATTTAAGTTAAAATTCAATAAAAGCAATTTGATAATCTTTCACTAGATAACAAGGGATTCTTAGTTCAGGTTTTGGCTGCTTTTATGTTCAGAGAAATAAATGATCTCTCAATAAAGTTCAAGTTAAAATGTTTGGCACTTAAAATTTTTTTATACTACCTCCTATTTAAAGCTTCTTTTCCTATAAGGGACAATATTTTTCTGTAATATTTATTATGCTTAATATTTAAAGATTTTTTAGTTTCCATAGAAGCTTCCTGCTGAAACCTTCTGTGATGTGCTGCAAAAGGCTCTATGATAAACACAGCCTCCAATTCCTTATTTGTACTCAGGTGTTACTCTGGCCTTTTTCACCTGGCCTTTTATCCTTGACCCTGAATTCCTTTCTTATCTGGAGGATCTGCTAGAATCCCTGCGGACAAGTCTTAGCTAGAGACTGTTTCCTGCAGAGGGCAGGAAGTGTTACAGCTCCTCCTTGATTGATAAGAGGTGAGGAGCCCTGCTGAGCAGCTGCAATAAGCAAATCTCTATTTCAGCAGAAGTGGAGGTTTTCAAAGTCCTGTTCTTGACCTGAGACTTTGCCTTACTCATGAGGTATCAGGAAGGATGACTTGGCATATTGACTCGGTCACTGGTCAAGCCATGGTCATATCTACTGTGGAATGAATGATCATGCCAAGTTGAAGGGGACCACTAAGTGCTGAGATTATGGAGCTCAGCCAAGATTTATGTTGATAATAAGTACAGTTACATTGCCACAGTGGTCTTTATATTGCATTGTTTTTGTTATGACTATAATTGCTTAAAAATTGCATTTTCTAATTAATGGAAGTACTTTAGGTACATTATCTATGGTACTCGTATTTGATGGTAAAAATGAATATGGAAATTAGATCAGAACATAAAATTAAGGATATTTGAATAATTATAGTGCAATCAAGTCAAAATTACTGATGTCTTTATTTGATGTTGAATTATGTGGAAAACAGCACAAGAACATACATGTTTTGAAAGTTGAAAGTACTGATGTTGAAAAACTGATGTTTTGGGTGTTTTAAAAATTTTTTAAGAAAACTTTTATAGGAGGTTATTTAAGCCAAGCTGACAACACATGCCAGGAAACAAAATCTCAAATGTCCCTTGGGTGATCTTTTTTTTTCTCTATAAATCTTCAAGTGAAAAGAATAATTACAAGGATGAATTTTGAACTAAATCAGAATGAGTAAACCAATATTGCAAGTACTGTCTTCAACATGTTTGCTCTTTAAAAGTTAAGTTGTGTAATCTGTGCTTGACATGGTGCCTAGGTAATAGTGAAATATTAATCTTATGTTTGAAGAAGTTGTGCTATCTGACCATTAGAACCAATTAGAGGGAAATGTAATGAGTTAAGTCAATAACTAAGCATATAAAATGTATGTATTTGGTTGGAGGGGTTTGTAGATATAAAAATATAGTTTTATATATGAGAAATATTTTTTATGCAATGTTAGTTGGAATGTCATAACACAGTGGATTTAGAAGCACATGTCATATGTGATGAGACAAATGAAATAAAAAGGAATAGGCTATGAATAGTCTACTTTCTTGAGACCACATACATGAAGTGAATCAAGGATGTAACTGGACTAAAACCAACTGGTGTAGAAATATAGGTTCAAGATGAGCTGCACAGGCCCACTCCTAGCTTCTTCAGTAAAGTGACCTGTCTTAATTATTGGGGATAACTGTAGTTGTTTAAATAATGCCCTCCTTTCCAAAGATGTCCACACTTTAATCCCCAGATCCTGTTTAATAGGGTATATTACAAGTCATAAAGAACGTTGTAGATGTACTTAAGGTTATGGGACCTTAAAGAAGGAGATTATACTGGATTATCTGGGTAAACCCAATGTAATCACATGAGCACTTTAAAGCAAAATAGAAGGCAGGACAGGCAGAGAGATATGGCAGAGAGGAAAGCAGAGTGGATGCTATGGAAGGTAATGTTAGAGGGATTTCAGACATGAGAAAGACTGGATGCACTGTTTCTTGGTCTGAGATGGAGGTGACTCCGTGCAAAGATGGGAAAGAAGTCTTGAGCTCTGAGTGGCCCCTAGCCTACAATAAGGGAATGGGGACATTAGTTCCAAAGCATCAAGAAACTGGATTCTGTCAAGTGGAATGAACTTGAAAGAGGATTCTTCCCAGAGCCTCTGATAAGAGCTTAGCTTAAAAACAGTTTGGTTTTGGCCCTGTGAAATGTAGAACAGAGAAACTAGTTGAGCCAACCTGGACTTCTTACCTACGGAACTATGAGATGATAAACATGTGTTGTTTTAAGCTGCTGAATTTGTGGTTGCTGGTGAGTGATAGGGGAGCTATAGAAACTAAGTAACATGCAGTAAAATGCACAGATTTTGAATGTATAGCCTGATGATCTTTTCTCCTTTTATAGTCCTATGTGACCATCAAGTCAAGATATAGAATATTTTCAAGTCCTTGGAAAGCTTTGTGATGTTCCTTCCCTGTCAACACCCTCTTGCCTGCTCTGGAGGTAATCACTATTCTGATTTACTGCCCCAGATTAATTTTTCCTGGTTTTGAACTTTATCTAAAGGAATCATGTATGTGTTCTTAAGTCTGTCTTTTTTCATCCATCATATATCTGTAAGGTTTTCCATGTTGTTGTATATAGTAATGTAACAGAGTGAAGTACTTGGCCTCTCTCACTCAAGCCTGCTGTATCCTTGCATGTAGACATTATAGACATGCTAAGCATTTGAGGAATTCTACTTGTGGCTTAAGTTTTTTTTTTTTTTTTCCTCTTAAGAACGCCTCTTTTGCTTGAAGGTAACTTTCCCGAGGAGGTAGGGAAATATATACAAAAATAATGATAGTTTATCAAAGATTTGCAGGAGCCTTAAGATCAGACTCAGATCAGCAGGGGTCGATGGACCAGAAACAAAGAGATTCAGAGATTTTTTGCTCTTTTTAGGATCCATGTTGGTACCCAGACTTTGTGGTCATCAATCACCTCTTACCTCTCCCAGTCTCTCTTCCCTTGACATAAAAGGATACTGAATTCTGGGCTCTCATAAGATGGATTTGAAGAACCTCAAGGGCCCCTAGTCTCAGCTGGTGCCTTCTCGATCAATAAACCTTTCCTTACTCCAAACTCTGATGTTTTGAATGTTGGCCTTTTGAATTGGAAGGCACCTGGACTTTGATGGGTAACAGCAGTAGTCTGTTCTTTTTTATTGCTACACAGTAGTATATAGCTATGCAGCTTTTAAAAATTGCTGTTCTTTGTATGAATATAGCTCAATTTATTTGTCCATTCTACTATTGATGGATATTTGGATTTTTTCTTGGTTTTGACCATTATGAATAAAGCTGTGATGAACATTTTTGAGCATATCTTTTTGGTAGACATATGTACTCATTGCTTTTTATAGTAAGAAAGAAATGAAGTTGCTGGATTTATCTATAGTAGGTATCACCAGAAAGATTCTGCTCCTTATTCTATACCAATTTTGGACTCTCTCTTTGTACTAATGGAACAAAAATAGCATCCATAAAACAGATACTATACACATGGTTACCTGAGTTATGATGAAAAAAAAATCAATGAAATTCAGTAGGAAAAGGAAGGTCTTTTCAATAAATGATGCTGAATCAATGTTTGTATGGGGGGAAAATGAACTATTTTCCCTAGCTCACACTGTACACAAATTATGGTTCAAACTTGATGATGAGACTAAGATACAAGTAGAAAAAAATAAAGTTTCTAGAAGAAAATATAGAAGAATATATTCATGGCCTTGAGGTAGGCATATATTAATTTTTTTTAAGATTTTGTTTATTTATTTTTAGACAGAGTGGAAGGGAGGGGGAAAGATAGAAAGAGGGAAACATCAGTGTGTGATTGCTTCTCACATGCCCTCCCCCCATCGCCCCCATTCCCGCCCCAGGAACCTGGCCCACAACTCAAGCACATGCTCTGACTGGTAATTGAACCAGCGACCCTTTGGTTCATAGGCTAGTGCTGAATACACTGAGCCACACCGGCCAGGGCTATATTTCTAAATAGGATATGAAAAGCATAATTCATAAATGAAATAGTTGATAAATCTGATTTCATCAATATTAAGATAATAAAATAACAAGTCTTTGAGAGAAGATATTTGTCATGAGTATGTTCAACATACGACTTGTGTGTAGAATACGTAAATAACTCCTAGAAACCTATAAGTAAAAGACAAGATAAAAGTGGACAAAAGGCTTGGATGAGCATTTCATAAAAGTAGATGTCCAAAAGGCCAATAAGCACATAAAGATGTGCTTGACATCATCAATCACCAGTGAGATGAAATGGCAAGTAGGATGCCACCACAGGCATCAGAATAGCCAAAATTATGAAGTCGACAACATTTTTAACAAGGATGTGAAGCAGCTACAACTCTCTTATGTTGGTGAAAGTTAAATCTGTATAACCAATTTGGAAAACTGTCAAACAGATGTACCAAATTTAATCACACTAATTTTTTAGTAAGTAAAACTTCACCAGAGGGAGAAAAATAACTTTCCAAGAGGATAGCCACATGAGATTTTGTGAACTCTTTCTTATAGGGAGAATACTGGGATGGTGATTGGGAGGTATATAAAAAACACTTGAGAGGTAAATGAAGGGATTTATTGAATCTATATGTTTGAGAGAGACTTGGACACTATCCAAGCTTGTGTCTTCCACTCACAGGGCTAACAGCAATATGAGTAAGTTAAATGCTTGTGAAGCTATGTGGCTTCACTTGCCTGATGTTCTCCTTTGCTGCATGGCAGGATCCAGAATTGGGAGATGTTCAGCAAATGCTTTTGTGAGTTGGCTTGGGCTATCATCCACCATTGGTCAGCCTGACACCATAGTTCTCTGCCCCTGATGCTGCTGAAGCCCTGGAAGGGGAAGGGGTCTGCAGTATTGTCAAAGTTGCAAACCAGTGATGTTTTTCAATAAAAAATGCAAAAGTTTACCAGAGCAGTTTCACATTCCTCTGAAATCATAAGTGTATTTTAAATTACTGTACGATAAAAATGTTACTGCTTATAGAGTTAACATTTTTCTTGCAAAACCAAGCTTTAGGTGTTTTACTTTTTAAAAAGGCATTTCTAAAGCTGAGGTTGTTTACGTGCAGGATTTCTCTCTCTTTTTTTATTCCCCCTGTTAAGAGGTAATTCTTTTCTTTTATAGGATTGTTCTCCAACTATGTTGGCACAAAAAAGCTTCTGTTGACTAAGGAACATGAGGGTGGCATTTTTAGCCGCTATGGGCACCTACTCTGCTCTGTCTTGATGCTATTGATAGATAGTACCGTTGTCCTACTTCCTCCTTGCTCGTCATCACTTTGCCTTGTTATAGAAAACACTTTCAGGCATTTTAATATTGAAGGCCTTTCATTTTCACCCATGTTCATTTTTTCTGTGATATAGATGAACATAGACTCTCACCCTTTTTTGTTGTTCTTTATTGGCCAGAAGAAAGTAAACAACTTGGTTGTGCTCAGAACCTGTCTCATGCCTCATTAGGTACTGGGGGTAAGCAGACAGCAGCAGCATTACATGGCTCTGCAGAAACATCTGATTTATTTTTATGAGCAAGTTATAGTCTTTAAGACATGAGCACCAAAGTCACGGGTGGTGCCATATGCATCATAAAAATGAAAGATGTTTTCTTATATGTCATAAAATAACCCATGCATGTAATTCAGTTGAGGGAAAAAATAATAGTCGCTTAGAACAAATTGATTTTTTAAAACTATGTTATAGAGTTGTCTTTCCAAAATCAGTGATTTGGTTTCTTTGGCAAAAATTTGAAAGCACAAAAATGTCAGCATTTACACCTTAGGAGAGTGCAAAAGTTCATATTTTCCTGGCTTAAAGTATAAACTTTTTATCATACTTTTACAGAAAAGATTCTCCATTTGGAATAATAATTTATTTCCAAATGAATTTACAAAGGAATTTAATTTCCTCTAATAGCAAAGTTCTTATGTTTACAAATTTGTACCTTTCAATGATGCCACGTAGGATGAATGAGCACAAGCTAGCATCCTTTGATAGCAGAAGGGCTGGATGGATGAAGTTAGGCTTTGTAAAGCTGAGATTAAGCATATGATACCATTTGGATTTATTGGGCAATAATAATAACCTTGAATTTTACAGTATTTTACCACTTACAGATTGCTTTTCTTAACAAGCATGGCAGGTAGTTTTTAGTCCCTAATTTTTCAGGCAAGAATACTGCATCAGAAGTTAATTTACACTGCTACTAAGTGGCAGAAAATTAGGTTAAAATTCAGTCTTCCTATACGAGGATCCTAGAGGCTAGGTCTTAATCCTAATTTTGATTTTAGTTGTTTGTAATTGCTTTTCCTAAAAGCTATGAGGAGAATTGTTCCTTGATAGCTTAGCATGCTTAGAGCTTCAAACCTGGAGCTAAGCATTGAAGGCCTTGATTTCTAATTTGGGTTCTTTTAATTCAGGAAGCATGCTACCTTCCATAGGCTTCTAACTCATCAATCTGCAAAATATTTCTCAGGGGCTTAGAAAATGCAAAGTATGATATTAGGCATGGTGGCGCCATGTAGGAAAAGCTTCTCTCTAAGTAATTTATAGTCAGTATCTGGAGATTAGCAGATCCTGAATTAGACAATATGAGTGAGGTAGGCAGTTTCTCACAGAAGGTATTGGGAAAGGAAGCTTGGAAATTGAGTGAAGTCATGATGACACTTTAGGGAGATTTATTTTGTAGTAGAGAGCAGGATTGATTGTAGTGTGTGGGAAACTAAAATGAGCGAGGTCAATCTGGAGGTTATTGAAGCAGTTTTGGTATTAATGAGAAGGCCCGATGGACATGGTAGTTGTGGAAATGAAAAGAAAGGTATGGATGTACGAACTCTTTAAGGAAGAACTGAAATAATGAGAGCTTGGATTGAGGAGGTGACAGAAAAGATGCAGGTAGAGGAATATAAAGTTTGAGCTTTGGGTAAACAGGTGAGATGACCTACCCTGAGCAAAATGAAAGAGAAGTTAGAAGGAGAATCCAATTTTGAGGGGAAGGTGATAATTTTGTTGGGCTTCAGGTGAGAGCGTTACATCAAAGCAGAAAACTTTAGAAGGTGGACAGAAAGACACCTTACGTTCAATAAAGAAATCATGAACTAAAGATAAAGATTTGGGCATTACCTGCATTATAAAGTGGTGGTTGAGGTATGGCAGTGCAATGAAGCTCTGAGCTGGTGTGTAGTGGGAGAGCTCTGGGGGTTGGGGGAGGAGTCAGCACATGTAGTTTAGGCCCTAAGGACATGGGTGGCCCAGAAGCAGAAAAATCAGAAATGTATGAGATAAGAATTCAGTTTCCAAAAGGAGGATGTAGATAATTTTAACAAGAAGGTAAAAATGCTGTATTTTAAAAGTTTTCTGTTGAAAGAATATCAGTAATAATAATCCTTATAGAATGGGCCCGGGAACTCTATTAATGTTTGTTTCTCAATCTTGGAAAAATGTGTGGTTAGGAGAAATTTTTAGAGTCTGGTCAGATGGTTTTCTATATTTCCTAAGGAATAAAGAGACAAATCCAAGAACATAAATAAAATGCAGTCAAACAGATGTGTAAAAAGAATCACTTTTTATTGGTGATTGATTTTTCCTTGTTTTGTTTTACCTTTGTATTTTTATGGTGTTAAATTTTCAGTTATTATTAAAAGTAGAATTCCTAATGAGAGTGTAAAAGAATTGCCTTGACTTGTGTGACTCAGTTGGTTGGGTGTCATCTCACAAAGCAAAAGGTCTTCGGTTTGAGTCCTGGTCAGGACACGTGTCTGGGTTAGGGGTGTGCGAGAGGCAACCAACTGAGGTTTCTCTTGCGCATCAGTGTTTCTCTCCCTCTCTTTCTCCCTCCTTCCTCCTCTTTCTAAAAATAACTAAATAAATCTTTAAAAAAAAAGTACAAAATAATTAAATGAATGCTTTTTAAATTTCTCTGGGAAGTATCATCCCAAAGGTTGGGGGTAAGGGGGCAACAAATAAAATTTGACATGTAGACAAAAGAGATTTATTTTCAGAGAAGACTGTTTTGGTAATTCTAATTTGGATTATTTGAAACACAATGTCTTCAGGGCAGAAAAAAGTCATTGAAATAATCATAGTGTTTTTTTTTAATTGGTGAGAGTAGAGAGAGTTTTGAATATATTACAGTTTTAGATGTATGGGGAATTTTTTAAGTTTAGTAGGTTTACTGCAAACTCTTGCTATTATAAGTTACTGCAATTTTCAGTTTCTTTTTTTATATCTGTTATTAGAACATACTTGAAAATAATTTCTAAAACTTTGCTTCCTACTGCTTTTTTACATGTCTTTATAGCTACTGTCAAATGATGGAAAAATATTTTATACATGAATTATCTTACATATCATAATATATGTCAACAGAAATGAAGTTTATTTTCTACATTTGAAAATAACTTCTTAAATTTTATGGAATGCTTGTCAAGTCTGAAAAAATAAGCCTGTCAAGATTTTTTAAGCCCAGATATTTATCAAATATTTTGTTCCATTTTTCTTACTTACATTAGAATTATTTTTACAGTGTTGATTCTTACTTTGGGTGATGAGGTTGAATGAATGTTAATAAGTACTTGCATTTTTCTGGAATATATTCTATGTAGTAGATAGATAAATTGACCGCAGATTTGAAATCTGGACTTCTATATCAAATGGTAAGTTTTTACCACATTTTTTCTCCTAGAATTTCTTAATTTTCTGTCTCAGAGCCTGCTGCATCTATATCCTTTTATAAATGAAAGTGGAGAAACTGGGGATGTTTGGAAAGATTTGGGACAAGGTTGTTTAATTTGACATATATTTAATGCATTCATGGCAAGTATATAGCAAGACTGAAATACAATAATATCTCCCCAAACATGAGATCTCAATACAAAAAGTTGAGATCACATGAAGTAACTTTGTATTACTTTTGGCAACTAAGAAATTTTGCATTTCATTGTATGTGATTGTGAGTAATAATTCTGGAGATAATTAGCAAAAAGGAAAATGGGAGTTGGGATATTAAAAAAGGAAGTATAGCTAATGGTGGAGAAGGAACAGAAAATTTTAAAACAACTGGGAAAGATACCAAAAGATAAGCAGAAGATATACCAGGCTTTGGGAAGTTCCCCAGTAGCCTGTAGGTGGAAGGGAGGCTTCTTTGGTTGAGGCCTCAGTGAGCTAAGCATCTGGGCCCTGGGGACCTGGAGAGACAGGCCAGGAGGCCAGCAGTAGGGATATGCGAGTCAATTTTCAATAAAGTCGAAAGGACCATGGTCATTTAAATGTAGTCACAGACACAGACTTCAAAGTATTTATGTTATCTGCAAAAAGCTAACTTTGTTTATAAGCATGTCATTAATGCTGGAGAAAATAGGTAGGGAGAGGAGATTCTGAAAATGTATGGCATGCAATTTATAGCATTTGTGACAATACCTATTTTTACTAACTTCGATGTGTAATGCATGGTTAATGTCTACATTTAGTATGCTGTCTTTATAATTTTGTTTTACAAATATAAATGTATTTTTTAGGCTTCTCACAAATTTAGCTATATCATTCCCCCAATCCTGTTCTCCTATGGTGCTAGTTTACTGACTAAATTATGCTACAGGGATTTTTCTGGACCTGAACCCATGTGGCTTGGAGGAAACTATTACATGTTCATGGGAAATAGGAACAAGTTTATATAAAACGGTTTCAAAGAGTAAATAAAGCTGGACTTCACTGAAGCAATTTTGGCTATTTTCTGGTAGCCATAAAGTTAATGCAATGTAAAATGGACATGTCTAAACTACTAATGAACTTTCAAAATTAAAATTTCAACCTATGAAACATTAAGGCAATCTCATCTGCTAAGATCCAAGTATCATCTTCAGAATGAGATTCTCTGCCAAGAGTGTGGAGTAGCTGCCTTTACGTCCTGGAATATAATGGTGAGGGGAGATATACCTTTAGGTAACTCTGGGCCCCAGGATTCACCAGTCCTGAACACAACACATCTCACATTAACAGCCAGATTAATAAGTACATGCCTGCAGCTCCGAGTCACACCTCCAAACCCCCCTCAAATAACACTACGGGACCACTCCGTGGACAGTGTACTGAGAGACAAGCGTGCTGGCATTTTTCTGCTGTGGTCTGCTCATCCGGAAGCTCTGGCACAGCTGTAGCTGCCAATGCCCTTTGTGGAACTGTCACCCACTCTGCTAAGGGTGCATCTTGCCAAGGGGCTCTCAGGTTTCAGCCTAAATATCACATTCCCAGGGATTCATTCCCAGTCCCTTCCCCATGACTGGGTGAGGTCCACTCCCATGGGTCTCTGCACTTCTATCTTGCAGACTTACAATTATTTAGGTGATTCCTCTATTTCTTCAATTTAAGAATGCCCTTTCCCAATATTTTAAACATTTTATAATTGGTGATATTTTATAACTGAAACAAAATCATTGTATGTAATAATTTTCTGTTAATCATGGAAAAGTTATTGAAACTGGTGTCTCTTACAATTGATAGCATTTTACAATTGCTTGGAATCCTTTTGGGAATGTAATTGGGCATGCATTTATTAATTGCTTATTCTTTTAGATCCAGCCTTTTTTGCCATTAAGAATCCAGGAATTTCTGCCATTAAATTATGGATGGTTTTGCTCATTTTGCTTATGAGAGGTACGCAATTGTTAAGGTACAAACTTCTGAGTTCAACCTGATTCTTGTCCTAGTATGCCAATTGCAGTGATATAGTATGCAAAAAAATGTAAATATATACATATATAAAATTGTTATATGGTATATATAATTATATAAATAATTTAATTTTTTAATTATAAGACATATCACAAATTATAAAACACTAAAAATGTTGGGGCAGGTTATATCTAAATTGAAAAATATGGAAAATACAGAAATCATTTAAATAATTATAGTATATCGATACATATCTGCATATTATATATGATATGTATATATTACATGTATACGCTATATTATATATATTTTTTCCTCTCTTTCCCTCTGGGCTCTAAACTCCAAGAGGGCTGGTGAAAACTCTTGTTCACCCCTCTCCAGAAGCTAGTCCAGCACCCTGCCATTGTGTGTCAGGGCCTCAGTGTATATCACACTGATTGGACCTTTGTCTCTCTCACTCTTCTTTTGATTCTAATGACATTTAGGCAGGCAATTAGTGACTTAGAAACAGGGACAATTCACTCATTCAACAAATATTCATTGTATGCTCATTCATCACTGACTTCCTGGAGGAGAATAGAAAGCTTCATAGAGAGGGTAGCTTGCAGCTGGACTTAAATGAATGAGTATTTAATAAACTCATGCCCAATCACATTTCCAAAAGGATTTGAAGCAAATTCAAAATATGTACAATGCAACAAAGTAAGCAGTCAGAAGATAAATCAGTATGACTAGTAAATAAAGTCTGAATAGTAAGATGGAGCCAGAGAGAGATTCTGAGGCACAACTACGTGCTGTGAAGTCATACATGGTAGCCCATTCTATTTATTTGTGTGTATACATGTGTGTATGAGTGCAAACATACGGAATCAGGGAATGGAGGGATAGGAAGAAAATGTATTTTAATAATGAATCTAGTTGTATGCAGAATGGATTGGGAATGGAGTGAGAGAGCAAGACTGGGTGTACAGAAGCCAATAAAACCAATTAGGAAGCATTTGGGACAGGTCAAGGGTAAGCGACCTTGATGTGAACTAGGACAGTAGCAATGCTAACACAGCGAGGGAACAGATTCTCATTTCAGGAAATCAGGGCTGCCTTTGCTCCTGTTTGTTTTCCTCAATGACAATTTATGTATATTTTATATTATTGTTGTTCAATAGATATTGCTATGGGGATCACAGTTCTGGTGTCCTGGTAACTTGTACATTATATAATGTATACTGGTGCCTCAATGACTACAATGACTACATTATCACGCATCAGTCAAAATAGAGTATGGTAAGCTGTGTTCATCTGGTGGCTCTTCTCAAGGTAATGTCAACTTTAATTTTTACCAGAAATCACTGATCTGCTTTTGATCCCTTTAAATAGACAGTTTTGCTTAATCTTTGAAAGTATGAGAGGTGTATATACCTCTTGTTTATAATTATGGAGAGTCTATGGTTATGTGATATTGAAGTTTACAGTTATATATTCACTTTTATTTATTTATTTATAATCCTCATCCAAGGATATATTTATTGATTTTAGGGTGAGAGAGAGAGAGGTGAGAAACATCTATCGGTTGCGTCCCGTAGGCACCCTGACCAGGGAGTGAACCTGCAACCTCAGTGTGTGCCCTGACAGGAAATCAAACCCACAGCTTTTTGGTTGGTGTAGGGGGTGAGGCTCCAGTTGAGCTACCCAGCCAGGACTACATTCACGTTGAAGAGCTTGCTCAGACTTAAGCTGACGTCTATTACGAGAAAGGGAAATGGAAATGCTGACTATCAGAAATATATAACAAACAACATAAAGTGACTTCAGATCAGGAGATTTGATGCAAAAATTGATTAATGTATCTCAAGGAGCTGTGTTAAAAGTCCAACACAGTTCCTCTGGAGGGTTATTGTTCTGATTGTCCCCACCGTTTCCCTCAGCATTCTATGCCACAACTTACTTTGACACTTTATAAATGTGTGTGCCTGTAGTTCATTTAAGTTGTGAAATAGTTACATGAGGTTTAAAGTGTTAATGACTAGTGGAGCCATTATTTTGAAACAGCTAAAAAGAGAAATATTGTGAAAGGAGAACAGGACGGCACAGTAATACCATGACAAAAGTGCCTCTGTTTAATGATTTACGAAAGAAGTAGGAAGCATTTTTAGTGCAAACTGCTAATTATTTTGTTTTTTGATACTAAAATCCTGTGATGTTGTTTAAATGTGTCTTCATTAGTTTACTCTGTGACACTGCTGTTTTTTTTTCTTTATGTGTTTTCTCACTTCTCACATAAAATAAGTGCCTAAATATGATTTTCAGGAAATTTTTGTAATAAGCTCTTGACCATGAGAACCGATTACTCTAAATTTTACTGTTTCTGGATGTGAAGGAATGGTCCAATCATCCTTCTCTCTGTTGTTTCCATTTGTCATCATGTTTCTTGGAAGATAGTTCTTCATTCTGCTATGTCTGAAACATCCACAAATCAAATAATTATTGATATACACTTGGTGACATATGTCTAGAAATAAATTTAAAGGTTACTAACGAAATTAACCTTGGTAACAATTGTTTTGGCTATGCTAGTGGCTCTTAAGGAATGATTTAATCGTGTGTGTCCGTGACAGGTTGCTCAATGACACTGCTGTTCAAACCGGAAAAGAGATGAAGTTCTAAGGTCAAACACTGGAGACAGCATGTCCTGCCACACTCAAAACAAGTCCTGGTTTTTCCTAGATTTGATGAGAATGAGGACTGTGAATTTATGCCTTCCCTTCCCCCACCTGCAGTCTGCTTTGCCTTTGCTTACTGCTAACTCCTCACAAGCGTACTACGTGGTAGAGGTTTGCAGGAGAATTTACAGTTGGGCTTATCAATACTTCCTGCCTGAGACCCTGCTGCAATTTAGGTGTTATTAATCTCCTAGCTAGAGTTCAAGGCCTCTGTACCTGCCCAATGAGTTCCATGTGTCCCCCCTCCGCCTTCTTTTCACCCTGTAACAGAATGAAAATCAGATGTGATTCAGCAGACGGTGCCCCGTGTCATGGAGCGCAGGCCCAGCTCTGCCGGGAAAGATATACCAGCCAGGTAATCCTGTGATCCCAGGTGTCGGACCTTGTTTCTCAGCTTGCTAAACCGCCCTGACTCTTTGGCGTTTACTCCAGCATTTATGGACAAGGAAAAAGCCTCCTGCTTATTGGGTTCTTTCAGAAATGCCAATCAAATATTAGCAATTAGGGAAAATAAGATAGTAAATGAGTAAATCCTCTGAAATTAGCTAAGTAAAAAAAGACGACATACTGAGTGCCTTTAGTGCTGTGCGTGGTGCTTTTTCATAACAGTCCTGTTCAAGAGTCCCTTTACTTCTGTCTTTTCCATTGCCATGCTCTCTGCTGGGCTGCTCCCCTCTCCTTATTTGCTAGGCTGCTTCCTTTTTACACAGTTTGGCATCATCCCAGTCAGACTGTCTCCAGGAAGGCCTGCGATTTTTCTAAGCACGACGGCAATGTAGTAGAGAAGGAAGGAAGGGGATGACTGCAAGTTGTGATTTAGCTAATGAATGCACAGAAAAAACCCTAAGTAGGAATAATATTTCTTCGATGAGGCCTTTTCTCTCTCTGCCTAGGAAGACATTTATCTTCCCCTCTTCTCACTATGTATTTACATGGATGGCATGTATGATGTCTTCCAATTATTTTTATTTTTTAAAAGTCTATTTTATTGATTATGCTATATCAGTTTTCCCAATTTTTGTTCCTTTCCCTCCTCCACCCTGCACGCCCCTCAACCCTCCAGCATTCCCTCCCTTTTAGTTCAGGTCCATGGAAAACAATGAAAACAAAAATCCTCCAATTTTTAAACATGTAAAATTGTATTCTAACAGGAAAAGAAAACTTCTTTTTATAGATTTCAAAACACCAACATGGCCCTTCCAAGACAGTTCATAAAAATCATCTCTATCTAGGTGACACTGGTTCTCACTGACGTCTATTGAACACAGCCTGCACCACCTCTCAGGCCTGCATCTCTCTGTGGCTTCGTTCTTGGGTCTCCACATCGTGGGAAGCAGTCTCCGAAGCTCGGTGACACTGTCCTTAGGTTAATAATCTTAAAGGAGCCCAGAGTGCCTTTACAGAAAGCTTTAGCAGAAGTTCCTTGGGCATTTTGATTGTACTGGCTTTACCCGTTTGTTCCCTTCTGGGGTTTGGTCAACCTCACCTGAACTGTGTCAACCAAAAAAGATTTCCCAAAGGGAGAGCATACTGGGCAGAGATCAACTTCAATAAATACGATAACAATTTAGATAACTGTATGAGGTTATTCAGAACTAAATGAAGCAGGAAGAACTTAAACCAGACTCAGCAGCCGATCTGAGGGTGATCCTGCCCTGAGTTGTTTTCAGTCCCATGTCATAGAAAGGCTCCTGGGGCTGTTGTTTGAAGGGGCCCTCCATGAGAATATTTTAAAACTCTGATATGAAACATATACATCGAATTTCCACTTATACTTAGCAGTTTTTTTCCTCTAAGGCAGTGATCATCAGTATGAAAAAGTAATAGATTAATGCTTTCAAATTTAGATTACACGGAATTATTAATTTTGATCCCTGTGAGCTAGAAAAGCATATTTATACAAAATGAGAAAATGTGTCTTCAAAATTTCCAATAGTTAATGAGTATGCCAGCCTTTAACAGCATTATAAAGGCAGCTAATTAATAGCTGGTTAATAGTTATTTGCATGTGTAAATGAGTGTTTTAAAATGTTCTACTAGGTTGTAACCATCCTTGTGGAGTCAAGCAACTCCCATTGCATGCACATGTGAGCAAGAACATGCTCACACACTCACACAGCCAAGGTGACTGCTTCCTAATCAGATAAGGAAAGAAATGGAAAAGAAACAGCTTTGTTACTCAGTTCTCTGGGAAGGAGATGACTGGGACAGGAAGACAAGGTCAGTAATGATTGAGCTGCTCTAGGAGGGGCTTGGGTGTGGGAGAAAGGTGGCCGAACCTTTCCACCCCTGGTCTCCATAACTCTTAAGAGTGACAAGCATACAGTTTGAAAAGCATGGAAATAAGGGTCAATGATGGGATTCAAATTACTTCATAGGATTACTCATAACTAATTCTGTGAGATGGATACTCATCTGTATTTTTCATTTTGTGCATGTAGGTGTGATGCTAAACATATCTGACAACTAATATGAGACAGGCACTGGCACCCACCCAGCACTGACCAGTCAGAGCAGGCTCCAACTGTAAACATCTGGAACACCTTATAGGTGTGTTTTAGCTGAGTATCACCCTGCGTACCTATATGCAAAGTTATGAGGAATTACTATTAATAAGTATTTTTTTCTGTCAACATAGGTACTCTAGCTCTGTTTTAGTCTGTTTTATCTATACCAAAATGATATCTGGTAAAAAAAGTTTTAATGGGAATTTTTTAGTTTTCTAGATATTGAAAACACATATACATAATTTATCATTAAATATTCTCCCTGAGGACTGTCTTTTTGGAACATTAGATGCTTGGGTAATTGATTAGCTAATTAATTATCATTGAGTTCACAAATATTTCTGCATTCCTTGTAAGCCAAGTGATGTGTGGGGCTCTGAGTCCACAACAAGAAGTGGAAAGTCGCTGCCCCCAAGGACTTCATAGCTTCATCAGAAAGATGGATAGCAGACAATTCCAAAGCAGAGTAATAGCTTTAGGCTGGAGGAAGTTCAGGGAGCTATGAAAACAATGGGGAGTGGAGATCATATACACCAGAGATCAAGGAAGACTTCTTGGGAGAGGTGATAACTAAAAAGTGACTGAATGCATCAAGAAATAGAAAGTAGAGACTTTCTTATCTCCATTATGTGTTTTTGTCTTTGTCAAAAATTATTTGCCCATATACATGTGGGTTTATTTCTGGACTCTTAATTCTGTTTCATTGGTCTGTGTGTCTGTTTATATGCCAATGGCATGCTGTTGTGATTGACTACTGTCACTATGTTTTATAACTCGAAGTCAGGGGGTATGTGATACCTTTGATTTTGTTCTTTTTTCTCAGGATTGCTTTGGCTATTCAGGGATGTTTGTAGCTTTGTACAAATTTGATGACTTTTTGCTCTATTTCTTTAAAAAAATACCAACTCCTCTTCTGAATATTTACCTGAGAAACTTGAAAACATTTATTCATAAAGGTATATGCACTCCTATATTTGCTGCAGCATTATTCACAGTGGCCAAGACACGGGAACAACTGAAGTGTTCCTTGGTGGGTGATTGGATAAAGATGCGGCACATATATACAATGGAATAGTATTCAGCCATAAAAAATGAAATACTGCCATTTGTGATAATAGGGATGGATCTTGAGAATATTATTCTCAGTGAAATAAGTCATAAAAAATCAAGAACCATGCGATTTCACTCATATGAGGGATATAAAACTGAAAGCAATAAGTGAAAAAAAAAGACTAATAAAAACTCGTAGACACAGACAACAGTATGGTGGTTGCCAGGAGAGAGAGGTGAGGGGAGGTATTAAGGGCTAAAGCAGGTCAAACATATGGTGAGAAGAGATTTGACTTCAGGTGGTAAATACAAAATGCAACGTGTAGATGATGTATCCGAGTTGCACACTTGAAACCTATATTTTATTAACCAATGTAACCCCAGTAAATTTAATAAAAAAATTTAAAAAGGGAACTAGAGGGAAAAAGGGCAATGAGAAGATAGTAGGTTGAGCATGTGCAAAATTCCAGAAATACAGAGATGGAAAAACTGTCATTAATCTGAAAGTCGCTTAATATCTTGGGAGCCCTAGCTAGTGACTCTGACATAAAATAAAAATTGGGAAAAGTATACTTTCTTGCACTTATCACCCCTACCCCCTAACATTGTTAATTACGGGGTGAGGAGAAAAAAGGAGGTTTACAGTTGTATGTGAAACATGGTGTTTATTCTTGTATTATTATTTATACACTATTGTATTATTTTCCATACAAACAGTTATAAACCTACTTTTGCCCCACCCTGTATTTTCTGCACTCTCAAAATGCATAACTTTATTGTCTGTTCTGTAAATGGAATCCCTCCATTTGTCCCTGGTTCTTCTGTGTGTAGTGTTCAGTAGCACGTAAAAAGGAATGTTTGCCTCATCTACTGGTTTACACCTTTCTGCCCTTGCTCATGCTGTCTGTTTGACCTGAATTGCCCTTTGTTTTCTAATTCATCTGGAATATCTGCATGTCTTTCAGGATTTGGGTTAAATGTTCTATTTCTTATCAAAATGTCATGGCTATTGCAGGTAGAACTGACTACTGTATCCAGAATACCATGTTTTCATATAAGTTGTAACTCTTTTTGTCTAATCTAGCCTGTATATTATTTGAAGGTAAGAGCATATCATTCCATTGTTGGCACCTTAAAGAATATGTATCACAATAATAGGGGTTCTTGATATCTCTTACCTCTCCTTTTTAGAAAAATTGTGTTGTGTACACATAAGACTTACTATACAAAATGAACAATATTGCTTTTATTACTTCTCCAATATCCCAAACAAACTGGATTGGAGACAAGGCTTGGACTGGGAAGTGTAGGAAGGACTTCCTGCTTCCCACCCACTGAACTGAAAATGAGTTTTGTGGTATGCCTGTGTCCTCATGTCATCACTCAGTCACAAGCAAATAGACAATAAACACAGCATTGGACAAAAGCAGTGGGAGAAAGTCCTTAACCCAGGGTAGGATGTGAGCAGCCCACTTTTTGCCATTAGGCACAGTAACCCCGTCCACCAGTGAAACACCAGCTAGGAATGTCAGTAAATGGCTCTGACTAGTCTGATTAGTCATCTCTTCTTTACGTGCTAAAATGGTCATCTGCAAACAAGTTTTCTCAGCATATATAACTACATATATTCAGTAACTCTGAAAACCTACTAGGTCCATCCAGGCAAAGGCTGGGGATGGCTATCTGACTATAATGTTGTACACTATTAGATGGATGATTGAACTTGATTTAAAAGTGCCTTTCAACCCTGAGAATCTATTTTCCTTTTATATATGATATTCATTTCACCTGAAATTATTCAATGTCTTTGGCATTTGGTGGCTCTGGACCAGGAAATATTCTAGTTCACAGAAAGGGACTGGTAGTCTTGAGTTTTCTTTCACTCAATATTTGGCCTTGCTGCAGGATGGGAATGCAATGAGGCAAATTGTAATCAAACACTGTAGGCACCAAAGTCTATGCCTGAACATCGAAGAAGTGTTTGCTAATGAGAAGCTGTGAGCCCTTTGGTTCATGGGCCATGATCCGGTGACTACCAAACTATAGGACTGAAGCTGAATTCTTTTTATTAGGTATGATCTCTATAAACTGTAACGGTTGGATAATACGATTTTGGAAGGTTATCTAAAATAGAAAAATAAACTTGAACTTTTGCCTAAAATATACAGAGAGTATATTAATTCTTAAAATATAGCATAGCCCTTACTGGTGTTGCTTCTTTGTTTAGGCATTGTCCCCCCCAAAAAAAAGGGTCATGGGTTTGATTCCCAATCAGGGCACATATCTGGGTTGTGGGTTCCATCCCTGATTGGGGTGCATGCGAGAGTGAACTGGTCGATGTTTTTCTCTTGCACTGATGTTTCTCTCCCTCCCTTCCCCCCTCTCTAAAAGTAAATAAATGAAATTAAGAAATACAACATGTTTGATGAAGATTGGGGATAAATAATCTCATTGATTGGTGTGTACTTAGCAAAGAATTTCAGATATGGTGAGACATGAATGCCATAGGAAAGAGTGCTGAGTCTCTTGCTTGAAGCCATATAGTAAGCACACATTTCTTCTTTATTTATTTTTGTTTATTTATTTGTAACTCTTCTATTTTGGATAGATTCACAGGTGCTGAGGGAAGTTATGGGGATATGGTGGAGGGGCAAGCTAAAGTGTCCAATTCAGCCTTTGGTATTTGCCTTCGTTTTTTACTGAAAATGATTACTTTCAGTCTTTGTGTCTTACAGTTAGTTCTAATCTTACTTATTATAGTGACATTTGATATTTTTCTAATGCCACTAATTCAGTATTTCATGGAAGCAATTCCAGATCTGCTGTTCTAGTGTGTAAATAGAATGATACGGAGCACAGTGAAAATGCTGAGGACATATCATACATTGTGGCTTAAACCTATAAAACAGTATTTCACGGGAAGTATATAAAGTGTTACAGATCATTTAACATTACATTAACAAACAAATATTTTGTTTCAATGGAGTTTTGGCTAGGAAATAGAAATTTAGCAATTTAGAGCCAATTGAATTAAACAGAGATTGACATGTTTATTGTTGGAGAATTAGATAACCTTGTAAAGTTTCAGGCTTTTGCTTCCTATTTTATGAAAAATGTTCATGTGAGAAATATTCTTTAGAAAAGTGGAAGACTTGTTGGCTCCTTCTCTTTAGCTGTAATTGCTCCCCATGGCCTTGTCTAATTTCTTCTGAGTGACTCCATTGAAGCTGTTCCAGCAAACTTGCCCGGTAAGAACTTTTCACAGATTGATGATAGTCTGTGAAGAGAAGTTCTTTAGGGCACTTATCTGTGTTCTGACCTTTATGTATTTCATTAAGAAAATATCTTTCTATTCTGAAGTATAACAATCACAGAATGAGTGCAAAAAGATCAAAGTGCTGTATAATGAATTGATTCTTACAAAGCAAACATCTCGGTTACACGTCCTAGGTCAAAAATTAGATGAACAACTTTAAAGAAGCAGCTCGTCTCAGATACTCCCTCTGTTTTATCTAGGGGGTGTGACTATACTGATTTTTGTGATCAAAATGCCCTTGTTTTTCTATTGTTTAACCACCCGTGGATGCAGTCCTAGACAATATAGTTTGTGAAATTTATGTAAATGATCATAAATGTTCAGTAATATTACACTGCATGCAATATTTTTATTCCTTATTCTTTGGATCAATACCATGTTTAAAATTCGCTGATCTCTTACTTCATTTTGAGAAATTTTAATTGTGTTCCATGTGAAATAATTGTCAGGATTGCTTTAACAAGTATTTATCTCACCTCTGTTCAAGTTTTGTTCCTCTATTTGATTGTTTTAATGCACAATTACACACAGATTCTCATTTACTTGCCACCAGCCTGTTTTATTTGTAGAGGATTTTTTATTGCTGTTTTTTTCTAGCTCCTAAATTATCATATAAATTTATAGAGTAAAAAGGTTTTGAGCAGAAGGGAAAGAAATAGATGTTGCCCTTTAGAATGATTGAATAAACTTACCAGAGAAGCATATGGTATGAAGTATGTCATGAATTGATAACAAAAGAATTTCAGGGGGTAGGGTGTCTGTTTACAGTTCCAAGAGGAGAATCAACAAAGACAGAAAAACAGTTGGCATCTTCATGTTTAGTAACCTTTTGGCTTTGTTACTTGGAAAATTCAGCATTCTGACAAAGCAGTTGCAAATTTATGACAGTGCTGGAGAAATGAGTAATTCTGATTGAAAGATTTTCTACCTAGAAACCTTTCGGATAAGAAATGTGATTATATTTAGAACCTAAATATATATGTTATGAAAAAGGAGAAAAGCTAAGACAGTTTTTTTTTCCTTTTTAATTAGGACAGTTCTATTGTTGACAGCAACTTGATTCCACAAATCTGCAAATATTTCACCCTACATGTTTTCAGACTTCCTGTGGAGTCCCAGCACAAAGATTTGGCCAGCACTTTGTTTATTGAAATCAGTGATAAACAGCAGTGTTGGAAAATTTGGGGAAAATTAAGGGCAAAATAAAACATGGGATTCCATGAAAATAAAGTTACTGTTAATTAAATTCCAACTTCCTCTCTTTATTTTCTGTTTTATACGTGTAACTGCCACCCACCCAGCCCCTCCAGGCAGAAGTAAGGGGCTGTCCTAGACTCACTTGCCTTCTTTAGATCACACGCTGTCAACTCTCAAAATCTATTGCTTCATTCTCTTAAATACTTCGTCATTAGCCCACCTCCTCTTTTCCCCATTGCAGCCACCTCAGTTTAGGGAGGCATCACTCATCTAGTTGGTTGGGACTTTTTTTTTTTGCTTCCTTTTAAAAGATTCATTATCTTAGACATTTCCAGAGGGAAAATTCTAAAACTAATCTTAGCTGTCACTTCTTTGTTTAAAATCAATGTTTCCTGTTTAAATTCCCTCTTTACATTCAGGATAACAATTTTTTTCTCCTCATTTGTATTAACTAGACTCATCCCTTGTCACTTCCCCACACATACCTAAGTGTCTGCCATATCAAAGGACAGGCACATGATCTTTCTTGCCTTAGTGCTATTGTATATTCTCTTTAATGTGAACATCTTTATCCTTCTCTTTCACTTGGCTAACGCTAATGACTATTAAGATTGAAATCAAGTGACCCTAACCACTCAGATTTTCTCAGGGGAGCCTCCTTTGCATTCCACAGTTTCTACACCTACAAGCATTATAGAACTTTCTATATTATCGTTGTAATTGTGTATTCCTTATGTCTGTCTCTGCCACTTGTCGGTGAACTTCTTGAGGTCAGCCTGCATGCCCAGTGTGAGGGCTCTCTGTGGAGGACAGCACATGTTCCATAAAGCAATCTGGTGAATGCGTGGAAGCAGGAACACCCCCAAGCACGAGGAACAGACTTTCCCAACCAAGAGAGCTGTGTGTCTGTGAGCCCCTTTGTAAATCATCCATACCTCTCATCCCAATTCACAGAAAATTTACTAGTTGTTTTATTTATTTACTTATTTGTTTTTCTAACCATAGGCTTTTTTTTTTCTGGTTCTACTTAATTTGACCAAGTGGAGCCCCTGCCCAGGCAGTTGTAATTGAAATTGTTAAAATTCTTAAAGCATTCAGAAGTGAACTGTGTCTTATACATAGATAACATGCTCAAGCATTATAATGGGTTCATATATGGTAAGTTATATTCATTGCAGAAAATATTTAACATTGTTCTATAAATCACTTATATTGTAATTTTATCATTTCTTAAATCAATATCTAGAGCCATACAACATTTTAGGACCTTATTTTCAAATTTTTAATATTGGGATAGTGTAAACAATGAAACTCATGCTTTGATTTACAAGGCAGAAAATAGTCACTAGAAATTGGTACTGGGGCCTTTAACATAGAGATCTTCCCTTTCCTACTCATACAGATGTTTCCCTTCTACTCTCTTTATATTTTACTGGAGTGTCAGTTTTATTGCATACTCACATGCTATTTGTTTTGATTTAGAAAAAAAATTTCTTTAAAAACTAAAAAAAAAAGGAAAGAACATCCTACTATACACCAAACTTAGGCTTTTTTCTTTTTTCTAATCAGCTTTTCTTCTTAAATTATTAAATATATCTGGAGAGCTCAAATTAAAATTATATTTGTAAAGTACAGCATAGGGAACCTAATCCATAATATTTTAATAACTATATATGGTGCCAGGTGGCATTGAGCTTTAGTCTACTGACATAAGCAAAATCCAGGGATTCTTGGGGACCCAAAGAAGAGTTATCAGGGGGATCACTTCATAAATTATATAAATGTCTAACCCCTATACTGTACACCTTAAACTAATATAAAATAATATTGAATGCCAACTATAATTGAAAAGAAACTTTTTTATGTAAAAAACCATGGTCTGTTCTTTGAGAATCTTCTGTTGTTTTACTTAAATCTTCCAGTATGTTTTGTATCTTGCCTAAAAGTTATACTGTCTTAAGAGTATCAGATGCCGCTTCCATCAGATTGGTTGGGAGGCTACATTTATATGTGTTTCAGCAAGATGTTTCCTCTTTGGTCGTATTAAGAAATTATCACATGTAATCTCTGAAATATATGCAAGAGTATTATTGCTACAAACACAATTGTGGCCATATCTTCTTGGAATGAATTCAAATTACATACTTTACATGGCCAACAGAATACTCCTAGCGTCTTGGCCTGATTTCTGGCTTATCCACCATTTTCTTTACCAACCATGTAAACTTCCCCAGACAATATTTTGCATAGATGATTAAAATTGAAGTCCACTATTTTTTCTTTATGTCAGTTGGAATTTGTGCATTGTACAACAGTTATAAAACTAACACATTTTAACTTCAAGGATAGGGCATTTGGAGTAGATGACTCTGGATACAGGCTATAAGGGAATGTGTTGTCTCTAGAGAATTAAAAAATGACAAAACTGGCTAACAGTTGGTTATATGGCATAATTAATGGCCATGATGCACTGCCAATTCTAATGGCATTGATAAAATGAAAAAAAAACACCTTGTACATCTAATCCTAAACAATTTCTACCTTTACTATTGAGCTTTAATAAGATATATTTAAATGAACATGCTTCATTACTTATCCTTTAGTAAACATTCTTCGTGGAAGTTAATTTGCAGAACTTTCAGGTACACTGTCGGTTCCTGACATACTGTTCACTTGGCTGTGTGCTTTCAAAACTATTAATACTTTGAAATTATTCAAGTTGCTTCAGACTCAATTTTTTTTAACTCCCCTACCCCTTCTTCTTTTTCTTCCTATTTTCTTATTAAAATTTGCTTGTAAAAATAATTCTGAGACTCATTCAAATTAAAGATAAAATGATTGATAAAATTTTGCAATATGCTCAGGGATATTGATATTTTATTGAGTTATACCAAAGGCATGAATATGCTTTTTAGAATTCCAGATGTCATTTAGCTGCATGAATAGGGTAGATAATTATAGGAAGGAGCAAGGCCTTTTCTGAAGCAAATTTGAACTATAATGTATTCTATGCTACCATTTCTGTATTTAAGTTTAAGAATTTTTATGATGAGATCATATGGTATTTATCTTTCACTGCCTGGCTTATTTCGCTTAGCACAATGCTTTCCAGTTGCATCCATGATGTTGCAAAGGGTAGAAGCTCCTTCTTTCTTTCTGCTGCATAGAATTCCATTGTGTAATTGTACCATAGTTTTTTGATCCATTCATTTACTGATGGGCATCTACGTTGCTTCCAGCACTTAGCTATTTTAAGTTGTGCTGAACCTAAACAACAAAACAAAGAAACAAGCAAAATATAGTCAAAGACACTGTAATAGAGGACAGGCAGAAAGTGACCAGAGGAGAGAGAAGAGGGAATTTCAGGGGGAAAGGGGAAGGGTTTACAGGAACAAAGTTAAAAGACACATGGATAAAAGCTAGGGGGAGGGTGATAATGGGAGGGAAGTTGGGAGGGAGGGGTGGGTGGGCTGGATTGGGAGTAAAGGGGAGAAAACTGTACTTGAACAATGATTAAAATAAAATAAAAGAATTTTTATGATTATGTGATTTTCTCTAGTCTTTCCATATACTCTATAGACATCATTTTAACTACTATTTGTAAAGGCCATGCTGATTTGAGCTTTAGTCTACTGACATAAGCAAAATCCAGAGATTCTTGGGGACGCAGCCTGAGATAACAAAAGTCTACCCTGGGATTCCCAGTGAATGTGACTTGCTGATTACAGTTTTGTTTTTTTTTTAATTAAAAGGAAGGCATTTATAGAATGTTATGAGACATCTAAAGCTTCATGAAGAATGACATTTATATAACATATTTCAGAGAAAAATCACTCACTTTCTGTAGATGAACTTTTCAAATTGTAAAAGTTCCATTAAACCCAAAGATGTGGTTCATGTAGAGAAAGTGCAAAAGGCAATAGAAGACCATCCCTATTACATTCCTTCTTTTCATTACTCATAGATTTCAATATCACAGGGTGTCCTTGAAATGGAATTGGAAGTCTGTTTATTTTATAATTCACAAAGGAATACATCAAGAACTTCAAGATTTTTTTTTGTTTTTTTGCTTAGGGTTGACAAATTATTGTATTATATTACTTTTTGGTGCCAAAAACTACCAGGTGACTATGCCATTCCTGGGATTATGCAAAATAAGTAACAGGAGGGTCTTGAGTTTTTAGGTTTAAAATAGAGACACTGTATATATTTCTTAACTAGGAACATTATTCTTTCTGATTTCAGAAAGTAGTCATAAAAGGTCTGTGTTCATTTTGAATAACTGGTCAATAATGAAAGAAATCAGCCAGAATCTGGAAGCTAAATGACAAATAAGATCAACAGCAAAACTTTAGAATTATGATGTCTTTGATAAGTTTATTACATTGCTATCTTTAAACCCTGGGAAATCTTCATGGGGAATTAATGAATGATGGGCAATAATAATTTAAATAAAGAACATTCAAGAGAGAACCTTTCATGGTAGTTAAAAACAATAAAAAAGGCCAAAGGCTAGTGTCTGTGGCAGGGCACAATAATAAAGTCAAAAATAGGATCAAAAGGGCAAGTTATGCCAGGCTGTCTGAGAAACTGGAGGAGAGAGTCAAATTATGTAGGGAAATTATTTGCATTTTAATCTACAAAATACTGAAAAGTTAGGTTTGAAATGCATAATGAAACATATATATATCCGAGGCTTTAAAAATATCAGTAGAGAAGTAACAGTAAATAGTATATATCCTCATTAATTTTAAATTTAAGGAACAAATCTGTTTTATAGTGTTTATCACAGACTTGTATTATTTTTTATGTCAGATGTTATAAAAATTTTATACTGAAAACATGTCTTCAAATATTATTTATATATTCTAAAATATTATTAGCCCCAAGTACAATATTCTCGTATTGTTATGGCATATTAAAAAGTGTTCTAAAACATTTGAAGTGTTAGAGAAACATTTTATTATAGAAGTATATCATTTTAGCTCTCAAATGAATGTTACTATACTAAAAAAGATCCATTTTTATTGATTGGTTAGAAAGTTTTATAAATTAAGGATACTAATCTTTTGGGTGTTATATATATTACAATATTATTCCATTAACTTCTTTTTGTAACAGTGAGTGCTTTTGAGTTCAGTAGTTTACTAAGTTGCAGGGACTCTGCTTAATAATGGAACTAAGAACAAGAATCCCATTTATTAATCTTGTAGTTGGATTCATTTACCAGCTGCTTTCTTACAAGTCGTTCTTAGAAAGTCTTTCTACATCCCAAATTTAATAAATATTTACTCATTATTTTATTCTAGTACATGTAGTGATTTAAATTTTTACATTTAAGTTTTTGTCTTATTGAGAATTTATTTTGATGTATGAAACATTGAACTTTTAAACAATTTTAGTTGTCTAGCTCTAAGTAAAACACTATATACATTTATAAGTATTTCAACATAGTTAGAACATTTTGTTTTGATTATATCTGAATAGATATATGCTAATATTTCCCACTCTCAACATCTTCCTCATTTTGTGGTAATAAATTGGTATGGGCTGAATGGGGAGAACTAGTTAGTAGGAAACTGGAAAGCCCAGCTCTGAGCTTAAGTGTACCACAACTGAAAAAGCCCAGCTAGAGAACATAATTTTCTTTTTTTTTTTAAAGATTTTATTTATTTATTTTAGAGAGGGAAGGGAGGGTGAGAGAGAGAGAGAGAAACATCAGTGTGCAGTTGCTGGGGGACATGGCCTGCAACCTAGGCATGTGCCCTGACTGGGAATCTAACCTGCGATGCCTGGTTCACAGCCCGCGCTCAATTCACTGAGCTACACCAGCCAGGGTGAGAACATAATTTTCAATACAGATCTAGAGCATCTTTAAAAAGCAGACACTCTCACAAAGTTTAGTTAATGTAAATGGTTTTGTGAGACATGACACATGAAGACTAAATTGGACTTCATTCCTCATCTTGATTCAATCTCATGTACAAGTTTATGATGCCCTTTTATGTGATTAAAGATCTAAATTAAATTTAAGTGTTTATTATTTAATGAGACCATTTTAATAGTTCATGTAGAGCTCTTTGCTGATCTCAAGATCATACAGTTCAATTGTTTCCTTTTGAAGTGAATTTTTTTCTTTTAAAAATTAGAAATGATTATACTTTACAGGATGTATAAGTAAGTGTAGTTTTCTGCATGCTATGTCAGTCTCACTGATCTGGTTTAATGGTGAAGATAGAAGAAAGACAACCCCAAGTTTGAACTAATTAAAAATCTGAGTTTAATTGATAGGAAGAGTTATCGTAAGACATATCTGATAGACCCTTGACTTTGAACAGGACAATCAATCTCTGGCTCTCAGTTTCAATATTCGTAGGGTGGTGACCATACCAGCTTCCTGGACTATCAGCCCTTTAATGAATAAATAAAATAATATAATTGTCTTTGGAAACTATAAGATACTGTATGTACATTCTCTATTGTTATTACTAATTTAAATATGGATAATAACCAAAATGCTTGCTCTGGGTCTGCTTTAAAGAACAGATAGATGACTCACTTATAATGACTAAATGCACTTGATACAGTTAGAATTTTAAAATCTGGCTTTTTAAACAGACAAAAAATTTCTCCTTTAATTCTAATTATTCTAACATGTCTTAGAAATAAGTCACCAACTTCATGAGAAATTTTATATGTGACAGTTTTAAATGTGAGGTCAAGACATGATATTTTACTCAGTATATGTACAGCAATTAATACAAAAATTCATGCCTCATTTATGTGTCTGATTTTATTTGACGTCTTTCTTTTCATTTATTTTGTTATTGCTGACTTGTATAATTGGGGCAATGAACAATCTCTAATCTTTCCATTGAATCACTTTCCCATGAAATCCTGCTTCTACACATGTTCTATTCACTAAAATCAGAAAAAAAAGTGCAACTCTCAGTCAATTTTGAGCACAGATGTATCCTTTGCAACTAGTTTTGTTAAAGAGTACCTCTGTAATATTAGGCAATATAGTTAACTGCTTTATGCTTTAGTTTATTCATCTTAAAAAATGAGTATAGTAATAAGACTAACAGCATCGTATGATTATTAAAAGGACTAAATAATACACTTAAAACATAAACTGGGAAAGAGGAAACATTCCATAATTTTATTCTTTTTTATTTAAAACATTTTAAAATTTATTGATCTCAAAGAGGGAGAGGAAAGGAGAGAGATACATCCATTTGTTTTTCCACCCATTTATGCATTAATTGATTGATTCTTGTATGTGCCATGCCTGGGGATGGAACCTGCAACCCTGGTGCATTGGAAGAAGGCTTTAACCAATTGGCTTACTTGGCCAGGGAACAATAATTTTATGCTTTATTATTTTTCTTTACTTCTAAAATGATGTTAAAAGTTTCAGAACTTCATAAGTTGCTTTGCCTCTGTTCTGTGCAATTTTGAGTGCATAACAAAAGTATGTGTCAATCTTTAGAGGAATTTAGTACAAAATTTCCATTACAGTATGTCCCTATAAAGGGGTCTTTAATGAATTATGAATTATTGTTAGTGAAACAAGGAAATATGTATAATTTCTGCTTATTTATTTATGGGAAAAAGGATTCACTTTGTTAGTTTATTCTTTTGTTTTATTTAAAAGCTTTTTCAATAGCAGTTGATGTCCAATATTATATTAGTTTTAGGTATACAATATAGTGATTGGACATTTATATAACCTATAAAGTGATCACTTGATAAATCTAGTACCCATCTGACACTGCACATAGATATGTATAAATTACCATTTACAAAAAAGTCTTGGGGATGTAAAGTACCGCATAGGGAACATAGTCAATGAGGTTGTAGTAGTTATGTATGGTGTTAGATGGATACTAGTTTACTGTTATTTATCCCAACTACCTCTGCTTGTATACTTCTCAGGCAGTCAAGAGGAACAGTATTTGCTAGTTTATACTGAGTATGCAGTCCACTTGTAGATGCTTGGATGAGGCAAATGTGAGGCTGTTTTCAGAGGAATTTGTGTCCCTGAGCTATAAGTAGTGTACGAATTATCTGGAGAGACATTACTTCTGAATTGCATACTGTAATGCCTTGGTCATTCAGAGAAGGAAAAGATGGGTGTCATTCATACATGCCGACCCAGGAAAAAGCACTGAGACTGAAAATCTACCTCTGTAAGCAGAGGGCAAGAAAAGACTGAAGAAAGACACTGGCTACTCTACTCTGGCAATTAATAGAAACTTACACATGAGGCACATCTTGGGTGACTGCAAGATGAAATGGATCCCTGTGCCACTTGGCACGTGCCAAACAATTACACAGGTAAAAGGGGTGGGCTTAGCCTCAGGTACTAGTAGGGGGAAGCAACAAGGTATGAAGTCACTTTACATACTTGATAAGATCAGGAAAATGGACTGTTCCAGGAACAAGCATGTAGCTGGAAGCTGGGTTGAATGTTATTTATGACAGAATGAACAAGGATTAAGATCAGACCTTCTCTAAGGGGGTTTCCCAAGAGGGTCCTATTTGCTAGATCCTTTCTGACCTGGGTCCAGCTCATGGTCTGGCAGTGGTCACAGCATGGAGCAGTCTCTCTCCCATGTATGTGGACTTGATTAGTCAGAAATGTGCCTTTCAGGAATTGGCATTTGAACTGCCTTCACTGAACTACAGACAGATGGAGTATTACTCTCCTAGAGCTGTGGTGTCAAAGCATCACAATTAGGTGGGTTAGAAAACCAAAAATTTATTCTTTTATGGTTCTGGAGGCCACAAGTCCTAACTGACAATGTCAGCAGAATTGATTCTTTCATGGGGACTCTGAAGGAGAATCTGTTGTATGCCTCTCTCTCGGGTCTGGTGGCTCCCAGCAATTCTTGTAGCTGAGTAATTCCAATCTCTGCCTCCATTTTCATATGGTCATTTGTGTTCTGAGTGTGTCATCTCTTCTTACAAGTACACTAGTCATAGTGGATTTAGGGTGCACCCTAATTTCCTGTGACCTCATTTTAACTTTATTGCATGTACAAAGAATTTATTTCCAAGTAAGGTCACATTCACAGGTACTGATAATACAGAATTGGAAATCGAATCTCTGTCTATCCAGATTAGAATTGCAGAATATTTTGTCCACACCCTCTTAAGTAGTATGAATATTTGGAAATACTGAACATGTAAGGAAACAATAATTGAGTCAATACATTAACATGTTTAGCTTTTTTTCCCAGGTGTAATTCAGACTGACCTTTAATTTTTAAAATATATTTTATTGATTATGCTATTACAGTTGTCCCAATTTTTCCCCATTTGCCTCCCTCCACCTGGTACCCATCATTCCCTCCAACATCCCCGGCCCTCTTATTTCATGTCCATGGGTCATGCATATAAGTTCTTTGGCTTCTCCATTCCCTATACTGTTCTTAATATCCCCCTGTCTATTTTGTACCTACAAATTTATACTTCTTAATCCCTGCACCTTTCCCCCTACTCTCTTCCTTCCTCCTTCCAGCTGATAACCCTCCAAATGATCTCCATATCTGTGATTTAGTTCCTGTTCTGGTTGTTTGTTTAGTTTGCTTTTAGATTCAATTGTTGATACTTGAGAATTTATTTCCGTTTTAATGTTCATAGTTTTGATCTTTTTCTTAAATAAGCTAACATTTCATATAATAATGGCTTGGTGATGATGAACTCCTTTAGCTTCCCCTTGTCTGGGAAGCACTTTATCTGCCCTTCCATTCTAAATGATAGCCTTGCTGGATAGAGTAATCTATATTGTAGGTCCTTTCTTGTCATCACTTTGCATACTTCTTGTCAATCCCTTCTTTCCTGCAAAGTTTTTTTTGAGAAGTCAGCTGATAGTCTTATGGGAGCTCCTTTACAGTTACTCTCTACTTTTCTCTTGATGCTTTTAAGTTTTTCTCTGTGTCTTTGGCATTTTAATTCTGATGTGTCTTGGTGTCCCTTTGGGTCCCTGTCTGTGCTTTCTGGACTTATATGTCTATTTGTTTTGCCGAATTAGGGAAGTTTTCTTTCATTTTTTTTCAAATAAGTTTTCAACTTTTTGCTCTTTTTCTTCTCTTTCTAGCACCCATATGATTTAAATGTTGGTACATTTGAAGATGCCCCAGAGGCTCCTTAGTCTATTTGTGTTTCCTTGTGTTCTTTTTCCTTCTTGCTGTTCTGATTGAATGTTTTTTGCCTCCTTTTGCAAACCAAATCATTGATTTATTTTTGGCTTCATTCACTCCACTGTTGGTTCCCTGTAAATTTTATTTATTTCACTTAGTGTGTCCTTCATTTCTGCCTGGGTCTTTTTTATGCTGTTGAGGTAACCAATGAGTTCCTTGAATATCCTTATAACTAGTGCTTTGAACTCTGCATTTGATAGATTGTTTATCTCCATTTTGTTTAGTTCTTTTTCTGGGGTTTTGTTCTGTTCTTTCATTTGGGCCATATTTCTCTGTCTCCTCATTTTGGCAGCCTCTCTGTGTTTGCTTCTGTGTATTAGGTAGAGTTGTTTTGACTCCCTGTCTTAGTAGTGTGGCCTATTGTAGAAACACACACTATTAAGTTGGATGGGGCAGAAACTTAGGTAATTGTCAGGGTGGGGCAACTCATGCCACTTCTCTGTGGTTCTGTGTTGGGGAGGTCTCAGAGAGGGGACAGTGCTGTTGCCTGGCCTCTGGAGTTTTGTCTGGGAGACGGCCCCGTCTAGTACTTGTCTTGATGTAAGTCACTCCAATTTCTTCCTGTATGCCACTGGTGCCCTTCCAGCTGTTGCCTTGGTGCTGAAGCCCAGAGGGAGTGAGTCTATGTAAGTCCTAAATTTGTTGTGGGGCCTTTAAGAGGAGACTCCTGAGAATCCCACAGTTTCTTCCCTGTCTCCAACCCCTACTGGTGTTTATAGCCAGAAGTTATGGGGCTTATCTTTCTGGCAGTGGAAATCTGGGGTGGGTGGTCTGGTGTGGGGCTGGAATCCTTCACTCCCAAGGTATCCCTCCTGATTTTCATGCACCACACATGGGTGTGGAACCACCCATTCTGCATCTCTGCGCCTCTCTGTGTCTTCACGCCTCTCTGAGTCTCCACCCTTCCCACTCATCTGGACGAATGTGTCTTCTTTAATTTCTTGGTTGTTGGACTTCCACACAGCTCAATTTTCTGATGACTCTGGGCAATATTTGTTTTGTAGTCTAGTTGTAATTTTTGTGGTGGTTGTGTGAGGAGGTGAGTTGTGTTTACCTATGCCTCCATCTTAACCAGAAGTGTGTTTAGCTTTTTGATCACAATATTTACCTAGGATATTTGCTTGCTGGACAATTGGTACTGTTCAAAACATCCATGAAGACATGTATCTCATGTGAAAAGTCATTAAAATTTGGTCCCATTCAAAATGTCCATGCTTAAAAAACATGGTCCCTGGGTTCAAATAGCCCATAGTGTTTATTTATACTTTTGGTTTATAAGGTTAATACATTAAAATACTATTACATTTTACTGACCCAACAATTATGTTGTGGCCATACTGCCGATGGTGACTCTTCCTGCCTTGGTAGCTAGCTGGTATGGCACATAGGGTTAGGTAGGTGGGTCTTCATGGAGGTTCTGGATAGAACTAAATGTCTGGAAATCCAGATAATCATATGTTTCATCAGCTTCTGTAGTCAAAGAAATCCATATTTATTTTTTAAAGCAATTTAAACCTTTCTTATACCATTGAAAAATCTTCAATCAATGCATTTAAGGCCATCTATGAATAATAATCTAATTAGGGAGGAAATGAGCAGTTAATAAAGGTCAATGAAGCAATTAACTATGCAGTTATGCTACTGAAGAAATAATAAAATTTATTGTTATAGAATATGTACCAAATCATAATAAAAATATTAATTATTATCCAACAGTTAAAGAAAAAATACACTCAGTCTCTGACAAATCGAGAGTACTTTAGAGTGCTAAAAGGAAGATATCAGCCAATATAAAATATTAAGTTTACAGAAAAAATTCAAAGATAGACATTATTAGACTTTCTGTTTGGAAAGATATGCTTTAAAAATGAAACCCCTTTATCTATGGAGTGAAAAGATACTGTAACTTTCTATTCCAAGCAACACACTAAATAATAGAAAACATTTGCACCCTATACTAAAACTAGGCTTCTCCAGCTTCACTTTATTTTACTCCCATATATCCAGAATTTACATGGAAAACACTTCGAAAAACAATCTGCAATGAATGAGCTTCTGAGATGACTATCTTGTCTCCCTGTAAAAAATGCAATCATCCAGAGCTGAGCCTCTTCTATCTACAAATCAGTCATTAGAGCTGGAAGGTCTCAAGGCAAGGGCAAGCTGGTTTTTATTTTTTTAATATCGACCTTCTAACTTATCATTACTTTTGATTAATATGATATATGCATATGGGAAGAAATCTGTGGATATATGAGGTCTGTCCAGAAGGTATCCAGCCATGTAATATGAAAAACAGAGAAATTTATTGAAGAAGATACAAGATACAAGAAACCTGTACACTGGACAATGATGCCTCAGTCCCCTTCAAAGTAGGCACCTTGGGGCCTCACACAGTTCTCCCAATCACCATCAGCTGCCTCATCATATTTTCCTGAATCTTATCAACAGTCTGAAATTCCTTCTCTTTCAAGGTGATTTTAGTTTTGGGAAAAGCCAGAAGTTGCAGGGTGCCAAATCTGGGCTATAGGGGGGCTGAATCACCTGGGTGATTTGACGTTTCAACAAAAAACTCTACACGAGATGTGATGTGTGAGTGGATGTGTTGTTGTGATGAAGCTGCCAGTCACCAGTTTGCCCATATCTGTGGCCTTCTGAATCATCTGAAAAGTTTCTGCGCAGGAATCTTCAAGCTTAATGCAAAATTTGATACAAGTTTGTTGCTCTACTTGCTCAGTCATTTTGAATGAGACAACCACACAATACTCATTAAAACTCAACAGCATCTACCACCCCCACTGACTAGTACAGCAAAGTTTTCATTGTTCATACATGTGCATTCTAGTCCACTCTCCTTGGCTGCCCACTTACATTGTTATATTAACAATGGCTGGAGTTTTTCCAGACAGACCTCGTATTTAGATAGGCAGTGATCTAAACCCCATTATGGCTTGTCTTGCCTACATAAAACCAGGGATTGATTTAGAGGTACGCATTTGATGCATTGGCAAGCTTGGGTTATATCAGAAGATCTCCAATAATGAGAAACTCTTCAGCACGGTATCATCAATCCTTCACAGTCTTTTAAACATTGGCACATGTTACCTACACTTTTGTGCTGCTGTTGAATAGGTTTCAGATAATGGAAGGCACTTGAAAAGAAGCCATTTCCAGTTTCTTTTTTTAAATGGTCTCAAAACTACCCCCCTCAAAAAACTTAGCTACTATGAGAAAGTGCTAAAAACAGACAAACATTAGCTAATAATTTGAATCTTAGAATTTAACTGTTAACACTAAGTTAAAAAATATAGAGGTGAAATTAGGGGTGTGTGTATATGCGTGTGTGAGAGAGAGAGGGAGAGAGACAGGCAGAGAACAAGGGGGAGAGAGGGAGGCGAGGCAGGGCTGTGATAAAATGTTGGGAGGGTACACAGAATCTTGACAAATGCGTCAGTGTTTCACCCTCACCCACTCTCCCATCCCTCTCCTGCCCAGATGCACTAGAGTATGGAGGCTGGGGTCTGTTTTACATTTTGACTTGGGTTGGATTTTGCTATTACTTATTTGTCCTACATTTGATTGTTCCATAAATCACTCTTCTGTATTCTCTATCTTCTGTTTCTTTGCTTTCAGGTGGTCATTTACTAATTGTCCCCATGTTTAGCATTTACTCTATAGCCTCTTGAATATGTCAGAGTAAAGCACTAAACAAATCTGGCAAACAGCCCTTTGGTATGTGCAAAAAAAAATAATAATGAAGTATCCTGGATTGCAATTTCTTCTCTAAAGTTAAAATTTCTAAATCCAGGGCATATAAAACACTACACAAATATGTAAGTGTTATTTATGTGATATGCTCTTTGAGCTTTGTATTTAACTGGGAAATTATTGCCAGTGATTTCATTTGTTATAGACAAATCCCTTTACTCACTGATTATATAAAGTAAGACTAGAGTGCTGTTATTATTTGCTAGAATTATTATTTAAAAAAAACTCAAATTATGATATCATGCTTTTTACTGGCCTCCTGGACAATGAATCAAAAATGAAATAGAAAACACATGGAAAATATTTATCTAAAAGAAAATATTTTGTTGGTTTTACTATAGAACGTCAATACTACAAGTGATATCTGGCCAATTTGTCTCTACCAAAACTAGATTTTCATTGTTTACCTTCCTCTGGATCCTTAGGTTCATATTTCAATTCATATATTCAATTGCCTGCTTGACATCTTTGTCTGATTATTTAGGAAGATAGCAAACTCAGCAGGACCAAACCAAACCCTTTTGATTCCTCTGCCCCCTCAATCCATCCATCAGCCCTGCTTTTCTCCTAGGCTCCCCTGAGTTAGTAAATGGTACCACCAACCATGTAATTACTTGAGCTAAAAATGCAGGAGTTATTTTAGACTCTTCTGACACCTCTTTTCCTATCTAGTCTTCAACAAGACCAGTCTATTTTACCTGCAGAGTATATGCTGAATCAATCTCATTCTCTCCACTTGTGATACTCCCCAGAATAATCAAAATCACCACCATCTTCTGCCTGGATGACTGCAATACCCTTCTACCTTGTCTCCCCCCTTTCACCCTGGACTCCTTACTATCTGTAGTGATATTTAAAAAAAAACCATAAATTCTACTGTATTTCTTTTCTGTTTGGAATCCCCCAGAGGCTTCTCATTTCTGGTAGAATAAAACCTGAATGAATTATCCTGGTTTACATATTCTGTAAAATGCTTACCTCATCAATCATAACTCACACCATTTTACCCTTTGCCTACTACATTTTTAATTAAATGGCACTTCCTGTTTCTTTTTTACATGCTAACCCTGGTCTTTCCTTAGTCCCTTTGCACTAGCTAAACATTGCTCTAACTTCAGTGATCATTTCTCTGATCTCTATGACACATTGTCTCCATCTTATCATTAGAACTTAGCATAAATATCACCTCCTGCAAAAAGCTCTCCCTGGACAATTCGCAATAGCCACCTAGTCACTAACTGTATTAGCTATTACCATGATCCCAAACCACCCCAACTTTCAGTGACTTACAACAACAATCATTTTTCCTCCTCAAAGGGCAGTGGGTTAGCTCGGACAGCTCTACTTCAGGTTAAAGACTCCCTGGGCTTGGCTCCAGGCTTCTGATCAGATTCAAGTGTGCTTCACATGCAATTCTATTTGCTCAATGGTTACCTGGGGTATACTCTTTTCATGGTGATCACAGGAGTTCAAAAGGCCAAACCAAACTATAAAAACCTATTTAAGGCCTCTTGTTCTAGCACTTCATTGGCCAAAGCAAGTCACATGACAAAGCACAATATTAATACTCAGAAGACTTTTCCTTGTCTGATTGGCGCAGATGTTGCCATCTTATACCTAAGCAAATCATTGACAAAGGCAATGGAGTTACTGTTAGACCAATCAATACTCATTCAAAAAAATGGTAGAGCTTCTCTTACAGGACACGGTCATTTGGAGAATGACCAAAAATCAAACAAACAAACAAAAACAAACCCTCTAAGGATTCCATTAAAAAGGAAGAAGGGACTGGATAAAAGACTGTTGGTAAGTCAACTGTAAATGAGTAATAGCAAATGTAAATGAGCACCAGAGGCTTAATGACCAGTAGCTGTAGTGGGCAGAATAAAATTGTGCTTATGTTGATAGAATTACATGTATCTGTATCTATTTTTTTTCCATTCTCACCCTGAAGTTCTTAGTCACTAGCTATAAAGCTGGACTGTGCCAATCCTGAATGACTATTCCAGTCCAAATTCTGGTTCACGAAACAGATAAAGTAAGCAACCTCTGCTCAGAAAGAATTTTTGGCAATAATTAATTCTGTCTGAATATATTTTATATTTTGTAAAGAATGATGATCTCCAAGTTAAAAAAAAATAGCATTAAGGCTTTCTTAGGAGAAAATCTATGTAACAGATGTCTTAGTTTCTGATACTGCTCTCCTGCTAACTACTAGAATGGAACAGATTCCTTTTCTCTGAATTGCACATGCTGGTAGGCTTGGTTCTCAAGTACAGCTGATAACTTCTCCCATTTCACAGATGATCAGCCAAAGTTATTTTAGCCCATAGTTCTATTTTCCCAGGTGAAATTTCTCTTTCATTCTTCAGAGACTGACTAGTGTGTAGTAGTTCTTAACCTCTGTGACCTATCTAATAAGATCTTGCCTCATTTCAGCTGTTTATGGTCATAGTGACTTTATGACAAATATAGTTGACTGATAATCATAGATAACATGATCACGTATTCAGTCTTCCCAGATTAACAATGATTGCAGAGCTCTTCATATGTAAAAAGTCTCATAATACTCATTCATTTGTTCATTCTTCTAAGAATGAATGAGTACTTAGAATGATTCACTTTTCATTAATTTATGTATTCAATATAACTAACATGCTAAGTCAAGTAAAATGGAGATAATCTTTAAAAATGTGAGACTAAAGCACTAATTAGTGAAATGAGTATTTAGCAGTGACCTTGAAGAAGGAAATTTACTGGCTAAGCCTCAGGGTTCCTGAAGGACATTCTTAGAAGTGTTCTCAACTACTTCCCTTATCAAAGGAGATAAATTCAACTTGGGAAATTATTTTAATTTTTTTGGTTAGTGTTTGGAATTTTAAAATCATGCTACATTGCAAAGATAAGGTAGATTTTTCAAAGCATATTACAGTTGTCTAAACTTTTCCCCCTTTGCCCCCCTCCACCTAGTACACTCCTTCCCTCCAGCAATCACCTCCTCAACCCCGTTCATGCCCATGGGTCATGCATGTAAGTTCTTTGGCTTCCCCATTTCCTATACTAGTCTTAACATCTCCCTATTTTGTACCTACCAATTATGCTTAATTGTTGTATCTTTTCCCCCACTCTTCCCTTTCCCCTTCCCCAGTAATAACCCTCCAAATGATCTCCATATCCATGATTTTGTTTCTGTTCAGTTGTTTGCTTAGTTTGTTTTGTTTTTTAGATTCAATTGTTGAAAGTTGTGAGTTTGTTGTCATTTTAATGTTCATAGTTTTGATCTTCTTTTTCTTAAATAAGTCCCTTACATGTGACTTATTTCATATAATAAAAGCTTGAACACTTCATATACTTAAAGCTTTAACATTTCATATAATAAAAGGTTTATATAATACAGCTTTTCATATAATAAGAATCCTTTATATAGGACTCATTTAACATTTCATATAATAAAATCTTTAACATTTTATATAATAAAAGCTCGGTGATGATTATCTCCTTTAGGTTTACCTTGTCCGGGAAGCATTTTATCTGCCCTTCCATTATGAATGATGGCTTTGCTGGATAGAGTAATCTAGGTTATAGATACTTCCTTTTTATCACTGTGAATACTTCTTGTCAGTTCCTTGTTGCCTGCAAAGTTTATTTTGGGAAATCAAGTGACAGTCTTGTGGGAACTCTTGTAAATAACTCTGCTTTTCTCTTGCTACTTTTAAGATTCTCTCCTTATCTTTAACCTTTGACATTTTAATTATGATGTGTCCTGGTGTGGTCCTCTTTGGGTCCAACTTGTTTGGGACTCTTTGTTCTTCCTGGACTTGTGTGTCTATTTCCTTTGCCAAATTCAGGAAGTTTTCTTTTATTATTTTTTTCAAATAAGTTTTCAACTTATTCCTCTTCCTCTTTTCCTTCTGACATTACTATGATTCGATGTTGGCACTTTTGGAGATTTCTCAGAGTCTTATTCTCTTCTCTCTTTTTTTTAAATTCTTGTTCCTTCATTTTGTTCTGGTTGACTGTTTATTTCTTCCTTATGTTCCAAATTGTTGATTTGAACCCTGGTCTCCTACCCTTCACTGTTGGTTGCCTGTGGATTTTTCTTCATTTCACTCAGTGTAACCTTCATTTCTTCCCTTATGCTTTTGCCATACTCAGTGAGTTCTTCGAGCAACCTTATCACCAGTGTTTTGAACTCCGCCTCTGATAGGTTGGTTATCTTGGTTTTATTTAGTTCTTTCTCTGGGGTTCTGTTCTGTTCTTTCATTTGGGCAATATTTTTTTGCATTTGCAATTTGGCAGCCTCCCTGTGTTTGTTTCTATTACTAGATAGAGCTGCTTTCACTCCCTGTCTTAGCACACCTGTTAAGTTGTATGGGGTGGAGCCTTAGGTATTTACAAGGGTGGAGCAACCTGCTTCATCACTGTGTAGCTCTCTGTATTGGGGAGGGGTTGGAGAGGTTCAGTGCTGCTATCTGGTTGCTGGTGGCTTGGTTGGCACTTGTACCATTTCTAGTCATTTTGCCCCTTTGCTATATGTGACTGGTACTCCTCTAGCTGCCTCCCTGATGGTGGTTCCCAGAGTGGGTATGTTTGCATATGTTCTAGGACAGTGTGGGCCCTTTAAACAGACTCTCCTGAGAGACCAGCAGTCTCCTCCACCACCCCGACCCCCACTGGTTTTTATAGCTAGAAGTCATGAGGCTTGATTTCCCAGCACTGGAACTCAGGGCTGCACAGTTTGCTCTGGGGATGGGATTGCTTGCTCCCAAGGTGTTCCTCCTATTTTTATCCACCATGCATGAATTCAGGACTGCCCATTCCACTGGCTGCCACTGGTACCACCTCGCTGGCACAGCCTCACTGCTGCCACATCGTGACCTCTCTTCCCTGGCTCCCTTTCTCCATCCCTCCCACCCATCTGGATGAATATGGCTTCTTTAAATCCTTGGTTGTCGGACTTCCATACAGTTTAATCTTCTGGTAGTTCTGGGTGTTTTTGTCTTGAGGTCAGTTGTATCCTTCTTACGGTTTTGCAAGGAGGTGAAACGTGTCTACCTACACTTCCATCTTGACCAAAAATAGATGCTGTAGATTTAATAATTTTTTTTGAGAGAGAAAATTTTCTCTGGTAAGTTTTTTTTTCAATTAGCATGTTTTGTGCCATTTTCTAACATGTAAATATGGTTTCCTACTAGTGTGCAGGACATAAAATGTTGTTAATAAACATATAGACACCACTGGATGGCAGACCTTACAGGTAGAGCCCATTACTTAAAGACAAGGATGGCAAAGCTTTATAAATTCTACCTCTGGAATCAATTTAAAAAAAACTACAGGCTATATGATCAGCATTGCTCATTTAAAGCCAGTTTACTCATTTAAAATGAAACTGGGTCCTAGTTTTGCTTCTGTAATATATTGTCTGTGTGACAGTAGTGAACTTCGGTATTTACATCAGTCCAATAGGAATCAGTGCAGTTCCTCTTCCTACACCATAGACTTACGAAGATGATAACATGAAATAGAAATGCATTGTTTCCTTGAGAACTCAAATGTGATATGGAAATTTAAGATTTTGACAGTTATGATTATTGCAATAGATATGATCTGAGTTTCAATAGTGATATAGAAATGTGGAATATTTTTCACATTTGCTTTTCTTTATCAGGCACCCCCCTGCTCTGTCATTTCCAGTTTAAAGTAGTTTCATTTCTGTCAACTTGAGATACTGTATGTGAGAATGCATTTCAAAGCCCCTTTCCCAGTATCTGGGCAGAGCTCCCACGCAGCTGTAGAGTCCCATTGACCAAAGAAAGTTTGGTATCTGAATTTGTTCCCCTCTCTCCTCCCAGCCCCCAGTTTACTGTGTCCACACAGCTGCAGAAGCTGCAGGTGTGTGTGGGGGGTATTGTCTTCTCCCATGAATGGCCATAATTTGGCTGTGACAATTGTGATCCCATCTTCTGTTGGTCACTATTGTTTCTCCACTTAACACCAGCTGTCTCCTGGCTCCCTGTGTACTCCTGGCTCTTGCCTCAGCGTGATTGTTAGTTCTGGGAATAAGCCTTCTACATAGGCTTCCTGTTAGCTAGTTCCACAGCATGGGTGGTTCTTTCCAGCTGTAGCCACTTTTATTCTCTGGTGGGAAGTTCTATACTTGGGGTTTCCCTACTTCATTGGGTAGTCCTCCTAGAATACTGACAGAGGGCTTAAACCTAACTCGCCTTCTAAGTGGTGTTTTTTTCTTTTTTAATTCAGGGAGTACTCAGGCATGCATATGGGCTAGGCAGTGGGATTGTAGACTACCTTTGCAGAATACGCTGGGCATCCCAGCTCTCAGCTTCACATTTAGAATTTTCCTCATATTCTGACACAATGAGGTTCATCTTCAGGTTTGTGGCTCCGTAGCTTGGGGGGGGAGTGGGACAAGAAAAATCCACCCCCACGGGAAGGGGGTAGAGGAGGGCAAGTGGTCATGGATAACTCACAAACTCTTTGTGCAAATGGCAGAGTTGAGAGAAGGGGCAGTGTTTTGAAACTTTGAAAACTTTTTGATGGAGGTACTCCTGTGGCTTTTCTTCAAATTTAGAAGGTGAATCATGCGCTTCTTTTTGTTCTCAGCTCTGAATTGTTCCAAGTGTAGTCTGTGCCCCAGGTGGAAGCCCTGGGAGAACAGAAATGTTCTTTACACCTAACTGCAATTTACACTTTTATGAATATTTAATTGTTCTCTGCCCCATAACATTTGGTGTGTGCCTGATATAAAGATTCCGGTCACACGGAACTATCAGTCAGCTGCTTACAGATGCTCCTCCACTTACAATGGGGTTATGTCCAGATAAACCCATTGTAATAAAAGAAAATCACGTAAGTTGATACACTTAATCTAATGAAAATCATAACTTAGCCTTACTCTCTTAAATGTGCTCAGAACACAATAGTCATAAAATTCTGGCAACACAGTATACTGTAGAGTATAGGTTGTTTACCTTTGTGATCCCCCTGACTGGGTGCTGTGGCTGCTGCCCGGTATCACAGGAGTGTCCAACTGCACATCACTACCCTGGGGGAAGATCCACATTCCAAATTTGAAGTAAAGTTTCTAATGAATGCCTATTACTTTTGCACTATCATCATAAGCTGAATCACCTTAAGTCAGAGATTATCTGTACTTACCTGTTTCACCCGCTTGATTGAAGGTTCTCATACTATACATGCTACTACGGCTTGGGGTACAGTAATGTTTGTCACATGGATGGATAAAATAAATAAATGAATGGAATGAAAGAAACTCTGGAAATGTAAGGGTAGCACTGATCATTTAATTACTGACTATGAGCAGCTTTCTAGATCACTAATACTATACTATCCCTGTAGATATTTGCTATTTTTTTCATCAAATATGGTTTTATAAGTTCACATCAATGTATATCCAATTGTCATATGCTGAGTACAAGGAAAGTGAGTATTCAGAAACCAGTTTTCATTTCCTTATAGAAAATATTTACTGTATTTTCCCCCAGAAGCCAAGAGCAGGATGAATGCAGCATAAAATAAGTAATGGTTTTAGCTTATCCCCTGATATCTACTTACATGTCTGGATTAGCATACCCCTTTTTTCTTTAAAGCAGCGAATCCAGAGGTGGTTTGCTGCTGTGAAGATCTTCTCACATATGAAGGGTGAACATTCAGAAATTTCCCCGTCCCTCCCCTCCCCTGAGGCTGTGGCAGAGCTTGTTTTATTAAATAATCTCAGCATGACCTTTCAGTAAGTCTCATTTATATAAATTCATCCTTTGAAGAAATACTTTATTTTGCCCATTTTCCTCTTAATTTGTGTATATTTGCTTTTTCTTTTTGAATTTTTGAACGAATATTAACATTTTTGTTGTTTAAATTTGAGCTTAAGAAAAACCACAGTAAGTTGTTTAATTATCCTTGACATTTCAGTAGCACTGAACTGTAAACGTTTTCACAAAATTCACGGTGTGTACTCACCTTACCAGCTCAACTGTTCAGTTCATGGCAATAAATTTGTTGGCTTTTTTTGCTCCTCAGCAGATGCAAATGTTCAGTTATTTGCACAATTGGCAATAAAGACTGATTTTGAGAAATCCCTGAATCATATTCATGTTCTTTATTATCTAAAATTTTGTGTACTATTTCCTTTATTCTGGAAAGTTTTCATTTGTGTTTCTCTTGTATATCATGACACCTTAATTTTCTCAAATCTTTGCTTTCAAATCTAGCTTTCAATTTTCACTCAACCCACATCTGATGTGGGTCAGGTAATAAATGGAATGTCTGTCTTAAGGGAGCTTAGAACTGAGAAAGACAAGCTGACTAATGTCTCTTATTCATTATGAGTAGCACAGTAACAGAGGAGCAGAGAAGGTGCGGGTGGGATGGATCTGTGGTTACGGGTTTTCAGGCAGGATGGGACTGGACCGGCACAGAGGGGCAGCACAGAGCTGGGTATTGGCAATAGAGCAGTTAGTTGGACACGTTGAAAGAGGGTCTAGGTCAAATGAAGACAGAAAACCAAAATACCAGTATAGATTGGAGTAAATAATCCAAATAATGGAGTAGGAAGGTGATATGAGTACTTCAAAATAATATTTATTTTACTTAGTGTATTTGTTTGTTAGGGCTGCTATAATAAAATCCCACAGACTGGATGACTTAAACAACAGACATTTTTTTCTCACAGTTTTAGAGGCTAGAAGTCCAAGGTCCAGGAAACAGCAGGACTGATTTCTTCTGAAGATTCTCTCCTTGGCTTGCAGATCCTCGTCTTAAAAGGATACTGGTTAGATTGGATTAGGGCCTGCCGTAACCCTCGCTTTATCTTAATCACTTCTTTGTAGACCTTATCTTTAACATAGTCACATCCTGAAGACTGGGGTTAGGGTTTCACCATATGAATTTTTTTGCGGGGGGCACATCAGCTAGTAACACTTAGATATATCATTCTATGAAGTTAATCTGTCATCCTAGAGTAGTGGTTTCCAAACATTAATATACAAATTGGTGGATCCCATCCCCTCTCCATGAGTTTCTAATTCAATAGGTCTGGGGACGGGGCTGAGAATTTTCATTCCTAGCAAGTTGCCAGGTATGCTGGAATTGCTGGTCCTCTAATCACGAGTGGGCAATTACGGAAATACATTAGCAACAGGAAATAAGGAGAGGAAAATAAGATGGCACTTTAAGAATTCACTCCTGTCCTGTGGTGGCAGGCAGAAACAAGGAAATGGGGACTCCATGGAACGCGGAGTTCTGCCAACAACCTGAATGAGCTTGTAAGTGGACTCATACCTAGAAACTAGAAAGGATCAAAGGCCTTGACTTTGGTCTTGTAAATTCTAAGTAGAGGTCTCGTAAAAGTCACATTGTGCCCTGACTTCTAACCCACAGAAGCAGTGAGATAATGAATGAATATTATTTTAAGATATAAGTTTGTGGTAATTTATTTCAGTAGCAATAGAGAACTAATACGAAAAAGATCATAGTTATTCCTTAAAAACCATGTGGGCAAATTTTCTCTCAAATTATGTGATTATTCTTTATACATAGGTTTGCTTACACTTTATCAAATCTTAAAAGTCAAAATAAAGGTCTGGTAGGTAAACTTTTTCCAGAGTGTGTTCTGCAGAGAAGAGATGGATAGTTTATCTCTTGAAAAGTCACAATTCACATTTTAATAGAAAGTTCCTGCTGAGTCCTGCAAGGAAAAAGTCCATGGATTTGTCTAATTCAATAATTGTTTTTCAAATTTATTTGACCACTGAATCCTTTAAAAATGAAATGCTGAGTCTTCCACCTAAAACTAATTAAAAGTACATAGAACTAGTGATTCAAGGACCACTGGTATTGGGACTCTCCTGCTACATACGTGAGAAGTAATCCTAAATTCCATTTCCCTGGACTCAAATCTTGAAATATCTATTTTAAGCAATAACATTTTTTTCTAGTAAATTTAATAAAAAATAAATTCAAATCCTGCCATTTTCCAAACCTAGATGTTGCAAATGCCAACAGGCCAGGCAGATAATATAAATGAATGAAGTGGGTTGATTATAAGTGAATAAGAAGTCATCTGTCTCATGCATATACATGAGTTTTTAGATGTGTCTGTGTCTGCAGATCTTGAACTTTATTAGATATGACCAAATGGTCCCCTGGAGTACTAGTAGCAGTTTTGACTCCCAACAATGATGTTTAAAAATTCCATAATATGCCTTGGCTGGTGTAGCTCAGTGGATTGAGCGCGGGCTGCAAACCAGGCATCACAGGTTCGATTCCCAGTCAGGGCACATCCCTAGGTTGCAGGCCATGTCTCCCAGCAACCGCACATTGATGTCTCTTTCTCTCTCTCTCTCTCTCTCCCTCCCTCCCTTCCCTCTCTAAAAATAAATAAATAAAATCTTTAAAAAAGTTCCATAATATTTAATTTTTAAAAATTAAAACATTGATATCAAGTAAGTATGATGAAGTGTGTTAAATCAAATGGGTTGGGTAGTTATGTGTGTATTTTCTTATTTTATGTTTTTTTGTATGTTTGTATATTTTACAGTTAGTCATACAAAGTCAAAAGAGATAAAAGAAGGGAAAAATGAAAACACATACAGAGATTTAGGGACTGTAGCCAGCAGGAGTGCATGGGCTGTCTAAAGTGGGCAAAGTGCTCTGCTCCAGGTAACACTGCCATGTGATACGGTATCATGAACCCTGCTGAATTTTTATGAAAAGCCTGAAATTCAAATTTTTATGTGAGAATGTCCAACATTTAAACAATGAGTAAACCAAATGAAACACATTTTTGTTTGAGATTTGGCTGGTGGGCCACTGGTTTTGATTTTTTTTCCTAAGTCTTCGGAGGATCTTACTGGCCACACTCCCTTCCCCCACCACCAAGTAAAGTTTGTGGAAGGTTATTTATCACAGAGTCTGCCTCTCTTGTACCCAGCAAAAGCAAGTATGAAGAAGTGCATTTCTGAGCTCTTTAACATCTGGACCGAAAAGCAATCATTTTTGGAATGAATGGTGTTTTAAAACTCAGAACCTATAAATAGGCTTAATAACTTTCTGTTGCCCATAAAATAAAACCCAAACATGGCCAAACATTCAAGCCTGATTTACTTTTCCTACTTTTTTTTGTTTTTTGACTACTCTTTATATTTGTTCACACCAAATTGAACTTATTTTCTAGAGGAGTATAACAGAAATTTAAAGCAAAGCCTCTGGAATTAAATTGACCTGGAATTGTACCCAGGCTTTGTCATTATTTACTGCATGAATTTGGGCAAGATTTCCTCTTTCTGATCCTTATTTTCTTTATTGGAAAATGAAGACAATCATGTTGTTCAGATAACATTTTTGTTAAGAAGATTGAGACTATATATATATATATATGTATATATATATTATATATTAAGAACAATGCCTGGTGAACAATAAGCATTCTATAAATGTTAGCTCTTGGCATCTGTAATGTCAGGGTAAAAACATCATTACTGTGATGGTGGAATGAGATAAAATTTGCGAAGTGCTGAATGAAGTGCAAAGCACAAATTGTAGCGATAGTTCCTGTTCTCTGCGCTTTCCCACCTACCTGTGTTATGCCACTCCCTCTGATTTCAGGGCTTTTTTCAGTCTTTGCATGTTCACATTCTGAACCATTTTCAAATGTCATCTTCAAAGAGTGGTCATTCACTCATTCAAAAAATATGTATTGAGAATCATCTTCTAACCCCTGTCATTTTATCTTGGCACTCTCACTTTTATATTTATAATATATTGATTTTATAAAATAAAAATGTCAGTTTTCAGAAGGCAGGATATGTTTTTTATTCATTCGTATATCTCCCACCCTGTTTAACACAGGATGAGAAACATAGTAGGCAATAATTTTTTTTCAAGAAAGAAATAAACTTTTATGGAAATTCTTCTCTTGTGACTAAATCTAATAATAGCAGCAGATGTGCTTCCATCAAAACACACAGGAATTCAAAGTCATAAGACTATTATGCTCATTGAGAAATGATGTCTCTAATTTTTTTATTATTATTTTTTTGCTATCTACCCACAATGGTGATTGACATGACCAAGCAACCTGAATGATTTAGGAGGCTGGGTGCCTGTCTCATTAGAATTGATAGAATAATTTGTTGTAAACATCTTAATCATTCAAGAAACCAGTTGCTATTTTGAAAAATGGCTTCCAAATCAGCAATAGAGTAATGTATTTAATACTTCCCAATTATTTATTTATTTATGGCTTAAAACGGTGAATATTTATTATCACATGGTTTCTGTGGGTCTGAATTTGGAAGCAGCTTTGTTGGGGTTCAGGTTCAGGGTTTCTCAGGTACACCCAGGTTGCAGTAACGTGCAGTCAGGATGTTGGCTGGAGAGGTAGTCATTCAAAAGCTTGATTGGGCTGGAAGGTCCACTTTTAAGAGGATTAACCCCCATGGCTATTGGCAGAAAGCCTCATGGCAGCTATCTTCCCACTTCTGGAGGCGAGAAATTCAAAGTCAGAATGTCAGCAGGGCCATGCTCTCTCGGAAGACTCTCTCCTTGCCTCTTCCCAGCTTCTAGTAGCTGCCAGCAACCCTTGACATTCCTGGGCTTACAAATGCACCACTCCAGTCTCTGCCTCCATGTGAACTTCCTACATTATTTAAATTGTTCCTAACTCATTGACAAAGTATAATATCATTTATCGTATTCATCAGAAAATTTCCTGGTCCCAGGAAGGTTACGTTGATACCTCTGTCTCTAATTAGTTGTGTAAACTTGAACAAGCCATTTTTCTCTAGATCTGATTCCTGATATGTGAAGGGACAAATCATTAATTTGACTGTTAACTGACTTCCTCACACTATCCTTGCCTATGAAGAGCAAATGCTATAATTGGTAGCTCATTTTTACCTCTTCTACTTTTTCCAAAAGAATTCTGTTTTTAACCATTTGGAAAAGACTAAGAGCAAGGTAAAAGAAGAAAAAGGAAAATTAGGTTTACATCTGATGCGTAAAGAATTATTTTGGGGGATATTTTGTAAAAGACACAGTCCTGGAGCAGCTTTGAGGTGTCAGAAAATGGGTAGGAGAATAGGAATTGGAATAAACAAGGCAGGGGGTTGAATGTTCATGGTAGAACAAAGCGTTAATGTCACATCTTGTCTTGGAGTTTCAGGAGAGGTCATAAAACTGACAGGATTGTTGGGGACTCTCACATGCTAAAGCAAGGTGCTTGAGAACCTACATGGCACTTGTAAACGGTGTGGTCCAAAAAGTATTTTCTTAGCAATAATCTATTACGTATTCACGTATCACATCCACAGAAAAGGTGGGACTGAAGAGGCTGAGGGGATTTAGAAGAGTTGTCTGTCTGTTGGATTATTTTCCTTCCCCAGTCATGTCCCCAGTGAAGGTAATAGGCAGAAGGGTGATTGCCTTTTACTTTAAACCCAGTGTAAAATTTGTGTATGTCCTTTAGGATCCGGGGGACTCCAAGGTTTATATTTGTCTTGTGCCTGAAAGGTCTACAGACTAGAAGCTGGAGCTTTCTGATGGCAGAGGAATGAGGGAGGGTCCTAAAAGAAGCAAGCTGCACTTCCACCAACATTGGGGCAAAGGTGAGATTTCTTGGGGACAGATCAGGAGCCCATGAACAGTGATAGTCAGAGACTTCTTAAAATGTGTCTTGCCCAAGAAGATCACTGGACAATGTGAACCAAAAAGAGACGGTGAACATTGGTGTGAGATAGAGATTTAATATTTTTTCCCGAAAGATAACTAATTTTTCAGCTTCATTTATGGCCTGTCTTCTAACTGATGTGCAATGTCATTGCTCTGGGTGATATAATAAGTTTTCTGACTTGTATAAAAATGAAATGAAAATGAATATCATTTATTAATATTCCCTTGATTTTGAACTCCTGGAAGGTAAGCCAGGGTCTCTGGTAAAGACTTCATGGTGAGATAAAAGTCAATAAAAGCTAATCTTTATTAAGAAGATTAAATGATGAATGATAGCATAATATTTTTGCTAAGTATTTTTTCAACTTATTGCTTACAAAAGTTTATAAATGTTTCCCTAGAGAAAATCATAAAAAGATTCAGAATGTCATAATATTATTTGCCTGGACATATGGACTTTTAAGTTCTGAATCGGGAGAATTTAATTCAATCTATCCAAACACAGGTCATTAAACAAAAAAAGCTTTGTATTTCTAGATGAAGAATGATTTGAATAAAATTCAAATTGATCATCCATGGATCTCATGACTTCAAATAAACATTTATGGTTTAAAAAAATTAAAAGTAAAATAGTACATTTCTACACAGCAGATTTCCCCTGGTACCTGACAGGAAGAACCAGAGGGAAAAACAGCTACAGAAGATTAAAACCTTGCATGAGACTTGTTCATGAGAGATATCTCACCTGACTACTCAGCCAGATGTTTGGCAAGCTTCTGAGAAGCAGCTGAGCTATTTTTTCCCCTTACAAAGGATCTATTATCATAAAGTTATGTTCCAAATTGATAGTGTTTAGAGAAGTTGCAAATTCAGGAGAAATACTGCCCTTGGTAGTGAGCAGATTAAGACTGTGCTAAATTCTAAAGTACTTCACCTCCTCTGGGTCAATCATGTCTCTCCCAAGCCTAAGAGATCTGCTTGCTGAGTGATCAGATGACAGGTTTCATCCTCTTCCCATTTTGATGAACTTCAAAGGTAAGGTAAACTTCTTAGAAGGTCTTTTTGTCCCATTGTTCTCTGTTACCTTTGTCCAGCGACTCTTTTACTGCTTCTTTTTAGGGTCTTTCCCTGTACTTCTTTCCCTACAAGGCTCCCAAAGGCTTGGTTCTCTTCAGTCTGCCCTTCCACAGACCAATGGGAGGCTTAAGATCACCCAGACTTCTAGTTTCTCCTGCTCGAGAATGATACAGGATGTCCCATTAGGTGTGAGCATTGGATAAACAATGAGTACTATTTTAGTATGGTTATTTCCAAAATAGTGCATGGGACGTATTTACAGTAAAAAAGTTTTCATTTTTTAAACTAAAATTCAAGTTTAACAGGTGTTCTGTATTTGTTAAATCTGCCAATTCTCCCCATCCTTTCAACTACAATACCCCCACAATACCCACTCAAATCACCTGACCTAAAATGTGTGGGAAAGCATATGCTACTTTCAGCTTTTCTCATTTTAGAGTCCCTTCACAGCTCTACAAAAATAGCCTGATAAAATCTGCCCATAAATGGGGAATAGGAGAGAGGAACTGCTGTTTTTCATCTACTGGTCAAACTGATTGAATCTTAGTAAAATTTAATTCCTTTACCACTCTATAGCCTCTTAGATTTCCCTCACTGCCATCTGATTCTTCCTTTACGATGTCCTACAATACATGTCCTAGACACTCCTGGCCTCTCAGGAACCCTCTTGGGGAGGAAGACTGAGAGTAAAGTGTACTGTGGGAAGCTGGGCTTGTAGAGGTACTGGGCGCGCACTGTGAGTATGGAGCCAATGCCACCTTGTCTTCCTAGATTCTGGGTGCTGATATGATTCTGGAGATGGCCCAAAACTCTGTGGACGTCAGATTAAAAATTCATCCTTCCAATTCCTTCAAATCTGATCATTTCTTATATTAGAATCACTAAATTAAATATCAGTGACTTTATTTGGGAGTTGGCCTGGGTTTATACATCATTTGCAATACAAGAAGGGTAAAATAAAGTAGCATACAAAGTAGATTAAGCCATGAAATAAAAACTAGTTAATTTGAATCTGTGACTAATAATTAAATAAAAAATACTAGTGCTAAAAGTTTTTTTCAGTGATTTGGAGTGGTGGTTTCTTCTTCAGAGTAGGGGAAATTGGCAAGTTTGAAAGTACCCAGCCTTCAATGAATAGTCATAATAAAGACATATACAACACAAAATCTTTAAAAATATATTTAAAAAACAGAACAAGTTGTTCTTTATTAGAGTTTCATGAGAAGTATATTTTAATCCATAGAAGTACTCTTCCTTTTTATTTTTAAGCATTCAAGTGGAGGATTAAAATAAAAATCTAGTGGTGCAACATAATAGGGCTATTTTGATGTCATTATGTTCTGACATTATCTGGGGAAGTAATTTAAACTATTTCATTAGTTAAATGCCTTGATGAGATTACAAGTAGTTTGAGAAGGTGATACATTACACTAAAAAAAAAAACAAAAAAAAAACAAACCACTGCCAGATAATTGAGGCAGAATTACCACAACAATGCAAGTTACTTTCACTCGGAAAAACAAGTGTTCCTATCAATAAGATATAGTTCTGATTTCACAATTAAATTTGTAATAACTGAAATTATATTATTAAAAAGATAGCAATATATGTACTTGGCATCAATCAGCCAAATCTTTCAGCATTAAAGTCAAGCAGAAATGGGAACAATTGTCAAGAGATGTTTAGACCATAAAGCAGCTTATTGTTTGAGTTAATTATTCAGATGAAATAAAAGAACCAAAGTTAGTTATCACTAGATAGTTTTTGGGGAAAGGCTGTCTGTTCTTTGCAGAACATCCATGGCTCAATCAAATGCCTGATAAACTTCAGGTAATATCTGAAGTTTAGGGACTTACCTAAAGTGGCTTCATATTTTTTTTGTAGTAATTTGTCTATCAAGTACTAGCAATTGAACTTGAGACAACTGAAGAGATACCAAAACAAATCATTTATAAGTGATTTTGCCCTCTCAGGGAGAGTAGAGTATATTGTTTTATCGTCTCCGGCTGTGACTTGAGGCTCACAGCAGTGTCTTTAAAACTTGAATGTGCTTAAGTATCTCCAAGATTTGTGCAGATTTTCTCAGGAGCTTTCCACTTAGTAGATCCATGTTAGGGCTTTAAAATTTTAACTCTTAATAAATATCCTAGATGATTCTGATACTCATGGTCCAAATATCATACTTGGAGAAACACTGATTTATGATTTCAGTTGTTTGCTACTTATGCCCTAGACAGCATAAGATGGGGTGTGGGATCAGGACACATGGAAGTCCATTCCAAACTGTCTCATTCAATTCAATGTCTTTCTTTCTTCTTTTAATTGTATTTTTTTTCATTACCATTTATCCCCTTTATACCTTCTTCCACCTCCACCTACTCCCTACTGCCCTCTTTCAATTTCATTAATTTCAACAAATATTCATTTGGCAATAGAGTGAGGATAGGAGATGACCAAGGGGAGAGACTATGTACTTGAATTAAAAAAAACGCATTTTGCCAATCGGGAGCTTGCATACTTTATCTTTATAATAAGGTAAAATAAAGGGAATTCATTTTGTTTTCTACCATGAAATGGGCAATTAGAGAGATGCCTATCATTTCAAATGTGCCCAGTAAAAATTCGTTGAATGTTTAATCAATGAATGACAAAGCAAAGTGAAATTAAATGATGTAAGTACATAAGCAACATTCTGGAGGTGGATGGAATAGGGTTATTGATGTTTTTTAAATAGCTTCATCCCTATAAATTGCTTCCATTCAAACACTGCCCCTGATACCTCTCACATTACCTGTGGAATGCAATCATTTTACCAGCTCATAGAATTTTTAGTGAGAGTTTTCTGATCTAGGTATGAAAAATATGTACCATAGCATAAGAGCTGAGGCTTGATTTCGGGTCCAGCAGAGACTAACCATATGGCAAAGGGTCCCAGTTTCTCCATTGTGGTGGGTTGAAGGGACAACACAACCTGCCTTACAGAGATGGTAGCTGATTATTGAGAACATAACACTCGAGAGAAAAAACGAGATCTAAAATTGAGTTCCTCGGTTAATCTCATTACTTACTACATACACTTTTCTTAGAGCAGAACTTATATAGAATTGTTTGCTCAGGTGACCTTATCACTCCCTCCATGATATACTTTAGCTACTCAAGACCTTTGCATTATGCTACTTTCTCTTTCTGGGGAGTAACTTCTAAATTTCACACTTTTTTCCCCTCTTACAAGCCATTCTGTTGAAGCAGTGTTTTTTTTTTAATCAAGGCATTAATAAATAAACTAATTATATGAAGATTTTAATGAATAATTATACTTTTGTAGGTTATTTTACTTATATATTTACATTTTAATAGAGTTTTACTCATAGAAATGATTCTAAGTGTAGAAATTTCTGGTACTATGGAAGATGATAGAAATACATTTTCATTGGTAGACCTCTTTCATGCTGTGAAATTATATAATTTATTTATTCATTAAAAAAATGTATGTAAGTAACTCTTTTCTCGGCTCCCTTTTAGGATCTGGGGATACAGCTATGAGTAAGACAAAGCAGTTCTGGTTCCCAAGGAACTTACATTCAATAAGTAAATACGTACCAGTAAGTAAGTAAGATATCAGTCAGCAATAAAAACTCTGCAGAATCAAAGCAGAGCGGTGTGATAAAGAATGACGGGGTGCTTATTTTAGGCTGTGTGATCAGGAGAACCTCTCTGAAAAGCTGGCATTTAAACTGAGATTTGAACGACAGAAGTCAGCCAGGTGAAGATCAAAGAGGATCTCAAGAAGAGGACAATGCACCATGTAGTCCTAAGGCAGGAATGTGATTGATGGGCACATTGCGGAAACAGTGACGTTGAAGGGGAGAATGAAATGAGACCAGATTGGAGAGGCCATGAGGGCCCAAGTAGTACAAAGCTTTGTGAACTGGGTGAGAAATTTGGATTTTACTTTAAGTACAATGAAAAGCCATTGCAGATTTTTAAGCAGGTGACTGTGTTATATTTTTAAAAGGCCAGTCTGGCTACTGTGGGGAGATTGGCCCAGAAATAAAGCTGGGTTACATGTGGCGGTGTGTTGCGGGGGGGGGGGGGCTACTGTACTATTTGGGTGAAAGATGGTGGTGGTTTTATTAGAATGAAAAGAAATAGTTGGAGTTATTATATAATCATTTGGTGATAGAGTCAGTAAAGCTGGTTTATGAATTAAATGTGGGAGTTGATGGAAAGAGGTAACCTATAATGTGCCTTCATATGACAGTTTTCTTCTAGGTATAATTAAGGTAACTTTGGGAAATTATCTTTGGTAATTTTGGTTACTCCTTTGTTAAGCAAGTTATTTTTCCACCTGGACACTGTATTAATCTGCTCAAGTTGCTATAACAAAACACCATATACTGGATGGCTTAAACAACAAACATTTCTTTCTTATATTTATTGAGGCTGGGAAGTCAAGTTCAAGGTGCTGGCTATTTTGGTTTTGGTGAGAGCCCTCTCCCTGGCTTATAGATGGCCACCTTCCCCTTTTTCCTTGTCTAATAAAGCTACAAATTCCATCATGAGGGCCCCAGCCTCATAACCTCATCTAACCTGAATTACCTCCCAAAGGCCCCAGCACCAAATACCATCACATTGGAGGTTAGGGCCTCAACACATGAAATTTGGGGAGAATATAATTCAGCCCATAGCTGGCACCATGAAGATAATCAAAGCTGGGATTGCCCTAGTCAAATGAGAACTCTGCCACTTATTCTTGATAAACGACTAGCAAAGGTTATACTAGAGTATATGCACAAGATTGTTCTGCTTATTATTTTATATGTTTTTTATCCAATATTATTTAAATCAGATAGATCACTTCTGAGAACTCTCCAATCTATGATTCAGGATTTCATGAAATTTCTTTCATCACTAGAAATACAAGTTATATTTATAGATTATTGACATTAAAATTTAACACTGTGAACATTTTGAACAATTAGGGAATGAGGAGAAATGATCACAGGATGTTATATGAACCCTGTTGTTTATAAAATCTGCCTTTGTGGTTTTGCATAACTCCCAGAATTTATGACACATTGCATGAAATAGCCCTAACTTCTAAAACCTTTTCTAACCTAAAATAGACAGAAACAGTGAAGGTCATACAAAGACCCCTGCAGCCTGATTTCCCCTTCTGTATCTGCCAAATTTTCAGTTGATAATAGATGACTGTGTAGTAGCGCAGGCTTCTAATGCTTTCCTCTCACTGCCGTCAGGAAAAAAGATCAGCTGAGATCAGTTAACTGGAACTGAAAGTCAGAACAGAGTGATGAAAAAGATGATTGAAAGGAAGGAGCCAAATTTCAATTGGATATATTTGAAATAGCAGTCAGCTGACAAGCACCCGGTTATATTTAGGGAGCTTTGCAGAAACTGGTAATGATGCCATTAGTAACTGTTAGACCAAAAATCTTAACTTCAACATAGTGTTTATTTATTGAGCTAGATGGTTGAGATTAATATGTTTAGAGAGTAGTCAGAAATTCACACATTAGTCACAAATCATCAGTTTTCAACTTCTCTGCTTCCTCAGCACTCGGCTGTTTTGCAGACATCTCTTCCTTCTTCTGCTCCATCAGGCTTGGCTTCCTGCCTCTGACCCTGCACCATCAGGAAATGGTGCAGAGCAGTGCAGAGATTCTTTTGGCAGTGGTCCAACTTAACCTTTGACCTTAAACTTAAGGAGAAAATGAAATTTTCTTGTTCCAGCACCTGGAATTGGAGTGAACAAATATTTCATAGAATGGGGTGTAATTGGAAGACTGGCTGAGAAGAAATTGTTCAGAGAACTGGCTGGAAAACTAGGAAAAAGAAAATAGGTAGAGGAAACAGAAAGTGACTCTCTGGACTAAAAAAAACAAAAAGAAAGGGAATGAAGATGAAACCCAGAAAAGCAAGAAAGATTCTCCCATGTCTCTTTCCACCCTTCCCAACTAGAGGGGTGCTTGGTAGGATCCACTGAAAGAGCAGGATAGCTGAGACGTGAAATCTGAAAGGCAGCAGTAGCCCGAAAGATGACACATAAGAGAACCAACCCCCTGTCTTCAGCCGGCTCAAGCAAGGCCAGGATCCTGGAGAACGAGAAAAGAAGAAGTTGTCTGTTTGTTATTCCTGATTCTGATAAATGTGTAGTTTGTTTGTTTCACTTACCCTTATTAATACTTTTCAGTGTCAAAAGTACTTAAAAGATATTTCTGTTGAATAGGAATACCATCTGGCTTACTGTAACATGTAGTGAGTATTCCTAGTTATAATACATGTTAAATGCAGTGTTTCTTAAGATTCCATCCTCAGCCATTTGCCCCATGCATGTTCCCTACATGACAATACTTGCCCATGACTTCAATTGTTACTTTCTTTTTTTGGTTCAGAGAAGTCAATAATATTTACTTATTATTCTGCTTTATTGAGGTATAATTGACAAATAAAATTGTAATATATTTAAAGTGTACAGCATAATGATTTGATATATATACATACACAGCATGAATGGACTTCCCCCATTTAATTAACACATCAATCACCTCATGTATTTACCCCTTTTTTGTGAGAGCATTGAAATTCTACTTTTTCTTTGAATTTGGGTTATATTTGTATATACATTAGATCCTGAGATGTTATTAATTTCATTCATTTATTTATTTTTCTTTCTGGGTATTAAGATTCTTGGTGGATTTTAATATTTTTATCTCATCTTTTCTATAGTTTCTTTCTCCCCCTTTTTTCTTGTATTTTTTGCGTTACTATTTTTACTCCTTACACCCTCTTCTACCTCTACCTCCACCTTTTGCCAACCTCACCCTCCTTTGCCCACCCTTCTGCCCCTGACAACCACCACTGCACTCTGTTTCTGTGAGTCTGACTTTTTTTTTAGCTTCTACATAGAGGTGGAATTGACCAAGCAGTGTGTGTCTTTCTCTGTCTGGCTTTTCTCATTTCACATAATGCCTTCCAAGTTCATCCATGTTTTTGAAAATGACAAGATTTCCTTCTATTTTACTGCTGAACAATATTCCATTGTGTATATATACCACATTTTTTAATCCTTTTCATCCATTGACACACAGATAGATTGTTTTTATTCCTTGAATATTGTTAAAAGGCTTCGTTGAACAGAAGACAGCAGACACCTCATTGAGATTCTGACTTTATTTCATTTGTATATATACCAGAAGCAGAATTGCTGGATCATACAGTTGTATTGTTTTTAACTTCTTGCAGAACCTACATACTGTTTTCCATATTGGCTGTACCGGTTTACCTCCACACCTTGCCAGCAGGTTATCTCTCATCTTTTTGATAATAGACATTTACTGAACTTGAGATTTGGTTGTGGTTGTGGTTTGCATTTCTATAATGATTAATAATGTCTAGCATCTTTTTATGTACCTGTTGGCCATTTGTATGTCTTCTTTGGAAAATCTCTGTTAAATCCTTTGCACATTTTAAAATTGGGTTATTTATTAACTTATTTTCACTATTGAGTTGTATGAGTCACTTGCATGTTTTAGATATTAACTCCTTGTCAGGCATGTAGTGTGTAAATATATTCTCCTATTCCATAATTATCTTTTCATTTGGTTAATGGTTTCCCTTGCTGTGAAAACACTTGTTAGTTTGATGTAGTCCTACCTGTTTATTTTTGCATTTGTTGCCTTTGCTTTTTGGTGTCCAATTCAAAAAATAATTTGCAAGAGTGATGTCAAGGAGGTACATCCTGTGTTTTCTTGAAGGAGTTTTAGGGTTTCAGGCCTGATGTTGAAATCTTTAATCCATTTTGAGTTGATTTTTGTGTATTGTGTGCTATGGTGGTCCAGTTTCATTCTTTTACATGTGACTGTGTAGTTTTCTGAGAAACATTTGTTGAAGACTATTCTTTTCCCATTTGGCTCCTTTTTCAAAAGTTTATTGACCATATATACATGGGATTACTTCTGGTTGCTTTGCTCCATTCCCTTGATCAACATATCTGTTTTTATGTTGGTACCACACTGCCTTTGATCCCTATGGCTTTGAAGTCAGGAAGTGTGATGCCAGGAGATGGGAAGCAATGAGAGGAAGGTCAGGGGATTCATTCAACTGGTTCTTCTTTGTGGTTTCCTTTGATTGAAGATTACCGTTCCTCTAAAGGCTGCATCCTCTACACAACTCTCTCCTGGGTTCTGATGACTATTTCTTCCTCTCATCTCTTTGGGCCTCAGAGTGGTAAGAACCCTGTTTTCCTGTGCTGTATCTGTTGTGGTTTCCCTACACTTACCCATATCTTCATTTAAAAAAAAAGATTATTTCAAATTGTGTTTGAATTAGCCTAAATTAAATGTAAAATTTATTTTTTTGTTGAGACTTTGATAGAGAAAGTTATCTACTATTCTGCAATCTTCAGTTCCAAATAAATATATTAACTAACACATGATTATTTTAGCTCTTAGTGATTGGTTTAATAAGAAATCACTTCTAATGATTGACTAAAATCTCAATAACATGCATGGTGTCAAATGGGAAACAATAAACAAGAATGACAGATAGACATATCAGAAACCATAGGCGTACAGAACAGACAGCAATTTCAGTGAAGATCAGTTTGCACCTCTACATTTCAGACTTTTCGAAGTTAGGCAGGGCCATGCGACTAGTCCAGCTAACAAAATGCAAGCCCAACTGTGTTGCAGTGGCTCTCCAGTTTCTCTTTGTTCTTATGGCAACTGGGGTAGTCTTGTGATTCAATTGCTGCCCCTATGACACGTGGAACCTCTGTCATCCTGGGTCTCTGACAGACTGTGTGGGGCACAGCCCCCTTGATAACCTGTGGGAAATCTTTGTTATATTAGTCACCGAGATTTTGTGGACATTATTACCCTAGCATAATATATCCTATCCTAATATGACGGCTATAACAGAACCCTTGAAAAGCCTTCCACCCAAACCTATTTCTCTCCAGGCATTTCTGTTTCAATAAGCAACACTATATTATATAAATAAATTAGGAACTTTCATTTATTACTTTCTTTATAGTACCTCCTGATACATAAACCATTGGCAAATCCTGTGTGCCCTATGACCAAAATATATACCCAATATATTTCTGATGTTCTTTCCAATTCTGCACTAGGTTGGGGCGCCATTTTGCCCTCCTGGTTGCTTCAATAACTTTGTAACTGGTTGCCCTGTTTTTGCTTTTTCACCATAATGACCTGATATCCACACAGCCGCCTAAAATTTATTTTAAAAATGTAAATTGGGTGTTTACTGCTTAAAACCATCTTGCGGGCTCCCAGTATACTTAGAAATAACTCCCCAGTCTAAAACAGCATCCCCACACTCTGCCATAGTTCCCTCCATAGTTTGTTCATAGCACAAAGCACTGACTGAAATTGTTTTTAATATATTTGTTTACTAGTTTATTTTTTGCTTTCTAGTATAATGTGAGTTTCATTAGAACAGATAATTGTTCTGTTTGGTTCATTTTTATATTCCCTGTAACTAAAACAGTACTTGACTCAGAGTTGGGACTCAATAATTATTTGTAGAACGAGTGATAAATTATAAGTGAAAATGGCCTAGGCCATGTTTACTAAACTTAATGCTCTATTTTTTTTCCATTTCTACTTTTTCTTTCAAATTTATAACTAGAAAATTAAAGTCTATCACAGTCAGACTCCAGCCCTTGGGGAAGATTTAATGCAACATCATATTAGCTGGAAGGAGAGAACAAATGAGGTGAAAACATTTTGTTGTAATATTTTTTTGCAAGGAAGCTTGTAACAATAGTCACCACATGAAGTTCTTTTTGTGTCAATTATTGCAGCAAAAATAAAAAGTTATACTGTTGTCTGTGAATATCCTTAAATGGCCAACAACTCAAAATTTATTAAGGATCTGGTCTACACGGTCAGCTTAAATATGCACACTGTCTTTGCTAAACTTTTATAAGTTGTTTACTGTCATCATGACAGAGCTGAAAGCTAGGGCATGCAAGTCTTGCCCCAGTGCTGGGGTATGATGGAGGTCCCCTGGACACTGTGTTTTAGGTCTTTCCAGAGTGGTAGCTAACTTTTATCCAAAGCCTAAATGAAACACTTTCCTAAAATGCCACTCATTTGCTAAAGAACCACTTAATTTCTTTACTTAGTTGAGAATTTTTCAAGTACCCAATACGATAGCTTGGTAAACTATTTACACCCTCATGGGCAACTTCCTTTTTATTTCCCTAGTTGATCTCTCAAAATAAATTCTTCCTGGTGTCATCCCTAGTAGATATAATTCAGAAATTATTTTCATCTTGATTTGTGTATGTGTATATATATTTATATATACATATATATATATTTTATTGTTGTTCAAGTACAGTTTCTCCATTTTCCCCCATCGTTCCCCCTACCCCAGCCATCCCCACCTCCCACCCCTGATCCCACCCTCTTTGGTTTTGTCCATGTGTCCTTTATAGATGTTCCTGAGAACCCTTCCCCCTTCTCCCCTCATTATCCTCTCCCACCTCCCTTCTGGTTACTGTCAGTTTTTTCTTAATTTCAATGTATATATTACACTTTTAGTATATGTTTAAATCACCTGAGAATGAAATGTTTTCTTTCAGAGTTCTCCACTGAGATGTGAAACATGATTGCTGTACTGCCTTAGTACAACAGAAGACTGCTGGCTTTGCTTATTTAACTTTGCATTTGCCATGTAGATATGGTACATTTTAGGGACAGATGTTGCTCATTGGGTCCAATTATGCACATTCTATTTCTAGTGAAATACAGAAACAACTATTTATCTTGAGGAATGAACCAGTAGGAAAACAAAAGCCTTAGAAGGCAAAAGTGCTATTATGACCCAAAGAGCATACATTTAGAAGCTCTTTTAAGGCTCTTTGGGTTAAATGGCCTGTTTTATATTATGGATTAAAACTAAGAAGTGTTCTTACCATATCCCGAATCAAAAAGATAAATCATTACAACTCAATCACAATTAATTAATTTAGTAACCACTAGGTATAGATGTTTATTAATTATGATTAGAGTAAGATGCTAACAATTTAGAAAGAAAGCAAATTACACACACACACACACACACACACACACACTCTATACTGTATTTGAATGTATACAGATGCCAAGTAGATTACTAAAAAAATAGTAGTCACTGAAACATATGTGGCATTTGTAGATTACATATGCTAAGGTTTATTCATTTGTTGCATAAACTTTGCTGTATTCCCCCAAATTAAGTCATACTTAACACTGGGTATGAATTTACTTTACAAATAACTATCAGAAAAATTACTCTAAATATTTTCTTTTTTTTAAAAGAAGTTAGCTTTTAAAAAAGAGTTCATTTTTAGAAAGAGGGGAAGGGAGAGGGAAGAGAGGAAAAGAAACACCAATGTGTGAGAGAAACATTGATTAGTTGCCTCTCACACACTCCCAACTGGGGTCCTGACTGCAACCCAGGCATGTGCCCTGATCAGGAGTTGAACTGGAAACCTTTTGATTCACAGACTGGCACTCAATCCACTAAGTCACACCAGCCAGGCATGAATATTTTTGAATACCTTGTTTTTGTGGATAACTATACACAAAGCATTGAACCTCTTTTCCTAGAAAGAAATTAATGTCAAATATATTACAAGATAAGTAGGATAAATGCATTTTTCTAAAGTTTTTATTTTTTCAAAAGCTGAATCCAAAACTAGTACAATATTAAAATCTCATTTGCTTAGAACAATTAAAATTTTTCAAATTTGTGCTATCTTTTGTTTTGGTTAACTTCATCATCAAGATAGATTATAGTTACTTAGTAAAAATCCAATGTTGGTAACATTTAGAATGTAGATATTAAGATAGGATTATCATATTTGGTTAAGCCACTACGTTCTGAGTTTCTTATGAACAATATCTATTCTTTATAAGGCTTATTACATCATAATTTTTACCTTGGGAGAAGGAAAGGCAAAATGTGTTTCACAAACAATTTTCTTTAAAATGGAAGCCATAAATTATTGTACAAAAGCATACATTGCAATTTAGAGACTAAAAAGGATTTTTAATGTGAAACATGAGTAGATCTAGCCACACTATCATTAAAATGCTTTCTTGATGGACTTTCTTCACTAAATGTAGAAGTACCTTTTAAACACCTGCTGGTAATCTCCATTTGAGTATGTCTTAGTACCTCAGACTCAGTCTTCAAAATTCGATGTGTACCTGCACGTAGTATGTGCTCAAAAATATTTATTGAATGAATAAATGAATGCAGCACCCCAAACCTTCTCCTGAATTTCTTATTATGATATTGCTTTTAAAGTCTCAAAGTCTTAATAATCTTCCCTTTTTTCCCGTTATTAATCAGTTTCATAGGTCTGCCAGCATTACTTCTGAAGTATCTCCAAATTGCACTTTAGTCACTCAACAAGCATTTATTAAGTGAAAGCAATATGGTTTGTGCCACTGTGGAACTTGGCTTTTCAGGGGAAAACCTGCAGTCTCACATCAGTTCTCTTGGCACTAATCTAGGACCTGCTATTCCTCTCATCTGGACCATCATAATGTGTCCTAACTCATCTCTTGGCACCGAGTGTCTTTCCATCCATCTTCTTTGATTCATCTCCAAAGCATAACACTTACCACCTTTTTGTGCAGTATCTTAAATTACTCTCATTGTCACCAACTAATCTGGAAATCCTTTAGTTTGCTGTACCACCATAGCCTGCCCCTACCAGCTGTGTTCATTAACTTTCTCCTTGTGGTCTAATTTGTAGACCAGGTAGGCTTACACCAGTCTCCCAATGTTACCACTTCTGTACCATTTACTTTCTTCTCTCCTTGGAATAATCTTCTTTCCCATGTCTACTTTTTCAAAATTCTACCCATCTTCCACAGTCAGCTCTGCTACTCTTTACTGATACCTTCAAACAAAAATATTTTCTCTCTTCTCAAAACTCCCATGGAAACTCCTTTGTGTTTATCTTGTGATTTTGGGTTTTGATGTTATTGTGGTTTTTGTGTTAACTTGCTTGAAGACATCTTACACATTGCTCCCTTCTTCACAGCCGCTAGAATAATGTCTTGTATACAACAAACCGAGTAAATGAAGGATTGACCTGGCTAATTAACTGGCAGTATTGCATAAATTGTATAGGGAGATGTGTAGTATAACCTGAAGTAATCTAATCATATCTTAACTATGAAATTTGATTGAACCACTTGAACTTGCATAAATGACACCAAATTTGCTTCATAAGTTATATTTGAACAAGGTGGAGATTCTTAGCAAGTGATTAAATTGTGGGCAAGTCAGTTTCTTTGTGCACTAAAGCAATGTGTTACTTATTACTTTTTTAGGCATACTAAAAATCACCTAAACTCACATACATGTTGTAATTTAATGTCAAATCAGAGGAACAAGTTGGAATATTTTTGTCTGATTGGAAATTTCCTAGATAACATATAGTTGTTTATAAATATACCTCCAAACTTACAGAACTTGTAGTGTTCAGGGCAAAAGTACCTGCTGTGAGTTTGGTAATTCAAAGTCTGCCCTTTGCACCTTTCCAGTTGCACTTTATTTTACAACCTAAAGCTCTTAGATACTACAAATGCTTTGACAAAAAGCATCTAAGTGGACCACGTTGAGGTAATTGAGTCTGTTGATTCCCAGGCTTGTCCAGAATTTATATGATTTTGAGGGGATGGGATAGTACTGAGTCTGGCTGTGGAAAGATCTGGAACAAGAAAAGTGCTGAAGAAAAAGGAACGGCCAGGCAGGTCTGTCCCTGGGAGCCAGCATCGTGCATGCCATGGAACATGTCTATTCTTATAACTGCTTTCCCATAAAACTGGATCAGTTCCATCATGTGGTAGACTCTTCCCTGTGGAAACACATATATGGTTTTTATAACAGACATTTATAACATAACATATGGTTCACTTTGCCTTTTGTAAACCGTTTGGCCGAACACGGTTATTCAGTCAAGTGAGGGATACTATATTGTTTAATAACAATTCATTTCATAGAATGATCTCTTGGTTCTCTTAGAAACAATGCTGAAACTAATGCTTATGTCATTGCCAGAATGTTTTCCTGGCCCTTGAGACCGACTCAGTCATTTCTATGAATTTGCTTGCACACACTGAGGGAAGAGGGTATGGTTCAAGCGAACTCTCTAAGCAGCCTTCTGCCCAGATGCACAGTGTGTGATGCCAAAGCCACGTCATCATCCTGTGGGTAAGTATGTTTGTATCAAACTCATCACATCACTCTGATGTTTGTTAATGTATTCACTGCTATGTTTCTTGACCGAGACAACTACAGGGAGCATTAAAAAAAAAAAAGTAAAGGGATTGAAATCTCAAAGGAGCAGATCTTTGCACTTATTTCTGTAACGTGAAACTGAGTTGGTTAAATGAATGATTTTTAAAAGAAATATTTTTAATCTGGAAAAATAACTAGGAGAAGTCTTCTGCACTGAAGGAATCCTGGAGAATATGAACATCTTTGGAGCCACTGTCTGGGTTTCTGCAAGGCAAAAGACTCTTCCCGCACTCTCCGGGTTTCTTAGACATTCCCACGAAGCCACACTGAAAGAGATGCTTTAGGCATTCTAATGGCCAGGAAGTAAGAGCCCATATGTTTATGAGTGCTGCTCCTGGCTGTTTCATATTAGGCAGGGATGCAAAGAACATTTCCGTAACTCTGGAGTCCTAGAGTTATATGTAGATATAATTCCAAGGAATTTAAGCTCAAAAGATCCAGTATTTGAAGAAAAATCCATATAAGATCATTGATGAAAGATAGGATAAACTTTCAATTCTTGTTGGCTGGCTAAGTAAACATATTTAAAAACAAAACAGATATATAATGTTGCTTTCAGTGTTCCTTTGTTTGAGTGTTTGCCTGACAGCTATTTTGAGAAAGTGTGAAGAGGACTTGATCAGTTAGTGATGTTTGTCACAGGCAAGCAATAGAGAAATAGGAGTGATTCACCTTTAATGACTTGGTACAGGTCTTTTAAATATCTTTCTTGTTATTCTTTATAACGAAGGCAGAAATATGATTCACATATTTTGTTCTTTAATTTCATTCAATACCCAAGTGAAGCTCTACAAAGCCACCCAAAATCTTTGTTCAGACCAATGAAAGTCCTTGCTCAGCGTACAGCAAATCAGCAGTTAACTGGGATGAAATAATGGAAGTCCCATCTTCTTTATCATTTCTACAGCCAAATTGGGGGCCTAAAGAGAGTTTAGATGCATATTTTTCAAAGTAATGATCTATTCTGAGGCAGAATTTAAAAATCTTTCTACAACATAGGAAGTAGGGATACATTAGGTAGTTTCTAATTTTAAACTCCTAATATCTATAATCATGAATAAATTATATAGAACATGCAGAACATACTTCTCCCTTCATGTCTGTCTCAAACTTGAATTACGTTAAATACATGTCTCCATCAAGTTGGAGCCATCAAAAGAGACAGTTTAAATGGTAGTACAAAGTTGGAGAGGAGGGGAACAATCACTGCATGGATGAGCACATTAGTTCATATGATAATTACACTCTTAGTAACTTCAAGTGTCAAACTGGATTCTTATATTCTGAGAAAAATATTGAAATACGAATTTTTGCAAGTGTTTATTATCAGGTCCAGAGATTCTATTAAATTAAATTTCTCTATTATAGAGAGATTTTAGAATAAAGTGAAATAGATATTTGTTTATTTGTTTTATCTTACTCAACCTCGTTCCATTTCTTGTTAACGGTACCCTTACTTCTTAAAGGAGAACTGCTCTACTCATACCCTCAGTTCATGTGTTCCAGGCTCATGAGCCCATGTTCATGTTCATGACCAAGGTCTAAATAATCAGTCACAGAGATTTTCAGAGTTACATATATAACTTAATCTGGGCCTGTAAAGGCCACCATGGGGCTTCTGTTTTAACTATTATGAAAGGGACATTCTCATTCTATTGTGGTTTCTAAGTCTAATTTGCTTGTGGTCATTTTATGGGGAGAGAAGGAAAAAGAGGAATTGAGAATTGGAGACAGATCCTAATGACGTTCTTCAAGTAACTGACTTGCAAAATTTGCAAGTCACTTTCATTCTTGTACTTATCATCTCTGTGTCAACAAATTCTTTTTTAACTTAAGCTAGCTTGAGTTGGCTTTCTGTCATTTACAATAGAAAGACCTGATTAACAAGTGCCCAAAGCTCTGTAATTCTGTAAAAGGTTGTTATAGAACTCACTTTAAACCTTGATTAATAATTCAAACCCACAGAGATTTTACACTTCCAGGTATTCTTACTGTCATACTCATATTTGGAACATACAGTATGTTTTTTGCACACATTACCTATTTATCTGTTTCAAATTAGGACTATAACTTACATCCAGATTGGTTTGATATGTTAAAATATTATGGTATTTATAGTGACTTTTAGTTAAGATTAGAATGATCACATGACTGTAGTTGAAAGGCTTGTGATAGAGGTTGGATTTTGTCACTACTATGATAATACTTATGACTAGAGAATCGATAGTGTCCAAAATCTGCCCTGATAGTCATCTATTCTCCCCTTGATTTTTAAAATTTATTTTTTATTTTTTAATTTATTGATAGAGGGAAAGAGAGAGAGAGAAACATTGACTTGCTGTTCCACCCACCTACGCATTTGTTGGCAACCTCCTGCATGTGCCCCGACTAGAAATTGAACTTGCAGTGCCGGCACATCAGGATGATGCTCCAACTAACTGATCCACCTGCCTGGGCCCCTCCCATTTTTGAAATGTGGGAACTATGCATTAGAAATGACAAAGCTGGCAATCACAATGAAAGTTTATTGTTATTATCAAGAACTTCCAGTTGAAAGGCCCTCTAATACACTGAGTTGGAGCACAACCTTCATAAATTTAATCTGGTACAATAAAATATGTCTATAAAGTGAAAGAAAAAAAGTCTGGTTATTCAGAGATGCCCCTTACCTAACTGATGATGCAGTTGGAATAAGGAGGAAAGAAAAGGTTGAAGAATGGCAAATAAAATAGGAAATACCACACCCTAGAGTGCTGACTAGAAGACACAATTACCTCAACTATTAGCATATCATGGCCAATAAATGTCCAGACTCTGACCCATCAGGTTATGGCTCCACCATCCTTGGGCAAACTAGAACTATCAGGAAAGTGGGCAAAAGTGGATTTGGGATAAGAACAGGGAAAGGACATTTCTCTTTCCAGTATAATGTAGAGTCAAAATACTGCTTTTCACAGTGGCTACACCAGTCTGCCTTCCCACCAACAGTGCACTAGGGTTCCCTTTTCCTCACAACCTCATCAGCACTTGTTTTTTGGTTTATTAATGATGGCATTCTGACAGGTGTGAGGTGATATCTCATTGTGGTTTTAATTTGCATCTCTCTGAAGGCCAGTGATGCTGAGTATCCTTTCACATGTCCCTGGGCCCTCTGTATGTCCTCCTTGGAGAAGTGTCTATTGAGGTCCTTTGCCTGGTTTTTAATTGGATTGTCTTCCTGGTGTTGAGTCGGATGAATTCTTTATATATTTTGAAGATTAAACCCTTGTCTGAGGTATCATTGGCAAGTATGTTCTTCAGTGTGGTCAGTTCCCTTTTCATTTTGATGTTGGTTTCTTTGGCTATGCAGAAGCTTTTTAACTTGATGAGTCCCATTTGTTTATTTTTTTTCTTTATTTCCCTTGCCCTGGGAGACAAATTGGCAAAAATGTTGCTGTGTGGGATATCTGAAATTTTACTGCCTATGTTATTCTCTAGGACTTTTATGGTGTTACAGCTAATTGCCTCTTGACCTAGCAATTCCACTGCTGAAAATATACCCTAAGAATCCAGAATAACCAGTTCAAAAGAACTTAGACACCCCAATGTTCATAAGCAGCATAATTTACAATAGCCAAGTGTTGTTAACAGCTTAAGTGCCCCTCAGTAAATGAGTGGATCAAAAACCTGTGGTACATTTGTTCAATGGAATTCTATGCAGCAGAAAGAAAGAAGGAACTACTACCTTTTGCAACAGCATGGATGGAACTGGAAAGCATTATGCTAAGTGAAATAAGCCAGGCGGTGAAGGACAAATACCATATGATCTCACCTATAAGAGGAATCTAAAGAACAAAATAAACTAATGAACAAAATGGAACCAGAGGCATGGAAACATGAAACAGACTTACAGGGGCCAGAGGGGGATGAGGAGGGAGATAATGGTGGAAAAAAAGGGAAGGGACTAGTCAAGGAACATGAATGAATGACCCATGGACATGGATGATAGTGTGGGGATTAACTGTGGGAGAGGGTGTGGGCTGGATGGGGGAGGGCAAAGGGGGGAAAATTAGGACAACTGTAATAGAATAACAATAAAAAATTAAAAAAAAGAGAAAACACTTGTTCAACTAAAAGCTTAAAAACAATCCCATTAAATATAAAATACTTTTCCTCAGTTATAAAATTATCTGCTAGTTCTAAGACAAGTTAGAACAGCATCATCACTGTTATAAATGGAAAAAAAATAATGTCACTGTATTTAATTCACTGTTAAGTCAATAAAAGTTTTTAGAATTATTAAAAAATTAATATATACACTAGATAAGGGAAATCAATTATTTGAAACATCAGTTGTTTATGGATCTTTACTAGAGTTTGCCTCTTGGCTTTGCCACAAGAGTAATCCTTTCCTGGTTGCCACTAACTGTGCTGGACCCCCTGCTGCTACTGTTTCCCAAAGAACCAGTGCCTGTCACCCTTAACATTAATTACTCTCCATGTTTGTGACTATACTCTATCAGGTCTTCATTCAGCAGCTACTTGAAAGTCATTTTACCATTTGGTTTTCAAATGCCAGCAATATAGCAGAGTGGTATCATTAGGAAACTTCAGGATATCACTTTTTTTTCCCATATGGTGGTTTATGATTTCCATCTATCAGTTAATCATTAATAAAGGTGTGACTGATAGTGATAATGACATAATATGAGAAATATATATGATTTTAGTAGCTATGAACTTACATTTAGTTGATGAAATGTATGAGTCTCTGTTCTCCTCAGCCCTGTGTTATCTCTATATCTTACATTCTATTGGGAGAAATGAGCATTTTGACAAACATAGTGAAGAATTTCCATCTTAGCCCAATTGGAGCAGGTTGCTTATGGGGAAAATGTCTAGTGCACTGTGAGACTTATAAATAGCATTGTGTGATATGGTTAGTCACACGCCTGAGACCTGGAATGCTTTTGATGAAGCTTGTAATTATAGTTCAAGGTAATTTTGTTCATACAACTATTGCCTTATTAGGTGTCATAGACTGTGGTTAAAATTATTAATTAAATTGCTATTTATAGGACCTGTACATATATTATTACATTTTTTCCTCTTGATAACTTGCTGGTTATACATTCTTTCACTATCCTTTTAGTGGTCCTGACGTGAGAGATTATAACATGCATTTCTCACTGATTGTGGTCTAATACCAATGATTGATTTTAGCACTTCCTTGATAATACTGGAATTTTATGGTGCCACATTTACCCACTACCTTCATTCATGTTACTTTTGTTACACATTTTAATTATACATGTACTTTCAACCCAGAAGGTATAACTGTTGTCAAATTAGCATTCACTTATATTTACACAAATATTTACCCATCATTTATATCTCACTCTTCCTTTCTCCAGCATTTTGCTGATAATTTTTCTTCTGACTAAAGATATCCCTCTCTAATTTCTTTTAGTGAATGTCTTATGGGTGTGTGTGTGTGTGTGTATACACACACACACACACACACACACACACACACATACTCAGTTTTTACTTACTTCAATAATGCCTTTATTTCACCTTCATTTCTGGAGGATATTTTCACAAAGATTTAGAGGTTGGTATTTGTTTTCTTTCAGCACTTAAAAATATCTTTTCATTGTCTTTGGCTTCTATTATGTATGTGAGAAATTCTCTTTTACTTTTATTTGTGCTCCTTTGAATTGATCCATCACTAGTTTAATGACCTCAGTTCTTGAAAATCGTAACACTAGGTGATTGGTTATTATGTTTTTAAAAATTCTATTAATTTCCATAAGATGTTATAACAAAATCCATTTCAACCTAAGATACCCAAACTGAACAAAGGAAAAAGATTTGTGGAATAATAAATCAAAAGTGAAACTAAATAAGTACAATAGATGAAGTTTTACTATACCCACTAAAAGAGGAAGAGATGATAGGAAATAGTGGTTGGTATGGAGGGGTGTAACAAAATAATTCTTTAGAAGGTACATTTATTCTCTACAATTTTATCGCCAAATTTTCAACTTTTTTGGATTTCTTTGTTCACTGATATTCACACTGGACTGAATCAGAAATGCATAGCCTCGAGGATACCTTTAGTAGAAAATAAAGACTAAACATGGGAGAGGGTCAAAACACAGAAGCACAGCACATACATGCAACACATTGAACAATGTTGGAAGATATTACTTCAGAAGAATTGTTGAAAATGCTACTTTTCCAACCTTTTCACTTGATGTACCTTTGAAAAAAAGTAATTTTTGGATTGCCTAAATATCATGTACAATATTTATTTTTCCACATAGTATTCTCTGAGTAGAGACTATTGTGTTGGGTAATTTGGTGACCGTGTTTTTACATGAAATCATATAGACATATTTATCATAATATAATTATTTAGTATCAGTTGCATCTTTCAAAAAGATACACTGATACTCTGGAACCACAGGATATGACCTTATTTGGTAATAGGGTACTTGCAAGAGATAATTAAGATGAAGTCATACTGGAGTTGGGTGGACCCCTAAGTCAGTAAGGCTGGTATCCTTATAGGAAAAGGGAGAGAGACACACAGAGAAGGTGGCCATGTGATGACAATGACTGAAATTATAGTGATGCATCTATATGCCAAGAAATGTCAAAGATTGCGGACAAGCACCAGAAGCTAGAAATAGCAAGACCCTGCTGATAAGTTGACTTCAGACTTATAGCCTCCACTCTTTTAAGATGCCTAGTTTCTGGTAATTTCTTATAACATTTTTAGGAAACTAATACTGTGTGATTTTTGTTCTTTTAGATTTGAGTCATTGTTTGTTTATTTATTATTGACACTATTACAGATGTCACCTATTTCCCCCTGGGTCCACTTTACACAGTACCATTGCTCTGGGCAAAGGGTGGAGGGAGCATGGCTTAGAGATCACGTTTGATTTTCACTTCAGAATAAATTGTGCATGTGTATATGAAACCGAGTGTGTATTATCTCTATCTACAGGTGTTTGGGGGAGCATGTGTGTATTTCCATGGAATGACTGATAGTGACTTTCCTGCCAATCTTGGTGAATTTGTTTTAATTTGGTTTTCCTTACTTCAGAAATATGACATTATTTGTGCCCCCAGTATTCTGAAACAGCTCATACCTATGTCAAATGGAATTTTAAGATAATTTTATCAGTCCAAAAATACAATTGGATGCCTGGGAAATTTCCTGTTGCTGAATCTAGTCAGACTAGCATCCAAGGACATCATAAGAAAGAATCCTATATTGGTTGGGAGGTTAGAACATTTTTTAAATTTATAGTTGTATCTTAGTATCTAGGAAAGTACCAGGGACATAACAAGACTGGTGCATATATATGCTGAATAAGTGGGTGGACAGATAGATGCATTGAAGTGACCTCTGGTGTGGATATTAGATGAATATATGGATGAGCTAACAAGTTATTAGATTATAATTTATATGGATGCTGTCTCAAGAAAGTTATATATTTCTATAGAAGATTTAAAGAAATCAATGCTTCAACCTATTCATTTCACTTGCAACAACAGTTCTTACTGATGCTACGAAACTTAATCTAATTGCTAGTGCATCCTCAGATAGGAGCCATCTTACTCAGAACTCATTGGGAGCTTGGAGTTCCTCTAATTTTGTCCCTTATCTCAGTGCTCAGTTGCTGACTGCTTCCCTTTTTGTTCATTCACCACTGCACCATTGTCATCTGGATTATGTGGTTCTTTTTCTCACTTGAATAGTTGTGTGTGGGCTTTTCATTTCCAAGGGTCTACAGCATAAGGTGGAAACATTTCCTCATTTTGTTCTTTTTGTGCCCTTTAAAAATTAAAACAAAAACTCAAATGTACCAGAAAAGATAAACTTTTTCAATCATTGTTCCTTCAGAGACAATATTCAAGGATGGTTGATCATGCCATTAATGCATGTTGCTTTTCTGACTTAATATTTCTAGCTTGCTCTGTCTCCTGAGAGAAGTACGGCTCATCGTTATACTCTTTGCAGCATAACTGCTTTCAGTGTCATTCAATTTAAATTAAACAAGGTATAGTGAAAAAGACCCTGGTTTGGAAATGCTGGCTGGAGTCAGGTAACATGTCCTTTGGTTCAACCTGATGGACCCACAGGTCCATTCTATCTGAAGCATTCTATGAGTCCACCATACACTAGACACATTGTGCCTGCAATTTTAGACAATTTTAAAACAAACTTGGGCATAATATATTTTGAACTAAAAATAGTTTTCTAATATTAGGGGATTTTTTACACTGCATATATTTAGCTTTTGAAAAACTGGTTCAGATTTGCACATGTTAGAAGCTGTACTTTGCAGCATTCGTGTTTCCTGTTTTGGGTAAGCGCCTCTATTTTAGAAAATACTTTGCTAAATATTTTCCATTTGTTTTAACAAAAGTGTGTCACCCTTTGAATTTCTCTGGATAATGTGGGAAAACAACATTTGTTCCATTATAGTTATTACTTTTTTTTTCTTTTTGTTACAACTGGAGTCTGGGCTGCTGGGAATAAGGTGGGTAGAGTTTGTTCTCATGCATACTCTCTGCTTACAGCCAGAGAAGAAAATAGTTATGGGAAATTTTCTTTTTCACAAAACACTTTAAAAAATCCATTTTTCTTTCCTATTCTGAAATCATTCCAGCAATACTCTTGAAAATTTGTCATCCAAGTTTGACTGAACATTTAATCAGATAAAGTTTATTGTGTTTTAAGGCTCCATTTTCATTTTAGGAAACTTTGTTAGAAAATCTTCCCTACTCTTACATTGAGCTGAAATCTCCCCCTTTGGAACTTCTGTACTTTGTTTTTAGTTCTAAAATTTGGGGCTTTCCAAAATAAATTTGATCTCACTTTTATATGCTAGCTTTAAACAATAAAGCCTTTAACTTCTCTTCTTCCTACTTCTTCAAGACTAAGTATCTTCAGCTTCTTACCATTTGGTTGTCCTTTGGAGGCCTTCAATTTGTCTATGTCTTTAAAAAAAACAGAGAAATAATTAAGAACTGTTTCTTAATCTTGACACTGTGTAGGCAGTTCCTGACTCACGAATATTTGATTTATATGACAGCAACCTTGTGTGAATAATGGGGAAACCCAAGTCAAGAACCCCTATTTTCTTAGGAGGAAATGTTATTTTCAGGTTCAAAGTACTAGGAAAATGACTCTTGCAGGCCCTTGCCGAGATCGGGGCTCTTTTCTCTAGACTGGACCTATGGTTTTCAATACTTCAAAAACAAATCAAAGAAAACCACTACCACCACCACCAACAACAACAAAAATAAGGCAGAAATTTCGGGCAGGACTTCAAAGACAAAGATGTATAGCAATCTTTGCTTGTGAAATCTTTCAATGTTGTCTGTGTCTGAGTCACTCTGGACCTCCTAGACTTTTGGGAAGTGGACAGAGCTCTATTAACCCACGGCCGAGGGGTGTCTGTTCCACCAGTGTTCTGACCTTTGATAAGCTTTTCTGGAACAGATAACATTCATGTGCTGATAGGAAATCAGAACTCTATGACTTCATTTAAGAAAGAGTAACAGTATTAAATAGAAAGCTAGCAAAATTTTGGATACAGGTTTCTGTTACAAACTGTTTAAGCATTGAATGTTGATGTTTTGTTGACTAAGATAGCTTGGCCTTTCCCTAAGCTTGACTAACCTTTAGACAGGTGTCTTCCTGACTATAGGCCCTGACCTCCCTTTTCTTAGAGCATTCACAGGAGGTCTTCAAATGACATAACTTCATTCAACGCTGTTTCATTAAAATGTTGAGGTAATAGCTAACAACCATCAGCCATAAAATGTTATTTCTATCTTTTTTTTTAATGGCAAAGTAGAAAATTATGTAACATATGGTGATAGCAGAGAGATTTAGGGCCATAAAAGGGATTTGATGAAGGGATTCCCAGAACACAAATTCAGGGAGAATGTGTACAATTTCTTTCTTATATGCAAATATAGTTAATACGTTTATTGGTAGCAGGAATTCTGGGAACGTTTTGCCTTTGACACTTTCCTGGCATGCCCTGCTGGCACCAGGCTTGATTTTTGTGTTAAAATGATTTATAATTGTAGCTGGTTTTGGCCTCAGATGGAATCAAGTGGGATTAAGACATACTTGGGCATGTCTAGTACACTTGAGGTTCAGACCTGCCAGGGGCCTGTTTGTCTGAGGACCGAGGGTGAATGTGAGGGAGTGTATGGTGAGCGAGGGAGTAGCCCAACTTGATGAATGTGTCTTTTTCCCTTTGATGTCGCCTACTTTACTCCTTTCATCACTTCTCATCATGTCCTCCACTCCTGTCACCCTCGGCTCTAAGTGGACTATGGCAATGCTTCCTAACTGACCTCCATGCTTTCTCTCTTGTGTCCCTGCAGTGTATTTTCCACTCTTCTACTCTCAACATGTTCCAGATAAAATCCAAAGTAATCTCCAGGGTTTGCGAGGCTTTAGTGACCAGCCCTTCTTGGACATCATTTTATATACTTGTCCTCTCCCTTCTGGCTGTCTAGCTGCTAGACCTTCTTGCATTATCTTCCTACCCAGTCTAGTTAAAGCCCTTTGCACTGCTGTTCTCTCTGATTGGAATGCTTCCCCCAGGTATTTGCCTTGCTCCCATCCCCATTCAGTGTTAGTCTCTGCACAAATATCATCTCTTTAGACCTTCTCTAAGGGTACGCCCAATTATTCTTCTTCCTTTTTTCTGTTTTTTTTAATCTTTCGTATCACTTCTCCATATTTGAAGTTATACAATGCTTATCTGTTTGTTGCCCCGCCCCCCACCCCATTAGACTGTAAACATGATGAGGCCAAGAACTTCGTCTTATCACTGCATTAGAAATACCTAGAATGGTGCCTGGCATTTAGCAGCAGGTGATGCATACAATATTTGTGTGCTGAACAAATGAACACATTTATGCTTAGAGGCTGATGAGGCCTCTGTGATGATTTGAGTTACACAAATAGAGAGTAATCGTGCACATCTGCATGTTTGGTATGCTCCCTCGGATAGATTACATCATGGCTTATAGTAGCGTATGTGTGATAGACAGAAGCACTGAATTAAATATATGACATTTTATACTCTGGTTTCTCTTAAGATCATATAAATCTTTTGCCATTAAATATATGACATTTTATGGGAAAATGCATTTTGAGTTCCAAATAAATGGCTTACACGTGATGTTTTGGAACATGATACATTTAAGTTGGGCATAACCTGGCATTCCATAAATACAAATGAAGATTTTATTAGTATATTTTAGTAATGTTACCAAGAAAAATGCTATCTTCCCTTGTAATTATAGAACCCAATTGGGGAGCATGACAGGAGTTTCTTTATAATAACATTACTCAAAGTGTTTAGCAAAGTTGTTTATTTGGAGTAGTATCTCTAGCCATACTTTAAGTATGTGAGGGAAAGGGCTGAATTTTTCTGCTGCCTTGGAGAATAACTGGCAAGAGGTAGGATGAGTGTCAGTCCTAGGAAATAAGCAGTGCTCCGTTTCATCTGAGAAAGAGTGTCTAGTCAGAACAGAAGGGGAGGTCCAATGGCAATAACTGGAATTAGGTGAAAGCTACAATGTGGTGGGTATGCAGGGGCCCATGATTTACTGAGACACATTACTAAAACCATGGCAATCCTGATTACAAATCCTATCTACATGCAAGGTCCTGTCTCTGATTATGTAGTTTTGCTGTGGTCAGCAATATCTTAGGCATTGCAGCAGGCTTATGAAGGAATGAAGAGGCATTTACTGAGTACTCACTGGTCCAGCCACTGGTGTTATACGTGCATTATGTCATTAAAGAACAGACTGAAAGTGACCAGAGGGGAGGGGTGAGGACTATGATGATGGAAAGAAGGGGAAGGGACTAGACAAAGAACATGTACGAAAGACCCATGGACATGGACAGCAGTGTGGGATGTTATACATCCCAGGGAATTGACTGTGGAAGCACAGGGGGATGGGCAGAGGAGGGCCAAGGGGAAAAATTGGGACAACTTTAATAGAATAACAATAAAAAATGACAATAAAAAAAAGGTCCTAGTAACTCTACAAGGTGGGTCCTTGAACTATCTGCATTTCATAGATGAGGGGCTGAGGCTTAGCCTGGATAAGCAGCATGGTAAGAATACTGTGCTGGAATACTCATCCAGGGCTATCTGACTCAGAAGTCAATTCCGTCTTCTGTGGCATTCTGCGGTTATAGCTGCATAAGACTGGGGAATAAATGATCGATGGCATAGACTCTGAGGGCAGCATTTCAGAAAGTTGCTAATATTCTTGAATTTTTCTGGAAAGCTCTTGAAGTCATTGTTAGGGATTTAGGGCCAAATTGGAAGGAATTGCAAGCCAAGAATAAAGTGCACATTAACTCTTAGGTCTTAGAATTTCCTTGTAACATCTTTTTGTCAGCATTTATCCTTCTATAAGAGCATATATACCAAAGAGAATAATTGAAATTACTAGTTCTTATGAATATCCATATAAATGAATTCATAGCCAGTCACCAAAGCATAATCTCTGCTTGAGTTTCTAAGTTCTTATCAGTTTGATTTCTTATTTGTTTTATTAAATAATGGATACCTGCAGCAATGACTCCAACACAGGAAAATGGGAGCAAGAAAATGGGTGAAGGGATGCGATATGTAAATACCATAATAATTTAAAAATTATCCATATTTCTGAGACCAAAGAGGTTTGTGGGTCCTTCAGGAAATGGTAGTGAGAAAATTCTACTTTGGGCAGGAGGGCCTATGGGGAGCAGTTTTACTTTCGTTCTTGTTATTTCCATAAGAAATCCAATTTGAGGGTTTTGGTTGAAGATATGGAGGCCTCAGATGCTGTACCTTGCCCTGCTCCTAGAGTCTCGCATTATTTACTTTGTTCAAGTTATTTAAGTTTAAAAAACAATCTATTTAGAGAGAGATTTGACTTTCTACCTGCACAGAAGAATCTCCATGGGCATATGTTGTGATTTGCTCACACCAGACTTCTCCTCGTCCCTCGCAGCAAAAACCTCACTCATGAAGCTCCCAAAGAGAGTCTTAGCGATGGGAGTTAAGCGCCGTGAAGGAGTTCAGTGGCAGGAGTTTGTACTCGCAGGGGTCAGGGAAGTCTTTTTTTCTTTCTTCAGTGTGCTTTCCTGTATTCCTGACATCAACTAAATCATACTGTAATTTGTAAGCCATTAATGTGCTAGAAAAGTATCGATATATTTTCTCCATTAATTTTTCAACCAAACAAACCATAATTGCTAGCCCTTGCATAGATTAACCAGTAATTCCCACCTGTGTGGCTAAGAGTCCATCTTGCTTTTATAGGGTCAGGTCCTATAGAAATACGATTGGGTTTATAATCACAAAAAAGGAGAGATAAAACTGCAGGGTTGATTGCTTTCCCATCAGTTTATATATATATTTAATTTGCATTTTCAGGTGCACTATGATCTCTGTACTATGGATAATTATGACAAGAAAGTAAGTACCTGTCAAAATGGTGAGGAATATTTAACAGGCAATATGTATTTGTGCCATAAACTCAATTCTAGAGAAAAACATCTGGCAGGCAGTCAAACAATTTTAATATAAAATGTAATGCAACAAGGATGCCATATATTAGTACAAATTCACTAGATTAGTAAAGTGAAATGTCCTGAGTCTGAAAAAATAAAATGAGTTGCATAACATAGGGTACTTTGGAGTAATTCTTAGGCTATCAGTTCTGTTACTTTGCAATTTGAATTTTATTTAGATAATAAAAAATAATATAAGTCCATTTCCTGTTTTTTCCTTGTTGATTACATAAAAATATAACAATTAGTTTCATTTATTAGAAAAATGAACAGAATATAACTTCAATAAAATATTTCTGATTTGTAAGATACCTTTAATTATTTCTTTAATATTTTTTGCTTGTGTTTATATCATGGGTCTTAAGAGAAAGTTCCCCACATTTGGTTTTAATCCATTTTATTTTACTTTCTTAATTTATTTACACCTTAATTTATCCTGCAATAATATGTGATGGCTTGTAATATAAATTAAAAATTAAAAGGGAGAGGTGGTACATGTGGATATAATATCCATGACCAGAAAAAAATAGAAACACAGGTGAGAAAACTAGACTTTGTTAAAATGAGACTAAAAATGCAGGCCACAAGGCTTATGTAATTTTTGTGGCTAAATTTCAAATTTGATTCTAAATCCCTAGCAGCAAAAAGTGAAATATGAGGAGTTATACAGCTGCCTGAGTTATGAAAGAAAACCCTGTTAAATGCATGTAGAGCATTTTAAGTTATAAGTAATGGAAAACCCAACTCAAACTGGTCCTCAAGGGATTAAAATATCCATATGTGGGTGGCAGTCAGGCCTGGTTTCACGAGAACTTGATCTGATTGGCTGAGCTAGTATGGCATTTTCATCCTTTCTGTGTTGATTTCATCTCAGTCTTGTCACAAGATCCTGCAGCAGCACTAGGCCGACATCCATACACAACTGCATGCATGGGTTGTCATGCCTGCCTTGCTCTTAACACAGGGACTTGCCATGTTTTTCTGTAAACTTCCCCTCACATCTCACTAACCTAATCACTTGGTGAATAACCTATGACCAAAGAAATGCTGTCAGATGATTGAGTTTAAGCATAGTTTTCTAACAAGAAAACTAGATTATGTTGGAACATTTAGGGACTCCCTGAAACTGTATGATCAATTTTGCTTCAAATTCATGAGCTATAAAGTTCAGGGATGGATACGTGAACAGATATCAGAAATTAGGTAGGGGAAACAGGTGCAAACAACATTGTTTTCTATACAAGTTACCCCAGGGAAATTAACTCTGTTTACTACATAGGAATTTAACATTCTGGATTCATTTATTGGTTACAAAGTCTATTTTGGATTTGCCTCCAGAGACAGTAATGATATTCCAAAGATTTTACTATTAAGTAAGGATAAATTATAAAATGAACCTATAATAACTATATCTCCTTTGTGGAGTCTGATGAAGATAGTTGACTTCATAAAAATTATACATGACAGGCTGATGGGGTTAAAAATTTTCAATATAAACCTTGCCATTTTGCCCAAGTCTTTTCCCTATATTTCACTACATTCTTCTAATATCTGTCTAAACAGAAGTAAAAATCATTGTCTGTCAATCAAAATATGTGGATTTGAGAAGGTTTTCTCATTATAGGAAAAAGAAGTTTTTAGGAGGTAGGTGGAGGAACAAATTTGAACAACAGAATAATCACTGTAGCGCTAGGGCTAAAAGTTTTGATTTAAAGACATATCCTGAGGTCAAAGGTGCTGTTACTTAAAGGGTTAACATCTTAGATAATGACGTGCCTGACCATTGTGTTCGCACACACACTCTCTTCCCAGTAATCTGAAGCTGAGGAGACTTACTTCCAAATGTTATTTTTTTCTCTGAGAATCTACAGGATTTTAAATCATTTGGCTGCTATTGCCTAGATATGAAATACAAAATCAACACTGGAAAAATATTTTAAAATTTAAATAGGATGTAAGGATGAATTGGTGATAATAAATACTCAGTTTTGCTTCTGTGAATTTGATGATACTACCTTGTCCTTCTCCCTCCCAGTCTTTGAAGACAGCTTCTACATTTAGACAAAGGCTTCTAATTTTCTGGCTCTGCTTTGCTTCAAGATCATTTTTTTCTTTGTAAACAGTGGTCTTGGCAGGTAAATCATCCCGTAAGTACAGTCTCCTGAAATGAAGTGGGTTCAGTGTCATCTCTGGGGGCAGCACTAGCCAGTATTTTATTATCTCTTCCAAATCATGACATTCAATGAAGTGTGGAACTGATAAAAGATGAATTTACTTTAAGGTCCAAGAGAGAAAACATAACAGAAAATGAGAAGTTTCATCATAAATGCATCAACGAAGTTGCCCAGGGAGACTTGGTGATGGTGAAACTATCTCATAGCCACAGAAATTGCATCTCACCTTATTCATGACTGACACTCTAATGGGATCTCAGACTATCTCAGCATACGTCTGTTCCAGCTTCATTTTCTCTTTCGGGTACAAAGTAGTGTTTCTGGTTTGACCCATTGTCTCAAACTAGGTAGAGAGTTTCTTTGGCATTGGCCCAAAGGACAATAGGGAAGTGATCTAGCTAAAATTACATATTGATCTCCCCTTCAACCATCATCTTTTCCACTTAAATTATCCTGCTTTTCCCTAAGGGATGACTGTGAGTTTTCAAAACATGCTCAACCTAGCTTCTTTGGTGATAATTTTTTCTCTTACGGCCTTCTGATTTAGATTCTGATATATTTAAATAGCTGTTATTTTCACAAAAGAATAACAATTTTAGAGCAGTATAAGCATAGACTATTAGGTAAAAAATAATTCTGGAAGCAGGGTAAATTAAATATTTGCTGATGTAAATCTAGGAAAAATTTCACTACCATGGGAAAATTGCATTTTCTTTCTTCTTAATTCTTTTTGCCTAGCATGGTTTCCTTTCTATCACTTTTCCATATTTCTGAAAAATTCTCCTTCTTTAATAATGTTTATTAATTTTTAAGCCTCTTGAGGTAGGAAGAAATGTTTATGCTTGTTTTCTTGTTTAACTTCAGATGCATAGACTTGAATTAACCATGGCACAGTTTGGTTCATGGCTCAGTTTCATTAGTCCACGAAAGGTCCTTCCCTTATTGATACAGTAGGTGTTCAATGAATAGTGTGCACCAATTGATTGAAGTCTTACTATTTCAGAAACTTCTTCAATGTGGCATATGGGTAAGAGGATTGAAAATTGATCAGAATTATTTCCTTTAGCACACATAGGAGAGGTTTTTGACAGTTTCTTAGTCAAAACTGGCTTCTAACATGAGAACTCTGTGTCTTTTTTTAAATTTTATTTTATATAAGTATGAATGTTAAAAGACATATCACTGAGATCCAGGTATGAACCGTAAAGGGCATATGGTTCAACTTTTGCAGTTTTATAATAAATTTACTAACTACTTTATGTATTATTATAAATAAATGCCTGATCTGGTGAACCCCGTTAACCTGTTCTAGTCAACATTCAAATGTTTGAAAAATGTACAATCAGGAAGTTTCATCCTTCACAGATATCTGTCTTAACGGGGTTCAATTCTGGATTCAACAAGTTGAATAGACAATTACTAAATCTTGTTTGATTGTATGCTTGATGTTTCACCATTCACTGACTAAGCAAGCTCTTGCAATCAAGGTTAGAAGGCAGTTTTAAGTGTCACTCAGGGAATAAACCAGTGCATGATGTGAGGTTTGCTATGAAGAGACAACATACATATCAGGCTCAAGTGGTACAGTGTTAATTTACAGCAAGAGGAGAGAAAGACAACACAATCTAGCCCTTTGCAATGTGTTGGTACTCCATGGCCAGTGGGTCCACTTTGCAGCCAGCCAGCTCAGGCAAGATAGCTGTCCACACCCCACTTTCTGCTGCAGGAAAGGTGCCGTCATCCCTCCTCTGTGGTGTCTGAAATACAGAAAGCAGAAGAACCTGAGGACTATTGGCACATGTACTTAATAGAACATGAAATGCACACTAAGTCTGAAACTGGGAAAAGCACTTCCACAGGAGGTGATAAACCCAGCACGGGCTGTAATGACTCACCTTGGTGAGGAAATGTTCTAGGCCCAAGGTCTATTCTTATGTGGCTGAGTGGGGGTTGAAAGAGTCGGCATGTATGAGACTACATTTCCCAACACTTAATAACAATTAAATGTTTTTATTGTAAACAGATTCACTCATATATAATTTGGGGAAAAAAAATACTCCCTTGGCAGTGCTGTTGACTTGACTGGCATACAGGTTTCTAGAACAGTGTTTCTTCTATGTGTTTAACTATGGTAATAAGTATAAAATTAAATAATAAAAACTGGAAACAACACTTTCCATTATTAAGTGCAGTGCCCTCTAACATTTTTTGGTATGCTTCTATTTTATTATAGTGGAAAATCAACCCATTTAATTGATTTCATTGAGTTCAAACTACTACTGAAAAAATGCTAGTTTAGGAATTGGTCCATTCTGAAACAATAAAGTTTACAAGAGCTTTCAGGGCTTTGAAGAACAGTGGGGATGGGTGACAAAACACATTTTCCCATGTGTTTTGAGTTCCATGTAATTTTTTTCTCTTTATCTAAATGGCTGAAGCAAGATCTTTGGGCATGTTGTTTGCTCTGCTCAGGATGCGATCCTCCATGCCATTCTCCTGCTTCTCTCTGTATATAGTTAATTTTTAAAAAAAGATTTTATTTATTTTTAGAGAGAAGGGAAGGGAGGGAAAAGTAGAGGGAGAGAAATGTCAATGTGTGATTGCTTCTCATGCACCCTCTACTGGGGACCTGTACGGACCTGGCCCATAACCCAGGTATATGCCCTGACTGGGAATCGAACCAGTGACCCTTTAGTTTGCAGCCTGTGCTCAATCCACTGAGCTACACCAGCCAGGGCTACATAGTTTAATTTTTAATTCCTTTAAATCTCATCAGAATTGTCACATTCCCAAGTCTGTCATGACTCTTCCAAGAATAAATCATGTCCAATTCTACTAGGCTCTTATAATGTGTCTTTCCCAATAGTCTTCACAGTACTATGTTCACTTTGGCTCACCAGTCATAACCTACTGACTAGTTCCAGATCTTTTAACTTTCTACCTGGATCACAGTTGTTTTTGTACAGGAACACATATTTTCCTCTTTCATATCTTTATCCATCAGATTTGGTAGTGACTTGCATGTAAATATCTTGTGGATAGTGACTATATAATAAATGTATGTTGATTTTATTTTCAGGAGATATACACATACACACACATCACTAATGTAATAAGACCTGTGGAGAAGGGTATATTTCTAGCATAACATTAGAGAAAATTTACATAGTTATTATAGTTGTGTTTATTGATTTCCATCTTTTAGAATCAATCTAATAAGAAACATAAAAAATATGTGTCAGCATTAATGTGCTTATGTTACCAAGTGTGTTCAAGAGTTCCTGTGGAAAGTAACTGTAATAAAAAATGTGTTTTAGTATGTTATTTATAGTTTATCATTAACTAATCAAAAGCTAAAAATAACAATATTACCATCCAACACTGGGAAGAGGTACAGGGGAGGAGGGAGCAAGGTAAAGGAACTCCATTCCTCCATTTTATAATGATAGCAGTCAGTAGATAGTATTTAAAATTAGTAAGTCAAAATAATAAAAAGAAACCAACTTCATATTTAGACTTATAGAGATAACCAGTAAAACCTCTAGAAACAGAAAAAGAGATTATCTTTGACGAGTGTAACTGCAGAAGGGGAGGAATTGCAGGAGAGACTGTTGCTTTTCATCATGGATCTTTGGTACTAACAAGGCAAAAACCTAGGAGAGACGTTATACAGAATTCTACTTTATGATTCAACTCCCTTAAAGCTGTTTCTGGGGCCCATGCATTTTGCCTCAACTCTGGCTTTTCTTCAGCATCTTACTATGAACTGATTATAATGATTTCTTTTAAAGCACATATTGAATTGCCATGATGGAGCATATTCAGGCCTTCACACTAGAACACTGTTATGGGTGGAAATCTTGGTCCCTCTAAAATTGGCATCCACATATTATACTAGCATTTAAAATTTCTATGCAAACAAAAAAGTCTTAATACTTCCCAAAGTTTCTTATAAGCAGCAACATTATGAAACCTAGTTAGAAGTTCATTATGGTTCCTTCCAAAGAAACAGAATATATTCTTCACTGATATGGCTCTGTTCAGACACAAACAGATGTTTAGACACTTTAAAATGGTTTAGACACTTCAGTAGGTTAAATGGAGATCAGTTTTTTTTTGCTATCAATTCCTAGAAGCTACAGAGAAGTTAGTGGTCTCTTCTGTAAAAAATGTTTTATCACTAGTCTTTATTACTTAGAACAGTTTTAGATGCACTGTAGAACTGAGCAGAAGTGAAGTCTGGTTTCCAGTTCCACATGTAACAAGATTGGGATTTGCTACTCCATGCTAACAAGTAAAAATCTGAACAGAGAGAAGAAAACAACTGCCCTAGGAATCATGAGAGGTGAGGGTGAGCCCCTGCTCCAAGGCTGGAGAGACAGACCAGCAAATACAAGGACTGGCGCCTGACCGGGTCAGACTCACAGGAGGAAACTGACATGAGTACCAGTGCCGAGTGGGAAACTCTGAACTATAATCAATGAATTGCTGCAAGCTCAGTGTGGACAATTCTGAGTTAAAAACTCCAGGGAGCCCAGTCACAAGGGAGGTCCACATTTTTGCCAGTTTTACTTCAAGAAGTTCCACCAAGTTCTCACAACAAATACTGAGGAGAAAAATCTTCTCATCCTTCTGGCAAGGGGAGGTAAAAAGAACAATTTTTGAAATGTACCTGTACACTTTGTTGTTCCTTTAATTTTTTTCCTTTCTATTTAATTTACTGGGGTGACACTGGTTAACAAAATTATACAGTTTTCAGGTGTATGATTCTATAGCACATCATCTGTACACTGTATTGTGTATTCACCACCCCAAGTTAAGTATCCTTCCATCATCATTTATCCCCCTTTACCACCATCCACCACCCCCACCCCTCTGCCCCCGGCAATCACCACACTGTTCTCTGTGTTCATGTGTTTTCTCTCTCTCTTTTTTATTTGCTTGTTCCCTCTACCCACCTACCAAGCTCCCTACCCCTCCCAATTGTCATCCTCTTCTCTATCTACGAGTCTGTGCCTATTTTGCTTGTTAGTTAATTTTGTTCATTAGATTTCACATATAAGTGAAATCATATGGTACTTGTCTTTCTCTGACTGGCTTATTTCACTTATTATAATGTTTTCTAGGTCCATCCATGCTGTTTCAAAGGGTAAGATTTCCTTCTTTACTATGGCTGAGTTTTTTTATCCACTCATCTACTGGTGGACAGTTGGACTGCTTCCAAATGTTAGCTATTGTAAATAATGCTGCAATGAACACAGGGGTGCATGTATTCTTTCAAATCAGTGTTTCAGGTTTCCTTGGATAAATTGCCAGAAAAGGAATTCCTAGGTAATAAGGCAGTTCCATTTTTAATTTTTTGAGGTAACTCCATACTGCTTTACACAGTTGTTACACAAATCTGCATTCCCACCAACAGTGTACAAGGGTTCCCCTTTCTCCACATCCTCACCAGCACTTGTTGTTTATTGATTTATTGATGATAGCCATTCTGACAGGTGTGAAGTGATATCTCGTGTTTTTAATTTGCATTTCTCTGATGATTGGTGATATTGAGCATATTTTCATATGTCTAGTGTCCACCTGTATGTCCTCTTTGGAGAGGTCCTTTGCTCATTTTTAAATTGGATTTTTTGTTGTTGAGTTGTATAAGTTCTTTTAAATTTTGGACATTAACCCCTTATCAAATGTATCATTGGTGAATATGTTCTCTCATTCAGTGGGTTTGTTCTTTCATTTTTTTGATGGTTCCCTTTGCTGTGCAAAAACTTTTTGGTTTGATGTAGTCCCATTGTTTATTTTTTTTCTCCTTGCTCGAGGAGATATATGAGAAAAAATATTGCTATAAAAATGTTTGAGATTTTATTGCCTATGTGTTCTTCTAGGATTTTTATGGTTTTGAGTCTAACGTTTAAGTTTTTAATCAATTTTGAGTTTATTCTTGTTTATGGTGTTAGAAAGTGGTTTAATTTCATTTTTCTGCATGTGTCTGTCCAATTTTTCCAACACCATTTCTTGAATAGACTATCTTTAGCCCATTGTACATGCTTAGTTCCTCTGTAGAATATTAATTGACTATGAAGGTGTGGGTTTATTTCTGGGCTCTCTATTCTGTTCCGTTGATCTGTTTTTATGCCAGTACCATGCTTTTTTGGTTGCCATGATCTTGTAATATAGCTTGATATCAGGTAGTGTGATTCCTCCAACTTTGTTCTTCTTTCTCAAAATTGCTATTCAGGGTCTTTTTGGTTCCATATAAATTTTTGGAATATTTGTTCTAGTTTTGTGAAATATCCCATTGGTATTTTGACAGGAATTGCATTGAATCTATGTATTGCTTTGTGTAGTGTGGGCATTTAAATGATGTTAATTCTTCCTTAAACGTGGTATATCCTGCAACTTATTTGTATCCTCTCTAGTTTCTTTCCTCAGTGTCTTATAATTGTATGAGTACAGATCTTCTACTTTCTTGGTTGGGTTTATTCCTAGGTATTTTATTCTTTTTGTAGCAATAGTGAATGGGATTGTTTTCTTCATTTCCCATTCTTTTAATTCATTATTGTTGTATAAAAGTGCAACTGATTTTTAGATATTTATATGTATCTTGCTACTTTACTGAATTCATTTATCAGTTCTAGTAGGTTTTTTGGTGAAATCTTTAGGCTTCTCTCTTTATATATCATGTCATCTGCAAATAATGACAGTTTTACTTCTTCCTTTCGAATTTAGATGCCTTTTATTTTTTCTTTCTTTTTGTCTCATTACTATGGCTAGGACTTTCATATGAGATCTGAAATGAACTATACTATATGAATAATATTGGTGAAACTGGGCATCCTATCTTGTTCCTGACCTAATAGGAAATGCCTATAGTTTTTGCACATTAAGTATTATGTTGACTGTGGGTTTGTCATTTATAGCCTTTATTACATTGAGATGTGTTCCCTCTATTTCCACTTTACAAATATATATTTATTGGTTCCAGAGAGGGAGAGGAAATGAAAGAGGAAGAAATATCAATGTGACAAAAACATTGATTGCTTGATTCTTATAAACGGCCTGACTGGGGACTGAACATGCAACCTAGGCATGTGCCTGGACTGGTATTTAAAACCCTGACCCTTTGGTTTATAGGACAATTCTCCAACCAACTGGGCCACAATGGCCAGGACATCTATTCCCACTTTGCTGAGTCTTTTTGAAATCATAAATGGGTAGGATTTTTATCAAATGCTTTTTCAAATCTATTGACATAATCATGTGGTTTTTATCCTTAATTTTGTTTATGTAATGTATCATGTTTACTGGTTTGTGAATATTGTACCAACCTTTCATCCCTGCCATAAATTCCACTTGATCATGGGGTACAATCTTTTTAATGTTTTGCTGTATCTGGTTTGCTAATATCTTGTTGAGGATTTTAGCATTTATATTTGTCAGGGATATCGATCTATAATTTTCTTTCGTAGTGTCTTTATTTAGTTTTGGAGTTGGGATAATGTGGGCCTTGTTGAATGAGCTTGGGAGTCTTTCTCTTCTTGAATTTTTTGAAACAGTTTGAGGATAGGTATTAGTTTCTCTTTGAATGTTTAGTAGCATTTAGTAGCATTTACTTACATCTGTTCCAGGGCTTTTGTTTGTTTGGAGTTTTATCAGTCTATTCAGGCTTTCTGCCTCTTCTTGATTCAGTTTTGGAAGATTATATGTTTCTAGAAATTTGTCCATTTTACCCAGGTTGTTAAATTTCTTGGTATATAGTTTCTATAGTTGTTCATAGTAATTTCTTAAAATCCTTTGTATTTCTATGGTATCAGTTGTAATTTCTCCTCTTTCATTTCTGATTTTATTTATTTGGGTCTTCTCTCTTATTTTCTTGATGAGTCTGGTTAAAGGCTTATTGATTTTGTGTATCTTTTCAAAGAACCAGATCCTGGAATTATTGAGCCTTTGAATTATTCTTTTAGTCTCTATGTCATTTAATTGTGCTCTGATCTTGGTTATTTCCTTCCTTCTACTCTCTCTGCCCTTTGTTGTTGTTCTTCCAGTTCTTACAGATATAAGAACAAAAACCAGGCTGAGACAGGGAAATATTAAAATTTGAGACAAAAAAAAAAGAAGGGCAGGAGGAAGGCAGTATGGCATAGGAGAGGGGAACAGTAAAATGTGAGGTTTGAAATACCAAAATAATGATGATATAGAGATAAAATTGAAGAAATGCAACAACCACTACCCTATCCACAATTAACAAGCAAAGATTGATAAAGATGGAAAGAGAACAAGGGTATTTTAAGAGTGGGAATAAGAATGTGAGATGACCAATGACAAGAAAAATGGTTTTGAGAGGCTGGGGGGAGGAGGAGGAGTAAGAGTGTAAAATGGAAACAAGTCATAGCCAGAGAGAAAACAAAATTTAAAATGAAAATAGTAAGAGGGAAGAAGAAGGTAAAATGGGATAAGAGAAGGGAGGGGCAAAATATGAGATTTGAAATGAACTATGCTATAAAATCTAGTGACTTCATATGTACAAACATGAAGGATAAAAAATGAGTGCTAAAAAGCTATGCAGGAGAGAAAATATCACAAATCATGGCGAAGACCATGTAGATTTCATTTCAGTAGCATCTAGTCTTTACCATTGTTTTTTCTCTCTGAATCTGCCTATGGTGATGTCAGATGGTATCCCTGTTTGGCCTTAGGCAGCCTGTTTGAGACTTTCAGAGATCTACTGTCTGGCTTTCTTTTTCAGTTGTTAACCCAGTCCCCCTGTAATTAGCAGTCAGATTTAGGCACCACAGGGTGGGGCAGAGTAATTCCTGTAGGTGGTACTATAGCTTCCCCTCATGCTGATGTCACTTGGAGGCAGCTGGTCTGCCTGAGCAAGATGGCTCCTACAACATGGGTGGTGAGTCAGCAGCAGGATCCTGGTGGCTGTTCTCTCAGTTCTCTCCCCAAAGCCACTGTCCCCAGTCTTTCCTCAAGCATCTCTAGTCTACTCTGCCCTCCCTTTCTGAAGCCCAGGGTAAGTGACTGCAAATGACATTTTATGTGTTGGCCCTTTAAAAGGCTCTTGGTGACTCCAGCCATCTGTCCCTGGCAGAGAGAAACCCTGCCACTTTTCATAGCTGGATGTTAGCTGGGGTCTTTTCAGGCTCTGGTGCTGTAGGCTGGGGAGACCAGCTTGGGTTTAGAGCCCATATTTCTCAGGGCGAACTCCTAGGCCACTGAAATATTCCTCTGGCACTTCAGCTGCCACCCGTGGGAACCCAGCTAGCCCTCTGGTGTCTCCTTTGCACTCCCTAACAGTCACGTTGTGCTGAAGGGATTTCTTCAGTCTGTCTGGGGTTATAAGGCTTCTCTCCCACTATTGTTCAGTTGTTTATTCTGGCTGACTTCTCTACAATTTAGTTGTAATTCCAGATTGGTCCTGGGAGGAGGTTTGTGTAGCTTTCACTTACTTCTCCACCATATTGGGTCTCTTAGTGTTAAATTCTGACTGATTTTAAAGAAAGTTTACTTAGAAAATCAGGGAAAGAAACATTAGGTCAGGTATAAGGAATCACTTTTGGCTGGTTTAACAAATTACAAATTTATTTTTCCTCATGTGAAAGATTCCAGAGGTGGCAGTTCAGTGTCCATATAGTACTCTGTCATCCCAGACTCCTTTAATCTTTTTGCTTCCCCACTCTTAATCCATGGTTTCAATCCTTGGGTTCTCAATTTCTATTCTTGGTTTCTAACTTCATTGTTTCATCCTCTTATGAAGTAGCACAAAATCATTATTTTATTTGAGGCAGAAAGAAGGGGGAAGGGAATAAGGACTTCTGCCAGATAAAAGAGAACTTTTGCAGTAATTCCACCAGAGACTTGAGTTTGCATCTTATTTGGTACCCTTTTCTGCAGGGGCAGCTTAAGTTTAGGTATTTTACTGGAAACATTGCTACAGCAATAATATAAGAGCAGGGAAGAAGGGGAAACAGAACTTTTGCAGGCAACTTACCATGTCTGCCCAAAGCTTCATTTATGGCAAAGCTCCTGCTTTCAGTTGTTTACCCTGTGAAGGAGGAGAACAAGATATGGATCTGTAAAATGCCATGGTATGTTCTAGTGAATTGTCTTGCTTATTGACCATAGGTAAAGAACTTTTCTATGCAATACCCATAGTATTATATACTATCATAAATTATTTCAGGGTCATAAAATAGGACTTGTAGAGAGGGAGATGTATCCCTAGAGCATCTTTCTAATCTCATCATCTCTACCCCCCATCAGAGCTCTTGCCGTATAGGTAACAGTGTTAGTTTTCTATTGCTGTTGTAACAAATCACCCCAAATTTAGCGACTTACAACAACCCAAATATACTATCTTACAGTTCTGTAGGTTGGAAGTCTGACACAGCTCTCCCTGGGTTGCATTCCTTTCTGGAGGCTCAAGGGGAGAATCCTTGACCTTGTCTTTTCCACTTTCAATATTCCTTGACTCAGGACCCCTCCTTGATTTTCAAAGCTGGCACCATTGAGTTTCCATAGCTATTTTTTCATAGTCACATCTTCCTCTACTCAGACTCTCTGCCTCCCTCCACTACTGTTAAGGATCCCGGTGATTACACTGTGCCCACCAGAGAATCTAGCATAACCTTCATATTTTAAGGTCTGTTGAATGTTACCATTATTTTTTTTTTTGTTCCATGAGATGACGAATTTATAGCTTCTGGGTATTAAGAAGTGGACATCTTTTTGGAGGTCATTATTTTGCTTATCATAGTGATGCTTGATAAATTTCTGTAAGTGGTAATTATAAATAGCTTGCACACTGTGTTTTATTTTATCCTTCAACAGTTCTGTAAGGTGGGGAAACTGGGGTTTAAAACTTGGGCTAACTTGCACAAAATCACAGCACCAGGATTTTGCCTACATCTGTATGACATAAGAACCCACACCTTCAAACATTATGCTGTACTCTCCCTCACCCTAATGAGTAAATTTGTGAAGCGTGAGGCAAGCTGGATTCTATGACAGGGTTGCATGGTTTTCATAAAGGCTACTGCTAAATCAAGCTAGGCTGGTGACCTTCTAAAAGTAGGAAATAAAAATTTTATTGTGTTTTATGACTTAGAATATTTCTCATCATGTACCCAAACTTGTACAGGACCTGTTCACAAGAATTATTTGCCTTTTCATCTGTACTTAGTCACACTATATAGACCTGCTAGTTATATTTTAATTAATAGTGTCTTTCCCTTACTTTTTCCTTTTTCAAGCATTGTTATTCTTAGGTACTGGAGGAAGCTAAGACATTTTGAGCATTAAACTATTTTCAATACATTTTGTACTATAAATAAACCTTAATAACCACAAATGATATGAGGGTTTCTGGAAATATTTTCACTCACCTCATCCTCATTTAGTTTAGCATTCACATAGTGCAAAAATTACACTCAATGTAGGTTAAAATATTTAGGGCTGTGAAAACCTGTGTCAGTTCATTATTGTAATTGACCTATTAAAGCACAATATTGAAGAAGTTTATATTATTTTCAGTCTTTTTAATGACATGTTATATTTTGAGCTGCTCACATGTACATGAAAAAATATTTATTTTATAAGTATTCAATGAGAATTTGTTATATTTGAATGTGAAGTAAAATAAAACGTTTGAATAACATTTGAACTTAGCAACATTGAGAAATGAAATTCCACAGGATAGATATGATCTGTTACAACAAAACTTTTTCTGTATTGGATTCAGATGCTTTATTGATACGGTAAATCATTTTATTTAATAATGGAAGTGGTCATCTATGGAAGAGTGCATCCAATATTTGTGGGTTCAGGTAATGTTCTGTCTCGGTTATGTAGAAATCATGCTTCTAGATACTGGTTTCATTTCAGCCCCAAATCCTCTCTTCCTACAAAACATTTAGAATGCTCCGTGATTGTTCTGATAAATTCTATAAACAAGGAATGAATTAGGAAGATCTTCTAAGTAAATTAATATCATGTAATTATCATCTTTCTATGTGATGACATTCTATGAATGAATGGCAAAGATTCATTAGTGTGGTTTTGGGGATTATTTGTTTTAAAGATAGAAGACAGATGTGAGCATAGTGATTAAATTTGTGTTTTTTTTTTGTTTTTTAGCATTCTAGAAAATCTAGAAGCGTATATTTTGAACTTCAATATTTATAATATATATAATCAAAAAATTGTAGGCTTCAGCTTCATTTCTACCACTGCATATGTGGTGTTGCAGAAATGTGGGGTAAGAAGGAATAGAAAAAGAAGACAAAGGGAAGAGAGTTTATTATTAAGTATTTCTCACTGCAGGAATTCTCAGTAAAGTTACCATATAGCAGCAATGTTTACCAACATTCTCCCTATTAAGAATTTTTTTCTTTTAGCCATTTGGCTAGAATTTTCAAGTGGTATTAACACAACAGTCTCATGATATACTTAATAATCAATTTTGAAGTATTATTGTTAGCCCATTTAAATTGTATAGATCCTCAAGTGCAGGGCTATGTCTTATTATTTTTTTATCTGCCAGAGTTTATCCCAGTGCTTGCATGTTGGCAGTATTCAATATATGTTTTTGAATGAAGGAATGTATACATGAAATCATAATTATTTTGGTCTTTTTGTTACATGAAATGTTTTATTTATTATTGTTGAGCTATGTTAACTCATTTATAAATTGGAACCTGGATTAGATTGTCTCTAAGGCCCCTTCTAGTGTCAACATTTTGTGTCTCTGTGATCCTTTTGTTCATTGGTTGTGGTAGGTGATGGGGCCTTACTTCCCTTACTTCTCCCTCAATCGTTACTTCTGCCTGGTGGCAGAGAAGACAGACACTCCAGAGTAATAGGGTCTCTTCATCTTCGCAGGTTACTCCTGATCCCAATGATTGATGATGATGGTGGGAGGTAGACTTTAGTGGATGGCAAAGGTTTCTAGCATCTTCTACTTTCCTAACTCCATGTTGTTTTGGATTCTCAACCTGACATTCTTAGGACATTTTCTTTCCCTGCTGAGCTTTCTAGAGGTGGTAGAATGTTGAATGGCCCTTTCAACAAGCAGCTTTGTTAGGGGTTTTATTCTAAGCTACCTAGAGCTCTCCTATTGTGGCCTGAGTCTTCAGGTTTACTGACCTGAAGGTTTATTTTGTAGGGTTGCCATAGGTTTTAGTTTGCCTGGGACAGTTTCAGTTAATGCTTGATGTAATGGTTAATAGTGCCCCTTTCACTCTCAGAAGTGCCTTGGTTTGGAGAATAAATTAGAGGGTTCTTATTAGCTTGGCTGTTTTACTCCTGAAAAGTTCTCCTTGTATTGAGGTGTACCATTCTGGGCAGTGAGGAGTCTTAGATATTGGCAACAGTCCTATATTCCTCCTCCACTACCTCTTGTGAGACCTCTGGCATGGAGGGAAACTGAGTTTACTCACTTTACCCAGTTTCTTGGAAAAAAAGAGTCAATTGAATTCTTCTGGGTTAAAAATTTGAACTTTTTCTTTCAAGAGCTACTAAGATAGAGCAAAATAATAATAGTAATAACATATTAACTAATCACACCCTTTATGTCCAATCATCTATGAATGGATGCTAGATTGCTTCCATATCTTGCCTATTGTAAATAATGCTGCAACGAGCATAGGGATGAATATATGTTTTTGAATTAGTGTTTTGGACTTTAGATAAATACCCAGAAGTGGGATTGCTGGGTCATGTGATAGTTCTGGTTTTAATTTTGTGAAGAACCTCCATACTGTTTTCCATAGTGGCTGTACCAATTGGTGGCAATCCCCCTAATAGTACATGAAGGTTTCCTTTTCTTCACATCTTCACCAACACTTGTTGTTTTTTGATTTATTGATAATTATTCAAAGTGAAATAAACCACACAGAATAAGAAAAATAACATATGATTTTCTCATGTACAGAATCTCAGAAACAAAATGATTGAACAAACAAAACAGAAACAGACTCATAGATACAGAGAACAGACAGATGGTTGTCAGATGGGGGGTGGCTTGGGAGATTGAGTGAAAAAGGTGAAAGGGTTAAGAAGTACAAAGTGACAGTTACAAAACAGGGGGATGTAAAGTACGGTATAGGGAATAAAGGCAATAATATTGTAATAACTATGTGTGGTGCCAAGTGGGTACCAGCTCATAAAGAGAGTCTGAGATCATGGAGGTGAAGTAGTGTGAACCATCAGCTATTCAGCCTTCCATGACATGCATTTTATTGTATTCTTATTTTTTCATGATTTTATTTGTTTAAATTATATTTTGATTCAGTTGTCCTAAATTTTCCCCCTATGCCAACCTGCATGCAGCACCCCCCACTCCCTCAGGCAGCCTCCCCACCATTATTCATTCTATGGGTCATGGTATAAGTTCTTTGGCTACTCCATGTCCTACACTGTACTTTACATCCCCATGGCTATTCTATAACTACCTATTTGTATTTCTTAATCCCCTCACATATTCCCCCATTCCCCCACAGTTTCCTCCCATCCGGCAACCATCAAAACTCTGTTTGTATCCATGATTCTTCCCCTATTCTTCTTGTTTGCTTAGTTCGTCTTTTAGATTCAATTGTTGATAGACTTGTGTTTTTTCCATTTTATTGTTCACAGTTTTGATTTTTTTTTCTTCAATAAGTCCCTTTAACATTTCATATAATAATGGTTTGGTGATGATGAACACCTTTAGTTTTTTCTTGTCTGGGAAGCTATTTATCTGCCCCTCAATTCTAAATGATAGCTTTGCTGGGTAGAGAAATATTGGCTGTAGGTCCCCGCTTTTCATGACTTTGAATATTTCTTGCCAATCCCTTCTAGCTTGCAATGTCTGTTTTGAGAAATCAGTTGACAGTATTATGAGAACTCTGCTGAAGGTAACTAACTTCATTTCCCTTGCTGCTTTTAAGATTCTCTCTTTATCTTCAACCTTTGTCATTTTCATTATGATGTGTCTTGTAGTAGGCCTCTTTACATCCATTTTGTTTGGGACTCTCTGTGCTTCCTGGACTTGCATATTTATTTTCTTCACCAAATTAGGGAAGTCCTGTTTCATTATTTTTTTAAACAGATTTCGAATTTCTTGCTATTCCTCTTGTTCTTCTGGTAGTGCTATGGTGCGAATGTTGGACCTCTTGGAGTAGTCCCAGAGGCTCCTTACACTACCCATTTTTTTTGGAGGGGGGATTCTTTTTCTCCTTTTGTTCTGACTGGTTGTTTTATGTTCCCTTATGTTTCAAATCATTGATTTGATTCTTGGCTTCTTCCACTCTACTGTTGTTTCCCTGTGATTTGTCATTTATTTCAGTTGGTGTACCCTTCATTTCTGACTGGATCTTTTTTATGCTGTTGAGGTCCTCACAAAGCTCCTTGAGCATCCTTACAACCAGTGTTTTGAACTCTGCATCTGATAGATCATTTATCTCCATTGTGTTTAGCTCTTTTTCTGGAGTTTTGATCTGTTCTTTTGATTGGGCCATTTTCTTTCTCTCCTTGTTTTGGCAGCCTCCTTATATTTGTTTCTATGTATTAGGTAGAGCTATTTGACTCCATGTATTGGTAGTGTGGCCTAATGTAGTTTGGTGTCCTGTCAGGTCTGGTGGCACAGCCTCCCCTATCACACAAACTAACTGGGTACACAAATGCTCCTTTCAAGTGGGCTAAGTACACCTCCTTTTGTAGTTGAGCCTTGGTTGCTGTTGGCAGGTCAATGGGAGGGACTTACCCAGGCCAGTCAGCTATAAAGATTGGCTGTGACAATTTAGCACTAACCTCTGCCCTCCATGGAGGATCAGCTGTGCAGGGAGAGGGTGATGGTGCTCCAGTGTGGTCTGTAGCTGGTCACTGGGTGCACTGGTCCTGGGGTTCCCAGGTGGTACAGGCCAAGGTCAACCTCTACTTGTGTTTTGCCTGGGGTCACTCTGCCTAAGCTATAAAGCAATCTGAGGTAGTCACTATTTGTGCTGGCTTTGGAGATTCCTGGGCAAAGCCAAGCTGTGAATCTAGGCTGGCTGCTATTATTGTAGGGCCTGGGGCCACTTAGCAAGAGGTAGAGGGGCTAGGGACTCCATGAAGCTGGCTGTTGCTTGTTTGAGAGGATTTAGGAAGTTGTGAAGCATTAGCCAAGACCAGCCATTCATATGGAAAAGATGTTTGGGTGGGGCCTATAAATTGGGTGGGGAGTAGGCTTCGGGATCTCCAAGGAGGGTCAAACTATTAGCCAGGTTGATGGAGTCTCAGACACAAAAGCTGTTTGCTGGCTCTGTGGGGGGAGGGTTTAGAAAAGGGACAATGACCTCTGCTCACCTTGATTCCAGACAGTTCAGTTTCTCTCTATATACATCTGGTCCTTTCAAGCAGCTACCCCAGTGCTGGAGCTCAAAGGGAGTGAGATTGAGTAGGTCAGTCTGTGTGTGGGTTCTTTAAGAGTAACTGCTTGGGACTTCTGAAGTTTCTTCTACTGGCTCAATCCCCACTGGATTTTGCAGCCAGAAGTTATGGGGACTTATCTTTCTGGAACTGGAACCCTGGGCTGGGGGGCCTGGTGTGGGTTTGGGACTCCTTACTCCTGAGATATCCCTTCCGAATTTCTATCCACCACACCTGGGTGAGGGTCCAGCATATTCTGCATCTGAGCCCCTCCTACCAGTCAGGATGGGTGTGGTTTCTTTAATTCTGCAGTTGTCAGACTTCCATTCAACTCAATTTCTGATGGTTCTGAGTGAAGATTGCTCTATATTTTAGTTGTAATTTTGATGTAGATGTGCAAAGAGGTGAGCCATGTCTGCCTATGCTGCCATCTTTGTATTTTTAATATTATTTCACAACCTTTATTTCTGTAGAAGACTTTTACCTTAAAAACAGGTATAGATAGAATTGAAAGTAAAAAGCAGTTTAATCAATCTCCAGGTAGCTTTTTTACTCTCTTCTTTTACTCCTTCAGTATATAGAACATAAAAGAGAGTGAGGTGGGCAAGAAAGTAGAATATATGATTTCATTGTTGCTGCCTTGCTTATGCTGTGTCACAAGCAAACTGTACCTTCATTCAGACAGAAGCGAGAGATAATCAGCTTTGGGTACACTGCTCTGGGTTCTATTTTGGAAGATCAACACCTGGTGGGATACTGTTTGTAGCCAAGAACAGGGGCTGGCGGGCTGGGAGATGTCCCTGACTTTGCTCATTATTAGAGATCCTTCTTGGAAGCTTTTATCCATTCAACTAGGTATAGCCTGGTGGCATTAATGGCAGAAACTTGGTCCCTCAGTGCCAGCAGACCTGCCCTTCACCCAAGAGAAGGATCTGGTTTCCCCTCTCCTCCCTTCCATCTGCCTTTTTTCTACTCTTAGTACCTTAGGTTCTATAGGTAATTTTCTGCAGCACATTCTCTCAGAATGTAATTTACTTTTAGACTTCAGAAGATTTTTAGCTTATATTCTGTCTGCGCATCCTAAATGGTTTTCAGACATGCATTTATATTCATGTAAGTATTTGGACTGTTAAAAACCACCCATTTATTCACACAGTAAATTTTTATGGAGTTTTCACTTATTTGCCATGACTTTACTACTGCTAGAATGCAGCAGGGAACAAAAAAGCCCTCATGGAGCCTGGATTCATGGGAGGGGAGAAGTGAAGAATGATGTAATAAACAATAAATATAACAAATAAGCAAAATGTATAGTGTATTAGAAGTGGGTAAATGCTATATTAAGGAGAGAAATTAGATCAGGGTACAGATTAGGGTATGTGTGTGGAGGGGTGCGGTGGGACAGCAGAGGACAGAAGACAATTGTTGTTGTCATTAAAGTGATCTGGAGAGGCTCATAAGCAAGGTGAGGTTTGAGCAGACTGACCGAAATGATGTGAGAGAACTGGCCAAGCAGTTATCTCCCAAAAGAATATTCAGCAGAGGGAAGAGCAGCAGCAGTGAAGCTTGGAAGCAGAAACATGCCTGGTGTGTTCAAAAAGCAGCAAGGAGGCCAGGACGCTGGAATGCAGTAAGTGAAAAGGAGAACAATAGTAGAAGTCAGAGAGGTAACAGGGGCCAGTCATTTAGCGGCTTGCAGGCCATCACAAGGACTTTGGCTGTTATTGTGAGTGTAGCAATAGGCCATTTCAGGATTTGTAGTGTAAGAGTATCATAATGTAACTTATGCTTAAAAGGATCACTTTGACTTTGTGTTGAAAATAGACCATGAATGGTAGGTGGAAGAGTCAGGACAAAAGCAGAAAGATCGGTAAGGTCTCCCGGCAAGATGATGGTGGGTTGGACTAAAGTGGTAGCAGAGTAGTCAGATTCTTTGGTTTTATCCTGAAGCCTTTAGATCGGATGTGTGGTGTGAGGACAGAGAAAAGTCAGGGATAACCATAAGGTTTTTGGCTTAAATATTTGGAGTATTAGAGTTTCCAACACAGTTCAGTACTTTATAAATAGTAACTTAATTAATTTATAATATGCAAGTATTCTCATTAATGCTTTTCCTATAATATTTCTGAAATGGAAATTGGGTCCAAATGCAAAGGGTGGGCAACAGGCAAAGTAAATTTCTGTCTTAGTAAAGATTGTCTTGATAACGTCTTAGTACTTCACCTCTGTAAAAATGCACACTCAGATGTAGGGACCGTGAATTTTTCCTCTTGCATTTTTGGTACCTATCACAGTTCCTGCCAAAAACCTTATTTCATCAAATCTATTGTTATTGATTTAAAGATGAAACATTATTTTATGTACTATCAGCAAATGCTACCACTTATTAGGTGAGATATTACTTTAATTGGAATTATAATTTAATTTTGTTGACATGATATTTATTAAAGAGCTATTTTGGACTATTAGATACATTGTCTTTAGGGGCATTTCTTGGCATGTGAAGGCAATGCTTTTCATATATATATATATAGTATATATGTATACTATAAAAAATTTAATACAGCTTCATCTACTTGTCATCATCCTTCCTTTGCTGTTAAAAAGCATTTGGTAATACTTTCTAAAAAAATAATTTTAATCATTCTCCCAGCCATAAATATGTGCTTCATTAATATTAAATGTACGCCCTGGCACACAGATTTCTTTTCTGCATGTATAATAACATTAATTTTAATGGTGGATCATAGTTTAATCTTTTTGAAAGTATTTTAAACAACAATTGAACTCTACAAATATAGTATTAACAGTGCACATAACTGAATTGAAGAGATGAAAATATGAGGAATTATGGCTACATTCCATGCTGACTTTGAAAACTATTATTACAGCTGCCCCCTGGCCAACAGTGATTCCAGGACGTCATTTATTGTAAGAAATGTTCTGATACCTGTGTTGTTAAAACGTGAAAAATGCTCACCTTAAAACCAATTAAATATGGTAGTAAATACCCAACAAATGTGTAAGTGCCGGAAGTGTGACTCTCCCACCCTGACGCCCCACATGTGTTCCTGTTTCCAGGCTGCACTGTGTTTTGACTGTGTTATGAAGTCTTCAATGCATGATTTCTATTTTCTCTTTTTTTGGTGCCCAGAATTCCTTCTTATGGGAAACTATTTCTTTCACCTATGTTCTGTCCCTGTGGTGGGCTGGGCTGGGCTAGGTTTCAATGCCCTCTCTCCCCTCAAATGGGGCAAGGGGAGCATGTGCATTTACTCCTTGGGACCTCCTCCATCAGGCCGTGGTGAGTGGTTCACATGATCTGAGTCAGGTCGGACCCCCCTTACCGTGCCCCTGGCCATCAGGTCAGGAAACAAGGATTCTTGTTTCTGGGGGTCACCTTGTTATCACAGGGATTGTCTACCTGAGGATGATGTCTGTAAAGAAGAAACCAGAATTGAGATGAAGACAAAATTCTCTGGCAAACTGATCACCTCTCTCACCATAGTTGAAGCTAGATTTATTTTTTAAGTTTTCAGTTATATGGCCAGTATTTTTTTTCTTAAGGTAGACTGAGTTCATTTGGTTTATTGGTTTAAAATGGAAAATGCCCTTACTACTACAGAAACATTTTTGTGTCTGCTGCTAGCAGCCATCTTTGCAGTAAACACCCCCTGCAGAGCACAGGCTGACCTTCAGTTACCATCTTCATTGCGTCTGACTCTAGGAGATGGACTTCTTACTCTCACCCTTAGCCTCCTTTTCTCTGAATTATTGCATTAATCCAAATTGATTTTATAGTTAATTGTTGAAACCAGAGGTGTAGGTTAGGATCTTCACTTCTAGGCCAGGTGCTCAGCTCAGCTTCGGTTATGGAGGGTACATGGCAGCTTCTTGCGCTCACATGCTTTTGACAGACTCTGACTCCCACTTTTGACAGAAGTCAACTTATACTGTTTGTTTCAAAGCCTAAATACTGCTTGTGCCTCCCACAAAGCTCTCGCCACTTGTGGTGTTGCACACCTCAAACCCTCAGTTCACATGCGCAGCATACAGGCCTATGATGCTCCTAAATTTATTCAAAGGTTAAAACTGTTCCAGGTCAGGTTATCAACTCCAGCTATTTTCCAAAAATTTCTTTGGTGACTCAGATATTCTCAGTGCAGAGATTCAAACTCACCCACCATTTCCTAATTAGGTTGCTATATCACGTATGGCAGTATTTTATTGTGTAGATAAAGAGAAATTTTAGCACTAGACAAACCTGGGTTCAAGTCTTTGTTCTGGCCTTTTTTGTTCTATAGCCCTGGGTAAATTGTTTTAATTTTCCAAGCCTTAATTTGTAAAATGGGTATGGAAAAATTGTTCCTAGCTGAAATAATTATAGCGAAATTTAAATGTATCTCTATATTGATCTATACCTTATCTATTTATCTGAATTTATCATATCTGACACTTAGCAAGTTCTCATAAATTGTAGCTATCATTAAAAATTGCATATCATATTTCTGAGAGGCTAATGTCTTTTTAGATTGAATTTTATATCACACATCTTTAATTATTCTTATTATTTTTCTTATTCTTTCACATATGCACAATGCCAAAACATTCATACTTAATCTAAGGCAGCAATGTTGGGTCCTTGTAAAACAAAAATCCTTTTAATACTGCAGGTAAGTTCACATACTTTGCCTTAAAATAAAAACATAAAACTCTGAAAGTAGACTCAGAATGGTAGTGGAATTTATTACCTAAAAGACAGAGCTTGGCCAGGTTCTTCCATCTCTTATAGGTTCAATACATCTCTCCAGAATTCTTAGCTGCAGATAAAATAATCCTGTATGATTCATATGACCCCGGCTTAAGAAATCTCTGGGAGGGTAGGTCTATATCAGTTCTTTATCTTAGGCCTTTTGGTGGCAGTAGCTCTGTGTCCAAAAAGATGTGAAGTAAGGAATAAAGAGTTTTAATTTGCTCAGTTACTTCCTCAATATGTAGTGATATTTGCTGAGCTCTACTATTTAGGGATTAAAAATAATAGTCTTCTTAGTACTTGAGAAAAGTGCTAGATTGATTGCCAGGAAGCTTATGTCCTCTTAATGTATTATAATTAACTAAATTCAGTCTCTTCTTTGCCAACTTCTTTTACCTATCAGAATTACACAGCCTTAGGAAAACTGCTGTCAAATATGAAAAGTCAATCCTTGCATTTCTTAATACTATAGAAGAGAAAAAAAGGGTGATTAAAGATTTAGACCTATGGTAAAATTATTAAGAATTATTTATTATAGAGCTTGGTTCTTAACCTTTATGGGTCATAGACCCCTTAGAAAAATTTATGAAAGCTTTAGATACTCTCCATGAAAATACACAAAGGTAAAAAATTCTGTACCTAATTTTCAAGATATTTTGAATCATTCGAAGCTTATCCAAGTTATGAATCTTTCTTAAAATCATAGAATATTAGAAAAGTGCAGGACGTTAGAGTCTAGTTAGATCAATCTCCAGCTTCATGTGGGGTGTTTCAAACTCAGCACTCTGACGTTTGAGCTGGGTACTTCTTTGTTGTGTGGGACTGCTCCATGTATTGTGGGATGTTTAGCAGCACCACTTGCCTCTACTCACTGGATGCTTGAGTAAGGGTGGTGGCAGCCAGGATAATTAAAAATGTCCCCTAGAGGACACAATCAATTGAGATCCACTAGTCTAACTTAAAAATCACTTCCATTTTCATAGCAAGTGTCTGGTCCCTAAGGGCATATATTCATTAACTCCAAGTTGACACAACTCTTTTAATTTGAATCTTCAGGAAGTAGAAGTTGAGATCAGTTCTTGAGGGCAGGTAGTTTATTTGGGAGGCGATCCTTAAAAGTACAAGGGAGAGTGGAGGAAAAAAATGAGACATACACAGGGGAAAGACAATGTAGTTGGAATGAATGAGACATGCAGGGCTCAGTTACAATGGGAGTTCTCTGAGAGACAGTAGAGAACATAACTTAGAGTTGTTCCACTAAGGGGAGGAGCTGAGGTATTTATTCTTTTTCTCTTCAGCTTCATTGGTTGAGATTGCTCCAGCTCTTCCAGACTGCCTTGAAGGTGGGCTGTGCTAGCTCACCTGCAGGGTAGCAGAGTAGAGGATATTTAAAATGGACAGCTATCAGTTTGCAGAGGAATTGTCTATGGAATTTGGAGGTAGGCCAAAGGGATATGGGAGGTAGGCCAATAATATCTGCACAACATTCCATTTTAGGTTTCAATTATTAAAACACTGTGTCTAAACTGACATTTTCTTTTATATCACTAGGACCTGACCTCTTACCTAATTTTCTATAGCAGAGTTTGCCATAGTTGGCTATAGGTTGAATTCACTCTACTGCCTATTTTTTCATGGCCAGTGAGTTAAAAATATTTTTTCAAATTTTAAATTTTTGAAAAAAAAGGAAAAAAAGAACAGTATTTGTGGCATGTGGAAATTATATTAGATTTAAATTTGAGGTTCCATAAGTAATGTTTTATTGAACACAGCTACATAAATTAATTTATATGTTATCTTTTATATTTATGTGCTTTCTTATTACAATGGTAAGTTGAGTGGTTGCAAGAGACTACAAGACCTAAAATATTTATTTCTAGGTGGCATATTAAAAAAAAAGTTGACCCAACCTTTGCCTTACATGGCCAACCCCTGATTAATAGCAACAACCAATGAAACTATTTCCTCTTCCAAATGACAGTCTGAAAACATTTCAAGATGTTTCTCATGTTTCCCTTCCTTCCTTGTCTTTTTTTTCCTTTTCCAAGATGACCTTCCAAATGTCTTTACATGTTTATCATATAGCATTATTGAAGATCCTTTATTTTCTTGGTCACTTTCCTCTAGAATCATTCCATGTAATCAATGCTTCTTTCAAAATAGACCATATTTTTATAATATATGATTTGGACAGTCAAAAGAATAGTATAGTGCCCCCTGTGCTGGGTATTCTAGTTTCTAAACAGAGCTTGACTTCATTAGATTTTTGGAAGCTCATTACAATGTCAGTTCATAATAAATGTTGAATCAACTAAGATGCATTTTCACATAAACTGATGCGCAGTGCAGGTGCATTATTTCTTGACATTAAGGGTTCCTCCCTTTTAACTATTAGATTTCTTTTCTTTGTGTAAAGTTTAACTATTAATAAAATAATTTTAAAGATATCATTTATTGACTTTATTTGTTAAAATTTAATATTCATTTTTATACACAAAAATCTTTGTGTTTATATTCAGGAGACTCTGCTTTGGGACCTAGTTCATTCCTGCAAAACAGTCTCAGTATGGAATTACTAGAGATCAAGCTTAAATATCTATATCATTACATTACAAAGTGTGGATCTTTTCGGCAGATAAAACAACTGTTCACTCTTTGTAGTAGTATTATGCAACCACACTGTTGTCATGGCCTCATGGTAGGTGTACAGTAATGTACTTCTCTGCTTTTTGACTTTGAGGTTGGTCATGTGACTGGCTTTGACAAATGGGGTAGGAGCAGACAAGGAATGCACTTGCGTGGCTAGGTCTAGTCTCAGGGAGATTCTGGTAACTATCATGAATAAAAGAACCCAGCTCCAGGAAATATTGACCTACTTCTAGAACCAGAGTCTAATAAAGGAAAGTTCCTTTAAAGAGAGGGCAATATTTGCCCAATAATTTCAAAATTTTTAGTGATACCTGTGCCTACCATTCTTATCTTTTTCAAATAAAAGTGTTTATTTCAGTTATTCTGTCCTCTGTCAAACATTGTGGAACTTGTCTTTTTACTTTCTAGATCTACGGGCCAAGAGTGGCCACATTAGGACCTGAGGTAGATTAGAACTTCAGCTTGATGCTCTGTCTGAGTGAATTTTGGGGTGTTTTGGGACAGGGGTGAAAATATTTTGCTTTTGATAGGGATGTGAATAATTACAACCAATAAGGTGAATTGTGGCAGATTAAATTAGTTTTCCTTTTTTTTTTTTACTTTCCTATAGTAATGCTATCATGGCCTAATGCAATGATAGGCTAACTATGGTCAGTGGGCCACATCTAGCTACAGCTTCTTTTTGAAAGGTCCTCTGTGAATAATAGCTTTTATATTTTTGAAGAGTTTTAAAAAAGAAAAACTTACAAAAGAAATGTATGTAGCCTATACAAGTGAAAATATTTCTATCTGACCCCTTATAGAAAAAGTTTACCTAATGACAGACTTTTGCCCAAAGCCGTGCTGTACTTTGGGGCCACGCCGTATGAGTTACTTTGGCCAGTGAGGTATTAACGGATGTGATGTGAGCAAAGACTTGAAAGCTGTTTATGAGTTTGTGTTTGGTTCCTGGAAGTCCCACACCAACCTCAGATTTTAAAAATTTTCAAGTGTGAAATACAACACCAATGCAAAAAAATGCACAAAACAAAAATGTATAGCTCAGTGATTCATTACAAAGCAAACAGCTGTGTAACTATCATTCAGATTAAGAAATGAATATTGCCACTACTTTACAAGTTAATTGTGCCTCCTCTCTTCCCCCAGAGGCGATCCCTATCTGATACATGTGTCCTCTGACTTTCCAATGGCAAATATCAGTATTTTCCCCTTCTTCTTGGACAGCGCATGGACCTTAGAACTCTTTTATTCAATGTAGTGCCTCTAGACTCAGATACCACTTTTGTCTTTTTTCTCTGTATTTTTTAAGCTTGAGATATTTTGTTTTACATTTAATATTCATTTAATTTACTGACATCCTTATACTTTTTATTAATTTTTTTTCTTTCCATGTATCTGAGCTGCTTTCTAAGTTAATTTTCCTTTTGATGTTAAGTACATGTATTAGTGCAGGTCTGCTGCTGCTGAGTTCTTAGTTTTTGTTTGAAAATCCTTTTTTTAAATTTCTGATGAACATTTTTCACTGTATATATATGTGTGTGTATATATATATACATATATATATATGTTAGCAGTAATTTACTTATTGTTTTTTGACATCCTTCATGGTTATTAAGGGGTTAGCAGTGTGACCTTTTTTTTTTTTAGAGAATAGCTGTATTAAGATAAAATTGACAACTGATAAAATGTAAATGTTTAAAATGTCCAATTTGGTGAGTTTTGATATACTTAAACTCCTGTGAAATTATGATCATAATCGAGATAATGAACAAAGCCATCGGCCCCAAAGATTCCTAATGTCTCTTTATTTTTCCTTTTCTTCTATTCCTCCTACCCTCCACCATACTCCAGGCAAAAGGAATCTACTCTCTTCCTTATAGATTAGTTTGCATTAAAATGTATTTCATATAAATGGAATCATATAGTATGTATTCTGTTTTGTCTTTCCTTTCACTCAGCATGATTATTTTGGAGTTTATCTTTATTTTAGTGTAATCAAACTTTTATTTCCCTGTATCCCATTGTGCATAGCTATAGCACAGTGCATCTATTCACTCAGCCATTGGTGACCTTTGGGTTGCTCTTAGCTTTTGGTTCTTACAAACAAAGCTGCTATGAACATGTCTTTGTGTGTGAACATATATTTTATTTTCTCTTGAGTAAATTCGTAGGAATGGAGTGGCTAGATCTCATGATAGGTGTATATTTAACTTTTTAATAAACTGCTGAACTTTTTCCACAGTACTTGAAACATGACACATTTCCACTATCAGTGTACGAGAGCTTCATTTCCTCCATGCCCTTCCCAGCACTGGGTATTGTCAGTCATTTTAATTTTAACCATTCCAGTAAGATTTAGTGATATCTCCAAACATTTTAATTTCAATTCCCCTAATGATAAATGATGCTGGACATCTTTATATGGGTTTATTTGACAGGTGTATACTTCCTTTGGTGAGATGTCTACTCAAGTCTTTTGCCTAATTTTAATTGATTATTTTTTTATTTTGGAGTTTTGAGAATTCTTTATATAACCTGGGTATAAGTGCTTTACAGGTTTGTGATTTGAAATGATCTTTTTTCAGTCTGGAGATGTCTTTTAATTTTTTTGAGTGTCTTTCGAAAAGAAGAAAATGTGAACTTTGATGAAGTCCAATTTAGTAACTTGCTCTTTAATGAATTGTATGTTTTGTTGTTATAATTAAGAAATATTTGCCAAGCCCAAGGTTCAAATGTCTTCTCTCATGTTCCACACTTAAGAACAGATTGCTTCGGGGTTTTTTGTGGGGTGTTTTTTTTTTTTTTTTTTTTTTTTTTTTTTTTTTTTTTTTTTTTTTTTTTTTTTTTTTTTTTTTTTTTTTTTTTTTTTGGCACTCTAGTAAGACGCTTGGTTATGCAAAGGTAAAGCCAAGATTCTGTTCTGGAATGGAGAAGTGTAAGACAATAAAGGTAAACAAATTTCTACAAATATGTAAGTTTCTTTTTATCTTTTCAAAAGTGAATTTATTCTCATCAGATTATTCTAACTATTGGGTTTGGACAAGAAACTGGAGATAAGTAGAACACTTATTTTTCTTCCTCCTCCTGGTCCCATTTAGGCCAAGGGAAGGGCTGCTGGATTCTAGATGGGGAGAGGTACTCAAAGGCCCCCCTTGGTTTATAAGCGGACTGCTTATTGCAAGATGGTTTATTATAGGAGGCCAGGCCTTTGAACTCTAAGGGCGATGAGGGTCAGATTCAGTTTTAAGTTTTCTTTTCTAATATATTATTTATTTACCTGAAATCAATAATTTCTTAATGTTTCTTTTAAACACCACAACCAACTCATTTCTGTACTTGGTTGAGCTGGGGAAGTTTTCTCTTTCCTGGTATATTTGGCAGAATTCTAAGATATCTCCCAAGATTCTTCCATCTTGGTGTTCATGCCTGCATAATGCTGTTCCCTGATGTGTTGGGGGAACCTGTGGATATTATGGGAAATTACTTCTGTGCTTGTTATTTCATTAGGCAAAGGGATTTTGCAGATGGAATAGAGATTTCTCATCAGTTGACTTTGAGTTGATAATCAAAAGAGGTTCCCTGGGCAGTCCTGACCTATTCAGGTGAGCCCTTAAAAGAGACAATAGCCCTTAAAAGAGACAATAGGCAGCAGCTGGCACTCCCCTGGACAGCCTAATGGAGCTGCTTACTTTGTTGTGAGAGAAGGGGACGATGTGTCAAAGACCTAAGGGCAGCCTCTTGGAACTGAGAGCAGTCTCTAGCAGGCAACCATCAAGAAAGCACATATCTCAGACTCACAGCCAAGAATCAGTGAGCTGGAAGGGGATCGTGATCTTCAAATGGAAATGCAGCCCCAGCTGACACCTTAGTCACAGCCTAGGGTGACTCTGAGCAGAGTAACCCATTTATCTGTACCTGGAATCCTAGCCCACAGTAACTAATAATAAATGATATTGTTTTAAGTCATCAGGTTTATTGTACTTTGTGAAGCAGCAATAGAAAACTAATATACTAGTAGAAAGCCAAATTATGTGAGAGAGCAGCAGACTCCGGGAGCAGATACGAAGCAACAAAGGAAGAGGGGTGGTGATCTGGGAAAGGAAGGCAGGCTGAGGGGAGAAGCAGCAACTGGCGCAGGTTTATGGGATGTTTCCTTGGAGACTCATACAAATACTTAGGACAAAACCCAAGTAGATTTTATATTTCCTGCAATTATGTGAGATAGAGAGACTAATTTGTTTACTGAAGAAAGGTTTGGTATCTGAATTCTGGAGAAGTTGGTGATTTTCATGTCATGTTTTACGTGTCTGACATTATACTAAGAGCTGTGTATTCATTGGTGAGCAAGACAATTTCCCTGCCTTCATGATCTTACAGTGTAGTGGAGAATACAGTTCATTAACTGTCCTCTCACAATAGACCAGAAGTGCTGTCATGGAGAAACGGCAGGATGCCATAGGAATATGTTGCAATGGCACAGAATCTGAATTTAGAGATTCAAGATCCTTTCCAAGAAGAGGTAATATATCACCTGAACTTTACAGAAGACCTGGTGATGGCCAATTGAGTTGGGGATGGTGGCACTGTCTCCTTGACAGAGGAAATAGCAAGGCCAAAGACTGAGAAGCAAGAGATAGCATTGCTTCTGAGGAACTGAGGTTTATTCTACATACCAAGAAACATTCTACACACCAACATATAGGCTAGGACTGACCTATGCTCCCTTCTGATTCAGTGCCTTTAGCCACACTCTTCTCTCTGCTTGGGGTGCCCTTGAACTTAATTGGATTTCTCTCTCCCTCCCATTTCTGTTCTTCTTCTCTTCCTTCCTCCCTCCTTCCCTCCTTTCTTAGTTTTCAAAGTTGTTCAAGTGTGACTTTCTCAGGGATGCCTTCCCTTACCTTAAATTTAGATGAGGCCCTCCTGCTCAGGCTCTCCTGTCTATTTAGCTTTATTTACTGTTCTCTCATGACACTTATTGCAGTCAGTACTTACATACCTTTGTGATGATTTGGTTAAGGCGTCTCCTCTTACATTAAGCTGTGAACCCTATGAGATTGCATTTACGTTTGCTTTGCTTTTACTCTATTTGGAGCTCAGGCACATCCACATGGCTGGTATAGAGAAGGAATTTAAATGTCTGTTGAATAAATGAAATTTATAAATAATTTTAATATAGGAGGAGAAGGGAAAAAATTGTGCCAGTGAGAGAGAAGCCTTTACAAGAAACTTTGACTTATCTTCAAGGGTGAGTACAAGCTCACTGTGGGAGGGAAGGAAGGGCGTTCTGTAAATGGAGAGCTGCCTGTTGCCAGAGACAAGGGTGTGTGATGAGAAGAGGGGAAGTGATTGCTTCGCTGATACACGGCAGTGGGGTGTGGATGGCTAGGGCAGAGTGGCCCGAGGGTCAGCTAATAAAGGTATTGTGCTTCTATTTTGAGAACTTTCAGCATTATCCTTCAAGAGATTATGGGGAATGATTGAAGGATTTTAAGCAGAGCCAATATGATCACATTTTTCCTTCAGAAAATTCATGGATTTGAAGGGATAAGACCAAAGTCTGAGGGACCACAGGTAAAAAAATACTGCAGTCTGCCAGGCCAGAGATGAAAACAGTGTAACTAAAGACAAGAAGTGGAACTAGAAATAAAGGAGATAAAATAGTGATATTTTACAGGCACAGTCTACAGAACGAACGTGCTGGTGGGTACGGTGGAGATGGGGAGGTGTACATGAACAGATGTGTCCTCTGCGGGAACAGCCTGGCCTGGGTTCAGCCGTGAGGAGGGCAGTGGATAGGTGTTGGGAAGAGCTGGGCAGGGAGGGACGGGATGATTCATTGGGGTTCTTTCATATTCTATAAATGCTCATCACTCCTTTTTCTTTATTTTTATGTGGCTTTGGGGCATATAAGAAAAGTCATAAAATTTAGGCAAGGAAGGTTTTTAATTGGGAAGAGAGCACTAAAAATAAATTTCACTTAGGCCTTTTAATTTTACCGGGGTTTTTCCTTTGTCAGGGAAGAATATTTAATCAGAGGTATAGCTAGTGTCTCTGGCTATGATATTCCCTAACTATAAATTCTCTGAGGAGAATGAATAAATTATGGAAAACAATTGGGCTGTGAGGTGATATGCTAAGTTGCGTAAAAGGCTGAGAGGCCATGGTAGCATGAATGGGAATGATGTATTTTTGGCTTAGGCATGTGTATTTGTATTAGACCATCATGTTGTTCTAAGCATAAAAACTTGGCAGACGATTTGTTGTATTTTAAATATCATAGGAGACCTAAAATAATGCTGACTCTATGAATGCTTGACTATTGTATCACCATCCGTGGAAGACTTAAATACTGTGATTCCAATTAGAAATAACAGGTGCAACAAATTGACTCAATTTGTTGATTCTAAAGTCTGCAGACAGCCCTAGTCCTAGAGAATGTAAAAGTTAAGCAAATTTTGGATCTGACAAGGGAACTGCAATTTCTTCCCTAATGCTGCAGGCACAGCGTGTACGTTCTAATAGCCTTCCTTCGTTTCTGATTCAAATCCTTCAAATTGATATAAAAGCATTTAATAGGCTTTTAAAAAGAGTATCTCCTTTAAAACAATCTAATGAATAACAAAGCTAGCTTACTGCTACCAGAAAGCACATTTTCTTGAAACTCCAAAGACCTGAGTTATTTCCCCTGCTCTCCAGGGACAAGGAATATAAAACCTTGCTTTGTTTCTTTCTGGGCTTTGTTTGCTATCGCTGATATAAAATCTGGATAATCGCCTTCCCACAGACTTCTCTCTTGGGAAGGTTGCATAGACAGATGTTATCATATCTGAAAAATGCTGTAAAAGAAAATTTCTTTGTGACTATAAAAGAATAATGCTACTGCATTTTCCCTAAATACTCTCATTTCATACTGTTTGATGGAATATGATTTTAGCACGTTCTTTCCCCAATGCTTAAAAACATCTAGCTGAAGATCTCAGCCAAGGAGAACTTGTTCCTGGAATAGCTTTATGAGTATAGGTGCCATGGCAGCCTTGGAGAAGAGGAAGGCACACGGAGGTCATAAGCAGTCATGGGGGTCAGGGGAGGAGGCTGTGCTGGTGCCTTCCCAGGTATCTGGGCCAGAGAAGCAAGAATGTACCTGTCTACTACCAGAGCAAATTCTGAGTGATTGTCCATAATGATACATCCGTGTACCAGCTGTGCTCAGCTTTGAGCTATGCCATCTGACGGTTTTAAACATTCTGTTTTGAATTTATATCCAAGGAATATCAAACCTACAGGACATTGATAAATTGAAACGGACCTTCTTAGGAGTAACTGATGCTGGCCTGTCAGGTGGCTATAAGCACTGTTGGCAAAGGCTGGCAATAATCAATCCTAATGGTGAGTGAAAACATTTAATTGGATACTGAGACGTGATGGGGATGAAATGTTAAAGGGAAAGTGAGAAATTCAAGGCTGTTGGCCTGCTCAGTCTTATTTCACAAGAGGCATGCTGGCAGGATCTGTGGTTTAACCTTCTGGATGTGGCATTAAAGAGAAGATTCAGAGCTTGATAGTTTTAGCCATGGTCCCAAAACTATATCAAATTTAATTACTTCTTTTTCTTGGCGGGACTAAGAGAAAAACTTTAACAAATAACAACTTGCTCTGGGGAACACTGAATTACAGTTATCTCAGTCTATTGGAATGTGAATCATCCAATGAAGTTGAGAAAAATTTTTTTAACATGGTATATATTTGTTAAAAAGTAAATAAAAATGATTGCTATTAATATGATTTTGAGCTTATTTAGCCAAATGTATAAGAAATTTAAAATAGCATTTCTGTCTTTGAAATGAATGTTGTGTTCTAGACTTTTGTGTAGGTTGCTAATTAAACTGATATTTCTAGTTAGTCTCACAATACTTCAAGTATTACATACATCCATTAAGGTAATTTTTAAACTGTAGGGCTTATTTCTGACAAGTGGCACACTCACAGACCTTTCATTATGAGGAAGCTGTTGCAATATGAAAGTAGAGATTTTTTTCTTTTTTTACTTTAATAGAAAACACTGAGAGGTTTTATTCTTATGCTTATAGTACAGCTTAAGTTGGCTGTAATAATAGAAAAAGACTTTCCATTTGTATTTCATTTTATAATATCATAAGTATTGTGTGGTCTTGGATTCTATAGGAGGAAAAAAATCTCGAATGAAGTATTCACCAATGGCATCAGAGATTATTATATAACCAAAGTGCAAGTTATTAATTTTTCTTTCTAGAAATTCAGGGTTCAGGGGGGCCACCAAGTAGACAAAGAGCTCCTGGTAACCTCTGAGTGGGCATTGGAGGTATATGGCCTGATGACACTGAACACTGAATCATACCCTCTCCTTGCACAGGGCAAAGTTCCCCAGACTAGTCTGGTGAGAAGACAGGGGCTCTGGGGTGAATAGCTCTGTCCTTCACAGCTGTTCCTCTGGGTAAGTGATTTTGTTTTCTCAACTGTAAAATAAGGCATCTTAGCTTTCCCACAAGGATATTGTAAACATTGATTAGAACAGTCTTGGTACAGACCTGACATACAGTATTTACTAAATAAATGAGACGTCTTCATTTCCCCTTCCAGCTTTAGTATGTGAGGGCCTTTCTCAGACTGACTCCCTCCTCCCATCCCAGGTGTGGCTGTCAGTTGCTTGGTCCTGAGCTCTCCTGCAGTTATTGTTGTGTCCAGGCTTAGTGACATTGAGTGGGGCTCTGAGGTTGGCTATATTTTTTCAGTGTTTCTGTACTTGTTCTATTTTTGACCCAATGTGTATTAGTTATGTGATTAATTATTGCAGTGATTATAATCATTGGTCTTTGCCTCCCCAAATGTCAGATTCAAAGTTCCAGAGGGCTTTGTTTTAGGTGTGATAGACCCCCTGTAACAAAGAGCCAATTAAATGGCAGATAAACAGAGGGGAACATGATGACATAGATCTTCTTTAAACGAGCTTATTTTAGGATAATATTCAGGATGGTTCATTTACAGTAATAGGGTTCCAGCCATAACAATAATCAGCAGTTCAATTAGGGTTCACTTTTAAAAATAGGCAGATTAGAACTACTTTCCCCTGTGACTTCTGATGGTTGCACTGTAGTGCAAGCTGGTTTCAGCTGTTGGTTTTGATTAAAATTTTTAACAAAATTATTTCAGAATAATTTTTCAGTGAATAGCTCTAAACATGAGTAGTTTACAATATTATTAATGTAGAAGATACAAAAGTGTTGAAGATCAAACTAGTGTAAGTAGAATTGGAGAGAATTTTTTTGAAACCTGAATGCTGCAAATCTGATATCATTTCTAATCAGATATTGTGGGTGCAAGTGAGTTTGGATAGCTTCTAGAGAGTTGAAGTTGCTTGCTAAATTAACTTTCAGAGGTCAAGATATGAGATCGATGTTCTTGAAGTTCCATGAAAAGACCTTTATACCAATAAACAATGTTTCAGTCTTTTGCCTTCAACTGTAGCTACCAATATGCATACTGGAAGCTAGCAATTCTAAAATAGCACATTTTAGCATATACAAGCAATTATTATTTTTCTTTGGGTGATAAATACCTTCCAAAATGACTGTATCATATTTATTGCAAGCTTAACAAATGGTGTTTTACAAAGGAGAATTTTCAGGATGCTATTGTAAGTCATGGCATAAGACTGCATTATCACACAGCACCATGTAAAGGCTTGCTGCAAAGGGAGGAACAATAATTGCTTCATTAGTTACATAAGGGAGTCATAGGTCTTCAGCATAAATTGATTCTGATTCATCAAGGATATTATTAAGCTGTCAAAATCTGTCAATATGCAGTGTGACAACAACATGTTAAAATTCCATTAAAAGGTCATTAACGAGGTCTTTGAGCTCATGTTTAGCATTTTCTCTGGGTTCCTAATGGAACTTTTCCCAAAATGATTTAAGCCAGACGTCTCATAAACTTTAGAGCTGTTAAAAGTTTGCAATTGGAAAAAAGTATTAGTCTTTTCTGAGTTTTTTTTTTTTTTTAGTTTCTATGTCAGCCAAAATGAAACAGCAGTTAAGTACAACCATAGTAATTTTCAAACCTTGACATTTACACCCATTATCTTTTAAATCTGGTAAGCTCTGAAGATGGGCTACAGTTATTGTATATAGAACCTTAAACATTTCTCTACCACTAGCAGAGTCATTATTGAATTTTTGCTATTACTTCAATAGACTTTTTTTTTCTGTAGAAGAAAAGGAAGTACAATTTATGATAAAAACTTATTTTTCTTTCATTACACTGTCAATTGCTAAGATTGGTGGTATTTGCAAATGACAGTGTCCAACAGGAAAGTTAGTGCAATATTTTTTTTTCTTTCTATAGAAATATCTGACAACCGCAGAAAAATGAAGTGAGTCATTACCATTTTTTCTTGCTGCCCTAAGTATAGTAGAAAATGCCAAATTGATCGAGTCTCAGCATTGCGGGTGGTGGCAGCTATGATCCGAACAACTTAGTTCTTCATTTAAATGGCAGACAGGTAGAGATTAGAGCTATTCTATCATTTTAATGAACACAAGAAAAAGTTATTTATGACATGTAGAATAACAAGTTGCATTTTTCAAAAACAATAATAAAAGTTGAAGCTGTCAAGAAACTTTATGAAACTTTGAATAACTAAACAAAATTTCTTATACTTGTTCCTAGTATTTTTAAAAAGATAAATAAGATGTAGATTGGAAAAAGATAAACACCTGATGAGAGTACATTTTGGAAATTTGATGAAGGATGATCCAAATGGAATAGGCCTCAATAATATATCATTTCTAATCTCCATACAATAAATAGGGGTGTTGGTGAAATGATTGTTCTTTTTTTCAATTAGGTTATTTTGTCAATTGAATAACGATTGCCAAAATTTTAAACATGCAAGAGGGCAAATCAAGTAAAAATGAAAATTTACCGTGAATTTGTACCTTCTTGTTCTTAACCTAGTAATCTTGAGAGAATGCCACTCTTTTTTTTAATCAGTAAGGGGAAAATATTTACAAATACAGTTGATCTGGATTAATAATATCTCACAAATAAAAAGTTTTAAAAAGTTATTTGAAATAATGTTTTGAGGATTAGGAACAGGTTGCAGTTTTTCATTGAGAGACAAGAAAGATGAAAATAACAGGCAATATCAATAAAACTAATAGATATGTGAAAGGTTATTATTATGGAGAAAAAGTTTGAATTCTCAAAAGCCAGAGTTTTAGGAAAATGATTTCTGCAAAGCTTCTGGGATTTATTGTGTTGAATCAATGATTTCACTTGTTAAGCCCTCTATTTGTTTTGAAGGTCATTAAGGTCCCTCAGGAATTTTCCGATAGGTTATTACAGTGATTGCTTTGGAGAGCTTATCTCCTTTCAATTTCTTTTACTTGGCTTCCCAAACATTTGCACTCTTAAAACTCATTGCACACTTGTGTTCATGACCTATATTGCCCAAGCATGGCTGCGCTTCAGCTGCCTCAGACCCTGTTCACTCTGGGGATCTTGAGGGATTAAGAGGGTTCTCAAAAGCCCCTCTCCACAGGGGCCGATTCAGAGGGGGCAGCTCAGGGAGCCTGCGCAATTACCTCCTTATATACAGAGGGCAGAGACATTTCATTTGTGTAGTAAATCAGTTTATAAAACTCTTTCAAATGAGCTAGTTCAAATGCCACCTTCATGAAAATTTTATGATTATTTTTTCTTTAGTTTCCAGCAATACTTTATATATACCATTCTTATGGTATTTTTTTCCATTTTACCATATTCATAAGTACCTTCTCCACTAGAGTGTAATAAAAGAGCACAGGACATATTTTATTCATTCTTGTATCTCCATATCTAGTTTGGTACTTGGTACAGTGGTACCTTATTACTTGTTTATTTTTTAACAAAGAACCTAAGCTTTGCAATAGATGTGATTGTATTTCATTGGACCACTTGCCCACCTTTCATTAATGAATCTTTATATTTCTGAATGTTATAGTATGTGATGATTTCTAGTTGGGAAATCAAAATATAACTGTGTCATCTTTTAAGGACAGTTCTTTCATATTTTTAATTATATGGATTCCTTATTTTGTGTTCATGTCTGTGTTTTTGAATTGTGGTTTTGAACTGTGTTTTCTTTCTGTTTATTCTTCTAAACTTTTCATTGCTTTTATTTTTGTTAAGAATCTAACCCAATTAACTCTAGTTTATTCTCAAATATACAGAAATATGGATAGTTATGTTCTAGGTTTGTTAGAAATTTTAATTAGTCAAAATTAAATTTATATGTAAACTATATAAACATAAAAAAATACTGCGGTTGTCAAGAAAATAGCATCACACTGAGTTATTGAGAAAGATGAGATATTTTTATATTTTAAGATTCTCATTGTGTTTGTCAGCTGTATTTAGCAAGGTCAGGAAGGGAGCTGACAATTGGCAAAAGGTCAGAGGAAAGGTTTTGTTATTGTGTTTAAGTTCAAAGTATTGTCAAAAAGTTGAATAAATTTATAATAACAAGAAGAATTGCTATTGGGTATTCAGTTAAGTGCACATTGAAAGATCAATTTCAGGAAAGATCAGATCTATGCCTTGCACTGAACAGGAAAATGGACTGCAGAAACTATTGACGTTTGGGGTAGACCTGGCATATTTGAGACTGGGGTATCTAATGCCCGAGGAGTACAAACCTTGGTTTTTTAATCAAGAGGGGCAGCAAAGGGGTGTCCCTCAGACACAGAGAGGCTTTGGGCTTTACTACCTGGCTGGACTCACAGTGGGGAGGCTGCTGGTGCCACAGTGTGAGTGCTGAGTCAGCCTGATGGCCACCTCTCTGACTATTGATCTATAGATAGCAAAGGACAGAAACTGTGAGCTATGGATGCAGAGTGCCCTTGTTTTCCCATCTTCTATGAAGAATCTTCCAGACAGGTATGGTGCTTGCTCTTTACAGGGACATGTGTCCCCCATTGCCTGTCAGCATGTGTTGTGAGCTAATTTAGGCTTGCTGAAGAGACCTGGAAATCTCAATAGCTAAGCCCCTTGTTACTGTGTCTGAGACTTTTTATTTTGTGAGATAGATAAAGTAAGCAGGAAGAATAAAAACATTGCTCAGATGAGACTTCTACTCAGAACCTCATTCAAAGGAGACTATAACTTATAATGCAAAAGAACTTTGCACTCACTGCGTGGTGATCTGGTTTTGAAAGCAAAGCTTTTCTTTGATAGCTAGAGAACAACTAATTCTAAAGATCAAAATTCTTGTTATAATAAGGAACTCAAATCTATGACAGTGTATGTATTATTTTTCAAAATGTTCAGTTAGTATTCTCTGTCACTTCAGTGTTCAAAAACTAAAATGAACCATAGGATCAGGGGGGAGTGATATCATTACAGCCCATTCTGGCAACCAGTTGGATTGTTTTTACCACCTTCAAACTTTTCCTTCATTGCCTTGCTATCTCCTTGGAGGTAGCTCTCTAGGTTTTTCTTTCTCCTTCTAGTTCCTGGAGTTTCTGGCAATAGGAGAAGATTAAAAAATCGAGGACAGTAGGAGCTGGCAAACTGACACTGTCGGGCCAAATCTAGCCCCTGGCATGTTTTTGTACTGCCTGCAAGCTAACAATCATTTTTAAACTTTGAAAATGATTGTAGAAAAACAAGAAACAAAGACTAGGCTGACAGAGACCACCTATGTGCCTAGAATGCACACTATCTGGCCTTTGACAGGAAAGTTTGACAACTGCTGCTGTACAAAATAAAATTCAGATGGCCATCTCTGCTTCCTTGCACAGCTCCTCTGACCTCCTCTTACCACCTCTCAGGCACATCTTGACCTCCATAGCTGCAGCAAACATCCTTCAGCTCCTGCATGGCTGTCTCCTCCCTCTTCCCCATGCTTCCATGTCTTTGCACATGCTTTTCCTTCTTTCTGGAATGTTCTCCACTTTACCCTGTACCTGTACCTGTTGTTCAATTTATTTCACTTTTTCTGAAAACAGCAATGTATACAATGCTGGTGTCTAATGAATATTATCTAAAAATTAAATAAATCTTATCAAATAAATAATAGTTAGCCAGAGAGAAAATCACAGACACGAGACAGAAAGCCAGTGAAAAATCTGTGGCTCTGTTTGTTGTTGGCCGTGCTGCTGCTGTCAACAGCTCCGCTCTCACACTGCCTTGGTTATTTACTGTCAGCATCAATAATTCAGCATTTAGTTTTCATCTTTCTTTTCTCATTTGTGTTTTACTGATACTTTTTTTTCCAGCACAGAAAAAATATAAAGCCCAAGATCTTAAAGATTAGTTGCTCAGAGTCCTAAGGAATGGTAGGAAGAAAGATAGCATTTCAGGAGAGAAAAAACAACTTGTAACAGCAAATGATTTTGCAAGGAAATGTGTATCAGACAGTATGCTTGTTAAGAAAAAGAATTATGATCATTAAACACAGTTGGCCATTTTATTTATTTTTTTTGAAAGACTTTATTTTTTTAGAGGGGAAGTGAGGAGTAAAGAGAGGGAAACACCAATGTGTGGTTGCCTCTTGTGCAACCCCTACTGGGGACCTGGCCCACAACCCAGACATATGTCCTAGACTGGGAATGGAACCGGTGACCCTTTGATTCATAGGCTGACACTCAACCACTGAGCCACACCAGCCAGGGCACAATTGACCATTTTGAAGTCCTAGATATTGCTAGGGCTACATTGAGAAACCTGTCAGCCATCCTTATAGTATACACAATAATAAAGGACACTTAGTACATTCAGATACAAATATGAATAATAAAAAGTTTTCAAATCAAAAAGAAAAAAGTAAAAATGCATCTGTTCAGCTATGGGAATTAGAGGTTGTAATGAAACTAAGAAAGTTGGCATATGTGTTAGGTTACAATAAAGATATGGAAATTTAGCACTAATCCTAAAAAAAAAAAGATATAACTTTCTATTGTGAAATCTTGATAAAAGGGGCAAAAGGGAGCAGCACCATAATGTAAACAACACCAAAATTCTTAAATGATACTTTATAAATCATAAAATACAAAAGCAGGTAACCTATAGTTTCCCAATTTTTAAATCTTATGTTTAGAAATTTCTCATAATGTGAAGCCCTTCAAAAGCAGTTCTTGTTCTTTGCCTGCTTTCTCCTGACCTTTAAGGACTCTGTGATGAAAGTCCCACCTCCATACTTTCCCATTTTAGAGCTATCCAGCAGAGCTGTTCTTTAGGCACGAAGATGCCTTTATGTTTTATTCTGATTTGACCTGAATTTCTTTTGTGATCCTTTTCTTCTAGAAAAACCCATTTCAACCTTTGGCATCAAAATCACTCCTTCTGTGGGCAAGTAAAATAGTAGCAAAGTGTCAGATTCCATTCACCTTAATCTCCTTGAAAATCCAGCTATCTCACTTATCTATTTATCATTCTAGGAGTGTGAAGTAATCTGTATTGTCATTTTTATGAAGACTCACTTTCCATTATCATTTAAACAACATTAAAATGGATGCATCACTGTCCTTCTGTGGTGTGAGGTCAGCAAGTTATTGTGTGGCTGTCACAAAGCTACTATTGTACATTTTACTTTATTTATCTGACTTGGAAAACTTCGGGTTTCATTTAGAAAATGTGAAAAAGAGAACCTATGTAAGGCTGTGTAAAACTCATTTTACTGACTATTTTGGCTCATATAGTCACCAAATTGATATTATCTAATTCTAAAAGAAAGCATGTCTAGTTTTTTATGCTAAGTCCAATGGACTTACCTTTATTGGGTACTTATTTATTTTGCTCTGAGTAACTTTATGTGTTCTGAAACTTTGGATTTTGCATTTTAATGTGATTCTAAAGTTCCTGGTGGAATTTAGAGAAGAAAATTTCAAACGTTATCAGTCAACCCTGTCTCTATACCTTTTGACAACTGCTGTTGTTCACAGTGTCAGTTAGACTTAGAGACCCTCGAGATAACTGTTCCTTTATATGGAACCTTTGAGGAGTGCATAGATAAGCCAGTCAGCCAGCCAGCCAGCTCACAGGCCCATGGCCACAGGCCAGTGCAGACCACTGATCCTTCCCTCCCTAGTCACCCTTTTTCAGCCGACTGATCAACAGTGGTCACCTTGACCCAATGTCAGCCGGTCTGCATGACACCTAAAAAAAGGAGCTTGGAACATTAAACCCTCCCCTAGTACTTTTCATAGAAAACATGGCGATCCTTGCTGTTGAAAATGAAGGTTGAGACAAAAAGATGCAAAGAGGGGGAATACATGATAGGGTCGGGACCATGAGGATTTATAAAAAAACTGAAATGTTAATCTAGAACATTTTCCCAGAGATGAAATGAGAGACCATGATACCTCTGGGCATGGCCGAAAGCTCAGTTCCCTGAGCTACCTCCACGTTTGACTGCAGTCCAATTCTGATTTCTGTTTATATAGCTTTACAATCCTCTCTCCCCACCCGTTATTTCCCCCTGAGGTAAACTGAGTTCCTTATAGTCAAAAGAACTGACCAGAAACAAGTGAAATTCTTGTCGTTTAGCCCTTCCTCCCAAGCAGCCCATCAACATGCCTCATATTATATTGCTGTGCTGTGTATGCCATCAGTGTGGCTGTGAACACGAGCTGACAGGCGGCCATGATCCATTCAGGGGGTGTCATGCTCCTGAGCTTTCGCTCCGACAGCTGGTCCCCAAAGAATTGTAGCACTGTCAAAATTTAAACAGCTCTCCCTAACTGTGCTTAAGTGAGGAATATGCCGTCCCTTTGCACTTAATAGGTGATCTAACATCTCTGGAATTGAATTGAATTGCATGTATATTTCACGCTCCGTTTTCTGTGAGTGAGGAAAATAGCACCAGCTGGGTCTGCTTTGGAGCAGGGGAGGGGCACAGGCCCTACTCAATTTCCATCCTGACCTTTAGCCTCTGGGCTTATACCTTACTTGCTTGAAAGGTTTAGTTCATGTAGGTCATGTATGGGTATGGAAGATACTAACAACCCTTAAATTCAGATATTTTTATTAAAGACAAAGAATTTTTACCATAAAAAAACAAGAACTGTTTGGGGGAAAGTATTGTCTTCTAATAAACTGCCCTCTAGTACATGAACTTGCTAACTCCTCTTCCTGTGTCCTGGGCCTTTTCTCAGGGCTGGTGCTGTGCTATTGCAATATAATATATGTATTTGGTCTTTCTCTCTGGCACAGTTCTCCTAAAACCTTAATAATGTCCTAAGTGATATGAGTGTCTTTTTGTATTCTCAGGAGATGCCTGGTGCATGGGAGCTCCTAGAGAGCTTCAGGGCAGGGCTGTTTCCCAAAACAACCAAGTCGTGCTTAGAAGGTTGGCACTTTCAGACACACCTTCTGACCTCTGGGGAGGGGAAGGGTCTGGAGAGTGAGTTAATCATCAGTGGTCAATGATTTAGCTAGTTGTGCCTCCCTAATGGAACCTCCATAAACCCCTAAATCTTGGGGTCAGGAAAGTTACTGGGTTGGCGAACACATCCATGCACTGGGAGGCTGGTGCACTGCGACACCAGGGGCAGAAACTTCTGTGCTCTGGGCCTTCCTGGGCCTCACCCCATGTACTTCATCTGGTTGTTTATTTGCATCCTTTATAATAAACTGGTAGATGTAAGAAAATGTTTGCCTGTGTTTTGTGAGCTGTTCTAGCCAATTACTGAAACTAGAAGTGGGAGGAAAAAGATTTATGGAACATCTGATTTTGTAGCCAGATTAGACAGAAGTGTGGGGACCCTGGGGACCCATTTCTTGTGACTGTCTCTGAAAAAAGGACAGTCTTTTAGACTGAGTTTTTAAACCTGTGGAGGTAGACACTAACTCTGGCTATTGAAAGAGGACACCAGAGAATTGGAAGAGTGTCTGATATAAGAAAACCCTCACACATTTGAGGTCAGAAGTGTTGTGAGTAGAGAAACAGGTCTTTAACAGTGACTATTTATAATACACCAATGGTTCTGGGTACTTAGCAGACAGTACTAAATGTGAAGAATAAATGAGGTGGCAATTATATAATGAGCATTTTTACTGAATTTAGGAGCTTTATTCAACATGTGAGCTTCATTTTCTTACTTAGGAAAATCCCATTTTTTAGGTGCACCTGGTAAATAAGTGCAGGGATATAAATAATGCCCTTAGGTGGACACTGACCTGACCTCATTTTATTGTCACCCGCATACTACCAGGTAGGTTTCCTAACCCATATTTTGTGATACAGGAGTTGAGGCGTAGCCTCACAAGCGGACATTGCCCAAAGTCTGCTAAAAGGCATATTTGAAACCACATTTGATTTACTCCAAAGCCCATAATCTTTCCAATTTGCCATAAAGATATTAGAATATAAATGAATTATCCTAGTGTTAGTTTGAAGTGCCTTTAAAACTCTAACTTAGTTTCTTTCTTTCTTGTTTTTATTTATTTTTTGGTAAAATTGATTATAAACTTAAAAATCATTTTCACCCAGGATATTTCATTTCTTTAAAAAATTTTTAAAAAACCTCCTGCACTTGGAGGCATCAACTGTGAGCAGCAGTGGGATTCTGAAGGTATAACTCATTGTTCCTAATCAGGTGGTAGCAAGGATTTTTTCTACTGCCTTGGCTCAAAGTAATTGCATATGTATCTATCTATCTGAGCAATTAATCAGAGATGCAAGTAGTCAAGGTAGCAGCTGAATTCCCATGTTGGACTTTCATGTTACGTTGACCATTTCTCAGCACTTTCTTACCTAAGCAGTATGAAGCCACATGAACCATATGACCAAGTCCTAGTTATATGAAGGATGATTTATCTATCCTAGAGAATGCATTTCTGATGACTTCGCAAGAAATATAAAGAAAAATGGTTACAGTAAAGATATTTTAAAAGTGAAAAACATTCACTAGTTTATATTTCTAGAATGACACTACTAGGTCTTACATTTATAGTCTAAAAATTGTTTTGCAGAAGCAATGGGTGTAATATTCTATTACTGTAATAGGAAAGCTTCCATGAAAACATCTTTGTTGAAAATGTGCATTTTTGCCTTATTTGGAATCAGCATGACAGCCATTTTCCTTAGCCATCTGTAGGTGGGTAGGAAACAATAACAGACCCATGGTGTCCACTAACCGAAAATCAGAAACCAGACCCAGCTTTGACCAAAATGTTAAGTGGCAGGCTTATTTCATTTTATTTATTTTTTATTGTATTTTTTCCCATTACCATTTAGTCCCCCTTAGCCTCTCCTCACACCCCAGGCACTCTGCACATGGTTGTCCACGTCCATGGGTCCTTTTTCCTTTTTGCTCGGTCTCTCCACCCCCTAAGCCTGCAACCCCCACTGAATGGGAAACCTTTTGAAGATCCAGAATGAATTACAACATTAACCAGTAATTACAAAATTCAGTTACATGGAATTGCCTAAACCCTAAAGCATCCATCAGGCTCATATTGACTGGGTTCTGAAAGAACTTGAATTTTGGAAGCTTGAAAGGCTACAGTATGGCTTCTTCTCATAGGTATATTGTGTTAGGCCCATGCAATGTTTTTGTAAATTAAAAGTTGATGGGAGGATTTTACATAGACATCAGAAATGTTGGCTTCTCTTGAAAAACAGATCAAAAGATGTGGCCACACAGGGCCTATTGTTTCTATTAGTTGAGGTGTATGCTTTCCAGTTCTTATTCCTTTGCAAGTAATGTGTATGTTAATTTTTTCTCCACAGCTTGCTTAACTCATTTGAAGTTACCTGACTAGGTGTGTAGGCATTTGAGTTTCAGTCTTTATTCTAAGGTCTGCTTGCTGCCAGTTCCCAGAACCTGTATGTGGTCTTATATGACTTCAGTCTTTTGAGATGGTGATGATTGCTCTTGCAATTTGGTTCTAGTATTAATATCTCAGAAACTTTTTGAAGTCACACAAACCTTAGAAGAAAAGAGCCATTGCCATGAAGAAAGCAGAAAATGGCAACATTAAAATTATGAAATTTGGTAGCATTATTTATTGTGAGAAATTCATGTGTTAAAAAAGGTTTGGAACATAGGAGGAGAATCCAAAACAACCTTCATTATAATAAAAAGAAATTAGCTGCTGTAAGTTTGGGAATACAATGGGAAATTCTATGCTATAGCTTTCTTTGTCTTTCTCATCTCCACTCCCTGCTCTTCCCAATGAATAAAGCCAAAGAAAAACAAAATTCATAGTAATGGGATGCTGCAGTAAAAGTTCATCCCACCGTACATATTTAGCAGATTAGAATGGGATATAGAATAGGACAGGGTGCTAAGATTTAACAAATAAAAATACAGGATGTATGCATATATACACATGATACATATTTATAACATTTTACATAGTATTCAATATGCACTTTATACATAGATGTTTGTATATTCTAACATAAAGATGGCTCTGCACAAATCTGAGAGTGCTTTCATCTCCTTGACCTTTGATACTAGGAACCTTAGGGAGGGTGAACACCTCTGAGGAAGGAAATGCTGGGGAATTGAGACCAGCTCCACTGAGGGTAGTTTAGCCCACAGTGGGCTTGGTGACCCAACATGGTGTTGTCCACTTGTGGGCCAGGGACAATTTACTCCACTGTCCCTGGCTAAACAATAGCTTTATGTAGCAACTTCAGAATCTACTTTTATTAAACCTGACTTATTTCTTAAAGGTAGCATCATATTTCAGATTAAAAAAAAATCTCAAAGAACAGGCTTTTTATTATTCTGCTGTTATTCTTTAGGGTCTCCCAAAAATTTATGAGTGGGCCAGACTCAGATTCTTTTAACTGCAAAGAGAAGTTAATAACAGGATAGCAACAAAAAACTGGTCAAAAGTTTTCACGCAACCTTTTATTCCCAACTCGAATGCAGTACTCCAAGCTTACTTTTAGTTCTCCACTAAAAGTGAAAGACTCCAAGTGTCTGAGGGTCCTGCGTCAAGCCTGTGTTAAAGCTAACGTTTGCTGTGGAAAATCAGAGAACAATATAGAAATTTGCTGCTAGACTATTGTGGAGAATTTTTGGACCATCCCTCTCCAGCAACTTATTATAACCTTTTCAATGTCCAGAGATGGCAGAAGGCATGGCTGAGGAAGAAATCTTGTTGAGACTCTTTAGGGCTGAATCTTACTGGCTCCTTCACTCAGCTCAAACAAGAGCCAAGTGCAGTTCCTGGAAAAAATAAAAAAGACAAGCACCTGCATTAACAGACTGGGGCAGCTGATATGCTATAGGGTGAAGTGTGCCTAAACCAGGGTGAGAAATTTATGCATGTCATTCATTCTCCCTGGGAAAAACAAGTAGGGATCTTACATGAAAGAAGGCAGTGGTTTTAGGTAATTCATCCTGGGGATAGTAATCATAAGTTTACAGATATTATTGTTTCCCTTAATCAGGAAAGAACAATTATGTGACATGGACTTGGAAGATTTAGCTCCACAGGGATGCGTCTCCCCCACCCAAGTTCCTTATCCCTGCTAGACTTCAGGTGTGACTCCTGCTGTACTCATGAGAAACTCAAGGCTTAGAGAGGTCCAGTAAACTAGCTTAAAGTTGTACACCTTGTGAATAGTATGATTCCACAGATTTGTTTGCTCCAAGCCATGTGCTTTTTCCATACTCCTTCTCCCAGGACAAATTGCCCCGCCGTCTCAGCCTCAGTGTCCTACCCAGGAAAACATGACGCTGCTCCTGCCTCGTTGGGCTGTGGTTGGGGTCAGAGATAATGAATGCAAAGTTTCCAGGGCAGTGACTGACCCATGCTTACACTCAATAAATAAGAGCTTTTACTCTTATCAAGCAGGTAACAGGTAAGTGTCCTAACGAGTGAATGGACAGAATACAGTGTTTAACAAGTCTAATGAGAGACACTGAAGTCGGGATAGGAAGGAATTAAGTTTCATTTGGACTCTGACAGCACCACTGAGCTCATAGAAGGGCTAGACTGCGAACAAACAAGGTAATGGCCCGGTTTTGCAGAAAATGAAGGCAGAAACCTAGAAAGGCGATGACTAGATTTATTCAATCCAGAATGAATTTGACCTTGAGTGAATTTTCTTGGGAACAGTGGAGCACATCCCTATAATTCCATTGGCAGTTTTCAATGTTTGATTGCTAAAAAACTGAAAGGTTTAAATGGAAAAGATTATATTTGCTAATAAAAGAATCCAATCATTTTTAAACTACAAGCAGGAGAACCACAGAAGTCACTTTTTAAAATTTTTAATCATGGTCTGGATTTGGCATTGATATAATGTTTAATTTGTCATTTCATATGCAATCAGGTCTAGAATTTTCTTTAGGTGTTTTTTTTATGCGGTGTAATACAGGTTTGACATTAAAAAATGATGATGTGTGACAGCAGCAAGAGTATTTTTGTACGTGACTATATAACCTGTCAAAGAATTTGCATCAGGCCTTTCTGAAGCACTGTCATTCTCATTCACAACAAAGACCCTCAAGCCCCTCACTGTCCCGCAGTAAAGGTTGTCGCCCAGTCAGCACCAATTTTATTCCTGTAAGAGTCGACTGTGATACTGATGATGCACATCAAGCCCTTGTTAAATTCACTGCGGGTCAGCTACCTAAATGTTTCTCCTAAATGATTCAATCATAAAGCACAGGGCCCTGTGATACCTAGAGAAATGTGGCAACCAGCATTATTTATGATAGATGTGTTAGGCAATTGATGAATTGGGGTGGGAGCTGAATTTAACACAAGTACAAATAAAAATGAAGTAGTGAAAATTCCTGTACATTTATGCTGTATACTTATATATTATTCCAAAGACATTTGGTTTGATTGCATACTAGCTTTCTTCTGGGTAAAATGGGATTGTTTTAGAGTCTTATTGAAAGGATTCAAGTCATTCGTTCCTTCATCGAACTTCCCTTGCATCAGGTGGTATGCTAAACACTGAAGATACAGACAAGTGAGACTTGGCCTTTATCCTCCTGGGTCCCACAGACTATTAGGAAAAGAAATTTTAATGTATTAACAAAAAATGGTGTTATTTTGCTTGTGAAGTAGCCGCTTTTCTTTAAAACCACTTTGCTGGTCTTGCTCAAATGGTAAATGGATTAATGTGGAGTGCTGGAAAGCTTGGAAAAGCAGAAAGGCAAGAACAATGTTTATTCTCTTCTATTCTGTTCCTAGTTTGTATCATGCTATTCCCCTTAGTGTCTGAGGGGGATTGTTTCCAGGACCCTTGTGGAAACCAAAATCTGTGAATGGTCAAGCCCTTTATAGAAAATGGAATAGTGTTTGCATACAACCTATGCACATCCTCATGTATATGAGATCTGTCCAGAAAGTATCTAGACATGTACTATGAAAGAGAGACATTTATTGAAGATAACACAAGGCACGAGAAACGTTGTACATAGGACAGTGACACCTCAGTCCCCTTCAAAGTAGGTACCTTAAAAACTCACACAGTTCTCCCAATCTCCATTGACTGCCCCATCGTATTTTCCTGAATGTCATCGCTGGTCTGAAATCTCTTCCCTTTCAAAGATGATTTTAGCTTTAAGAAAAGCCAGAAGGCCCAAGGTGCCAAATCTGGCCTGTAGGGGGACCAAGTCAACCTGGGTGATTTGATGTTTTACAAAAAACCTCTGCACCAGATGTAATGCATGACCAGGCACATTGTCATGATGAAGCTGCTGATCACCAGTTGCCCACAGTTGCAGCCTTCTGAATCATCCAAATGGTTTCCCTGGAGGAATGTTTGATTTTAATGCAAAATTTCAGGCAGATTCATTGCTCAACTTCCTCAATCATTTTGAATGTGATGGCCACACAGTGCACATGGTCACTCAATGGTGTCTATTGTCCCACTGACTAGCACAGAGAAGTCATCGTTGTTCACACTTGTGCATTCCAGTCCACTCTCCTTGGCTGCCAGGTTACATGGATGTTGCATAAACTGTTTCCATTCTATTAATAATGGTAGAACTTTTTCCTGACAGACCTCATACTTTAAATCATTTCTGGGTTAGCATAATATCCTATATAATATAAATGCTATGTAAATAATTGTTATACAGTATTGTTTATGAGTTAATGAAGAGGAAAAAAGCCTCTGTGTTCAGTACAGACACAGCCATCATAGGCCTGACTACATCGAACACATCAACAACAATGCAACATTTTTTTCGTGAATATTTTCAAATCAATGTTGGTTGAATCTGCAGGTGCAGAGCAGTGAATAGCAAGTGCCAGCTACATATTTTAGTGAGTCAGAGATTTAAGGCTTTATTTGTGTTAGTAGGGGGCCTATTGGCTTTGGAATTTTTTTCCCCCTAGAAATTATTGCTCCTCAGTCTCTGTATTCACCACTTTGATCAAGAGTCTCCCTTTATTGGTTTCAACTGTAAGATCTAAAGCAATGCATCTAAAATTAACTCTTGCCTCCTGGGAACCATAGGATAATCAAGAAAAGACATAAAACTATTATCAAGTCTTCCCGACACTTGTGTGTATTTTCACTCTATTGCCTTTCAAATTGTTGTATAAGCCTATTTTATTTTATGTATTACAGAATTAGTATCTTAAGATGCCTAAGAAAACAGAGAAGAGAAAGGCAAAAATTTATCTGCTACTACAATACCCAGATAGAATTACAGTTAGAATATTTTGTAAATTGTTTTTCCAGTAATCCTTAAGGCACTAACATACATTTCTCTTTAAACAAAATTGGGATTTCGGTAGAAAAAAATTCTAGAAGTAGCAATGTATGATAAAAAAACCTGAGCATTTTTAAACATTTAAAACATTTCACCTAACTGCACTGCTAAATCAGTACAATAATTTGTATTTCCATCAGCAATGTGTTTAAGTGGTTGTATTTCTGAATTCGCTAAAGCCAGAAACTATCATTTAAAACATTATTGAATATATCAATGTGATAGATGAGCTCTTTCAGGTTTTACAAGTTTTTGGTATAATCCTCGGGCCTCTGATTGCCAACTGGTCCTCCTTTAGCCCAAGATATTCTTTATCTGTGAAGCAACCTCTTACTTTTCCAAACTTGGTCTAGCTTCTCAAGACCTATTAGTTTTTGCTGTTGGTAGTTGTGTGTCTGTTGGTTTTGTCTTATGGATGTGATAGCTTTTTTCTATAACTTGCTCCTTCTTCTGCTCAGGAAGAGGCCCGCTCACAGGAAGGCCACCGTAGCTAGGATAGACTTCTACCCTAGCTTTCCATTAATCTATTAAAAAGCCAGTATTGAATGCTCACTAACTTGTGTAATTTCCAGGAAAATATAATCCTGTCCCTACAATCATTCAGGCTAAGGCCCTCTCAATAGGAAAACAAGGGCAATATGATTATTTTGATCAGAAAAACAAAAACCATTCTAAGTATTTCAGGCAAGTTGGGATTTAATTCAAGGTCATACAACCTTGCATAACTGTTATGAGGATTAGAAGAGCAAAGGTCAATGACTGTATGGAATATATAAGAACCCTATTTTCTATGTAGAGTATTTGTGTTCGATGATATACTTGGTTAGATTAAGGTCATTTCCATACTGACTTTTCATCCATTTATCTGTCTGTTTGCATCTTAGAGAATGTTTAATCCTTCCTATGAGTTGCCATTTTTTCTTAGAAGTTGTAAGCATTTCTGTAAAAAAAACACACAACTATTTCATCTCATGGCATAGCAAGGCTGGACGGTTCACTGCTATTTCTGTTTTCTGACAGGCCGCAGTGGTATTATTTCCTGAAGTTGTGTCCATGTGCCTTTTTTCAACTCCTCCAGTCCTCCTTGTTTGCCATCATCTGACTCAGGTTGCTGAGCTATAGCTTCTTGATATCTGGCGTGAGTCCACCCTCCTCTAACATATACCCTCTGATGGAGAGGTGCAGTGAGCAAAGCTTCAGTGCAGTGAACTGGCTGTGCTCCAGGCCTCAGCTGCTGACAAATCTGCCTTGGCATTTGATGTTAAGTATAGCTCTCAGATGATGACTACATGTTTTGAAGCTGCATGCAACATTTTGATAGGCTGCTATTTATAAACCAGCACCTAAAACCAGAAGCAAGAATGGGAAGGAATTTTCCATGCATAGAACCCCGTTAGCAACGGTTGTCCTTTTCTGCACTCATTAATGTGGAATCTAAATATTTCTAATGGAATGTGATGCTCAAATCAAAAAGGACAGGCTAGGGCACAGTCACCCTCAGGGAACCTCACACAGCCTTTGACCTAGGAGGTCCTTGAAAATATGGATAGTTGTCTATCCTGTTTGCCACCGAGAGAAAGCAGTGCTTGATGTAGACGGATGAGAGACAAATAATGCCGATTGACTCCAGCAGTGAACCGTATCCCTCACTTTTATTCACTTAGGTCACTGTTTCCCAAAGTGCTTTTCAAACCTTCAATTAAGCCTTGAGTGTTACTCTAAAAGAAGGTTTTCCTGATCAAAGCAATTAGGGAGATGGTGTGATTTTTACCCATGTCTTGAGAGTCACAGTTGACATTTTCAAACTTATGAAAAGTCCTATAGTAACATAATCTACTTACTTTGTTTAACAGCATCCTCCCCATCATCCACTTTTTTTTTGATTGCAGACTTTTGTTCTGCAGCATTTTGATAAAAGCATGTTGAAAACTGGGGCCACTCTCCCCATTATCTCCTATGGCTGATTATTTTATTCCAGATGATTATACCTGACATTCTTCAACTCGTTCTGTGTCATTGGCTCCTGTGGCAGTCTGGTTCCTGAACTCCATCTCAAAATAAAATTTTCTTTACTGATTTAAAGGTTTTCTCCTTGTCTTTGACTTTCAGCATTTTTATTATAATGTGTTGGCTTATGAGTCTCTATATTTTCCTGCTTAGAGTTCATTAAGCTTCCTGGATGTGTAGGTTATTATTTTTTTTAAATAAATTTGGAAAGTGTTCAGTCATTATTTATTTGAATATATATACATTATTTGGAAAAAATATATATATTTCTCTCTTCTGTCTCCTCTTTCCTTTGGTTCTTACATCTTTGACTATATTGGTGCACTTAATGGTGCCCACTTTTATTTGTGGCTCCTTTCATTTTTCTTCAGTCTTTTTTCTCTCTGTTCTTCATCTTGCATAATCTCTACCAGGCAATTGTGGGTGGGAAGAGAAACACTAACGGTCCTGCTCCTTCAGGGAAGAAACCCCCCTGACTGGGAGCTGAGGAGAGAGAGAGCCCAGTGTTCTCAGCTGCACCAGTCTGCTGTCGAGTCTCCATGTTGCTGAGTTGGGAGAAGGGAGGGAAGGAGCGGTCTTGGTTCAAATACCACAGACTCTCACATTTCCTGCTGAGTTTTCACAGATTTTCTTAAATAGTATTTCTTTATTTTCTGTTTGCACTTAGAAACATTTCCAGAGGTTTTGAATGACTGTTTTCTTTTTAAATAATTTTTTACCAATTTTATTGGAGATAGGTCAACCGAGCTCCTCCTATTGTCATGCTGGAAGGTGATTCTATAGAATTTCAAATGCATGAAGTGAAACATAGGATTACAAAAGAAATCAAGTGTATTGAACAATAGTCATCAAAACACTTTTAAAAATTGTGGACTAATAATAATAACTACTATACTTTAAAATAGAGCCGAACATAAATGAAATATATATTTTGGGGTATTTGCAACAACTCTAAGATGGTATGGAAATATCTATAATTGTCATTGGTGGCAAAGTCGTAGGACTTTAATACCACTGTGATTTGTTGTCTACACTCATAATTTCAGGAAATGCTAAATTTCAGTTAGAGGTAAGAGAAAATAAAAAATGTTACTTTTTTCAGTCTGCATTCACTGATCCCCTGAATTTTATCCACAGCCCCTTTGGGGATCTGTGCACCGAGGTGAAAATTGTGCATAAAATTCAAGACCATAACACAATCTAAAGAAAGCCATGGAGCAACTCACATGTACTTGTGACCTAGGGATTGCTCTGATTCTTCTTTTCAATGGCAAATGAAACAACCCATAGGAATTTTGAAGTCCTCTGGAGTCTTGCGTGAACTTTTCTTTGAAAGCCATGACCTCTCTCGGTCACCATCCTTGTCACATCTCTGCATTCTCTGAACAAAGTAACCTTGGAAATTATGGCACAAGCATGAGAGGGAGTTTTAATAAAAGCTATATCATTTCCACTGTTGTAACAACAAAGGTACTGGTGATTTTAGAAAAATAGTACTGAATCTAAAATATGCATATCTGGGAGCTTTAAACTGTAAATATCGGGCAATACAAACTCAAAGAGATTTAAAGTTACAGAAAAAGTCTTTAAATAATTTCCTAGTAGAAGTTTAGTCTCTATAGAAAACATGTTTCTGAAAACACAATACTGCATTTAGAAACTATAATTCACTTACATAATCCCTTTAAAAGAGAAAATTGTCCAAATTTTACATGTTGAACAGAAAATTATTCTTTAGGCATTGCTCAGTTCAGTCTCTTATTTACATTAATTCATTTCACTTCTACCAATAAATATAAATATTTCTAAGATATAAAGTTGCCTTTAGAATCCCTTCCTTCAGGTTTTATGTGACAGCATGTTGTGTGGGAAGCTCAGTGTATGCTGTTTGTTTTGTATCACCTTAAACTATGATGTGTTATTTTTAAGAAGCAGTATTAAATATTGGGAAATATAAAGTTACATAATTGTGAATTACATAAATTATATATATGCAATTTTTCTTTTTCCATCAGAATCATCAAATGTCATTAAAAATTAGTGATATGTTGCAAGATAAAACAAAACTCTTATTACTGTACCCTCGTGCCTTAAGACATTTAGGTTAGGTATAAAGGAGGTTTATTTTTGTTGTTCTTTTAATCTCAGCATTGTTAAATATTAGAAGGAAGATATTTCTTTCTTTAAAGGTCATTAAAGCCCTTCTGTGTGAGGTGATTTGAGAGTCCTCCTGTTGCCTGAAGATACTGGTTAGACTCCATGAGTCCTCCGTGCTTTTCCCTGACATTCGATTTATGATTCTGTGTTCTGAGTGCAAAAGCAGTTTGGTATGTTGATGTGCACATGATCTGGCTCCAGTAAATCACATCAAAGCCTTCCCCCTGTTTCAGTTTTTTTCTTTCTTATAAAAATGAATTCTATTATGAGAGAGAGCATGAGGGACAATTATTAGTGTTTATAGAATACTTCACAACACAAGAAGAAATAAGAAAAGGAATTTTAATACTGTTGAAGCTTTTTGTGGTTATATTGGCATATTATTTTATCTTTCCCTCTATGGTGAGGCTTTATTTCTTCAGCAGCATTCATTAAAGGTTACTAAAGACTAATTTTGGTACTAGGACTGAAGAAACATATCTTTTCTCCTGGGACCAGAACTCGAAGGTGATTAGTACTAAGAGATATATGGAACCAATGTAATGTTTTGCCTTCGAGTGAGAAATGCCTCCTTCTTCAAAACTTGAAAATCCCTACAGAGTTATGACTCACCTCGCACCCTGGGAGGGCTCTGGAGAGGAAGGCATCACACTGAGAAGGAGGGATAATTGTGAGGGCCAGGGAAGTTTTAGAAGTCAGACTGCTTGGGTGGAAAGAGAAACATTAAAAGAAATACAATGTCAGTGCAATAAAAATATCTCTAGATAAATTGGAGAGTAAAATAACAAAGGTCTAATGGCTCAAGACTCAATAGACTAAAAATTCAGGCACAGTACATTCTGATCCTGGCACTGTGGAGTTAGCTCACCGTGTGAGCCTGCGCAGGCAAATCACCTCCCATCTGAGGTTCCATTGCTGTAGCTAAGTAAGATCAGAAGATGATACCATACCCAATGAGCATAGGCACATTTTGCTTTCCTATTTGTGGAGACTCTCTCTTCAATGTGGAATCAGGAGACACACCATTACTTCCTTATAGCTTTCTTTGTTCATTGTTACCATCTCCCCCAACCCCATTCACATTTGAAATTATAGGAACCTCTAGACAGAAATTATTTTGCTGAAGTCTACTCACTTGGATAAGTTGGAATAGAAAACTGCCAACTTCAATCATTTTGACCTCATACTTTTGGACAATAAAATAGACTATCTCCAAGCTGTCCAGGCCAAATCAAGGGTCTTTTTCTTAACTTTATTTCTTCTTGATTTAATGAACCACCCCTCATAGCTGAGAGACAGGTTTTCACCATGTGGCGGCTTTGGGCACTCACACAACTTCTGGCTGGCACAGTGATGCCTTTATTCCTTTTTTTCCTCTCACATTCTAAAAATTCAGCTTCTAACTGGCACCATAGACTAACCTGGAAACTCATGTGGGCTCGAGATAGGGACACCCATATATCCTGGTTTCTTTATCCTCACGTGGACGGAAATGATTAAAAAAAAAAAGCATTGACACAGCAGAGTTGGTATAGTGGTACTGAATGCTCACCTGAGTTTTGTCTACACGTCTGTGCCTCTTGACTTTTCTTCCCCTTCCTGTTCATCAAGAATTGCCCCGATTTTTCATCTCTTTTCTCCTTGAACAGATTAATTTTTCTTGCTTTGACATTTAAGCTTATTTGTTTATAATTGAAAATATTATTTAAGACCATATAAACTTTTTGGAATGGATGATTCAAAGGTGAAAACCGAACATAGATGTTTTTGGTATATTTAGATAATAAACCACTATTACCACTCAAGGTTAAATTTTCATCCTATTTCTGATCCAGACCCTTCACACGTCCTCCCAGACCTAGCTATATCAATTTCCTTTTCCCTCACACCATCTTTAAACCTTTCCTTGATTCTTAAAATACTTGTATTGAGTGTCTTCTGTGTGTTAGGCAATAGGTGGGTCAGTTGCTAGGGAAACGATGCTGAACAAGGCAGCATCTGCCCTTAATAAACAAACTCACAGTCTAGTTGAAAGAATGAGAAGTAAATAAGCATCACAAGATGAAGACCGAGTTTGTGATGTTAGCACCAAGAGGAATCTTACTCCTTCTGGTACGTCAGGATTCCTCAGGATTCTCCTATCCTAAATATCTCTGACTGAACTCTACTATTGTCCACCTTTTACTACCAGACTTTTCCACCGTGTCCTGGTTCTTTCTCCTGCTTTACACTTTAATTTACTGTCTCTACCATTCAGGCTTCTGCTCTCACCATCCTACTGCTCCTGATGGTTATTGAGGAACATCTTCTAAAAGCCAAATCCAGGGTCTTTTTCTTAACTTTATTTCTTTTCACCTTAATGAAACACTCGTCATCACTGACCCCACTCTCCAAGCTCATTGACCGAACCCTTGAACAGCCTCCTAGTGGTTTCCATCTGTCTTGTCCCCGTCCATCATCTCTGGCTCCCGCTCCTCTCCCGATGACACCTCTCGTTTTCAGCTGCGCATTTCCTCCTGGACCTCTGCCAGCTCTTAAATTAAGTTCACGGATATAAATATTAACTCATCGTATTCAAACCTCAAAAAGCATATTTTTGACATAACACAGTTTCTCATTAAAAAATCTTTTATGGTTTCTTATTGCCTACTAAATTATATACAAGTTCTCTCATATGACATTCAACGCCCTACGTGATATATCCTCAAGCTGTATTTATAGCCTTTTCATTTCCATTACTTTTCAACACTCACCTTATCCTTAAGACTAAGTTAAGAGATCGCTGCATTTTAAATATTCTCCTATTTTTCTGCTTCCATTTGTTTGCTCATTCTTGCTTCTTGAGCAGGCATTCTATCTACTCCCATATCCTTCTGTCAAAATGCTACTACTTTTTCAAGGCCCTCACCATAGGCACTTGCTCTGTGATGTCTCCCCATGCCCCCAGTGAGCCAACATCTTTCCTTCTTAGAGTGTTGCAGCATACTGTTTTCCCCCATCATCATCTTCTGTCATTTTTACATATGTGTAATGTGCTTTTCTAATATACTATGTAGTGTCTTTGAGGGCAGTAAATAGCATATTGCTCTGCACACATATGAGTTGCATTTACCTCCTCAAATCATCATCTTCTCTTGACTTGCCCATTTCTAATTGTATTCACCCATTACACTTGTCCCAGTAAGTTAAATATAGATATAAGGGTACAATAAATCTGAAGATCATGTGGATTTGTGATTGATAACAACATATTGAATAACAAAATAAGAAGCCGAAAAAGCAGACTGGGTTAAAAAAAATTAATTGTAATATTGATCTAAAGGGAATGATTGGCCAAGAAATGGATGAAGGGAAAATGGTTGGATAGTAACCAATGTAAAAAGAATCCTTGAGGATTTGACTTTATGTTGAAATTTAAATGAGTCAACAGTCAATAGTGTTGTTTTGCTCTACCATTTATTAGCAGCCAAGCATGTGGAAGTAACTTAATTTCCTAGAGTATTTACTCTTTTCATCTATTAAATATTGTTGAGCACTGGAACTATGTACCAGACATTTCTGGGCACTGAAATTACAGCTGCGAAAGTATACCTGGTCTTTGTCCTTAGGGAATAAAACATTAGTGAAATAATAATATTTGTTTCACATTATAGAAAGTAATAATATTCAGTTCAGAAAAATACATTGGAGGAAGAAAAGAGACTAAAGAGGAGAGAAATAGACAAATGTTATGAGAGATTTAAAAATATAAACATCTTGGTCAAAATTTCTGATGATATGTTTTCCACTCTCGATGTTTCGTTTTCACCATGGTGCATCAACATGCACATTCATTTATTATCTGTGGTACTGGGAATGTACTATTTTCTGAGTACACATGTAATTCTTCACATTTGAAAATGCCTTAGCTCTTGCTTCTTCAAGTATTTCTGCATTTTTTTCTTCTAGAACTACTCTCATATGTATGTGAGATATCCTCAATCTGTCTTCCATATTTCTTGACATTTCTTTCTTTTAAAAAAATGCCTTTGTCCCTTTGTGCAGCATTCTGGGCAACTTCCTCAGTATTTGTGTCTATAATATAAAGTCTCTTTTCAGCAGTGTCCAGTCTAGATGATTGAATCTAGTGGAATAAAAAAATTGACATTGTTTTTAATTTATAAGGTTTAAAATTTATATTTTTACAAATCTGGCAATTATAGTACCTTCTGCCTTTTTTGTTTTGTAATTCCTTCTTCATTTTTGATGCAAGTTTTTCTTTTATACATCTGTTGGGCAATCAAAACATTTACTTGAAAGTCTTTGCTAAAGTATATCTTAAATATATATAATTAGAAAAAAGTTTTTGCCATACAATCTCATAAAATTATTTTTATTTGAGTGAATATATCACTAGATTTTTTACTTTGTTTGGCATTAGATATCTTTATGGGATTCTGTTTGGTAAGATCAGTTTTGGGGGGATATTTTTGCATTTATTTTTTTCTGTCCCTGTACTTCTGGGTCATCCCTCAGTCTATTTTTGCAGTTGTTTCCTAGATCCAAGTTTCAAAATGGTACTGAGGGTCACTGTCCAGAAGCAACAGTGCACATGCAGCCACTGATCCTAGAGTGGCTCCACCTCCCTCCCTCAGGGATGTCTTACTCATGGCCAGTTGCTCTGCGTGTGGCCCAGGATGGCTATGAATGAGGCCCAACACAAAACCGTAAATTTACTTAAAACCTTTTTTTTGCTCATCAGTTTTTGTTAGTGTTTGTGTATTTAATGCATGATCCAAGATAACTCTTCTTTCAGTGTGGCCCAGACATGCCAAAAGGTTGGATACCCCTGCTAGAGCAAGGAGTAAAGCTAGACCTACTTCAAGAACAAGTTATGGGAGTTAAAATACTGTAGCCCCTGACTTCAAGCAATGACTCTGACTTTGATGCATCATCTCACTAGGGGAACATTTTGTCTCTATTATCCTGGAGGAGCTGCACTCCATGTTACTAGTGCCTGCTTCTGGGTTAAGAGTAAAGCAGGCTTAAGACTGTCCCTACAGCCATTGTTTTTAGTTTTTATTCTTTTGGAGTCCACAGAGATGTTAAATATTTTTGTAAACTTACCTCTTTCTTTAGCCTGTGCAATTTCTTTCACATACATTCACCATTCATGATTACTTTCCAAATGCTTAAATTAGTTAATTTAAAACCAGAAGTAAACCAAGGCAGCAGAGATCCATTTGTAGTGGCTGTCACCCAGACAAAATCAGTGACACCATGCAGCTTGAAATCCCTGTGTACCTGTCAACCTCCAACCAGCAGCAAGGTTGACTGGCCCTTATTTGTTCCAAACATCTTTCTCTGGCTTCCTCTTTGGAGCCCTCTCTGAATTTTCACTGAGTCTTCTTTAAAACTCAATATAATTCATATGAAAATTCTGGGAGAGGGGAGGGGAACTAGAACAAGAGAATGATTTATCTCAACTTCATGATACCTAGAGATGACTCTGCACTCTCAGTCTTACTAGGGAGACCACTGTATATAGTTCAGTCCATACCACCTTGGTCGTTCGTTAAGTGTCCTTTAAAAATCTCTGGCTGTTTTCTTCTCAACAAAGTAAAATTTCTCCTGTTTTCCAACAAAAAGGGAGAAAAATCTTCACTCCTCATCTCTGTTTATTCAAAATTGAATAAACATTTGTTGCATATTAGTTGCAAAAAGATTGTGTTCTTTCATTGTAGGATTATTAAAACACAATGTATGTGCTTTAATTTCCTACACACTTAGTAAAGATTTCATGAAAGAAGTCAGGTAGTTGGAAAAGTTATATTTCTGCCATATCTTATGGAGCAAACTATAGATGATAACACTGCATAGTATTTTATATTTAATTTAATACTAGATCTAATGACTACTGGTTTTTGGTGTCAAATTCTGTGGATTTATTTATGGCATATCATCTACTGTATTATTCTTTCCATAGCTATTATCAGAGCACTAGTTTGTCCTTATAACTTCTTTTATGTATAAATTCAATTACTTTTAACTGGTCTCTCTACCTTGAGTGTAATGGCACTTAATGTTTATGAAGTCCTGGGCCCTTCTGAGAATCCGATGAGAACTATGGCACTTCTTTTTTGAAAATGCACTTAAGTATATACAGTCCACATATTGCACAAACTTCAGTCAGGTCCCTGAAGCTGCCATATAGATTCCTAAAAGTGCTTCCATTTGAATTTATCATATCCATTCATTGGATATGGTAAATCCAATGAATCTCTTTCATCCATTCATCTCTTTCATCCATTCATTTACCCATTAAATATGTTTGCATCGCAACAAATTTGGTACATTTCTGCTAAACTCTGGAAGTACAAAGGTAAATAGAAAATGAGTTTTCCTCTTAAGGAGCTTGTAGCTCAGACTAAAGGGTAGAAATGCATCCAACATATGAGATGAAGTGGTAGAGGCATCTTGGGCCTACAGAGGAGGTCCAAAGACAAAGTTCTGATTTTATTATGGGAATACGAAATGAAGCCTTCAGGAAACTTCAATGAACTCTCCCAAAGGAATGCCTTTATTATGCCACTCCTACATAAACAAAAAACATGGTGGTGCTCCAGTCTATTTTTGCTCTGTCCGTTATTGGCAAAGTCACATGGGGTAAATTAAAGAAAAATGTCTGGGTTTCAGTTTTCTCATCTATAATAATAACTACAGGAACAGCAAGTGTAACAAACAAGGGCCAGTTTACGGAATTTTGGAGAGTAATGATGATGTTGGTAGCAACTGCATCTGCAGGCGTTACTCCTAATAGTGTATTGGAATGGCTGGGGGTGAGGACTTCGGGGTCAGCAGCACTTCTGGCTTTGCAAATTTTTGTTTGTATGATTTGACCTGCCAATCAATTTTCTCATCTGCACAAAGGGAATAACATGCAATCTGAGAATAGTGGTAAGGATTAAATGAGAAAATGCAAGCAATCTGAGCATGGGCCTTGTACAAATTAGATATTATTATTGAAAAATAGACTTTAGTACGTATAATTGTCACCATTTACATGTAAGGAAACATGCCCGAGATGATTAGATAACTTTCTGAGGTTATACAAGCATTGGGAAGTATAGTTGGGGTTCAAGTTCCTCTGACTTGCCAGGCCACAGTTAACTTGAGGCTGGGAGAAGATGGTATAGCGGTGGGGGGAGAAGAGAGGGATGAGCGGGAAGGAATAACCTGGGTATGATCCTTCACCCTTTCTTCTCTTTTTAACAGTTATGTTACAATATGAAGTTTTTGCACTTTTTCTACATTTCTAAGAGAAAACAGAATTTGAATTTTTAGTTGCAATCTCCAGATGTTTAAACACTCGCAACCAAGTTGCTTTGTTGCTCTGGGTGACTTCAGAGGCTTGCAGGTGCTGCCTACACCATTGCCCCATCGAAACTGAGAATCACAGGCTTCTAAGCCACGCTCCTGGGTCTGCTGCTCTCTGTCATTTTTTTTTAAACTTTATTATGAGATGTCTCCATTTTCCATATTCTGCTCACCTCCACCCAGCCCCTGCCCCCCTTCCCTCTGGCCATCACCCTGTTGTCTGTGTGTATGGGTTATGCCTATATATATATATATTTTTTTTTTTTGCTAATTCCTTCACCTTCTTTTATACAGTTCCCTATCCTCCCCTTCTGACAGCTGTCAGTCTGTCCCATGTATTTATGACTCTATTTCTATTCTGGTCATCAGATTCCACATATAATCGAGATCTTCCTGTGAGAACAACTTCCCCTCTGTGCCTTCGTCCATGCATATCCTGTTTCTTTGTTCTAGGTTCAATTCCTACTCCCTCTGAAAGGCCCTGGGGAAGGCCTATTGCCTTTTTAAGGCTCTCTAGTCTCTCGAGAGTCATCTTTTATAGCCTGGAGACTCCCTACCACTATTTTCTGTATCACTTACTTGGTGCTAATACTACCTAGTTCCTTATTGTTACCCTTTAGGCACATAAATTTTTATCACTGCATAGAGGTCATACTTCCTTGTTAGCAGAGGCCATGGTTTGAACGCACAGTACCTGCAGCACTCGCTGTCTGACACGTACTAACATTTGATGCATAACTCATTATTGATTGTGTTTCATTTCAGGAGATAATTTTAAAGGATGTCTTGCTTTGATGTGACACAACTCTGAAATCATCTCAATTACAGGGAAAATATGGTTCTATTTGTATTGTTTCTTTAGAAATATGTGTAGAGTAGTGAAAACTTTTTTATTCTTATAACTGGAAGATGGATGACAAGATAATAGTGTCATGTGTTTGTAGAAAATCATGGCATCAAGGGAAATGTGATAAGATGCTGGAGAGTTTATCATTTTGATCTTTTCCCTTTCTTTTTTTTTTCTTTTTTGTTATGCTGGGAAAAATAAGTTACTGTGGCATTTTAAGAGTCCATCCTACAGCCCTATTCATGTAACAACATTCTTAACAGTGTGCTATTTAATTGCCATATGTAACACATAGGTGTCAGACAGTGGGTAAAATTCTCTTTTTAGAGTTTTTTATTCTTTATGTAAGTTCTTCATATTGAATTGTAGGGCTGTGTTACGTGATTTGGAGGGTAAGATCCTTAAAGATAAGAAATGAAGACCTCATTGAAACTTTTTTCTCAATGGTACTTTTGCTTTTATTCTTTGGGATGTTTGCAGTATCGCTTTTACTGTTTGTGGTTAGCTTTTGACTTGTATTTTTTCTTTTTTAGTTTTCTTTTACTCGCGTCATTTTCTGTAAATAAGGAAGGCTAGGCAAAAGGAGACTTCAAACAGATGGGCACTGGTGCCTTGGGCCTGATCTTAACAATCAGACTGCGTCTTGCACTGTAGGAAATGCTGTTATTGAGGTAACTAAGCATGAGGCATCTGGTCATGCCATGTTGGTTTTGGGAATCAAAAAATAACATTTTCACTTGTGTCTGACAGAAAACCAGTTTACTTAATAGTTTTGCCCTTAACCTTAAATAAGAGAATATGGGAGTAGAAAATTTAAATTTATATGGTTTTTAGGGCATGGTTAGACATTGTCTCACAGGGCAGTTTCGTATTATGCTTGTGAAATAATGCAATATTTTTGTTTGCTTTGCTTTGTTTTTTCAATGACCAGTTCTCAGTCTTCATCTCACTTGACTCCTGGAGCTTGTGTCACCATTACACACACCCTGTTTGTTGATACTGTGGTTTCTGACCCTTCATACTTCTGTGGTTTCCAATCTATTACATGAGACAGTTCTCAGTCCCATGAGCTAGTGCTCCCTTTTCTTCCTGTGCTCTGCTTATCGGGAAATCTCAGCACACTCATTCCCCTGGTGATTTCATTGGTTCTCATAACTTGTATGCAAAGTATATGCCGGTGAATTCCAAATTTCTGCAGTTCGGAGCCTGAACTACAGACAACACACAATGTAATTTATTTACTGTGTTTATTACTGATTGTCTCTAACTGTTTGATTATAAACCTCACATGTGCAGGGGCCTTTGTCCATTTTTTTTTTTTCATTAGTGTATCCCAAGAGGCTAGAATTTTCTGGCACATGGTAGTTTCTAATAAATATCTGGGTGATGAACAAATGGTGAAGGGTAGTGGAGCAACAGTGACCTGAGAACTTCTTCATTGTTTAGTTTGTGGGTTTTTCACTGTTGAAGACATCATCCCACTGTAGTCCATTTACTGTTCATTCTTTTATTTTTTAATTATATTTTATTGATTATGTTATTACAGTTGTCCTGCTTTTTCCCCCTTTGTCTCCCTCCACCTAGGACCCCCCACTCCCTCAGGAAATCCTCACACCATTTTTCATGTCCATGGGTCGTCTGTATAAGTTCTTTGACTACTCCATTACCTATACTGTACTTTGCATCTCCATGGCTATTCTGTAACTACCTATCTGTACTTCTTACCCCTCACCTCTTCACCCATTCCCCTACAACCCTCTCCCATCTGGAAAACATCAAAATGCTCTCCATATCCATGATTCTACCTCTGTTTTTTTTTTTTTTTGTTTGTTTGTTTGTTTACTTGGTCTTTTAGATTCAGTTGTTTATAGTTATGTATTTTTGCCATTTTATTGGTTATAGTTTTGATCCTCTTTTTCTTAAATAAGTCCCTTTAACACTTTACATAATAATGATTTGGCGATGATGAACTACTTGCCAGGAAAATTCTTGCCAGGAAAATTCTTTATCTGCCTTTTGATTCTAAGTGATAGCTTTGCTGGGTAGAGCAATCTTGACTGTAGGTCCCTGCTTTTCATGACTTTGAATATTTCTTGCTAATCTTGCCTAGCTTGCAATGTCTGTTTTGGCAAATCAGCTGACGATCTTATGAGAACTCCCCTGGAGGTAACTAACTTCATTTCTCTTATTGCTTTTAAGATTCTCTCTTATCTTTAACCTTTGGCATTTTCATTATGATGTGTCTCGGAGTGGGTCTCTTTTCATCCATCTTGTTTGGGACTCCCTGTGCTTCCTGGACTTGCATGTCTATTCCTTCAACAAATTAGGGAAGTTTTGTTTCATTATTTTTTCAAATAGATTTTCCATTTCTTGCTCTTTCTCTTCTTCTTCTGACACCCCTATGATGTGAATGTTGGACCTCTTGAAGTTGTCCCAGAGGCTTCTTATATTATCCTCATTTTTTTTTTTTTTTTTGGATTCTGTTTTCTTCTTGTTCTGATTGCGTTTTTCTTTTTTTTTGCGTCCTTATGTTCTAAATCATTGATTTGATTCTTGGCTTCATCCATTCTACTGTTGTTTGTTTGTAATTGTTCTGTATTTCAATTAGTGTATCCTTTGTTTTTGACTGGATCTTTTTTTATGCTGCTGAGGTCCTCACTCAGTTCCTTGAGCATCCTTATAACCAGTGTTTTGAACTCTGCATCTGATAGCTTGCTTATCTCCATTTTGTTTAGCTCTTTTTCTGAAGTTTTGATCTGCTCTTTCATTTGGTCCATGTTTCTTTGTCTCCTCATTTTGGAAGGCTCTTTGGGTTTGTTTTTATGTATTCGATAGAGCTGTTTAACTCGATGTCTTGGTAATGTGGCTTAATTTAGTAGGTGTTCTATAGGGTCCTATGGCACAACTTCCCCTAACACCCAAGCTATGTACTCAAGGGGTATCTTCATGTGGGCTGAGTACAGCCTCCTCTTGTAGTTGAGACTTGGTTGCTATTGGCAGATCAATGGAAAGGATCTACCCAGGCCAGTCAGCTGCAAGGATTGGCTATGACCACTGAATACCAACCTCCACTCTCCATGGAGGATCAGTTGTGCAGAGAGAGGGTGGTGGTGCTCCAACATGGTCTGTAGTTGTCTACTGAGTGTGCTGGCCCTGGGGTTTCCTGGGTAGTACAGGCCAAGGTCAGGCAACCTATCTGTGTTTTGCCTGGGGCCACCCTGCCTGAGCTATAAAGCTATCTGAGATGGCTGCTGCTTGTGCTGGGCTTGGAGATTCCCAGGCTAGGCCAAGTTGTTAGTGCTGGGGCTGGAGCAGCTGTTAGTGCTGGGGCTGGGGCCCACTGAGGCCAGCTGTTGCTTATTTGAGATGATTTAGGAAGTTGTGAAGGGTAAGCCAAGACCAGCCATTCATATAGGAAAGCAGCTCAGGTGGGCCTGTAACTTGGGTGGGGTGAGTCTCTGGGGATCTTTAAGGTGAGTCAAACAGTGTTAGCCATGTTGATAGAGTCTCAGATATGACACAAGCTTGCTAGCCCTGTTGGGGGAGGGTTTAAAAAAGGGACAATGGCAATCACCTTGATGCCAGATATTTCTTTTTCTCCCTGTATACAACTGGTGCCTTTCAAGGTGATGCCCTGGTGCTGAAACTCAGAGGGAATGAGTCTGAGTAGGTGAGTCCATGTGTGAGCTCTTTAAGAGGAAGTGCCCTGGGCTCTAGAAGTTTCTGGATTCGATTCCTGCTGTTTTTTTTGCAGCCAGAAGTTATGGGGATTTATCTTCCTGGCACTTGGACCCTGGGCTAGGGGCCCTGGTATGAGGCTGGGACTCTTTGCTCCCAAGATATCCCTCTTGAATTTTATCCACCACATAGCCTGTTCTGTGTCTGCATGCCTCCTACCAGTGTGGATGGGTGTGGTTTTTTCAGTTCTATAGTTGTCAGACTTCTATTTAACTCAATTTCTGATGGTTTTGAGTGATGGTTGTTCTGTATTTTAGTTGTGATTTTTGATGTGGTTGTGCAAAGAGGTGAGTTGTGTCTTCCTATGCTGCCATCTTGACTGGAAGTCCCACAGTTCATCTTTTTAAAGAGAAAGGCCACTGGGCTAGTTGAAATTTTTTGTACACTAAGAGTACTGTAGGCATGTAGTTCTTCTTTCTCTGGGAAGAGAAGCTCTCTTGGTCATGTGTTGTTGGAAGACAAGGATATGTTCTGAGAAAAGTGTCATTGTGAGATTTGTTTTTTGTGTGAACATCGGAGAGGACACTTACACAAACCTTGATGGTACAGCCTACTACACACTTAGGGCATAGGTTATGGCCTATTGTTCCTAGGCTACATACCTCTACATTATGTTACTGCACCAAATACTGTAGGCAATTGTATTATAGAGAAGGTACTATAAAAACACAGAATAAAAGATAAAAAGTGCTAGACCTGCATAGGGCAGTTACCATGAATGGAGCTCGCAGGGCCTGAAGTTGCTCTGGGTGAGTCAGTGAATGAGTGGTGAGTAAATGTGAAGGTCTGGGACATTACCATACACTATTTTATAAACACTGTATATGTATGCTATTCTAAATTTATAAAAGATTTTTTTCCTTAGTAATAAATTAATCTAGGCTTACTGTAACATTTTTGCTTTATAAACTTTTTAATTTTAAAAAAACTTATTGACTCTTTTGTTGTAAGACTTAGCTTAAAACACAAATACATCATATAGCTGTACAAAATTATTTTCTTCCTTTATATTCTTACTGTATAAGAATTTTCCTATTTTTAATGATTTTTTTTATGTTTTCAACTTTTTTTTTGTTAAAAACTAAGGCACAGACACACACATTAGCTCAGGGCTACACAGGATCATGGTTATCAGTATCACTGTCCTCCATCTCCATATCACGCCCCACTGGAAGGTCTTCAGGTGCAGTAACACGCTGGGAGCTGTCACGTCCAATGACAGTGTCTTCTGCTAGAATCCCTCCTGAAGCACCTGCCTGAGGCTCTTCTTCAGGAGGTGTCACTCTTTTCAGAAATACGTCCATGGTGGTTTGCTTTTATTTTAATGTGTCTTGCTGAGGTCTGCAAAAGCCTCTGCTAAACCCTTCAGGTGAATTTTCTTGGGGGTCACCTTCTTTTTCTTGTCCTGCAGTTTCCTTTTCTCTTGCTTCTTCTTTAGCAGTGCATTCCTGTTCTAGTTCCAATAGCTCCTCAGTAGTCAATTCTCCAGGAACCACTTCTAGGAGCTACTCAATGTCATTGTCATGCACGGGTTAAAGTTGTTTGCCATCTCCACCGCAGCCTTGTTGGTTTTTGCACCCTTTGCACTGCAATGTTATAACAGCTCTGATGTCACTGGGAGGCATTTTTTTTAGTTCTGTTATAATCTTATAGAACCACCATTGTATATGTGGTCCACTGACTTAAACATCGTTGTGCAGTACAGGACTATATTTCAATCGTGTTTATCTTTAATTTCCTGGGCATTGAAAGAAGATAATTGGGGGAAATAGTAATCTCTTACTTTGGTTGTAAATTTAAAGTAGTGGTCAAAATTAGAAATTGATATTATAACATAATTTTCTTCCCAAACATGCCTGGTGGGCAAAAACAATATGAGTAATAATTAAGTATTAACATGATTGCCGATGCAGTAATATGTACTCCTGCTTGATTTGTAGATTTGGAAAAGATGTTCTAACTCATTTACATAGCACCTGTTCTATTTCTGGACCTCTGGGTTTACTGCAATAGGATATGGCTGATTGTCAAGTCAAGCTGGTGAAGGTCCGGTATAGCAGTGTAACTCTCACTAGTCATAGGAGCAGTATCTTTAGTAATTTTTAGTAATCTTGGTACTAGTAATACTGAGAATAAAGGAAGCATATGATGCTGTCTTGGTGCCTAGATATTGTAACATTAAATAAAAGTAGACTTTTCTTGCCATTTCTTTCTTAAAGCATTTAATGTCTATTTCATATGCTAGCAAAGAGTAAACAAGTAAATGTTTATTAACTTATTATTTTAAAAAAACCTTTTCTATTTCTTTAGTGGAATTTCATTCAAATTGTACTTAGGATGTGGTAGATAGTTTCCCAAGATAGCTGCCTAATAATTCTACCATTCCTCTATGTGCATTCCCCTCTTTTGGAGCTGGGCTGGCCTTGTGAACTGCTTTGACCAATAAGACACTGCAGACAAAAAAGTGATGCTGAGCCATCCTGGGCCTGGTTTTAAGGGCAATGGTAGCTTTTGCTTTTACTTGGAACCCAGCTGCCACAATGTGGGGAAATCTGGGCCATCCTGTTGGTGTTAAGAACCTTGTGGAAAGACCCTAGAAAATGAGTCACCCTGTGGAGAGACAGGCCACATGGACAAAAACGAAGTTGCCAGCTGATAATCAGTGCCAAGGGCCATTCACATGAGTGAGGTCTTCTTGGGTCTTCCAGCCCAGCTCAGCTACCAAGTAAATGCAGCTGCATGAGTGACCCCAGCCAACAGAAGGATCACCCATTCTACCTTCAGAATTGTGAGAAATAATAAATTGCTGTTGTTCTGAGCCACTAAGTTTTGGGGTGCTTTGCTATATTACAATACATAACTGAGACAATGGACTTTAGGGGATCAGAAGATTGCATTTTAACCTTTAATTTTATAACTTGATTGAAGTTACTGGTAGGTTTCTACATGATTAAGAAAGTAGCTTATTCCAGTTGGTAAATATTCATACAGAGGCATTAGAAGACTAGCAAGTGATTGCTGATGAGTCAAGAAATGGCAGTGCTTCTCAGGATGTCTTGGAGTTCAGGTCACAGGTTGCCTACCTCTTCTGTCACAGCCCTGAGTGGTGCTGTGCCCACAGGGTGGCCTGGGGAGGGAGATGCCTGTGGGTCAATGGAGGAAGAGGGACTGGAATGTAATTCTTTTCCTAGGGCAGGTATCAATCTGAGTGCTGTACAACACATTAAAATGACAATGAGTCTCAGTTGAGTGAAATCTAGAGATACCAACACCTTGTTTACTTTGTGTCAGTGATAGATGTGCAGAGGGCAAGTGTTTGCTTGTAAGTTTGGATATAATTTATAGTCTTCTCCCCCGCCAAAAAAAAAGTAGCAATATATTTGAAATCACTGGATGTATATTTCTGGGCTATCTGATTTCAAGAATTCTTACCTTTTTATAGACTCATTTCAACTCTACATTTGAAACCAGATGGTCTATTCTTGAACGGCAAGACTGAATATATTAACCTTTAATGTAAATGGTGTTCCTCATTGAACAGTTGGTTACTCCTACATTTTTCTACTTGACCTTGGTGATAAAGAACCTCCTTTTGACTTTTATCTCCTTAATGCTTGCTAGAAAATTTTATTTGAGAGTTACCGAACCATCTGATTTGGATGCTTTAAGATGCAGCAGTCAGAAATAAATTGGCACTGTTAAGGTGCTCTGGATGAATGGGTTGCCACCACTCTATAATCTCAAGTTGCAAAGAAGCAGTTTGAGTTATTTTCTATGTGGGTTGACAAGTGTGCTTTTTTTTGTGGGCTAGAGTTGGTAAAACAAAGACTTATTCAAGCTGTGAAATGCATTTAAGAGTAAACAGCAATAAATGACAAGAGGCCTATTTTGTCAGATATGTTTTTGACTGATTGTGAAAGAAAAAAGGCTTGTTTGAAATTTTGGAAGGATGGATCTTCCGTAATGGGGATACTTTGGTTTGGCTGCAAAAGACACCAGATGGAACAGTTTATCTTGAACTAGAATGCCATCATTTAGTTTCTCTTATCTTTTAGATATATGTGTTTTTGATAGTTTTTAAAGTTTATTACTTATCTGATTTTATTGAATCTTTAAAAACTTTTACATAACTACTATTTTCTGGTTCTGGCCTATTCTAAAAACAACACTCAAACTCATATGAACTTATACAACACTAGAAATTGTATGAGTTGGTTTTGCGTTGTGTTAAGATATCGAGCCATATGTAACAATCAACGACCTTGATAGAGTTCGGTGAAGTTTAATAAAGCTGTGGCCAAATTCTACTAAATGTGAAAAGCTTTATTTATTGTTATTCCGTAAGTAGTTTCAAAGAAAGAAAAGTCAGACAAAAGTATACACTACTACCAGGTTATTATTATAGAAGAAAATAAATACAAGGTGGGGGCAAAAGTAGTTGACAGTTGTGCGTATACGAAACACAGTTTATTCTTGTACTGTTATTTGTTAATTATTGTATTGTTTTCATATGAACAACTGTAAACCTACTTTTAATCTACTGAGCTGGATATTAAAGTACTTTACAGGAAGGTGGGATGCGATGTCTTGAGCTTGGCTGTTAATGTAAAAGTAGAAGGTGAATGTGGAATTAGGTAAGTCATCTTTGCAATTAGATTTTTTTAAAAGTTAAAATGAACTGCAATTCTAGGCATATGAATTCAGTAGGTTATTTCTTTCTCATTCCTACATTCAAAACCTGTTTACATGAAGAACAGTAGGACATTTACTTCAAATAAAACTTTCCTTTCAATGTGCATTAAAAAAATTACATTCTTCCTAAAATGGTGTTGTGATTTTAACCTCAGCAATTTTGTATGGTTTTCACATTAAAGAGCCAGAGTTGAAGAAATTTTCTGACAACTTAATTGATTTGTATTTAGTGTTCTTTGGCTTGTGTTTGGACTAAAAATAACTGTTTTAGGTGATCTCATTTTAACCATTTAAGTTTTCAAGTACATTGCATATGTGGGTCTTCATCTTCATTTAGGTTCCATAAAGTTCTTGTCAGTGATTAGAGAATTTGAATCTGATACTATGTGTTATTATTTCATTGCCTGTCAGGAAGCATATTTGGTAGTTTAAAGGAAAAACCATCAATAAAAGTTGCTCGCTTTTGTGATTTGATTTCATCTATCAGCAAGAAATATTGATGTTTGTGGTCAAAAACTGCTTAGATTTTTCTTCCTGAGCCAATGAATATGAGGCGGCATTCATTACTCTAATGGATAAATGGCCTGCTGCCTATTTGTGTTCATCTGTTTGCTCACTCAGCCTGTGTGAACTTATTCCTTTCAATGTGATGCCAGAGTTTGCAGTAAACTTGGCATTGCATTATCAGATGGATGTAAAATTATTTTCATTTGTTTTAAAAATGATGTTAGTTATTTAAAATATTAAGGTGGTTTCAATAAAAACTGATTTAAGGTATATAATAAAACCAGTAATCTTCCTTCCTCTTTATGATTTAATTGGGACACTTCAAAATTCATTCTAATCATTAAATTTCCTTCACCCTTAAAAGATAGCAGTAATGAATTCTTTAACCAGGATTTTAAAATCCACTAGAATTTCAAACATTTAGGTTAGGTATAAATTTTGAGTGACCTTGAAGTCTTTCAAATTGCTGTTTAGTCAGATTATGAATAAGCATAAGATGCCTATGTGGTTTAGGATATATTGATGCATTGTGATAGGATGTAAAGTTAAGGTATAAAATCAATAGTTTATACATTGTGGTTAGAAGATTTGATGAAGGACAAAAACATATACATAAAAGTAGCATAAAAGATAAAGTAGAAATAATCCTAAGAAATTTGAAAGAACTATGTGAGCAAAATTTTGAACACTTGAACAAGTGAAATTACTTCTTTGTTCTTGGATAGGACAACTAACTCCACATTAGAGAGGTGTCAGTTCTCCTATTAGAAATTCAACATGATTCCAAAACTGTGGCAACAAGTTGTTTTTTTTTTTTTTTTTGAGTTAAACAAGTTGGTAATAAAGTTGATGTAGAAAAATCATGAAGAAGAAACTAGGAAAGCCCTCAGAAGGAACAGCAATGAGGGGGATATTGAAACACACTGTAAAGACTCTACAATCAGACCAGTGGAGTACTAGTGCTTGCTAAGATAGTCCAGTGGAACAGAATGAAAATTACAGGAATAGATCCGAGTGCATGTTGAAATTTAGTATCTAATAAAGATGGTATCTAAATTCTCTGTGGAAAAGATGGACTTTTAAAATAAATGGTGTTGCAAAAACTGGCCATTTCAAAACCAATAAAATTGAGCCTATCCTTTACATAAAACAGCAGAATAAACTGCAAATGGTTCAGAGATTTAAATGTGAAAAAATATATGGAACTATTTAAGTACCTGATGAGAACATCAGCAAAGTCCTTTATAGCTTTGATCTAGGAAAACCTTTCCATCTGTGACTTAAAATTCCAAAGTAATAAAACAGAAGATTGATAAATTCAACAACAAAGTTTTGCATGGGGGGAAAGGTCATCAGTAAAGCCAAAACAAAGATGACCAATTGGGAGAAAATATTTACAACTTTTACAATATACAAAGGGCCATTTTTTTTTTAAATTTTTGAAGGGAGTCATAAAAAGTGAGGAAAAAAAGGCCAAAATCTGATAGAAAAATATATGCAAAAGGCAAAAACAGTTTATAAAAAAGCCATCTAATGTCAGTTAAAGATGTGAAAAGATTAAGGCTGGCAAAAATGTAAAAGCTTCATGATATACTTCATTGATGAAGTTATTGGGAAACAGGTATTATCATACATTGTTGGTGTGAGGGCAAAATGTTATAACACCTGTGGAGGGAAATTTTGTAATACCAAAAAAATCAAATATGTATTTACTTGTGATCATTTTTAGAGACTTACTTTGAAGGTACATCTGCACAAATGTGAAATAACACATGTGGAGTGTTGTTGATTATTGTCACTCGTTGTAAAAGTAAAATATGTGAAACAATCTAAGTACACAGTTATAAAAATATTAGTTGAATATAGTACAACACCCAATAGAGTAATATGTGATCATGAAAAAGTCTGTATAAACTGAGGGCAAGTAATAGCTGCAATTTGTTCTTATATAAAAAAAAGGTGTGAAATAGTATATATAGCTGTGACAGGCAGCTCCTGATACAGTTTCTAACAATCTCTACTTCTTGGTATTCACACCCTCACTTGAGTGTAGCTGAACTTCGTGACTTGCTTCTCACTGATAGATTACAGAAAATGCAGTAAGATGTCATTTCCATGACTGGGTTACAAAAGGCTGACTCCTGTCTTCCTGGTATCCTCTGTCCCTGGATCTTCTCATGTGCTTGCTCTAATGGAGAGGATTACCTGGGCAGCCCCCTGCAAACAGCCTGCAAGGAAGTGAGGCCCTCAGTTGAACAGTTTGTAAAAATTTGAATCATGTCAGCAAACAGTGAGTCAGCTAGTAGGTCCTGCATGAGTTGAATGTTGAGCTGACTGCAGCCTGCGTTGCCACCTTAATTGTAGCCCCAGTGAGAGCCTCTGGACTGACACTGTGATTGCAGTCCTATAAGAGATCCTGGAGCCGAGGACCCACTAGATAAGCTCTGCCTGAATTCCCAGTCCACAGAAACTGTAAGCTATCACATTTGTATTGTGCTAAGTTTTGCAGTAACAGTTTATGCAGCAATAGATAACTAATAGAACAACAATGAGTCTATTCTGGAGGAGTTAGAATCTTTTGTGTAATAAAGAAGGGAGAGTAAAAATGTGTATTTATTTTCACAAAAAGGACACATAGGTAAATTTAGCAGCAAAAAGAAAAGTCAAGATCTGAGTATTTGAAAAATTATTGAGTAGTGAATTCAAACCTCAGGACCTGCCAGTCCTTGAGAAACTTTAGTATTCAAATACAGAAATAAATTTTTTAGCATAGTCATAGTTTTGTCATAAATTTGCATATATATTTATTGGAAATTATCAGTTCTAATTCATGATAAAATTTGGAATATGTACATGTTTCTGGTGAGGTATTATCATGGCCCCCAATTTTGTGAAGAATTTGTTGTAGGAGATTCTCTGAACTCTACAGCTGACTTTTTTTTGCCTTATACTGACTTGCCTATGGTCACTAAAAATGCTCGAGTTAAAGGAAGTTCCTATTTATATTTCATTTTTGCTAAAACACACTTATTGTAGAAACTTACCAAGTCTTTGAGATAATTTGGGTGTTTTTAAAGAACGGTGAAACTACCTCAAAACAAAAGTGATTCTTTTCCTTTACTGAAGCTCCACGTGAATAATGTATACAAGTGACAAATGCTAGGTAGCTTGTAAGTTTCAATATCTCTTTCACAAGCTCTAAAACTTGTTTCATCATTCCAGTTGTTTGAAAACGAGCTGATGTCGACTGAGAGATCGTGGGTCAATGAGTTTGCTCTAGAAGAGTTGGAAAAGCACTTCCCTGCTTTTAATCTCTAACAGCACTTAATTGATAGTATCTTCCATGAAGGACAATAGCTTAGTGTAAAGAATAATCTTTGAAAATTCTTAATATACTTCAAAATATCACAGGTTCTATTTTTTTTTTAAAGCAGAGCCATTGCAAGACCAGGTGAATTAATTACTGAATGGGGAAAAGTACTTTTCTCTGGTTTTATTCTTGAATTATTCAGTCATATTTCTCTTCCTGTGCACATGGGGACATCTGTCACAATAATCTTGAAGTTTAAGTTTCTATCAAATGTAATCTACCTGGTCAGGGTCTCAACTAACCATGAGAGAATGGGTACACATATCCAAGTATTTTTAGCTATTACTAAAGAGATGATGAAGTCATTGTCCAAAGAAAAGGAGGGATGGTGCCATTGGCACTGCCTGGTAAAAGTACCATTTTTCATGGCTCATAAGACTCTCTTATCCATGAAGACTTGTAAAAGGCAGTGTATGGGCAGGCCAGGATGACAGTATCCTTGCTTCCTGCGCTGCCTGAGGGGAATGTGCTGTACATGTGATCCCAGACTCAGTTAACTAAAGCCCAGGTTCTAAGGAAAGGACATTCCAGGCAATAATTAATGGTGAGCACAGAACATTGGATAAACTAATCAGTTTCAGTTCTGGCAAGTTGGGAATTTTGCCTGACCTATTTTCCTATTGGTTAGATAAAAAATTCCTTTGATGGAATTTTTCTGGGGAGAAATGATGAAAAAAAAGGAGGGGGGTAGTAATAGGCCTCTGACAACCCCTGGCCTAACTCCTCTAGTGTAAACCTGAGTATACACTAACTCTAGCTGAATGCTTCTCCACTGGGAACCAATGGAAACACAACACTCTTTCTTAATGGTAGGAGAGAATCATCCTTTGAAATGTGGTATGAATGAAAATTAGATCTGGGACAGACTACTGCGGCGTTTTCATCGATGTGGGTTGTTGATTTCATGCTTTGTTTTTGTAATCTCCATAAAAAATTCAGGCTATAAATGTATTGGGTAAAACAATTGGAAATATGTAGAGAAATAACATTCTCCAAATAAGAAGAAAGGAAAGAAAACTTCTCAGGGTGGTGACTACTCTATGGCTGGAGGCCCGGGCCCATGGGGAGCTTTGGTTGTTTGAAAGGAGAGAAGGAAGTGAGAGCATAGAGAAAGAAGGCATGAAATACATCTGAAATTTCGATGAGTCAGACAAGTACATGAAAGCTGTGATGGTGTGGGCAGGCAGCACAGATGCAAAATTGTAGCCCTTGTAAAAGAGGAAATAGAACATAAGGTTTTTGCTGCATGTGTGATTAAATCTCATGCATCTACGGAGAGAAAAGTTGAGATGCTGGAGAAACAAATGATGCTGTAAAAACAAGTGCACTGACTGAGGCAGAGGGCGAAGATGCCTGAGGGAGATAAGGTCGCTTTAACGATTTCCTCTTTGCGCTAACTATGAGGATAAGCTGGAACTTCCCACCATTGATGAATAGAACTATCAACCTATTCTTGCAACCACATGTAGCCAATACTCTAGTCAATACTAGCTGCTGATTCCTGACTGAAAAAAATGCCAAGCAATTCAGCAAATACTTGCCTTTAAATACTTCTACTCTATCTGGATTGCTGGGAATAATAGTAAGATTTTCACTTTTAATTATTGATACTCTTATTCTTTCTATACCCATAATTCAAACTCTGCTTATTGTCCATATATCTACTTTAGAGCCAGCTATATGACAATTTTGCCTAAAATATTATTTAAAAGAATTTCTCACAATTGAGTAGTTTGTGTGTATATATATGTGTTTGTATTTATATAAATATATAATATTAAAAATAACTATTAGGCAAATATATTCAGCATTTAAGAAGTCAGAATTGCAGTAGATAATGAAACCATATACAAAGATTGTTATTTTATGAACTTTTAAAGGTCGAGGAAATGCCTAGTTTTTCCTATAAGTATTTTATTATTTAAATAACAAATGAGATTAGAAAGTGTCATTTTTATATTTTTAAATTCATTATAATTCTTTTTTCGATATGGTGCAGGAAGTCACACAGAATCAATTGTTTTAAAAACTTTAAAATTTTTTTAGTTTTTTTTTAAAATTTTTTATTTATTTATTTTTAGAGGGGGAAGGGAGGGAGAAAGAGAGAGAGAGAGAGAGAAACATCAATGTGTGGTTGCTGGGGGGCGTGGCCTGCAGCCCAGGCATGTGCCCTGACTGGGAATCGAACCTGCGATGCCTTGGTTCGCAGCCCGCGCTCAATCCACTGAGCTACGCCAGCCAGGGCTCTAATTTTTTTAGTTTTTTGAAGTATAATTGACATAAATGTATAAGATATTTACATTCTACGTCATGGTGATTTAACATATGCGTACATTGTGACGAGCTTCCTCTCCACCTGCCTTCCTTTTGAAAGCCCCTGTCCTGCCTCTGGTATGTTTCCTGTGTGGCCCATGGCATTGGTAACTTTCAAGCTGCAGAAAAGGTGTTATGATGGGAATATTCCATCTTCCACGATTCTGTGCAATGGGCCTTGGTCAACAGTGGCACGCACCCTTCTCTGTCATTACAGAGCCTAGAGTGTTCAGTCTGGGAGACAGAGCTCCAATCAAAAAGTGCCACAATTAAGGGCACACAGTTTGCATGGAGGGAAAAAACTTTCATGAGAAACTGTTGGAAAACATGTATTTAAAGTCAACTTGGAGCAATTGCTGGTAGAAGCTGACAAAGTCTACAAATAGCAGCAGTAATTTTGTTTCAAGTCCATGAACTTCTTGATCCTGTTTGGGTCATACAGAAGAATATGGAACACTCCAGAGGAGAAATGCAGTATAACTGACATAAATTTACCACATGGAATAGTTATCATAACCATAGTTGTTTAAGAATTTCAGAATTTCGCCCTAGCTGGTGTAGCTCAGTGGATTGAGCACGGGCTGCGAACCAAAGCATCGCAGGTTCGATTCCCAGTCAGGGCACATGCTTGGGTTGCAGGCCACGGCCCCCAGCAACCGCACATTGATGTTTCTCTCTCTCTCTTTCTCCCTCCCTTTCCTCTCTAAAAAAATAATAATAAATAAATGAAGTCTTAATTTAAAAACAAGAAAAATATTTAAAAAAAATAATAATAATCTTTAAAAAAAAAAAGAATTTCAGAATTTCCTGTGGAGGGGATTAAAAACTGACATTAAAATCCCACAGTATGTAATGTGTCTGAGGAACTGTATTTTAAAATCTATATACATTGAAAAACTGTATTTTAAAACATATATACATTGAAATTAAGAACAATTATATGTTTTAAAATGAATTTCCTCAGACTAGTTATGTTTCAAATGCTCAAAAACCAGTGGTTAGTGACTGTAGTGCTGAACAGCATAGATAAACCTTCCCATCATGACAAAAAGTTCTATCAGATTGTGTTCTTTTAGAACAATCTGACAGTAACCAGAGGGGTTGTGGGAGGGGATAATGGGGGAAAGCGTTTTCAGAAACATCTATAAAGGACACATGGACACAACCAAAGGGATGTGGTAGAAGCAGGGGAGGGAGAGAGGTGGGTTTGGCTGGGGTTGTGGGGGAACCATGGTGGGTAAATGCAGACAAGTGTAATTGAACAATAATAAAATAATTTTAAAAACTTATATAATTGTCATTCACTAAAAAAATTAAATTTAAAGAGTCATACGTGGCTAGTGGCAACCTTTTGGACAATATAGCTCTAGAATATGAGGCAGTTTTAAGGTCCCAGGTATCGTGTTTATTTCTATTCTCAGATTTCTATTTGTAGAAAGAGATCCATTTGCAGTGGAACTTTCTTCATTTAGGGGTCATTATGGTTGCTTTAGAGATTTTTCCGAGTACTCTAATTCTGCTTGTGCTAAGTTTTCTTTTGCTTCCTGCCTCTGAATGCAGTCTTATGGAGGAAGTATCACATTTCATGAATTCAAAAATCACTATAAACACAGCACACATCGTTAATTTTTTGCTAAAATACACGGTTGAACTGGTCCCCCCACCCCTACTCCACAGTTTACTATTCTTGATTTAGCACATAGGTTAAGTCAGTTTTCAAAGATGGCTTTTGAGAGTCACTCTTTTCTTTGTGTGTGTGTGTGTGTGTGTGTGTGTTTAAATAACATATTCACTAATGGGTAATCTTAAAATGTGAGAACATTCTTTTTTGGGGCTATTAAGCATGTGGAGTGTTTGCACTTTCAGAGGAGAATGAATTAATGGAAAGTAAGATTCTGTTATGCACTGGTACTGTAGATTTGCAACATAATATATCATAGACTGATTATAATTTATTCTTTCAGCAGGATTATTCATGATTAAAGCTTTTGGATTTAGAATTATTTGGCTTAAATGATTTGGAAATAATGTCACTGTTTAAGTGTTTCTATCTTTGTTCAGATAATGATAGTAATGGTGTGCTGAAGTGAGGCTGCCCATCTCTGATTACAACGAATTAATTACACACATCTCCATTCAATACATAAAAATCTCAGAAATTTACTATAGGTTTAAATTATTAGCAAGATTCGTCATTTTACCTTACAAATATTAATATTTAAAGACCCGGCTCTTTTCTCTCTTTTTGGAATTCTTATACAATGGACTAAGCATAAAAGAGATGACAGAAATTCTCTCCTCTTAATTTTCCTCAAATGAAATAAAAATTCTGCCAGACTTCTTTTCAATTTATTTTCAGATCTCATCTATGCCCATATCTCCCTGAACGTGTCTGATCTTGTCAACTTATTTTCAGATCTCAAAGAATAGAGTTATATTTCAATTCTTACAACATAGTGGCCTTTAGCCTATGACTTGATTTTTTTCTTGAAAGTATTGTATTAAACATTTAATACATGTATTATAGGAACACTTGCTGTTTTAACTATAGTATGTCTTTTGCTTTACCTTGAAAGAGAAATGTATAGAAGCTTGTTACCTAAATTGGAAAGCAGTACAAATGCCATTTTAAGACTGTATAAAAAATTTAAGAATAACCCCCTGCTCTCTGTAGCCAGTATTTTGCAAGTAAGATACAACTATCAAAATCCAAAGGTAAATTTTACTGTCTTTGTTTTCCTTTTCTATTGAATTTAGTCAGGTGATACTGGTTAATAAAACCATACAGGTGTCACATGTACAACTCAATAAAACATCATCTGCATGCTGCATCGTGTGCTCACCACCCAAAGTGAAGTCTGTTTCTACTCCCATTTACCTTTCCTTAGCCCACTTCTACCTCCTCTAGTCCCTCTTTCCCTCTGGCTATCACCATGCCATTGCCTGAGTCTCTGTGTCATACATACACATGAGGTCTGTCTAGAAAAAGTCCAACCATTGTTAATGTAACAAGAATGGTTTGTGTGACATCAGTGTAACCTGGCAGCCAAGGAGAATGGACTGGAATGTGTATGCGTGAACAGTGATGACTTCACTGTATGGGGCGATAGACACCATTGAGGGAACGTGTATACTCTGGCTGTCTCATTCAAAATGACTGAGTGAGTAGAGCAATGAATCTGCATCAAATTTTGCATTAAGCTTGAACATTCCTTCACAGAAACTATTCAGATGATTCAGAGGGCTACAGCTATGGACAACTGGTGGTTGGCAGCTTCATCACAACAATGCACCCGCTCATGCATCATGTCTCCTGCAGAGTTTTTTTGTGAAACATAAACTCATCCTGGTCACTCAGCCCGACTACAGCCTATATTTGGCACCCTGCAACTTCTGGCTTTTCCCAAAACTAAAATTGCCTTTGAAATGGAAGAGATGTCAGACCGTCAATGAGATTCCAGAAAATACTATAGGACAGCTGATGGCAATTGGGAGAACTGTGTGAGGTCCCAAGGTGTCTACTTTGAAGGGGACTGAGATATCATTGTCCTGTGTACAATGTTTCTTGTAGTTTGAATCTTCTTCAGTAAATGTCTGTATTTTTCACATTACATGGCTGGATACCTTCTGAAGAGACATTACACACACACACACACACACACACACACACACACACACACACATCTATACATCTCTAAATATATAATTTTTGCTTAATCCCTTCACCTTTTTTTCCTAGCCCCCAACCCCCTTCGCCTCTGACAGCTGTCAATCTGTTCTATGTATCTATGCTTCTGTTTCTATTTCATTTGTTAAATTATTCTGTTCATTAGGTTTCACTTATGTGAGATCATGTGGTGTTTTACTATGACTTGATCTTAATTATAGTCAGTATTTATTGAAGTGAGAATAATGATAAGATTGTTCATTAGAGAAGACGAGACAGAAAATGTTATGCATGTCTGTATATTCTGTCTAAAACCTTTCCATTGCTCACCCTTTCTGTTGCTTACATGTATGCCGTCAGGAGACATTTGGATAGTCTTTTGATCTTTAATAGGACATTAATACCTTGGCAGGAATTTGAACATCTGATCCCTCTCCGAATGTTTCAGCTGAGCAGCACACTTTTGGAAGAGAAAAGACTGGATATTCCAAGGAGAGAAATAAAATAGGATGAAATGAGAAAGGAGAAAACTGTAAAGAGAGTGAGAAGTTCAAATTATGCTTGCCTATTTTTATGATGAAAAGAGTATGATACGAACAAGAGATTGTCAATTGAGCTCAATATTATCTCCTCCTAGAATTCGTTATTTGAGTGATTTACTGTTTACAATTTAGCTGGAATTTTGATTGCACAAAATTTTTTATAATCCCTAAGTAAGCACATATATAAAAAAATCCATAACAACTTTAAAAATGAAAAGATATTTTTCCTCAGTAGGCACATGCATAAGTACAAGCATGTAAATATGTAATATGCATATGTATCAACTAAATAAAACATGCTTCAATGTCTAATTATATATTTATACATATATACTTTCATGAAATTTAATTATTGTGATTAAAATGTGACTTGCTAGATTCTCCCAGAATAAAAGCTTCCTTTGAGGGCTCAGCTATTAAGAGAAAAAAAAAATTAACCTCTTCAAGTCCACTGATTTACTATCTCATAGAATTCTGTGGTAATATTTCATTTTTTCTTTGTTTATATTTTTTGATCTTGGATCACATTATGCTTATTTTATTTATGAAGACATAATGGTATAAAACTTATTGGGTTACTGCTTAGTATTCATTCATTCTTTTTTCTGTATTCAGAAGTTTTTTTTTTAATCAAGAATTTTAGACACTTATCTTAAACTCCTAGAAAAACCAATCCATCCAGTGACTCAGATCATAGAGGATAACACAAAGTTACAAGAACTTATTTAGACATATAGCAAATCATCACATTGTACACTTTAAATATCTTACATTTCTTTTTGTCAATTATACCTACATAAAAAACTGAAAAAATATAGATGGCATTATTCCAATATGAGAGAGGTTTTTAAATTATTGTTTTATTTGACATTTTAAACAGATTATTTATTTATTTATTGAATGTATTTGGGTGACATTGGTTAATAAAATTATATTAGTTCTAGGGGTACAATTCTGTAATACATCATCTGTATATTGCATTGTGCATTCACCACCCAAAGTTGTCTCTTTTTATTATTTATTAAAAATATTACTTTGTGCCTTCAGAAAAAAAAGAGAACTTATTTAGGATAACATGGCATTGCAGTGGATGCAGATACTTGAGAGCAGAAAGACTCAAGCTCATGTCTTGGCTCCCCTTCATAATATCTCTGTGAGTTTAGTCAGACACTTAAAAATTCCCAAGCTTCTGTTCTATTATGTAAATTGGAGATGAAATGCCTTCTATTTCTTCTGCTTTGACAAAGATTATACATGAAAATGCATTGAAACCAGAAAGTGTTGCCAAATGTCAAGCAATGTTATTACCCAAGGAGGGAAATCACTCTTTGAAATAGTTATTTTTAAGGCCAAATATTTTGTACACAATCAGAAAGATGGCAGGTTTTCAATTTAAGTAACAGATTGGTCTTGTGTGAAACGCTAAGTGCTTAGGGTGACCTCAGATGGCAGGATAAAGAAGTTTTTTTGTGGTTACATGACCATAATCTTCTTCTGGTTTAATAATAACATCAATATGTAAAATATAGCACGACATATATGTGTATCATCTTGTAAAATGTGATGCTGAATTATTATCTCATTAAAAAGAGTGCTGCATTACTTAGTAGCAAAATTAAGAATAAGTTTATACCACAAGGTTTCAATATACTTCCATCAACCTAAAATTTTTTCTCCTACCAGTTTGTAGTTAATCTCTGTTTCCATCCCCAGCTCTGGGTAACCATTAATCTGCATTTTGTTTCAATAGGTTTGCCTTGTATAGAAATGTAAAGGACCTAGAATAGCAGAAACAATTAAAAATATATAATATATATAAATAATTAAATATATTATATAAATAATTTATAAATATATTAGGCTCACATTACCTGATGTCAACACTTACTATAAAGTTACAGTAATCCAAAGTGTGGTAATGGCATAAAGGTAAGTACATAGATCACCATAGATCACCACCTTTGTAGTGTAGTTTGAAATTGTAGTAGGGAGCATGATACCTCCAGCTTTGTTTTTCTTTTTCAAGATTGCTTTTTCATTTGTCTTAAAGTGTTTTTTGATTTCCATTTTGATTTTTTCATTGATCTATTGGTTGGTTAATAGCACGCTGTTTAGTCTTCATTTTTTAGTTTTCTTGTAATTTATTTCTAGTTACATACCTTGTGGTCAAAAAAGATGCTTCACATAATTTCAGTTTTTTAAAGTTATTTGAGACTTGTTTTATGGTCTATATATTTCTCCCAATAGCTTTTCTACCCTTCTCCCTTTCTCCTTCTGGGACTTCTATAATGCAAATACTCTAATTGGGTGATTTCCACTATCCTGTCTCTGAGCTCACTGGTCTGTTCTTCTGTGTCATCTAATCTGATATAGATCCCCTTTAGTGTATTGTTCATATCAGTTCTTATATTTTTCTGCTCTGATTGGTTCTTTCTTATATTTTCTAACTTTTTATTGAAGTTCTCACTGTTTTCCTCCATCTTCTTTTATGTTTCATGAACATCTTTATGTCCACTAGTTTTTAATTGAATTTATTGGGGTTACATTGGTTAATAAAATCATATAGGTTACAAGTTACAATTCTATAATATGTCATCTGCATATTGCATTGTGTGTTCACCATCTTATGTCTAGTCTTCTTCTGCATTTATCCCCGTTTATGCTCTTAAACTTGCTCCCATCCTCTTTTCCCTCTGATGATCACCATACTGTTGTCTGTGGCTATAATTTATTTTTTGCTTAATCCCTTTACATATTTTACCCAGAGCCTAAGCCTCAATGACCTCTAAGAGCTATCAGTCGGTTCTTTGTACCTGTGAGTTTGTTTCTTTTTTGTTTATTTGCTTGTTTTTGGTTATTAGGTTCCACATATAAGTGAAATCATAGGTGTTTGTCTTTCTCTGAGTGGCTTACTTTACTTACCATTAATACCCTCCAGGTCCATCCATGCTGTTGCAAAAGGTAAGACCTCCTCCTCCTCCTCCTCCTTCTTCTTCCTTCCTTCTTCTTTCCTTCCTTCCCCTCCTACTTTCCTCCTCCTTTTCCTCCTTCTTCAGAGCCAAGTAGTATCCCATTGTGCAAATATACCACAGCTTTTTTTATCCACTCATCTACTGATGGGCACTTTGGTTGCTTCCAGTTCTTGGCTATTGTGAATAACACTGCAATGAACATAGGGGTGCATATATATTTTTTGAATCAATGTTTTGGATTTTTTCTTCAGATATATTCCAAATAGTGGAATCCCTGGGTCATAAGGTAGTTCCATTTTAAGTTTTTTGAGATAACTCCATACTATTTTCCAAAGATGTTATAGCAATCCACATTCACACCAACAGTGAATGAGGGTTTGCTTTTTTCCACATCCTTGTCAACACTTGTCATTTGTGGATTTATTGATTGTAGCCATTCTGACAGGTGTGAGGTATCTCATTGTGGTTTTAATTTGCATTTCTGTGATGATTAGTGATGTTGAGCATTTTTATGTATGTCTATTGGCCATCCATATGTCTTCTTTGGAGATTGATGATTAGTGATGTTGAGCATTTTTATGTATGTCTATTGTCCATCCATATGTCTTCTTTGGAGATATGTCAATTCAGGTCCTTTGCCCATTTTTTAAATTAGGTTGGTTTGTTTTTTGGTGTTGAGTTGTATAAGTTCTTTATAAATTTTGGATATTAACCCCTTATCAGATGTATTACTGGAAAATATGTTTTCCTATTCAGTGGGTTGTCTCTTCATTTTGTTGTTTCTCTTACTATGCAAGACCTTTTAGTTTGATGTGCTTCCATTTTTTTCTTTTGTTCCCCTTGCCTGAGGAGATATTTCAGGAAAAAATATTGCTGCAGCAAATGTCTGAGATTTTACTTCTAGGATTTTTATGGTATTGAGTTTAACATTTATCTTTAATGCATTTTGAGTTTCTTCTTATATATGCTATAAGGAAGTTGTCTAGGTTTATTTTTCACATGCTCTGTCTAATTTTTCCAACACCATTTATTGAATAGAATGTCTTTATGCCATTATATGTTCTTGTCTCATCTGTCAAGTATTAATTGACTATAATAGCATGGGTATATTTCTGGGCTGTCTATTCTGTTCCAATGAGCTATATGATTCTTTTTGTGCCAGTACAATGCTGTTCTGATTACCATGGCCTTGTAATATCATTTGATATCAGGTAGTGTAATACCTCCAACTTTGTTCTTCTTTCTCATATTTTCTGAGGCTATTCAGGATCTTTGGTAGTTCCATATTAATTTTTGGAATATTTGCTCTAGTTCTGTGAAATATGCCATTGGTATTTTGATAGAAATTGTGTTGAACCTATAGATTGCTTTGGCTAGTATTGACATTTTAATAATGTTATTTTTTTCTATCCACAAGGATGGTATATGCTCCCACTTATTTAAATCTTCCTCATGTTTTTTTCCAGTATCTTATAATTTTCTAAGTACAGGTCTTTTACTTCCTTAGTTAAATTTATTTCTTGGTACCTTATTTTATTTTTTGCAATTGTAAATAGGATTGTTTTCTTAGGTTCCTCTTCTGATAGTTCATTATTGGTGTGTAAAAATGACATTGATTTCTGAATATTAATTTTGTATCCTGCTACTTTACTGAGTATTTATCAGTTATCAGTTCTAGTAGTTTTTTTAGTGGGGCCATCAGGGTTTTTTATATACGTTATCATATCATCTGCAAATAATGGCAGTTTTACATCTTCCTTTACAATTTTGCATGACTTTTATTTCTTTTTATTTTCTGATTAATGTAGTTATGTCCATTATTTTCAGCTCTTTTGCTGCTTAGTTACTCATCTCAATTTCATTAAAGTTTTTTTTTATGGGGTTTTATTTATTTATTTATTTTTTTATTTAGAAAATATTCCTTTGTCTTCTCATTTTGTTTGACTTTTTGCTTCTGTGAATTAGGCAAAATTGTTCTGGGTCATGACACTCTAGAGTCACCTTATTGGGAGACCTGGAGCTGAAGTGGGCATGGATGTGGGGGCTCCCTGGAATGCTCTTTATTGGGGCTGCTCTGGCAGGATGGCTGGACCTAGAACAAGTGTGGGCTCTGGGCAACCTGTGAGAGGTGGCTGGAGCTGGTGTGACCCAGAAGCCTGGGGCATGCAGAGCAGGGAAGGTTGTCAGGCTGACTCAAGAGCCTGGGTCATGCTTCCATCCATGCAGTCAAGGTGGAGGGGGAATGTAAAAAATTATGCTCACTGGTGTGTCTGATTTCTGAGAAAGTTGTAGCAGTTCCCCACCTACTGGAAGATACTCTAGGGTTAGTAAATGTATTTCCTTCACATATAGTCTAAATACCCTTGAAACTGCTATATTTTTGCTCTGCCCCTGGGCGTGAGAGTCTGAGTGTGAGCCCCTATGTTATATCACTCACTATTGCAGGTCACCATGTCTGGGGTAGTGTTACATCATCACTGTGTCCCTATCTCTCCTACCCTTCTCAGTGTGGTCCCTTGATCTTGTTGTTCAGAAGCTGTTCAATCAGCCCTCAGTTTTTCTTCAGATGGAGCTGCTCCTTATGGAAAGGAGTCTCCTTCAGGGTGTCTATGGGAGGAGCTGGTTCTTGGACCCTGTATTTCTTTCTTTCTTTTTTTTTTTTTGTTACTTTTGTGAGATTTCATTTAGTTCCTTTTGCTTCAAAGTTTTCCTTTTCAAAAATTAATAATTTCATATTGGTGATGTTTGTTTGTTTCCTTCTGGTCTTATAATAAATCATGGCCTTACATTGCCTGAGCTATCACAAAAGCCTCAGTGGTCTATTAGACTTGAACAAAATAAAAGTGTTACCCAGGGCAAAGGTGTACCAAGGCTTGTTTAAAGAATTGAGGGAAGAAACCACACCCAACAATACACTAATATCTGGGAGTGCTTGAAATCTATCACATGCTCCTTGCTAGACAAAGATCTGGGATAATTTTGGGATTGGAATGCAAAGGCTAATTCTATGGCAGATGAGTTAGCAGAAGGAAGCTTTTTGCTTGGAGATTCCTTAGTTAGCCATGAAACTAGGAATACTATGTGACTAACTGCTACTCCTCAGCAGAACTTGGGGTCATCAATCTGAAAATTCAAGCCCATTGATTAAAAAAATAAGTCCAGTCAGATCATATATATGCTGCTAGAAGGATTCTTTAGGTAAGAAATAAGTACATAGAAGCCACAGGAAGAACCTAATTTTTTATTGTATCTAGTACATTTTATTGGTATGACAGGGTTCTAGTTGAGGTCAAACAACCTCAGGTGTTTCTGGGGGAGAAAGAACTGAGTTATGGATCTATTGTGAACCCTTTCACTCCCATATTCTTTTTGTGTTTTTTTTTTGTTTGTTTTAGCTGTGTGTTTTTTAAGTAATATAGTTGGCATTTGTTTTTATAAACTAATGTGAAAACTAATTTTTAAAAATTTATTGAGATCTTAGCCTCTTATATCTGCTGTTATGAACAGATGCACTTCGTCTTATTGTTATGATTTTGTTGCTCATTTTCTATCTTTTATATATTTTGGCAATTTTTTAAAAATTTACAAGTTTAACTACTATACCTTGATCTTATTTTTAAATCCTTCAGAGGTTACTGTTAGGGTTCTATAGAATATATTTTAACTTTAAATATAAACTACAAACACTGGGAATAAAACTATGTCTTCCCACCTCTTCTTTAATAAAAAAAGCTTCTTCAGAGTGAGGGATCTTGAAAAAAGATGAACTTAATTTAGCTGAAGGGACAGGGAAATGTTTGTGGAAGAAGTGGCATGTTGAGTTGGGCCTTGAACAATTGATAGAATACAAATAAGTGAAACTAAAGGGGAGTATGTAAATGACAGTTTTAAATGAATTATGTAGAAATATTCATCCCACATATTATTTTATGAAAACGGTTATCACTATTTTACTATGTAGCCTTTAATTCAAAACGTGAATATAATGCTCAGAAGGAAATCTTTCTAACAGCCCCTGGAGATGTAGGTTTTTGGTAGCCAATGAAGGCGTCTCTTTCAGGAACAGACAGAGGTGCTGCTCCAGCAGACTTCTGGGAAGGAGTGAGCCCCACCCAGGCTCTGCTGTCCCCATACTGAAGAAATGCAGTGTCTGGAGTGTAAAATACAGGACACATAACAGTTATGAAGGGAGAACATTTTGCCACAGCCAAAGATATCAGCACTATTATATATCTTCTTTGTAATCTACATTTTTATGATTCAATAAAAAATATAAATCTGCCTCTGAAAATATTGACTTTTTTCTATGCTACTCCAAATGAAACTACTTTCTATATAGCAAGGCTTAATAAATAAATGACTGTTGAATTGAGTGAATGCATGAATAAACACAGTTGTCAGATATGGCCCTGAAGAGGTGAAATGTTTAATTTAGTATGTATATTCACTTTCCATTTTGTTAATAAGAAACTACAGACTGGCGCTGCAAGATAACCTTTACTAATGAGAGTGACATTGCATACACAAACAACTGAAACCTCTTTACCAGGCTCGTGAAGTGTTTTCATTTTACAACCAAATTTGATTTGTCTTGCCAAATTTGCATTGCTCTGCTCATTATTATCAATAGCAGGCTATTTCTTTTTTTTACCCATTTTCATTTAGATCATGAACTACTTCTTTAGACCAAGATTTTGTATGTGTAAAGTAATGATGATTAGTAATAATTGCTGTCAGTAAATGAGAGTTTTGAAGCCTGTAAAGATGGGGGCTAGACCTTGGGTCACAGTCATTTTAGTAAGGTCATCACAAGCTGTTTGGGAAACATCTTGTTAGTTTTCCTTGGAGACATCTTTTGTAATTATTGCATTTTCTCTGAGCCTCTTGCCTTTCACATTTATCCTATGTCTTCCCACAGGTTCATGGTGATTATATTTTAGGCGATGCATATGGAAATATGTAAGTGCCTTTTCTTGTTATTATAGCATCATGGCAAGAGAGAGCCTTCTTTTAGAATCAGTTCCATTTCACAGATGAGGACCAGATTAGAGAAGACATTTTACACTTTTTAGTGGCTGTATTGAGACAAAGCCAATTCTGTTGACTCACAGGCCCACCTATTTCCAGATTCAAGGGAACACAAACAACTCTTTGCTTTAAACACTGTGTTTGACTCTCTGCCTCTGGGTTCATAATTTGTGGGTTGTCATTAGCATAGTTTTATCAACAGCTGTGACAGGATAATGCAAACCACTGTGCTTGTGTTATAAAGAGGCCTGAGGCTCTGCCCTGCTAATTACAAAGCACAGTCTCCTTCTATGGTTAAGTGTGAAATTTAACTTGAATTCAACTTTTAGGCCAGAGCTAATTTATTCAGAGTAAGTGGTATAGAAGGATTTTAAATCCTTCTTGCTTTCTATGGACAATCCTTCAATTGCACTCAATGCCTTATTTAAGAAAAACCTGTATACAGTTCGTCCTTGAACAATGCAGGGTTTAGGGTCACTAACCCCTTATGCAGTTAAAAAATCCATGTATACCTTTTGACTCCTCCCAAACTTAATTACTAATAGCCTCCTATTGACTGGAAGTCTTACTGATAACATAATATAAACAATTGATTAACATACATTTTGTACATTGCATGTATAAGGTCTGTCCAGAAAAAGTCCAGCCATTGTTAATATAACAAGAATGGTTTGCATGACATTGATGTAAGCTGGCAGCCAAGGAGAGTGGACTGGAATGTGTATGGGTGAACAATGATGACTTCATTGTACTAGTCAGTGGGGGCGGTAGGTAGTGAAAATGAATGGTTAATAAGCCTTGAGTAGAAAAATTGAATTTTGGACATAACACTCAACTTTAAAGGGATTATAATTATTTGCATTGTTTCATTTTGCTCTCAAACAAAAATAATGAGAAATGCAATTAATATGGTTCAACTCTGCAGGATAAATATTATTATTTAATGATGTATAAAACAACTCTATTCTAAAAGTTTCATGCTGGGCAAAGAAATGAAAAAAAATTGAATTTATGCTTATGTAAATATGCATTTAGGACATTTTTTTCTTTATTTTGAGCACAAGAACCCATTTAACTTTGCTACCTATTAAGTGAATATTTTGAGAGGCATTATGAATGTCACATATTTCTTAAAATTCTAAATGCCATGCAAAATAAATGTAAGACATACAGACTGAAATCTAAATATCCATTTATTGATAGACCATTTCTCTTGCCAACTTCACTAATTCTACTAATGTAAAAGATATGTCATGATAAATAATGATACAACTGGCAGTGCTGATTGAGCACCTGCTATGGTCAAAACACAGTGTAACTGCATCTAATCTTGTCAAACTGTAAACTGTGGTTATGGATGACTTTGTTCTTTGCTTCTCATGTTTTTCAGTTTCCTATTACAGGCACATGTTAACTTTAAAAAAGTAAATGCTGCCCTGGCTGGTGTAGCTCAGTGGATTGAGTGCGGGCTGCGAACCAAAGCATCGCAGGTTCGATTCCCAGTCAGGGCACATGCCTAGGTTGCAGGCCACGGCCCCCAGCAGCCACACATTGATGTTTCTCTCTCTCTCACCCCCCCTCCCTCTCTAAAAATAAATAAATAAAATCTTAAAAAAAAAATAAGGTTTTCACCTTAAAAAAAAAAAAGTAAATGCTACCTAAAAAAACAACACTTGGACAGTGTAACTGCACCTAATTTACATGATAATGGTCTCCAGAATGAAATTCTGACTTCTGAGCTTGACATGAAAAATTTTTACAAATCAAACTCGTCTAATCCTGACCCCACCCTTTATAATTCCACCAGATGGTGAAACCCTTTTTTCTGTGCGAGGCATAGGCACCTAGGCTTTTCCTCCTTTGAACTTTTCTTCTTGTTGCTTCTTCCACCAGAATGTTCTTCTTGCATAATCGAGGTCTGATTTGTACAATAATGCTCGAAACATTTTCTCAGCCCTTTGTTTCTGGTCAAAACAATCTCCTCATAGCTCATGGCATTTATTTTCCACTTGAATTATAGTTATTTTAGATCATGTTATGTCTTTTCTATTGGATTGTAAGTTTCATGAAAACATAGATCATCCATTAATTAATCTTATGTGTTTTTCATATCCTTTTGGAAAGTAGTTATAGTCTCCTGGTAAATGTCTATTAAATAGGTAGCTCTATGAGCAAACACATGAGAGTGACTAGCAAACTCTTAATGAATTCTTTCCTGTTTATAACTTGACAACTTTTTGGCCTTGAATGCACCCTTAGCCTGTGTTGTTCCAAATTTTGAAAGCACCCATATCTTTAAAAAAATAATAAAGGGATTTATAAGTGAAGAAATCAGGATTGGTTCAAATGGGCAAAGAGAAACATCTTGACACAATGGAGAGAATAAATGCCTTGCAGGGAGTGGAGAGTCCTTTTTATACACATTGGTAAAGTGGAGTTGTCGTAACTTGTCTCCTAGAATTTTTGAGTATTTTGTAATGACAAAATGATAGTGTGAAGAACCTGAGGATGTGTTCAAGGCATCTGCTTAGTGTTGTTTTGCAGATGGGAATATCTTTGTACCTACTTGATGATCCTTTAGGTCAGAAACCACACAATTTTTATTGATAAACAGTTGTCTCCAGCAGACATGTAAATAAGTTTAAATCATTTAGTCTGTGTTTTAGAGTTTAGTTTTCAACTCAAGAGGTAGAGCTATGTAGTGAAGAAGAGGACTAGATTCCCTCAGTTCTAAGCTTGTTATGACCTTAAGCATGATAATTAACCTCTGGTTTGTGTTTCATCACATGTAAAATGAACCCCTGTCTTGGGATGTTGTATGGTTTAAACAAGACAGTATAAAGTTAGTATCTATTATTTCTGCACTCTTTTTCTCAATTCAGTGCAAAGGTACTGGTGTCAATAGTGACATTTGTTAGATAGAGAAAATGGCTTCCTATTTTACTTTGTTATGCAACTTTATTCTTTCTTTTTTTCATAGGACTTGGGGGAAAGAAGGTCCCTAAGAGCTCTTTACTAATCTTGGAATATATTAATACATAATAAATGCAGCCTATCTAAAAATCCATTGCGTACTAGACAAATTAATTCAGAATTCTGGGGGTGGGATTCAATCATTCTTGGTACCATTCTTGGTACCATTCTTGGTATTTAAGCTATTTAGGGGATTGCAGTGTTCAGCCAAAGCTGCAAAAGTGAGAGGTCTAAGGATCAGTAGCATCAGTGTCACCTGAGGCCTGTTAGGCATGCAGAATTTTGTCTTCCACCTCAGTATCATAGTGTGCAATTTAATGGTATTCCCAGGTTACTCACTTGCATGTTAAAATTTTAGAAGCACATAAGAACATTACTTCTTAAACTGTCGCTGTGCATAAGGATCCCCTGAAGGGCTTGTGGAAACACAAATCCCTGGGTCTTAACTCCAGGGTTTTAGATTCAGTAGGTCTGGATTGAGGTTAGATAATTTGCATTTTTAACAAGTTCACAGGTGCTGCTACTAGTGTGTTATGTAGACCACACTTTAAAAAAAGTCACCTGCATTTTATTATTTTTTTATCTTTATTTTTATTGTTGACACTATTCCAGACATCCCCATTCCCCTCTCTGCCTACCTTTACCCAGCCCCTGCCCCGCCTTCTCTCTGGCCGTAACCACACCATTGTGTGTGTCAGTGGGTTATGCTTGTGTTCGTTGGCTAATATATTTGTTTTGTAAATTGATGCTGTAGACTCAGGTGCACTTACTGCTGAAGAACAGGACTAGGAGCAGCACTCGTGCATTCTGCAGCTCAAAAGGTGAGAAGGGAGCCACAGCTGCTTACAGGCAGGGACCCTTCTCATTGCACAATCTGATAAGGCACTCTCTTCCTCTGACGGAGTGAGTGGAGTGAAAAGGAGATGTGAGGCTTTCTTCCAGATACTTCTGAAAGAGAAGAGGCACCTCTTCATGTGACAAGGTAGGAGCTCCAAAAAGGGACAAAATGATCCTCCTCTACTAATTCTGGTCTCCCAGGGATGAGACCTCTTCAAAGAGAGAAATGTTGCAGGTCTATCACGTTATACACTGCATATATGGGGTAAGACTTAAAGTAGATAAAAAGTCTTAAAAGTGCCCAGGGAGATAATTCAAAAGAAATGTGTTCAAGAGTGTTTCTCAGTTGTTATTCAAGTGCCCAATCTTTCTCTTGCCTCTGGTCTTCACTTCTGTCAGAAACTATAGTCAGGAAAGTATAACTACTTTTGTCCTCAGAATGTCCTGATATTAGAACTTCATTTCCTCAGAAGTGATATGAAATATTTGTTTTGTCTGAGAGAAAACTAATGGGAAAAGCTTAGGCTCCCCATAAATGTTATATTGAATATGATGTATGGGAATTTTAACTCAACTAGCCGTCTAGTAGGTTTTGCTAGTTTAAAGGTGGCAGAACATTTAAGGCATCTTCTCTCAGTTGGAGAATCTTTCATTCCCCTCACACATACATATCATGAGGCTCATTAGGTTGAGCCATTAACATTGATGAGATTTAATGTACAGTGGGACAGAATAAGCCCCCAACTTCACAAACTGAAAGTGGTTATGAAATCAGTGTTTAGAAATCATAAAGCATCTACTTGTTGCAGAGACATTTGACAAATTTTCTTAAATTCACTAAATATATTCACTTATGTGCCTTATTGTTTCATACCAGTGATTCTTAGATCTCACTGGCACAGAAGAAAATATCTGATGTACATTTAAAAAAAAAAATGTAAAATGTGGTCTCTGATGTTTTATTTCATTCCCCAGTCTTAAAATTGATGTTTGCTCTAGTACAAACTCACCTGTTTTTCATCCAGCTTTTGTTTGTGGCTTTAACTAGAGATGCAAATAAAAGCAGACTGAAATAAATGGATTAGCTGTGGCACAGAAAACGCTGTTGAGGTTTAACCCAAGACAGGGCAAAACACTAAGGTACTTGATGAATAAGAAAAACAGCAAACTTAGCAACTTGGTGAGAAGGCAAGTCAGGGAATTAAGAAACTGTGAGGTCGTAAAGGTGAGGCTGAGGCACAGGCTAAGGGGAACAGAAAGGAGAAGGTTGTGACAAACATTTTTTGGTAACTACTGTCACGGCATTAGGGCTGTGGAAGTAACAAGGGAGTCAAAGAGATAGAAATGTCGGTTGAAGGCGGTTGAATGGGAGGAACCAGTGTGTACGAGGGAATGGGATGGAGTGCTGAACTGTGCATGTGAGGTTAACAATAGAAATCAGGCAATGTTTCATCAGAACACGTTACTCTCTTGTGGACAAGAATGAAAAACAAGGTAAGAGTTCTTGTGATTAGAATATGTAAACACAGATGTCCTTACCGTGTGGTAAAAACTTGAAAGCTAGGTTGGGGAGCATGATTATGTCTTTAAAAATTTTAAGAGCTGTGTAGAAGAAGAAAAATGTGGTTTATTCAGTACGGGCCTAGTGCCAATGGGAGTACAAAGGTAAATTCCTTCAGAATAAAAATCTCCTAATGTACTGAAGCAGGTCTTTCAGGCTGGCTGACTGGGGAAAATTCCAACTTTGGTGCTTCCCTGCCTTGCCATCATGGTCAATTTAATGTGTTTTATTTGAAGATTGTGGATTTAGAAATGGCAATAAATGGTGGAAAAATTGAACAGATATGTGCAAAAAATGTTAGACTCGAAATCATAAACATTCTAGAGAAAAACAAAGGCAGCAGTAAAACTTTGGACATTTGTCATAACAATAATTTTCTGACATATTTCCTCGGGAAAGGAAACAAAAGAAAAAATAATCAAATGGCACTATATCAAACTAAAAGTTTTTTCACAACACAGAAAACCATCAACAAAATGAAAAGACAGCCGACTGAATGGGAGAACATGCTCGCCAAAGATCTGTCTGATAAGGATTTAATATAAAAAATTTATAAGAAACTTATACAACTCAACACCAAAAAATACCCAAATGATCTAATTGAAAAATGGGCAAAAGAGCTCATGAGATACTTCTCCAAAGAGGACACACAGAGGGCCACTAGACATATGAAAGAAAAGATGCTCAACATCACTAATCATCAGAGAAATGAAAATTAAAACCACAATGAGATATTAACTTCCACTTGTCAGAATAATTATCATCAATAAGTAAACAAACAAGAGCTGGCAAGCATGTGGAGAAAAGGGAATACCAGTGTACTGCTGGTGGAAATGCAGACTGGTGCAGCCACTGTGAAAAACCATATGGAGGTACGTCAAAAAATTACAAATGGAACTTCCTTATGACCCAGTGATTCCACTTCTGAGAATATATCTGAAGAAATCAGAAATACTAATTTGAAAGAGTGTATGCATACCTATGGTTATTGCAGCATTATTTACAATAACCAAGATTTGGAGGCAGCTCAAGTGCCCATCTGCAGATGAGTGAATAAAAAAAGCTGTGGTACACTTGCACAATGGAATACAACTAGGCCATAAAAAGGAGGAAATGTTACCCTTTGCAACAGCAAGGATGGACCTGGAGAGTGTTATGCTAAGTGAAATAATCCAATCAGAGAAATATAAGTAAGTACCAAATGATTTTACTTATACATGGAAACTAATGAACAGAATGAACTAACAAAAAAAATAGAAACAGACTCATAGATAGACAACAGACTAACAGCTGTCAGATGGGAGGAGGGTTGGGGGCTGGGTAAAAAAGGTAAAGGGATTAAGAATAAAAAACAACCTCGTGGACATAGACAATAGTATGGTGATTACCAGATGGAAAGTTGGGAGGAGGAAAGTAGAAGAGTTTATAGAGGGGATAAATGGTGATACAAGGAGACTTGACTTGGGGTGGTGAACACACAATACAATATACAGATGATGTATTATAGAATTGTATACCTGAAACCTATGTAATTTTATTAACTGATGTCATCCCAATACATTTAGTGAAGTACATGCACAAAGAAATGGAATAACTACTTGATAGAGCTGTTTTGTGATTGAAATGAAATAGCATATGTAAAATGTCTGGCACTGAGTTGATTGAAAATAATTGGATTTCTCATGAATACCTCAACTAAAGTACACTGCAAATGGATCTCATTTGAATATATTGCTCTTCTCAATTCTTCTTCTTATATTTACCCTTCAGGTCTACCCTTAGATATCAGACTAAATTGAGTCCCCTGTCCTATAATAGCCTGAACTTCCATAATGCAGCACTTAAAAAACACCAACACTCACATGTTGACAGTTAACAAGTTCTATGAGGAAAGGGACAGGGTTTGTCTTAGTAACTATGACATCCCTATGATCTAGCACAGAGACTGGCACTTAGTGTAAGTTCTCAATAAATTTTAGAAAGAACTGATAAATGTTAAAATCCTGTCCATCCCAGTCTGGCTTTCATAGCTGTTTCTCCATTGCCTTATACACCTTGACCATTCTTAAGTCTTCTAGTGTTAAGCTCTTTACCTGTCTTCGGTACTCCTACCTTCAACTCAGTGCATTGTTAAGGAGCTTTTAACATTTATTTATGCATATGTCTTGAATTTATGCCTCCCTATCATCCCTGTGCTATCATTCCAGCCTGCGTAGATCCTTCTTATTTTATATCTAGTAGACTGAAATGGCCATGTGGCTACTCACTTGCCTCTAGCATTAGTTCATTTATCAGCACCTATCACATCCATAGCTGCTATAAGTTTCCTCAATACAAATTTTGTCATGGATCTGTAGTGTAATTTGTAGTGATAAATAATAAAAATACCTCCGGATTCCCTATAATCTCCTATGATGAACCCATCACCTCTCTGGATAGTATTATCAAAAGAATAGTATATTTTGCCCTGGCCGGTGTGGCTTAGTTGGTTAGAGCATCATCCCATAACCAAAAGTTTGCAGGTTCGATTCCTGGTCAGGGCACATCCCTAGGTTGTGGGTTTGGTCCCATCACCAGGGTGCAAATAATCCTCAGTCCAAACCTCTATGGGAGGCAACCAGTTGATGTTTCTCACATCATTGTTTCTTTCTCCTCCTTCCTCTCTCTCTAAAAGCAATGAAAAAATGTCCTCAGATTTAAAGAAAGAATAGTCTACTTTACTAGAGGAGGAAAATGTTTCCATTATAATGGTGGTAATAGAATGGGTTAATCCAATGAATCTAACACAGACATTTGGAAAAAGAAAAAAATCCTCTTAAAAACTTTAGAGGGTTTATTCTTACAACCATGAAAGTGAGGTAAGGCAAGCATACAAGCACCACAGTGGGAATTCCTTTAAATGGAGAGGGTTCAGCTAGGTGTGACTTTTGTTGATGCCACCCCTTAGTGTTTGTTTAGGAGTTTCCTCTTCATGGTAATGCTACTGTGAGAAAAGTCACATGTAAACTATGTTAACAGTGATTCAGGGCAGAACAACATGTAGCCTAATTAATACCTCCTGGTAAGTTCCTGAAAGGTGTTTGGGAGATATTGGATCGCTGAAGTCTGCAGTCATGGAGGTGTAAAGCTGTGACTGTAATGAGCCTGAGAATCAGAGCTGCAGGCACTACAGACAGCTAGTCGCTCCTGCTTCTTTCATCTGAGTGTAAACGAGCCAGATGAGCTGACTTTCCCAGTGGCCTCATGTATGCTAGAAAGTGTATTTCTTCAGGGGAGGAAACCAGTATAATTAAGTGACTCCACTGTTGTCTCTTAAATATTTTCTTATGCCTCTGTACCTTCACATATTCCTTCTCAGTCCCACTTTGCCTCCCTTTTCCTAGGACATAAACCTTCTTAACCAAAGTGCAGAAACTGCTAGGAAATCCTTCCTGATTAGCTCCTCCTGACAGTTCATGCTTTTCCTGGCACCTTTTCCTGCCATTTTGCCTCTTGTGGTGTATGCTTGCTAATCTGCTTTCTGGATTTTTGTTTCATGTACTTCATAAGGCTCTGTAGTCTTAATTTGATTTACTCTCTTCCAGGGTGAGGACTGTTCTTTTGATTATCTCCCGTGGCACCAAACAAAGTGGTTGGATCGTGTTTGTTTCTCCCATAAATGTTGACTCATTTGGATTATACCTGTATTTGTTACAGAAGCCACTTTCAGTTTTATGGAGTGTGACTTCAGTTTGTAGATTACATCTGACATTTGGAAAATATGTCCTAAAATAATAGACTTTTGCTGAAAGGAGTCCTGTATATTTCAAGCCAAGATCCTTGATTTCCAGGTGAGGAAATTCAGAGTGAGGGTTGATGTGCTAGCTCAAGGTCATTCAGAACAGAAACTGACCAGGGTATCCAGACACCAGTGTGGGCTTTTTTGCTACAGATGCTCTTGCACTGATAAGGTTCAGGTGCAGCTATGTTGGCTGGCAATTAACTTTGCTGGGTTGAATCTGAGAATGTTCCATAGCAAGCACTGCATAATAAAAGAGGAAATAGAATTCCACCAGTACAGACTGAAATTAGACTGAAAGGAATATGACATGGTTATTTAAAAATGTTTAATTTCATAAAACTCAGTAGATCAAAGTAATTATAGACCAATAAAAGGCAAGCTGAAGCCTCATATGGACCAAAGAAGAGATAAGGCTGGACATTTTAGAACAACCGCTATTCTTTCTACAAAATGTTTCCTGGTTTTGTTTTCCATTGTCTAGGTTTTGTAAAAAAAATTATTAAACTGGTCGGGTTGCAAACAAAGCCATGTTAATATAATATGAGAGCAATTGATTCACGAGTACATTTTTCCTTACATGAGGAAAAACATCCACTTAAATAACAATGTTGCCCTAAAAATTTTAATTTAATACTTCTATAAGTGCATCAGTTACCTGTACAGCATATTAAAAATGGAATATTATTCAATTGATATTTACTTATAAATTTATACCTTAATAATTTAGCTTTTCCCCCTTTAGAATATATGCTGCAGAAATAGGAAGTAAAGAAGAAAAAAATCAATTGTTAAGAAATTTTGCTGCCAACTCTAAATATAACTTTCGTATTCTAGATGTAAGAATTACTTGAAGTCCTTCAAACTTAGGAGTGATTCCAAATGGAAGTAAGGTCACAATATGAGTATTACTTTTCATTTACAAGCAGCAGTTCTGAGAAACTGTGGGAAGATTTTTCTTTATCAGGAGTTACTAATGTACAGAAAAAATAGTGTTTTTAGAGAAAATTATAAAACTTCAATTCTCTACTCCTAGAGACTAAAACTATTCAATAAATACAATACAAATAGCAATTTCAAACAGTGTCTATTTAATGAAGAAAAACAAAGTGGGAAGGAGAAAGGAAAAAATGTACTTGGGTGGAGGGTTGTGCTGGAAAACAACAGAAACAGATATTAAAGACAAACCAAAATAGAGTTACAGGGAGGCAGAAAGTCAGACATACAGAGGTCGAGCTGGATATCCAGAGAATAAAGAAAATCGAGTCTACATAGTTCTAATTCTTAAAAACAAAACAAAACAAAAAAACCTTTCTAGAATCAATTTTATGGAGAATAGATCTAGATTTCAAATTAAGGGTGAAAAAGTACATTTCAGCTTTTATTTCATTTTATTTTTTACGGTTGCTGGTTCTACCTTTGGAGAGTAGACCCCATATAATAAAAAATAAGAATATTGCTTATGTTTAATTACTTCTTTCCTGGATAACATCCTAGGGAGTCTGCAAATAGCCTTAAATACTTTTTAGTTTTGGGTCCTGGGGGTGTGGGGAAACAAGAACACCGGTATTGATGATGTGATCACGAGGCACAGGTTATTATGATCAGGTGACTCAAAGGCAGAGGTCTGGACTGGTCAGTGAAGTGAGATCTACTGCCTGGGGTTCAATGTTGAGCTCTGGGCTGAGAGGAGGGGGGTGGGTTGAGGGGACTCCTGTTTGATTTGGTGCCTTCAAGTTAATTCACTTGCCTCAGTTTTAACAAATGTGAAATGTTTTATCTTTGCTCTCAATGAAGCTATGGAAATGAAAGTGTATTGACATAGGTGTAAACATTTATAACTCTTAGGAAGAAAGATAAGTTAGAACAGGCTCTATTTAGTAATAGAGTAATACTTTCAGACTTTTTAAATCATATACTCACTATTGCTCCCCATTTACTATATACATTCCTGTATATTTCCTCTCTTCCTTCTTCAAAGATACAGAAAAGAGTTCACCCTGCATAATCAACATACCTACACACTCTTTCTGTATAATTTATAACATGTATATTTAAAATTTTGTATAGCTATATATAAATGTATTGTAAGTAAGCAGTATATAAGTAAATAGGTGATACACAGATGAATAGTTTTTTTTTTTTTTTCCCCTGAAAGAGCAAACTTGCTGTCTGTTGAATCCTCTCTGGCAGGATTTTGCTCTTTGCTTGAAAGAATGGGCAGTGCCTCAATGATAGATCAGTGACGAAACAATGAACTGTTTGAGCAGGAAGGGTTTTAATGCAGAGCATTAGACATTAACAAAAAGTGGACACCAGGTACCAGGGATAACTTCCACCCAGAATGAAAGAGAACTGACTCCTTGGGAGAGTTTTGCAAGTATTGTGATTTCAGGACACCTTCTGCAGCGATGACCCAGGGAGAGGATGCCAGAATTGCTAGTAGGCAACGCAGCTGCCTAATAGTCCCTAATCCCCAAGAATGGAGAAGGAATACTGGAGAACTGGAGAGACAGACTCAACATTCCCAAGACTTTGTAGAAGAGCGGAAGAGAAAGGCAGAGGACTCTTGTCTCACTCCCACCTTCCAATTCTCACACACCCTAATCTATACTAGGAACATAGCTACAAGAGAACGTGGGAAGTATAATTTCCATGTCTCCTTGCAGAAGGGTGATGAAATGGAAATGCACTGTGCTAATTCACATTACCCATCATATAGCGATGCCAGTGAATGACCCAATGAAGGAGAGATGGTCAGACTTCACTCTTATCTTCCATCCTCCCCAGTGATACTCTGAGGTTTGTGCAGAAGTTAGGCTGGAGTCAGTGCACTTAATTTTTGGTCCCTTGAAATTAAAGGGCATAATTTTAAAGAAGGAAAGAATGAGATAAGTTATTCCATATTGACCCTAATTTTAAGCACTTTTATACCTCTCATCACATACTCCCTTTCTAATGAAAATACTGATAAAGGAAGAAAAATGATTACAGACCTAGATATCAATTAACATTATCCCTGTAAGTCTGAGTTATTTCCTTAGTAAAAAAAGTTGTGAATTTTAGAGTAGACAAATTTTCTGATGATGAAAGTCAAATAGAACTCACGTGCTAACATAACTTCTTTTTCCACTAATACCCTAAAATAAAAGTATTTCATTTTTCTAGCAAGCAACTTCATAGTTTATCTGAAATGTGTGTGCTGGGGGCAGTTTGTGACCACTGGGGACTTTGAACTAAAGAATTGAGGCAGCAAATGGGGTGACAGTGCCCAGAAGAGTTTTATAACAAAAGGAGAGTGTTTTCTAAGGGCCCCTGCTGCCTGGGGAATGCGAGGAGGAGACACAGGAGAGGCAGGTGGCCTCTTTCCCCAGAGCTGTGGGAGGAGATGCTGGATTCTACTGTCACTTGGACAGTGCCCTGTAAACAGCTCTGGACTGACTGACAAAGAGCTGTTTGGCTTGTGGATGGCAGTTTCAAGGTGAATGGACAACATCCCATTTGGAAAGTCACCACTCTGATCTGCGAAGGTAAAACAGATCAGCTTATCTGGCTGAATTGTGTTCTATTTTCCTAGCAGTGATGGAAGAACTGAATAGTGGTAGAAGCCCTTCTGTTTGGGTTTTTACTGATACCTGGGCAGTGACCAATAGCCTGGCAATGTACTGAGACAGGACTACAGTGGAAACCGGGCCTGCTAAAGGGATGCCAATATAAGGCAGAGTTCTGTTGAAATTTGAGAAGGGCATTAAAGCAGGACATGTGGATGCCCATCAAAACTCCCTTCCAGGTTTGGAACTTACCATCTAGTTTTTGTGTGCATTATACACAGGATGATTATACCCATTATTATACCCATGGTATGTAATCATTATGCCCATGTATAATGTGTATCCTTATTTTTCCCTAAAAAATTTGGGCAAAAAGTACACATTATACATGGCAAAATACAGTAATTGGAATCAACAAGATATCACAGTGTACTCCCTTGAGGTGGCCACCTGCGTTCATGAAATAAGTGAATATGGGTCACTGCAGCAGTGCAAAGATGGACTGAATCTAGACTTCTGTCTGAGGCACAAAATGCCATTAAGAACTGTTCTGTCTTCCAGCAAAGGAGACAGACTATGTGGCAAATTCCCTGGGGGGAAGGCCCTGAGCATAGCTGGCAAGTCAGACTGATGTGGAAGCCCCGAGGCACTAAAAATGGGTCTTGACAGGAGTAGACACTGACTCTGGACTGGACTTCACTTGCCTGATGGGGGAAGTAAATACTCAGAACTTTTCAAAAGAACGTGGACAGAAGATACTGTAGTTTAGATGGCCGAGGCTCACTTCTTCAGACCAAGGAACGCCCTTTATAGCTGATGATGTCCAATCATGAGCAGAGAGATATTCTTCTCAGTATTATCTTGATAGAGAAATGGAAAAGGCAAACAAAACATTTCATTGTCTAGAGTGGGAGGAGATAAAGGCATGAAGGGCTACTTACATTTCATGAGTATTTGTTCACATGCAACACGAACATGAGTGAAGGCTAAAGGAATATTCCTACTAGGTAGATTACTCTGTTTTTCCGGTAGATCTGGGAGAGACAGTGAGGAAGGATGCTGATATTCTTTCTTCCCCACATCACTTAAAATTATTTCCTGTCTACGCAAATCATTGCTCACAGGACCAGGGTTACCATGACAAGAGCTGCAAACAGGGATGATTCCTAAGCAATAAAATGTAGCTGTTATTTACCTTCATGGCACAATTCCTAAGGGCCTGATTGGGCAGGATGTGCCTTTACCCTATCTGGCAAATTTGTGGCTAACAGTTAAAGCACCATGTTTTTGGACCATAAGACGCACCTAGGTTTTAGAGGAGGAAAATAGGAAAAAAATTTTTGAAGCAAAAAATGTGGTAAAATACTTAAGAATAATATTTCACCAATGTAAATGTAAACAGAATTCAACAGCAGCATTAACAACCATTATTCTTCTCAAATATGGGGAGGGAGTGCATCTTATAGTCCAAAACTACGTAGCCAAATTGCCTGTTGGTAAAGATGCCTGGTCAGTTCTGCATCAAGGTAACTATACCCTCTGTGAGCAGAACAGGAATGAGGGGGAGGCGCTTGCTAGACCAGTATTTCGGCCTGAAATCTAGACCAGTGGCACAGTGGCTGAACCTAATGTTCCTTCCAAAGGTAAAAAAGTTTCCATAGAAATGGAGAGAAGAGAAAAATATTAGGTGAGGGTTAAGGAATGAGAATACTGAATTACCGTATGTTATGTAATGAGTCAAACCCAAAGTTACATTAACACCTCAAAAAGGTTCAGACCAAGAGATGATATTATCTCTTACCTTGATTATACCACATGTCTGAAAGGATAAAGCCATGTGTCCCATGCCTGCTCTAGAAACCTGACAAAGGTTAAATGAGAACCTGAGAACCAGAATGGACGCACCCTGGGGGATATTTTTGCATACTATGAGGATGCACTGGATGGTTAGTGACAGGGATTCTAGTCATGTGCCTGTACCTTTTGCCTTTTATGGTTGTTTTGCTGTAGCAGATCTTGTGTTGGAAGACGGGGGATAAAATGTGATACTATGATTTATAAGAAATGTGTGTCTGGTCATTTAGATGACCCAAATATATATCTTATTTAGATAGGACCCAAATATATATAAGAAATATATATGTCTTATATAAATTTGGTCTTTGTCTGAAGCTCACAGCCCTAGGAACTCTTGAAATTTCCTAAGTGTTCCTAAGAGTGAAGAAGGTATCTTTTGTTATGTTGATGAGGTGATTTTTGGAAAGAACCTAAGAATGGGGGCTAGTTGCCAGTGAGGCCAAGCAGTGATTAGAGGACTGTAGTTTTCAGTATCCCCTGATCCCCAGCTCCAGAGAGAACTTGGAGGTTGCATCAATAGCTGATGGCAATGATCACACCTATGTAATAAAGCCCTCATAAACACCAAAATGGATTGAGTTTGGAGAGCTCCTGGGTTGGCGAACATGTGGAGATGTGGGGAGATGTTGGCCTAGAGAAGGTCTGGAAGCTCCTCACGCTCTCCCTATGCCTTGCCCTATGCATCTCTTTCATCTGGCTACTCCTGACGTATATCCTTTCACAATGAACCAGTGATCTAGTAAGTAACGTGTTTCTTTTTAGGCTCTCTGTTCTGTTCCATTGACTAATGTGTCTGTTCTTATGCTGGTACCAGGCTGTTTTGATTACAGTCACCTTGTAATATAGTTTGATATCAGATATTGTGACCCCTCCTACTTTGTTCTTCTTTCTCAGTATTGCTGTGGCTATTCAGGGTCATTTATGGTTCCATATAAATTTTTGAAATGTTTGTTCTATATCTATGAAATATGTCATTGGTATTTTAATAGGGATTGCATTGACGCTATAAATTGCTTTGTTTACTATGGACATTTTGATGATGTTAATTCTTCCAATCCATGAACATGGTATAGACATCCATTTATTTGTCTTCCTTAATTTCTTTCTTCAGTGTTCTGCAGTTTCCTGAGTACAGGCCTTTTACCTCCTTGGTTGGTTTATTCCCCATTGTCTTTGTCCATGGGTCCTTTCTACATGATCTTTGATGACCTCCCTACTCTATTATCCCCCTCCTTCCTTCCCTGTAGTTACTGTCAGTCTGTTTTTTATTTCCACGTCTCTGGTTGCATTTTTTTTTCATTTGTTTGTTTTATTGATTAAGTTCTACTTATACATGAAATCATATGGTATTTGTCTTTCACCACCTGGTTTATTTCACTCAGCATAATGCTCTCTAGTTCCATCCATGTTGTTGCAAAGGGTAGGAGTTCTTTCTTTTTTTCTGCCACATAGTGTTCCATTGCATAAGTGTACCACCATTTTTTTATCCACTCATTTACTAATGGGTACTTAGACTGTTTCCAGCACTTGGCTATTGTAAATTGTGCTTCTATGAACATTGGGGCGCATAGGTTCTTTTGCATTGGTATTTCAGGGTCCTTAGGGTATAATTCCAGCAATGGAATTGCTGGGTTAAAAGGAAGTTCCATTTTCAGATTTTTGAGGAAATTCCATAGTGTTTTCTATAGTGGCTGCACCAGTCCACATTCCCACCAAAAATGTACTAGGGTTCCCTTTTCTCTACAACCCCAATGGCACTTATTGTTTGTTGATTTGTTTATGATGGCTATTCTGACTGATGTGAAGTGGTATCTCATTGTGGTTTTAATTTGTATCTCTCTGATAGCTAGTGATTCTGAGCATCCTTTCACATGCCTATGGGCCCTCTGTATGTCCTCCTTTTAGTTTAATTGAATTATTTGTCTTCCTGGTGTGGAGTTGCATGAGTTCTTTATATATTTTGGAGCTGAAACCCTTGTCCCAGATATCATTGGCAAATACATTTTCCCATACGATTGGCTCCCTTTTCATTTTACTGCTATTTTCTTTAGCTATGTGGAAGCTTTTTATTTTGATGAAGTCCCATTTGTTTATTTTTTCCTTTATGTCCCTTGCTCTAGGATACATGTTGGTGAAAATATGGCTGTGTAGAATATCTGAGATTTCCCTGACTATGTTCTCCTCTAGGACTTTCATGGTGTCATGACTTATATTTAAGTCTTTTATCCATCTTGAGTTTATTTTTGTGTGTGCTGTAGGTTGGTATTTGAGTTTCATTTTTTTGCATGTAGCTGTCCAGATCTCCCAACACCATTTGTCAAAGAGGCTATTTTTACTCCATTTAATGCTTCTGCCCCTGGGTGGGGGGCAATTGAATGTGGTAGATGGGGGTGGATAAGGAAGGGGAGAGTAAATGGGGGGGAAATGAAGACTACTGTAATTGAACAATAATAAAAAATAATAATAAATAACATGTTTCTTTTAGTTCTGTGAGCTGTTCAAACAAATTAATTGAACCTAAGGAGGTGATTATGGGAACCTCTGATTTAGTGGGTCAGAAGTCCAAGTAATAACCTGGACTTGCAATCGGGATTCTGACTGGGAGAGGGTCATGGGAATGTCCAATCTGTGGCCACTTGATCAGAAGCACAGGTAACCTGGGCTTGCCTCTGGCCATCTAAAATGTATAGATTATGTGTCAGTCTTGTAGGACTGAACTCTCAACCTGTGGGACCTCATGCTGTCTCTGGGTAGATAGTATCAGAATTGAGTTAAATTCCTGAATACCCTGGTGGTATCTGAGAATTGTTGGTGAGAGCAACCCTTCCCTGTCAGTGGAATTGGGTCTGGGAACCCTTTTTAACTGCTTTACAAATGAGAGCATTACAAAGGAAAATATCCTGATAGAATAATGAATCTTTAAGTCATATTTCTAACCTTCCACATATTTCATTCTTTTTAGAAAAATTTATTTATTTACTTTTAGAGAGAGGGGAAGGGAGAGAGAAAGAGAGGGAGAGAAACATCAGTGTGTGGTTGCATCTCACACACCCCCAACTGGGGACCCAGCCTGTAACCCACGTGTGTACCCTGACTGGGAATCGAACCAGCAACCTTTCAGTTGACAGGCCAGCACTCAATCCACTGAGCCACACCAACCAGGGCTCATTCTTTAGTTAGTATTAAAACAGGTTATTCCATGGCATTCTCTCCAATTATGTTTTCCTCCTAGTATAGATTAGTCACCACTGCTTGACCACCTGTCAGCATCCATCAACTATAATGGAGATAAGTGTACAATCATCTTGAATAGGCATAGATGTTCTGAATAAAGCACTTGCTCACTCGAGCTCGCATGTCCCATTATTGGGTAGAATGATTTTTTTTGCACATAGCACTTGTCCAAGTTATGATTTTGTTTCTTATAATCACTTGCAATTGTGTTTGAAATAAGGTATAATGCAATTTTCTCAATTTAATGTGAACTATTTTTAACAGTGCAAATCTCTGATTGCAATTTTTAAATTTTATTCCTTAGTATTAGATGGGCATCTATGTTTAATCATATTCACAGATTACCTCCATGAATACAAATGTTTTACATTATCTTTAAATAATGTCAGTATGTTCCAAGGTACCAGAAGTAATTGCATATTGATAACAGTCATTATTGTAAGTCATAGTCTCTAGGAGAAAATGCACTTATATTTTTAATAAGGTGCAACATTATTATCTATGTTAAGATGATAGTTTTCTGTTTCATATAGAGACTATACTATCACTCTAATAGAGCTAGCATACCCTATGAATAGATAAAATGCAAAACAGAAACCTGAAAGTAACAAGATTTTGTAGTTTTTCGAAACTGAAATGATGGATGTTATGAGTACCTCGGCAGAGCTAATATGAAGTTGCCATTATCTGAGACAGACCATAGAACTTGCATCTACACTCCAGCTAAAGTGGATAACAGGAGAGAAGTCATTATTCTACATTTTTTGTAGCAAAATACTTTCAGATTTTGTATGGAGCTTATTGTACAAATTAATCTGGCAGTGTCCCAGGAAAAAACTGTCCTTTTTCTTTTCTTTTGAAAATATTTTATTGCTTATGCTATTACAGTTGTCCCACTTTTCTCCCCTATACCCCCCTACACCCAGCCCACCCCCACTTCCATAATCAGTCCTCACACTGCTGTCCATGTCCATGGGTCCTTTATATATGTTTTTTGATTAACCCGTCACCTTCTTTCAATCAGTCCTCCCTCCCACCTCTCCTCTTACAGCTGTCAGTCTGTTCTACGAATCTATGCCTCTGGTTCTGTTTTGCTCCTTAGTTTATTTCGTTCATAAGCTCCCTCTTATAGGTGAGATCAAATGGTATTTGTCTTTCACTGACTGGCTTATTTCACTTAGCATAATAGTCTCCAGTTCCATCCATGCTGTCATAAAAGGTAGAAATTCCTTCTTTCTTTCTGCTGCGTAGTATTACATTGTGTAAATGCATCACAGTTTTTTATCCACTCATCTACTGATAGACACTTAGGCTGTTTCTAATTCTTGGCTGTTGAAATAGCACTGGTATGAACATTGGGATGCATACATTCTTTTGATTGGTGTTTTGGATTTCTTTGGGTATAATCCCAGCAGTGGAATTTCTGGTCAGAAGGCAGTTTCATTTTTTTTTTTTTTAATGAAATTCCATGCTGTTTTCTACAGTGACCACACCAGTCTGCATTCCCACCAACAGTGCACTAGGGTTCCCTTTTCTCCACATCCTTGCCAACACTTGTTATTTGTCGATCTGTTGATGATAGCCATTCTGACAGGTGTAAGGTGATAATACATCATTGTGGTTTTAATTTGCATCTCTCTGATGGCTAGTGATGCCGAGCATCTTTTCATATGTCTATGAGCCCTCTGTATGTCCTTCTTGGACAAGTGTGTATTCAGATCCTTTGCAAACACTGTCCTTTTTAAAAATACAGTGAAACATCATGTAATCAATGGGGGGTATGAAACACTCATTTTTTTGATCTAAGTTTTTATGAAATGAGTGGGTTGTCATTTGGACAACCACCATGTTGCCTACATCCCAGGGATGTCATTCAAACTATATCCTATATGATTAATACTCCATTAACTGGCTCTATGCACACCTGTGTGGCTATCCACTGTAGCCTGGATGTCATAATATCTCAGTGACATTTTCAAGGATGAACAAGGGTTGGTAAGACACTCTCTGAGATAATTTAGAAAGTGTTCCAGCTTTCATTGTTTAGTGAATGAGTGAGTACCATTTTTTCTTTGCTACAATCTTCTGAAGCTCTAGTATCTCATTATAATTAAGAATACTGATCTGAAATATGGAACCTACATTTTAATCTCAGGTTTACTACTAGCTGAGTGATAATTACAGGGGTTATTATATCTCTGGGCCTTACCAATTGCCTCTGTAAAATGTGAAATCTGGATTCCAATAGGTATTTTTATTCTTACCAGTGGAACCCCTAGGGCTCAGCTGGATTTGGTTAGGAAACAGACTGCCTGCTTTAGTGTTTTGGGGGGTAAGTTCTAGTACATGGAAGGAAACTTCAACCCTGGTTCTCCTCGGTAAGTATAAAAAAGACTCAGTTGCTGAACTGCCAAAGTGTGCGTGTGTGTGTCTTTTCATCATACTCAGATTATATATGAAGTACTATCTCATACCAATTTTGTGCTTATTTTTAGACTATATATTTACATGCCGTGTTCTAGGAAGAACTCCTCAAATTATGGTTTCAAAGAGGCTCTGGAATGAGCCTGTTTTAAATTGAGTTTTGGCCATGTCATATGCTTTGGCCAATGGAATATTTGTGGATTTAATGTGAGTGAAGTATGGAAATGTGTTTGTGCAGTTGAGTTGGCTCTTTTGCATGTCTGTACTTCCTCATGAGAGGAACCTGTCTTAGGTAGCTATTGGTGGAGCACAGCTGGGCACACACTGCACCCAGAGCTAATCCTAGACTATGTAACCCATGCCCTAGCTGATGCATGCTCTAAAATTAAAAATTAAACATTGTTTGCCATTGAAGTTTGGTTTGTTAGCATTATTGAGTAGCTGAGTATAGTAATAGCAATTACTGTGATCTCATTAAATAACTATATGTACCAAAATTGGTACCAATAAATCATTAAGTTTGAAGCACTATCCGATTAGAATAAGTAATTGAAAAGTAATTTGAGAATAAGTTGGAAATAGAAATGATGAAAAAGAAATGGACAATCTGTGAGGCTAGAGAAGGCATAACAAATATATAAACAATATTAAAACCACAAATGATAATTAAGAATAAACAACACGAAATGATAATTAATGAGCTCAAATTCAACAGTCTAACTATGAGTTGGTGGGAATAGTTGAAAAGGGCGTTAATTTTTAATTGCTAGTTTGTTTCCGTTTTTCTAACTTGCTCTACAAAAGTCTATTGCCAGGGAGATCCAAGATGGCAGAGGAATAAGTGGAGCTACACTAACCTCCTCCCAGGACCTGTAATCTGGAATTACAACAGAATTGTAGAGAAATTATCTCGAATAACCAACTGAACACTAGCTGGAGAGAAGCCTTATAACCATGAACAGAGAGAGGAAACAGCTTCATCACAACAAGATTGGAGGAGGCATGAGAGGGCTGACTGGGCTCCCATGGGCGGCAGCTGAAGTTCCAGAGGGATATTTCAGAGCCTGGGGGTTTCCCCCTAAGAAGTGTGGGGTCTAAACCCCAAGATGGGTCCCCAGTCTCCAGCACCAAAGTCAGAAAGGAACCCAGATAACATCCAGCTGTGCAAAGCAGCAGGATTTCTGTCTGGCAGGAACAGACACCTGGAGACTCAGATAGCTGCTTAAAGGGCCAACACACAAAATTTTGTTTGCAGCCCCTTACCCTGGGATCTGGCAGAGGGAAGGCAGAATAGACTAGAGGGGTTTAAGGAGAGTCTGGGACTGGTGGCTCCTGGGAGAGAACTGAAGGAACAGTCACCAGGATCCCTGTGCTGAGTTATTTCCCATACTGCAGAAGCCGTCTTTCTCAGGCAGAGCACTCCCTTCCCAGTTGCATTAGCCTCAGGGGAAGCAATAACCCCATCCACAGGAATTACTTTGCCTCACCCTCTGGAATTTAAGCTGCTGATTACAGCTTGAGGTTATATAATTGATTAATTTAACAAGTAAGCTCTCTGGGAACAATATGAGACTTCAGCTGACCTTTCCTTTCTCCTGGCCTTTTGCTGATAAAAGCTGGCTTTGGTACATAGCCTAGTTCTTTTTCCACACAAACAGGCCCAGCAGAGAGGAAGCCACATACTATGATAGCTCCAAGGTTGACCAAGGCCATCCACAAGCAGTGTCTGATGAAGGCTGACACCAGTGTCTTTGTAGATCTACCTAATACATAGAAACAAATTCAAAGAAGCAGTCAAAATCAGAAGATAAAGAAACAGTTCTCAAATGAAGGAGCAAAAGAATTCTTTAGAAGAAGAGCTAGATGAAATGGAGGCAAGCAATTTATCAGATAGAGAGTTTAGAGTAATGATTATAAGGATACTCAATAGCATAAAAAAAGACATAGAATACATGTAAAAGGATCAGTCAGAAATGAAGAATATAATATCTGAAATAATACAGTGGAAAGAATAAATAGTAGGTTAAATGAAGCAGAGTAATGAATCAGTGATTTGGAAGACAAGGTAGAAAAAATCATCTGGGCAGAGCAGCAGCAAAAAAAAAAAAAAAGAATTAAAAATATGAGGAGAGCTTAAGAAACGTTCTAGGCAACATGAAGCATAACAAAAATCTATTACCTAGGAAATAAGAGATTGTATGTCCTCTGACATTTTATAACCAAATAAATTTACTTCAAGAATTCACTGGAAGATTGTCTCATTGCTTCATTCTATAATTACATTCAATCCCACAACAGTCATTTATGTACCTTTTTGGAAAAAATATCACTTAAAGTTCAAGTTGATTTTTAACATCTTTGCCATCTTAGGGCTAGGTGTATGTATAGTGCTGGTGATAGGGGTGTTGACGGAATACTTTATAATTTTTTTTTTGGTAGTGTTCTTTTATTCTTAGAGACTGGTGGGAAGAGAAAAAGGAAAAAGTAAAACTTGAAAGATTTTTTGGTATGTAAAGTTTGCCAGTGTGGAGGAGGGCTGAACTGCCATATATAAAAATGTGAATAAATTTGATAGGCTAGGATATTTTCATAAGAGAGCAAATTAAGACAGATGTTAGGGTAGCCAAAAATGTTGAGGCGCTAGCATGTTCAATATTCAATTTAAGGTTTCTCAAACATGTTTTTCAAATGTCAAAGTCTTTTGTCTCATACTTTCAGTGAAGTCTGTAACTCACAGAAGTGCCACATGGTTTGACTTTTCGGTAGTGGTGGTGGGGATGAAGAATGGGGATAACGAAAAGAAAATGAGCTAAAACACATAGCATCTGAGTCCGTGAAGCACAGAAAGAAAAAAGGAAAGCCTATCTGTGGGTGGTGGTATTGAGAGTGAGATTCGAAGTTCAGTGAAACCACTGCCGGGCTGTGGGGACAGTGGTTCTCAACTGTGGCTGGATTCTCCCAGGGAGCTTCATTCAAGTACGTACCTCCAGATATTCCAATGTCAGGGACGGGGGATGTATACAAAGCTCCCCAGGTGGTTCTGATTGACAACTGGCTATAGCGAAGTTCTCCATTCTGGGTACACATTAGAATTAGCTGAGGAGGAACAAATGGCAGTGACTGTACCCTCTCTCCAGAGATTCTGATTTAATTATTCTGTGATGGAGGCAAGTTATCACTTATTTTCAAAGCTTTGCAGTTGCTCCTCATGTACAACCAGAGTCAGAAGGGGTCCCCAGAACACTGGAAAAAGTACAGAATGCTGAGGCTGCTGGTAGGAGGAAGAGAGAGAAACATGGGGTGCTTTCTGTGAAAATAAAACATTTACTTCCCTCTGGTTAGAGGATTAGAACTCATTCACCCACAAACTTATGGCAACTTTCAAAGTAGCAAGAGAGCAGTAGCAAAATACTAGTGTCTCCTCTGGATTCATGGGTATTATGAAACCAAGATTACATTCAAAGTTGTGTGACAGTGAGCCTCTGGAAATAATTCTCATAACTCAGGGATACTGCATTGCCAAATGTGGCAAATAAAAACACAAGATATGCAGTTAAGCAAGATTTTCAGATAAATAGCCAATATTTTTCAGTATGAGTATGACCCATGCAATTGAGCATACACCTACTAAATAATTGTCTTTTATCTGAAATTCACATTTAACTGTTCTCTATATTTTATAGGGAAGTCAGGGAAAGCTGAGTTTGTTATTAAACTTAAGGGATAATGAGATCTTGGTACTGACTCACAATAGGTTTAGAAAGATGTACTGCATGCAGGATAACATGATAAATCCTGTGGAAGAGACTAATTACCTAACACTTTTCCCTAAGTATTAGGAGTTTAGAATATACTAATTCAGTAATAAGTGAGAAATGATTTTTGGGTACTCAGCAAACCTTCCTAGGAACACTGACCCACTATTTGGCTCAAAACCCCACTTGTAGATTGCATGGTTCCATATCACAGTGGCAATACAACAGAGCACCAAATATTGGAAAACATTTTGAAAAATTTGGGGTCATTTTTAATATTATTCACAAACTCCATAATTGTGTCTTACCCTGAATACTTATGCCTTATAGTTGTAGAAAAAGTCTGGTGTTATTAGAATCCTCAGTCTCAGTTAATTCAATAATAGTCATGTTAAGCTTATTGCTTTTTTATTTCTTTCATAGGACCTTTCATCTCAACTGTGTAGAAATTCATAGTTTGAAAAAAGGCATACAATTAATGAGTATAACAGATAGTCTTTGAGTAGAGGAGATTAACATGTTAAATAAAGACTTAGTTCTGGATAGAAAAAATCAAAACCAAAGAAGCTCCTTAAACATTGCAAATTTAGTTCTGAACTGTAACAGAATTATAATTGCAGAATAAATTTAGAGATAGTCTATGATTCAAATGTTACATTCCATGTATTTTTATAGTGATATTAAAACAGTTCTCTTTAGAAAATGAAATGAATATGAATAGAAAATAAGGATTAATAGATGTCAATATTCATTAACAATACTGAGTACTAAAGACAATAAGATTTTATATTATTGATAAATGCATAGAAAGTAATTTATAACAGCATTATATCATGTATCATAATTATACGTGATATAATTTTTAATTAAGACTGTAAAAATAAGGTAAGGGAAAACAACCCTTGGAATATACAGATAGAATATTTAGAAACCTGGGTAAGAAACTGAAGGTCTTAGGGATACAGGGAGTACAGCAGTTTAATTTCTTCTAATTGAAGGTCATGCCTTTGGAAAATAAAGAAGGAGCTGAGAAGTGAACAGCTGGCTCTATAGATGGTGTCAAAGAGCAGAATTTAGTTTTCAGGATGACGATGCATGATACTAAACTAATGGTCCTGGCAAAGGGAGAGTACATCTAATGAAGAGTGGGAAGAACACACTTGGCAGAAGATTTGCTGACCAGAACAAGAAGGCAGTGATATATGAGCAGGGCAAAGAGGAAGGAACAAACAAGCTGTTAAATTATACCCTATGGAGGAAAACAAGCTGACGGGGGAAGAGTAAAAATAGTGGAGAGATGATTAGTAAATTAAGAGGATAACAGGAATGAAGGGAAAGCAGAAATATCTGTGGCTGCATATGTTTATATCCATAGTCACATAGTATGGGTGATGATAACATTTTAATGAAAAGGTAAGTCATAGTTGAAGACGTTCATTATGAATTGGTGTGGATGAGAACACTGGCAGGGAGAGCCATTTGACCCTGAAATCTAAGTTGCTCCTGTTTCTAGAAAAGACATTGGACAGTGTAGAGGATCATGAGGTAGGGCCCAAAGAACTGGCCAGAGAATTTCCTGGTATTCAATGTTTAATGAAGGACATTGATTCTCTATCAAAGGACATTGAAGGACATTGAATCTTATCATTGATTCTCTATCAAACAATTAAAAGTATTCTAAGAGAAAATTAGCATTTTTTCAAAGAAATACACTTTGGTTTCTCCCTGTTTTCTTCTACTTAGACTGGGATGTGTTAACCAATTTCAAAAAACCTAGGCAATGTAGAACACAGTTCAAATCTTGAGGGGATAAAGTCTAGATGCCTTTGAAGAGTGTACAGCAGAAGGGATGATTTTGACCGACCCAGGAGAGGGTACGAAAGGACAGATTTGGAAGTAGGCAGTGTCTGGTACTTCAGCTTCCACACGTCTCTTCATGTCTGCTATGGGCTTGATACTTATTTCAAAATTTAGCATGAAAAATTTGTAACTCTACTTTCAAGCGTGAATCCTCATTTCTTGCCTTCTCAACAGCAGAAAAATGAGTCTAGTCTCCTCCTATAGTCATATCCCATGTGTGATTTTTTGGCTCTTTTAGGTATAGATTACATCAAAGTCAGTGATTGCTCAATCATTTTATGTTTAAAGCTCAGTTGCATTCAGGATTTCCAAAACTCTGTTCACTTACCCTCCCCAGCCCTGGAGCTGATTTGCAGTGGGTGGGAATTAACTGTTGCTGCCATGTCGCTGGGAGGAGGAGCATTCATCCCTCTCTTTTGCCTCCTCTTCCTGACCTGTACGATCGACAAGTCATGGCCTTTACTTACTGGTATCTATCTCTGTATTTGCTCATATTTGAAAAGCCATATTAAGGGCCTGCTGTGGATACTCAATACCACTCTAGTCACAGTCTGCCTGCTAGCTCCCTCTTTGTTAGTGTGCGTGTCTGCTCAAAAGTATGGGTCAGACTAAGCTGATCCCTTGGACTTCTCTTGGGTTTGTGGGTGTGTGGCCATCAGAACACCCTTACTTCTGGCATCAGTTTTATTCTTCTCTACTTCTCTTTATCTGTGCGGTTGGGAGCTAGTGAACATGGATGGATTTTTTCTTATAGAGCTCCTGACACATAGCCCTCTAATCTCGGATCTCCACATGTAAGAAAGAGGTCCCCATTTCAGTCCCATCCTGTCTCACCCACCATTCAGGCCTGAGGAGGGAACATCACCCCACTGTGCTGACCAGCGACTGCTCTCTTGTATTTCAGATTTACTCCTTCAACCCTCTTCAGTGACTCTCACCCATTGTTTATGGGGGTAGGGAATAAGGAAACACTTTCCAATGTTTTCAGCAAATGTGTCTTAATTAGGCTCCTTCTTTAATATTTTAAAACCAAAAAATTATTTTTTTCTCTTTTCACCTTGATAAATTTAATTCCCTGAGGCAGTGCTAAATGAATATACTTCACAAGATACTCGTGTTGAAAAAATAAACAGATGATGTTTCACATCATACTGTAACAGGTATGTTTTAATTCCAGTTAGATTTGTATTCTGATAAATTTGTATTAAACTTATGGACAAAAGTCTTCATAGGCATGCCTGCCTATAATTTACATATTTCCAGAAAGGCAAATTTATTGGAAAACCCAATAATCTATTCAATAAACTCATAAAAGTCTCTCTGCCAATATTGGAGTTGCCTTGAGAAACTTATCTAATCTCCCAAATTTTCTTTTCCTTCATCGGCAGAACAGGAATAGTAAATTGTACCTATTTATTTCATGAAGTCTTTCCAATGATTAGATGTTTACAAAATATTTACCTTAGTGCCTAAAAAGTGCTAAGTGTTTGGTATTTGTGAGCCCCTATTTTTATGCTGACATTGAAATCTTGGGATCTTGGGTAGAAACACATTGCAGAGAGAAGATAAGAGAAAAACAAATAAATAGTTTAGAGGATGTTTATTGACTGCTGGAACAAAGGTACCTTTCCCACATGTCACTAACCATCTAGAGAGTGTTTGAGACATAGTACTTGTTCAAATGCATGCATAAAACTTCTCAATTTTAAATTTATCTATTATGTTTTCTTCCATATCTAACAAAAATAATTGAGCCTAAAAGAGAAACCATACAGGATGAACATTTTTGGAAAAGAAACTTAAAGAAAATGTTTACTTTGAATGGTTTTGGCATTTGGGTTTTTTTTTATTGTGATACAATCTGTCATATACTTAAAGGATAGTAACAGGTTTAGTAACAGATGATTCTGGTGGAGAAGTTTATGTAATGTGGATGTAATTTTTTTTTTTTTTTGCTTACAAGCAAAATGAATGAGACACCAAGATAAACTCTGAGCATCAGCATTTTTATTCTAACTTGTGATGTCCCTGGGTCTCAGTGACCTGAGGTGTTGCTGAACTAGTAGAGCTTCTGTGTGGGAGTGGAGGTGGGTGCTGGCACCAAAGTCCTTTAGTAGAACAGGATGCCAAGGCTCATTATTTATTTCCCTACTAGGGGGGTTCTAGCCATATTGAGATATATGCGGAAAACAGCAATAGTGTCAAAATCTTCTAGGAAAAACTTTAAATACAATTATAAATATTATGTTTTATCAATCAAGACCCTCTCTTTTCAGGGTCTAAGGAGGAATGAGAAAAATTACAGATTTTTTTTTCCCACATCATCATACAGATTCAGAAGACAAAGTATGGTAGTTAAGGTTCTAGATGCAAGCAAAAGGAACTGGCCACGGCTAAACCATGAATTTGGTAAAATGTTGTTAGGGAGCTTGTGAGAACTGGGGAGATGGGAGAAGAAGGTTTGAAATAAGCAGGAACCAGTGGGGCTCCATCCAAGGGTGTAACCCAGACACTGTCCTAGGAACTGTTTAGCACCTTGAAAGTAGATGCCGTGGCTGGCAGAAGGGTTACACGCCTGGCGAATTACAAAACAAAATGGAACTGTGAGACAGTTTGAGACCTTTTTCTTTAAAGTATTTTAGAGGCATGATAACACCACTAGATTAGATAAAATCATTTAAAGGTAACTAAATGGGGCTTATTTTTAAGAATTAAAGTAATACATGCTGTTAATAACTATTATAATATGGAAGTATATGCTAAAAACATTGTTTCCCACCTGTAATTTCACTATGCAGAGATATTTCTCTGCAGACCCATTTTGAGTTAACTTTTGTATAAAGTATGAGGTTTAGGTCAAATTTCTTTTGTTTATTTAACCTATGGTTGCCCAACGGCCCCCTCACCATTATTGAAAAGGCTGTCCTTCTTCTATTGAATTATTTCGTGCCATTGTCAAAAATCAGTTGGGTATATTTATGTGGGTCTATTTCTGGGAACTCTATTCTGTTTCATTGATCCGTGTGTCCATTCCTCAGCCAATACCACACTGCCTTGATTACTGTAGCCATGTAGTGAGCCTTCGCTTTGGGTAGAATGATTCTTCCCATTTTACTCTTTTTCAAAATTCTATTAGCTAGTTGAGGTCCTGTGCCTTTCTATGTAAGTTTTAGAATACGTTTGGCTATGTTCACAAAAACCATACTTGGCAGTAGTTTAATTTTAAAAAGTAATTTGCTATGGTTATATTGATACTTCTTTCTTTATAGTCCTGCATAATGCAATAAATATGTTAATATATCAACCTAATAAAGATGTATTTTAGTGCAAGTTCAAATACATACAAGAAAGAAATTAAAGGAGCAAAACATTGTGTTGAAATTGCATTGCAAACATCAAGACAAAGTCTGAATTTTAAATATATAGTTCTGCCCACTAAAATTGCTTAGACGCAATTTCACCCCAGCGAGAACAATCATCTGTACAACCACAGTTGTGTCCTCTGATACTGTTTCCCTCAGAGAAATGGAGGATTTGAGGTCAAGGAGAGTACAAGGTGGTCTTTAGACATCTAATTATGCCAGAAATCAAGGAGGCTTCAAAGATTAATGGAGTCATGTCAAAGAACATGAGAGCCAGATCAAAGAAGCTTTCAATGACCAAGATTGTGACACTGTACATAAGTGAGAATAATTATTATAACATCTGGAGTTGCAATGATTCTGTGAAAATCATTGAAAGTGAACAAAGAAAGGCAGAGGGCAGGGAGAGAAATACCACCATAGAAATTCATTTGTCACCACTTGAAGCTGTTATTAAAGCACCTTTTTTATTTTAAAAGATGGAAATAAAAAGGGAAGATCTAAGCATAATCTCCCCTTGTTGTGGCATGTGAATTTCAGGTTCGACAAATGGTCTCACTGTACTTTAAATAAATGATTATTTTGTAATCTCAGGATTATGGGTTTAGTTAAGGTTTAGCAACGGTGTTAAAAGCATTGGTTCTATGGCTGATGGGGAAATGGACATTAGTCTGGTGTCTGTGGCTGGCAGGATAGGCCTCTCTCACCCCCAACACGTTCCTGTCACAATCCCCGGAACCTGTGAATAGTAAAAGGAACTTTGCAGGCATGATTAAGTTAAGGGGACTTATAGCAGACAAATGGGGGATCAAAGTCAGAATAAGAGATGTGACCATAAAAGCAATGGTCAGAGTGGTGCAGGTTCACGAGTCAAAGAAGACACGTAGACTTCAGAAGGTAGAACAGGAAAGGAATGGATTCTCTCCTAGAGTCTTGGCTCTCTTTGACCCACTGGGACATCTAACCCCAGAAATTGTTAAATAGTAACTTTGTGTTGTTTTAAGCCACTAAGTTGGTTATAGCAGCAATATACACTACTAGTATCAAAGTTACCACAGCCAACTTAGTTCCTGCAGTTAGACAATGGAGGGATCAGGTTTTCATTACACTGATTCGGTGGTCAGTTTTATTGTGACTTGAAGTTGGCCAAATTCTTAGACTTAATGCCAGGGTAATTGGAAATACAGAGACTAGAAAAGTGGTAAAACAACACTAACCATCCCAGGAAGTGTAAGACAAATAGCCCAACTGCTTCAAGTGGGAAATGAAGAAAGGGTAGAGTTGCCATTAACTACCTTTGGGAAGACCGAGGTCAGAGCCAGTTTGGAAGAGCCACAGTTTTTTGGACGTGTTAAGTTGTGGATACCTATTAGACATTCAAGTGGACATGTCAATAGTTGGATACATGAATGTGGAATTCAGAGAAGGGCAGGGGATGTGTGTGTGTGCATGTTTTATATATATATATATATAAAATATATATTTATATATATATAGATTAGATAGATAGATAGATAGATATAGTGTAGCAGTCATCAGTGTATACAGAGTATTAAAGCCATGGAACTGTGAAAAGAGACGAGATTAAGAAAGGAGTGGAAATTAGTAAAAGAAAATGTGTAAGGACAGAGTACTGTGACCTTCCAACATTAACAGATCTTGAAATAAGAAGGAAACAGGAAAGGGACTGAGAATTTGCCAGACATGTGAAGCATCGCTATGTTCAGAGAACCAAATGCAGTGTTGACCGGGAAGGCAGTGGTTGGCGGTGCCCAGTGCTCATCAGTGTGGTGTGTGGCACGTGCGCCTTTGCAGCATGCTTTTCGTCCACCTTTGCGAGGTTCATGCAGGCTGATATGTTAACTCTAGTTTATTTTTAGTGCTTTAAAATCTGTAATGTCTTTGTTCTTTTCTTTTGGTCAGCTAATTACTATTTAAAAAATGCTGTATGAGATTCTTGTGACATATCTCATTTTGTGGATGTATAAAAGTTTCTGTAGAGATCATAGCTAGGAATGAAATTTGGGTTTATAGGTTATGAATATTTTAGTCTAACTATATACTGCCGATAGCTGTTCAATGTGTCAATATGAATTTATATTATCACAAGCAGTATGTGAGGGTTTCTGTCCTTCAATGTATCCAAAGTATTACCAGACTTAATCGAATTTTGCTAAATTAATATGTAAACAGAATCTCCTGTTTTTAATTTGAATTTCCTTTATTACTAAGGAGATTCCACGTTGTTTACGTGTTTTGGCTTTCTCTGTGCTGTGCTCTAACTGCTAATATATTTCACTCACACTTTTATTTGGTTGATTGTCTCCTAAAATTTCATTCTTAGGAGGTGTTTATAGTCCCTCGTTGGACACGCGCCTCACAAATACCTGCTCCTTAGAGTCTGGATCGCCGCTCTGCTTTGCTTTTTATAGGGTCATATTATAAAGGGAGTCTTAAAGTTTTCATTCACTTGAAATATTCAATATTTTCTATGTCTGAGTTTCTGCATTTGTACAACATAACTAATAGAGTCTATCTCACACTTTTATGATGTTTCAATGAAATATTGCCAGCAAGTTACTTTGCCCATGTTTGCTAAGTGTGTGGCTCATGAAATAAACTCAGTAACCATTTGCTTTTATTAATATTGTACCTTTCATTATGCAAAGAGCTTTTGGGTGAGATAAAAATAATTTTATGTCTGAGACAGGAAAATGAAATGACTGTACTGATTTAAAATTCTAACTCTATAATAGATTAATCTCCATTATCTGTAGGGCAATTTCTGGGCTCTCTATTCTGCCCCTAAACCACCCTGGTTTAATTAATAACTTAATATAACATAATGAGAAATCTTGACATTTAGAGTGGAAGTCCTCTCACCTTAATCAGGTTTTCTCCTCAAAATAGTCTTGGTGATTTGTGGTCTCTTTCTTTTCAATATAAATTTAAAAATAAAAATGCTCACTTTCATGAGAAGAAAGCCAACAATGGGAATAAAATGGTTTATGTGCCAAAGATGGAAACTCATTTGGTTGGATATGCAAATAAGTTGGCACCTACTACTACAATTTAGGATATGGATTAGGCAGAAATAATAGACATTAAGGACAATAAAGTTAGAGAAAAGACTTTTAAACTTCTCTGAAGTGATTTTATGTTACCATCATGCCACCAGGCTTTTTTCTTATAGGTCCAGGTATGAACAGATAAACATTAAAAAATCAGGGAATAGCCCTGACTGATGTGGCTCAGTGGATTGAGCATGGGACTGCAACTCAAAGGGTCGTGGGTTCAATTTCCAGTCAGGGCACATGCCTGGGTTGCAGGCCAGCTCCCCGGTAGGGGGCATGTGAGAGGCAACCACGCTGATGTTTCCCTCTTTCTCCTTTCCTTTCCCTCTGTTTAAAAAATAAATACATAAAATCTTTTAAAAAATCAAGAAATGTAGTAATCACACTATTCAAAAGATCTTGCAAAACTAATATATGACTGTCATGTTAGGCAAATAACTTACAAATTCAGACAAACTGACTTTTAGCCTATTTCTATAATTGCTGTACCATTAAAATTACATTAAAATGTTATTCAATGCAAAATAATACATTTATTTTTTAAATAGTTTGAATTTAAAAAATATTTTATTTTTTAAAACATTTTATTTTAGTCGTCCCAATGTTATCCACTTTGCACTCACCCACCCCTGCCACTCCCTCAGGCAATCTCCACACCATTGTCCATTATCCATGTCCACGGGTCATGAGTATGTGTGTCTTTGGCTAGTGCCTTCACCTTCTTTCAGCCAGTCCCCACCTTCCACTCCTCTCTTACAGCTGTCAATCTGTTCCTTGTTTCTATGCCTCTGACTCTATTTTGCTCATTAGCTTATTTTGTTCATTATATTCCACATATAAATGAGATCATATGCTATTTGTCTTTCACTGACTGGCTTATTCACTTAGCATAATAGTCTTCAGTTCCATCTATGCTGTTGCAAAAGGTAAGAGTTCCTTCTTTTTGACTGCTGCGTAGTATTCCATTGTGTAAATATGCCACAGCTTTTTTATCCACTCATCTGCTAATGGGCATTTAAGCTGTGTCAAGATCTTGGCTATTATAAATAACACTGCTATGAACATAGGGGAGCATATATTTTTGGATTGGTGTTTCACAATTCTTAGGGTGTAATCCTAGAAATGGAATCACTGGGTCATAAAGCATCTCCATTTTTATTTTTTTTGTGAAACTTCTTACTTTTTTCCACAGTGGCTACACCAGTCTGCATTCCCATCAACAGTGCACTAGGGTTCCCTTTTCTCCACATCCTCACCACCACTTGTTCATTATTGATTTATTGATAATAGCCATTCTGACAGGAGTGAGGTGATATCTCATTGTGGTTTTAATTTGCATGTCTCTGATGGCTAATGATGTTGGCATTTTTTCTTATGTCTATGGACCATCTGTATGTCCTTTATGGGGAAAGAGCTATTGAGATTTTTAATTTGATTATTTGTCTTCCTGGTGTTGAGTTGTATAAGTTCTTTATATATTTTGGAAGTTAAATGCTTATCCAATCACAATACTTGATATCAAACTATATTATAGGGCCACTGTAATCAAAACAGCCTGGTACTGGCATGAGAACAGACACACATATCAATGGAACAGAACAGAGAGAACAGAGATAAACCACACTTTTACAGTCAATTGATATTTGACAAAGGAGACAAGAGTATACAGTGGAGTAAAGATAGTCTCTTCAATAAAAGGCGTTGGGAAAACTGAAATGGCACATGCAAAAAAATGAAACTGGACCCTAACTTATACCATATGCTAGAAAAAACTCAAAGTGGATAAAAGACTTAAATATAAGCTGTGATATAAAAATCCTATAGGAAAACATGGGCAGTAAAATTTCAGATATTTTGTGAAGCAATATTTTTGTTAATATATCTCTTAGGGCAAGGGTAACAAAGGAAAAAATAAACAAATGGGACTACATCAAATAAAAAACTTCTGCACAACTAAAGAAACATCATCAAAATGAAAAGGGAACCAACTGTATGGGAGAACATATTTTCCAAAATATATTATGCAATATAATCAATTTATTTTATGTGTAAACAATACATCCTGTATGACCCCAACATTAGGAACATGAAATAAAGGCTCAGTACTGAATTTTGATAATTCCTTCAGATTTTGAGAAAATTATAATTTATTCTCTTAATGTATAACACTTAGAAGATTAAAACATGACAAAGAACTGAAAAATACAATTAATATGAAAGATTATGCTCAGTTAAGGTTGATCATTTTTTGCTTAATTTGTTTTTGTGACACTTTATGAAGCATATTAAATACATTAAAAACTTTCCCAAGTTTTCAAACCAATATTATTGAAGACACGCTGATCTTTAAATGGAAACCAACTCATAATTTCTTGTTCAGCTTTTGTATTTCTATAGTAATCTTTATTTTAAATGTAAATTTACCATTAGGCTCTTTTAAATCAACTTAATTAAAGTATAACTTACATACAATGAACCACATAGATTTAAAGTATACAATTCAATAAACTCTGACATGTACACACCTGTGTCACCACTTCCACAACCAAGACACTATAATTTCCATGACCCCTAAAAGATTCCACGTCATTTTCCAACCCCTGTTTCCCCTGTCGCTGTACCTGGGCAGCCTCTGACTTGAGACGGACATCAGCATCATGGAGAACCTCAAGGGTGGCTATTCTGTCCCTGCCAGGGCTGATGATCGAAAATGCTGTCATAGAACTGGGTTCCCTGATGACAGCAGGGATAATAAGATCTCATAATAATAGAGGTCTGATGGCAGCACTTAAGCATCTAAGGCATGATGAGGAAATTATTGTAATGAGTAGAAACATTTAAATAGCAGGTGTCACTAGGGGACAGATGTGCAGCCTATGAGGTAAAATTTATTGCAATAGAGATGGCCAAATAGAAGCCTCCAAAACTGCTCCCCTCAGCCAAGGTAGCAAATAAGAAATAATATCTCCTTCTGGAGGGGGAAGACAGTAAGGGATTATAGAGATTAGTGCCACTGCCTTAAAGAATGAAAGAATGCCTGGATAATTGTTCACAGTTCACCAGTGTTACCGCTGAAGATAACCAAATGGGTCCTGGAAATGACAGTGAACTCCTACAAACTCAACCAAGTATTAGACCAGTGGCAGCTTTTGTGCTAGATATAATGGTGTGTTTGTTGCAGACCTATGGTCCATTGTCATTGATCTGGTGAGTACATTCTCCCCCATGCATCTCAAGGAGGAGGGCCAGAAGCAGTTTGTATTCATGGGGGATGGACAAGCATACACATCTATAGTCTTGCCTATGGCAATGTTAACTCTACTGGCCTTTATTATATATTCTTAAGAGATTTTGACTGTCTGGACATCCATTCTGTAGAAGACCACTTTGGTCTAGCATATCAATAACACTGGTTAATTAAACCAGAGAAATGATAAATGGCAAGTATATCTGAGGCTTTGGTGAGATACGTTTGTTAGAAACTAAGAAGATAAACCCTGAGGAGAGTTAAATGTTTGCCACATCGTTGAGGTTCTTAGGGATACAGTAGTCTGGGTCATGCTGGGGTTTCTTTTCAAAAGAAAAGGATAGGTTGTTGTACCTGTCAACTCTCATTTGTGAAAAGTGAGCACAAAGCAACACTTACACTCTGAATACAAACTTCTATGTGTGAAATCCTTCATGGACTCATTTATCAAGTGACATTGAGGGCTGTCTTTTTTGATATGGACCTTGAGCAGGAAAAGGCTCTTATTAGATTAGGGCTATGATACAAATAGCCCTGCCACTTGGGCTGTACAGCACAGTGGACATTGTTTCAGTGTTCTGTGGTGGGAAAGAGCACCAGGTGGATTTCGTCCAACTTCAATAGGAGAACCAAATTGTATACACTGAGTGTTTTGAAGAAGTCTGTCCAGTGAAACCATATTGGTAGCTTGAAATCATCTGTGATGATGGAATTTACACAAGGTGAACTAGAAAATGCTGTAAATTAGGGCTTTCTTTTATCTGGAGAGCCAGCTTTTAAATATTTACTCACACACCACTGGACATGAGCCATCTGTTTTTACAACTTGTTTCTCTTGCCAGAAGAAAACTTATGTAAGAAGAGATACAGCAATGGGAATGTGAGATGGGTCCATTGGCTCTATCATAGATCTTATCACCCCAAAGCTGCTATCCTGTGCAATGTTGAAACATCGTTTGAATGTGCAGCTGAGATACTGACTTGAGATGAAATCTTGCAAAAATGAGTGTCATACTCTAGGATGAGACTCCAAGATACAATATATTTCCTTCTTTTATTACTTTTTTTTTTTTTTACAGCTGTACAATAGTTATATGGGTTTTCAAGGGGTGAAAGCAGGAGTGGCTTTGCATTCCTTCACTGCCTGTGATAAATTGGAGGAATTTGTGCCTCCCATCCCTGTGGCTCCAGTTCTTGTGTCTATAGACCTCTTGCTTCTCAGAGTGGGGAATGCTTCCACTCAAGGACACTAGGTAAGAGGCTATTACCTTTATGTTACAGTTATTCTGTGGTACATGTGGGCTCTTTGGGCAAAGATAACATGAACAAGGAAAATAGTTACCATCTTGGTGAAAGTAATAAACCCTGTTAACAGGAGGATATAAGACTCCTGTTCAACAGTGGAGGAAGTTTAGCATATGTGAGAAAAATGTGCAATCTTCTAGGGTAGCTTTTCATATTTTTGGCCCAATTTTTTAAAAATATTTTATTTATTTATTTTTAGAGACAGACAAAGGAAAGGAGAGAGGGTGAGAAACATTAATGTGTGGTTGCCTCCTTCTGTCCCCCTACTGGGGACCTGACCTGCAACCCAGGCATGTGCTGACTGTGAATCAAACTGGCAACTTTTTGGTTCCTAGGCCCACACTCAATCCACTGAAATACACCAGCTAGGGCTTTTTTGGCCCAGTTTTGATGATAAATTGATAAGTGTCACACCCATGGCCTGGGAAGGGCATGATGACCCAAGGACTCACACTCCTTAGTGTTGAGACTCAGGGTCACCCCACTAGATATCCCTCCTAGACCAGTGGCGGGCTAGATGAAATGGGAGAACTCTAGAGAGTATAGTAGGGAAAAGTACTGTTTACAGATCTAAGACCAGCTGCAGTGGCAGAGGCTATATAGTTTATTTAGCTAAACTTCTTAGAGCAACAGGATACCAAAGGAAGAAACGTCAGTTAGAAATAAGGAAGATCAGCCGGGATATAGGAAGAACTATTCCCAGATGGGATGCAGCCATTATACAAAATAGGTGTTTTTAAGTGCTACAGGAGTTGGATTGTAATGGATATTATGGTATACCTCAGATTCTTTTTCCAGAAATGATACACTTATTTCCCTAACTATTTTCCAAAGTTTCATCACTAAGACCCTTCACAGTAATTGCCTTGGCCTAAGAGAGATGCCTCACTTAAAGTTATGCCCCATGTGCGGAGACAGCCAGCATACATTAAAAGTAATAGGTACAAAGGCCCAGCCTTCCTGAGTCAATTTAAAAAACCCATGGGGTGAGCTGAGGCTGCTTTTGTAATTGCATTGCAGTCAACTTCTGCCTCTGTTCATTTCCGTTTCCCTCATTTTCATCAGCTGTGATATTTCCTAGAACATTAGTGTCCCAGAAAAATTAGATTGCACATTAATGCTGAATGCAAGATTTTTTATCAGGTGACAGTAGAGCAGAATGATTACTGTGTGACCTTGCTTGAGTTATATTAATGTTTTTAACAAAGTGGTTGATTGAGGTGTAAGTTATATAACGTAAAGTGGGATTGGCAAGTTTTAATATACTCCCACATTCATGTAAGTACAACCCAGTTTAACTAGAGGACACTTTCAGTGCCCAAGAAGGACTGACCCATGTCCTAACCTTATTAGTACATCCTTAAAGGTAACCACTTTTCTGACTTTGATCACTTGCTTATTCTTTGGCTAATGTTTTTCGCTTTAATTCATGTTGTTAAATGTAGCAGTAGTTCATTATACATATGTAGTATTCCATTGTACAGATATTCTGCAATTTATTCATCCACTCTATTATTTATGGACATTTAGATAGTTTCTAATTAAGGCTGCTATGAACATTCTTGAACATATCTTCAGGTGCATTTAAGTATGTACTTATTTTTGTTAGATGCCCAGGAGTGAGGATGCCAGTTAGCTTTAGTAGATACTGGAAAGTAGTTTTTCAAAGTAATTTAACCTCTACTGATAATGTCTAAGAGTTACTTGCTCTCCTTGGTTCCCTACACTTGGTGTTGCAGGTCTTTACAGTCATACCACACCTAAAACAGTGGAAGGATCTAAGAACAGTTTAAATCCATTACCCTTCTTTGGTAATTTTTCCTATTTTCATATAGCTAACTAATACATAAGTTATAAACTCCAAAAGGCGTTATTATTTTTTGCCTTTAAACAGTCAATTTTCATTTATATTTTGTCCACATAACTACCCTTTGCAGAGCATTACATTTTTTCCCCAGCAGTTAGTTGCATGCTTCTACTTATGATTATTTACCTTTATTCTGAGGGACTCAGTATTTTTTGTAGAACATATCTGCTGGCAATGATTTCTGACTTAGTTTCTCTAAAACTGCCTATATTTTACTTTCATTTTAGAAATATATGTTTTTATGGATAACATTTTTAGATTTTCACATACTATAAAATTCACCCCTTTGAAGAGTACAGCTGAGTGGGTTATAGATGATTGTGTAACCATCTTCACTGTTTAATTCCAGATCATTTTCTTCATGCCAAAGGAAGCTCCGTATGCATTGCCAGTCACTACCCATTCCACACCCCATCTTCTGACAACCTCTAATCTACTTTGTGTCTCTGGGTTTGCCTATTTGGAACATTTCACATGAATTGAATCATATAGTGTATAGTCCTTTGTGTCTGACTTCTTTGACTTAGTATAATGTTGTCATAATAAATTCTGCATTGTTTGTGGTCATTGAAGTCTGCATAATTAGCTTGGTGGTCAGCTAAGGATGGGATGGAGATTTATTTAAATGCATAAGCCCAGGAAGTCTCCAAGTCTGCTGGGGGGCTCTGTGTGCGTGTTGGGTAAACTTTGACACTCAGCCAGGCAACTCTGCCCTACGCTTCATTTAGCCTTTCTGCAACCCCCACCCTCCCATCCCCATCAGTCATAGGGGAGATTATTTTTAAAGACTACTTTGGCTATTCTAGTTTCTTTGCATTTTCATATAAATATTGACATAATTTATTAATTTTTTCCAAAAATGCCTATTGGATTATTGATAGAGATGAAACCAATCTTTATTTTGAATCAATTTGAGATTTTTTATTATAACAATATTCAGTGTTCCAGTCCATAAACATGAGATATCTCTCCATTTTCTTAGGTATTTAATTTTTCTCTACAATGTTTTGCAGTTTTCATGTAGAACTTGTCTACTTTTAAATTTATTATTTAATACTTTTTTCTTGTTACAACAAAACAGTTTTTAAAATTTTAATTTCTTGCTGTTCATTGCTGACATGTAAAATTACAGTGGATTTAAAAATATTGACCTTGTATCTTACACATATTAAATTCATTTATTAGTTCTAGCATTGTTTTCTTTCCCCATTAGATTCCTTACAATTTGCTACATAGATGGTTATGTTCTCTAAGAACAATTTTAATTTTTATTTTTCTTTGCCTTATTGAACTAGTCACAGCTTTGAATATCATGTTGAATGGGATTGGTGAGAACCACTTTGAATTTAGGTGAAGCGATCTTGCCTTGTCTCAGTTTTAGAGCAAAAGCATCTATTATTTCTTCATGATATATGATATTAGTCATGAATTTTTTGCAGATGGTTTCATCAGGTTGAGAAAGTTCCTTTTATTCTCAAGCATGGAGAGTTTTTATCATAAACAGAAATTGAATTTTCTCAAGTGCTTTTCTTCCTGCATCTTTGTGACAAATGTTTATTTCCTCCATTATTCTTTTAATGTGGTAAATTACATTATTTTTAAATGTTTTAGTTAAACAACCATTTATTCTTGGGATGAACTACATGTGGTCACAATCTATCATCCTTTCTATATTTTATACATTTACAAATATGTTATTACATTTCTGTCAATGTTTGTGAAGATTATTGTTCTGTTTTTTTTTTTTTTTCCTGGCCATACCTTAGTTTTTATTAGGATTATGCTGGACTAATAAAACGAGCTGAAAATGTGCTATGTTCTGAAAGAATTTGTATAAAATTGTATTATTCTTTTTTTTAAATCCTTTAGAATTTATTAGTGAAAACTTGAGCCTAGAGTATTCTTTCTGAAGATTTTCTTAACATATTTACAAATTCAGTTTTAAAAAGCACTTATACAGTTGTTAAGATTTAAAACTTTTTATCACATATGTTTTAATAAGTTGTATATTTCAAGGAGCTTTTCTTTCTATACAAGTATCCTAATTTATTGGCATACAGTTGTTCATAATAATCTCTCATCTATTTTATGAATTTTCTTTAGCATTTATTGTAGTTCCAACTTTCATGTAGTTTATTTCTTCAGCTTTTGTTAATCATGAATGTCTTTATTTTCTCATATTTGAGAATATGTTACTTGAATATAAAACTTTGGATTGGTAGTTTCTCATTTCAACACTTAAAAAAATGTTGTTATGTAGTTTTTGCCCTCCTATGTTTCTAGTGAGAAATGTTAGTCGAATTTGTATGTTTAAAATTTGTATTAAGGATCATTTGAATTTGTGTGAAGAGTGGTTAAATCTCAGTTTGCCCCTTTCCTTAGGGTAAAGTCCTTCAATTACAGCTCAGTGTACAGGGATGTACCAGAGTTCTCATCCTTGGTGGAAACTAGACAACTTTTGTTTCCCTGGGCAGCCAAGGCTCTCAGAAACATGGCTCTATTCATTGCTATTTACGGGTAGACACACCCAAGAAAATGTAACCTGAAAATTTGGCCTCACCTCCTTGTGTTTCTTCCTGTTTCTTTTCCGGGTCTTGAGCCAGTATTTCTTCACTTTAATGCTTTAGCTTTTAGCTCTTTGTTGCTTAGAGAATATATATTCTCTTTCTCTCTCTCTCTTTATATATATATATACACATATATAATTCTAAGAAGCTTTAACCTATTTTTTCTTGACATAAAAATAATTCATATTTATAAGAATAATGCATATTTATAAAAATGTGTATATATAGAGTATATACATACAAGAATATATATGTATTTCCCTAGATATAGTTATATATATATATATATATATATATAGTTATAGTTATATAACATATGTAATTGTTAACCTAGTTGGTGTTGAATATTATACTAGTTTCAGGTGTACAGCATAGTGGTTAGACATTTGTATAACTTACAAAGTGATCCCCCTAATATGCCTTACGCCCACCTGATACCATGTATAGTTATCACAGCATTATTGACTACATTCCCTAATCTGTACTTTACTTCCCCATGACTGTTTTATAACTGTCAATTTGTATTTATTAATTCTTTCACCTTTTCATTCATCCTGCTAAACCTCCCTATCTGGCCACCATCAGTTAGTTCTCTGTGTCTATGAGTTTGCTTCTATTTTGCTAGTTTTATTTTGTTTTAGGTTCCATGTACTAGTGTGATCGTACTGTATTTGTCTTTCTCTGTCCAACCTATTTCACTTAACACAATATTCTCTAGGTCCATCCATGTTGTTGTAAATGGTAAGACTTTATTCTTTTTTATGGCCAAGTAATATTCCATCGCAGATATGTACCAACCACTTCTTTCTTACCCATCTTTTTAAAAATAATTTTTAATTTTTAAAATTACAGTTGACATACATACAATATTATATTGGGTTCAGTGTACAACCCAGCAATTAGACATTTATATAACTTATGAAGTGATTTCCCCAATAAATCTAGTACCTATTTGACACCATGCATAGTTATTATGATATTATTGACTACATACCCTATGCTGTACTTTACATCACAATGACTATTCTCTAACTACCAATTTTCACTTCTTAATCCTTTCACAATTTTTACCCATCTCTTCAAATGCCCCCCCTCCGCAATCTGGCAACCATCAAAATATTCTCTGTATCTATGAGTCTGTTTCTGTTCTGCTTTGCTTGTTAATTTTGTCTTTTAGATTCTGCATATAAGTGAAATTATATGGCATTTGTCTTTCTCTGTTTGACTTATGCCATTCAGCAAAATACCCTCTAGGTCTACCCATGTAGTTGCAGATGGCAAGATTCTACTCATTTTTGTAGCTGAATAATATTCACTGCATATATGCACTATATCTTCTTAATGCATTCATCTTTTGATTAGAGCTATTAATCCATTTACATTGAAATTATTGCTAGGTATATAGTTATTGCCATTTTATTAATTGTTTTCTGATTGTTTTATAGTTTTCTGGTCCTTTGTTATTCTCTTATCTCTTGTCTTGTATGTTGATGGCTTTCTGCAGTGTTGTGTTTAAATTCCTTTTTATTTCTTGTGTATCTTTTATAGACTTTTGTGTAATTGTCTTTAATGGGAGAGTTGGTCCAAATTACATAGTCATCCATTACTAAAACTGGGAACCCCACTTGTACTTTGTCATTGTATTAGTACATCTACTTAGTATTGGATCTTATATTCGCCATTTGAAGATTTAGAAAAGAGATATATGCTCTTTATGTAACACTTTTTCTAGCCTTATTTGATAAAACTTGTATGTATGTACACATACATATATATTGTATAATAGTAAACTCCTTTATATTGAAGTTTGGGAGGTTTTGAAAGACAGAAAAAACATATAATTCTGAAAAGCTTTAAAATATTTTTTTCTTGATACAAAAATAATTCATATTTATAAGAATTTCAAATGACACAGAAATGAAGGCAGAGGGAAAGTTCCCTATAATTTGGGTATACTTAGTTATGGAGTGATTATGTAAATTGTATGCTGAACACATTACAAAATGATTTTTTATTTTGACAGTGTCACTTAGACATACCTTAAAATGATTGCATCAAAATAACCATGTCAATGTTGCTGCATTTGAATCATTTTGTCTTTATGAGGTACTCCTCTCTGGTTGACTCACAATATATTTTAATATGTGAAGGACTCTGAAACACACTGTATCGGAGAAATCGAGTTTTGTTAAACTCAGTGCTTCCCGAAAATGATTGGTTCTTCAAGGTTTTTTTTTTTTTCACATAACACTTTCTTTGTCCTATAGAACTAGTATTCTGTGAAATAGTCTTTGTTAAATACTAATTTTTACTTTTGATTTTTATGTGTATTCTGCTAACTTTATTATTAAATGGAATAGTTAAATTAATTTGAAGTTTATCATCTAGGGGAGTCAGCAAGTATAATGAATTATAAGCAGAATGTCTGACGCATTATTTACAATTTATTCTAATATTCATTTGCTTGGGTTGCTGTAAAAAGCATGTAGCCTAAACCGAGTGGCTTCAACACCAGAAATTTCATAGATCCAGAAGCTGGAAGTCAAGATCTAGGTGTCTGAAGAACCAATATCTTATGAGAGCTGTAGGGAGAATCTGGTCTGTGGGGGCAAGCTCTGGCATTCCTTTACTTGCAGAAGAATTTCTGCCTTCCTCTCTGCCTTCATCTTCATATGGCATTCTTTTTATAAAAAGATTTTATTTATAATTTTTACAGAGGGGAAGGGAGAGAGAAAGAGAGGGCGCACATCAATGTGTGGTTGCCTCTCACATGCCCCCTACTGGGGACCTGGCCCGAAATCCAGGCATGTGCCCTGACTGGGAATCAAACTGTTGACCCTTTGCTTTGCAGTCTGGCACTGAATTCACTGGACCACACCAGCCAGGGCTACATAGCATTCTTTCTGTGTCCAATTTTTCCCTTTTATAAGAGTACCAATCAAACTGGAGTAGGACCTACTCTGGTGACCTCATCTTAACCAATTATATCTATAATAGCCCTATTTCCAAATAAGTCACATTTTGAGATACTGGAAGTAGAGATTTCAGTATATGAGTTTTTGTGGGACACAATACATAACAATAGTTTTTTTTTTTTTGAAAGAAGAAATGCCTGTCATGTAAATTTTTAAAAATCGGACTTTTAAATGCAGGCTCACATTCAGGAAAATGGGAAATAGAAAGTAAAAGGTGTGAGGGTTGGGTACCGCTGAAGGTTGAAGCTCTGCTTATTCAAAGATGGCAGGGGGGCTGCATACTACAAGTAAGATAGTAGAAAAATCATAAAAATGTGAGGAGGAAATATATTTTCCCAGAAAAATATTATCACATTAAAACTTTAGAAACTTACTTGATCCTCTGCCTATACTGTAGTTATATATCAGTAAAGGATTTTTTTTAACTCTTTACTCTGATATGCTATATTGTTGACTATCTCTAGATTTCAAAATACCACTCCTTTAAATTTTATTTTATCCACAGTCTATAGCCACTCTACCTATAAATTATTTGACTGTAGCATTTTAGGATTTGTTCAGATGGGAATAACCTCCAAGAACATATGGAGAGTGCCCATTTAGTAATGTAGAACACCTGGCGCACAATATGTGTAGGATGCCGCTGTAATAAATATAGTACGTAGAGCTTCTAAGTAAAACCTTTGGTACCCAATAAACAGGAAGCATCTGTTATCTCATGAAAAGAACTCACAATTAGGCAACTCATAAGGTAAGAATCTCTATGACAAAAAGACTAGAATTATTTACTGAGCAGTTTACAACAGGGCTCTCTCATTCATTTTATTTTTCCTAAATTCCTGGCATGAAGAATTGTGAATGGTGAGGGTTCAATATATGTTCATGAAATATTTTGATTGAACAAAAATGAATGAATTATAATGTTCGATAAATATGGTGTTCATTTCTAGCCACTTTTTAAAAAAATCAATTCTTTTACATATGCCAAATTTAGGCTTTGACAGAAAATTATTCTGGGATCAAATCCTAATTCTTGCACTTACTAGATGTGATATTAGTGAGTTACTAAAATATGTTGAGCCTCAGTTTTCTTATCTGTCAAAAGGGAATAACTATACATATTTCAGAAAGTGAGTGAGAAATAAAACTCCTGTTACTTTAATACTGGCCATTGTTATTATATTTCACCTAGATGAAAACAACTGCTTCATAATTGGTCTGCTTAAATTAATCATGCTCTTAGCCATGCCTGTTCTCTGCAAGAACCAGGATCCAAAATGAAAATCTAATCATATACTTCTCCTATGGAAAGTCTTCTGGTGTTTCCCCATTGCACTACAAAATTAAAGCCCAGACTTCTTGGAGCCAATTAAAATCTGTCACATTCTGACTCTTCGCTAAGATAAAGGTTAATTTAATATAACAACTTTACTAGGACATGGGATGTCCTGATTAAATGTCAGGTCTGGGTGTGCCTGTGAAGGTGTTTCAGGATGAGATTAGCATTTAAAGGGGTGTGCTGAGGAGAGCAGACTGCCCTCCCCAAAGTCTGGGGTCATTGATCCGAGTAAGTGGGGAGAGGGGACAGAGCTATCTCCAGTTGGTTCTGTTTCTTTGGAGAACCCTGACTAATGCAACTAACAGTCCATACTCCATTCCTTTTTATTTTCATTTTTTTTCATACTCTATTCTTACTGAAGAATTTACTTTTCCTTGGAATTTCCACACCCTCTCTTTTCTACAAGGGTACTGTATTACATCTGTCTATAAAAGTTACTCTTTAAGCCCTGGCTGGTGTGGCTCAGTGGTTGAGTGCTGGCCTGCAAATTAAAGGGTTATCGGTTTAATTCCCCCCAGTCAGGGCACATGCCTGGGTTGCGGAGTAGGTCCCAAGTGGAGGGCACGCAAGAGGCAACCACACATTGATGTTTCCCTCTCTTTCCCTCTTCCTTCCCCTCTCTAAAAAATAAATAAAATCTTAAAAAAAAAGAAGTTACCCTTCTAGACCTCCTGTTTCCTACACTCCCACCTACTTTTTTTCTTCTTTCCCTGATTCACTTCACTGAATTTTAGTTGTTTTTTTCAAGGTGGATTTTGTTTTTAAACTTAAAAACACTGCTGGAAAAACTCAGAAGCCCCTCATAAGTTGGCCGGGTGTTTCTCCTGTAGGCCCTCTGGCACTCCAGGCTTTACCTGAGTCCAGCATCGACCACCTGGCATTCAAGTCTCCCACTGGCTTCTCCACTCACCTCACAAACTGTAATGTGTGGTGATATCCCTAGTGTAGTCCCTGGTACTTAGTATGTAATAAATAAGTATTTATTGAATAAACATATGAGCGAGAATAAGATGACATTTGTGAAAGTCAGGGTACTGTTGTTGGTATATAATAGGTTTCAAGGACAAAGAAAGCTTTATTTGAATTTTCGGTTTATAAAATATTGGAAGCACTTCTTCAATAGTCACTGCACAAGGGAGATAATAGAAACACCACTTTTTTCAGATACTGGATGCTATCATCAGCTTTTTACAGCACATGAGTTATTGGAATCTACTTAAAGGCAAGAACAGAATTAAAAAAAATAAGCACATTTTAACTTCAATGATTTCTAACACAATTTTAAATTTATAACGTGTAATTTCCTACACTAACTAAATTTTATAATTGTTTTTAATTTTGTAAAACATTTCACAAAATTCTGTGTGTGTACCAATATTAAAACTTAATTTCAGTGGGTAAACACAGATTTTTGTATTGAAAGTCTGATAGGAAGAGTGTCAAAGAACATGACCTTGAAGGGCAGCAGACCACAGTAGGGGAATAGGTTATGTTCAACATAGGCATGCAGAAGATTCCAGTTTAATCTTGTTTGACACATGCCCCATTGATTACGTGGTAAAAGCTTTGTTTCCTTAAATTAAATTTTTTCAGCTCGGTGATTTGTTTAGTTTCAGTTACTAGCACAGGGAAGGAAACCATAATTTAGCGCTGGAATGATACTGGTCTAGGTCCTGGTGAGGCACGTTGTGCCCCTTCCTTCAGTGACAGATAATTTCCTTTCAACAGGGACACTCCCATTTCTATCAAGTTACGTTATCAAAGATGGGACTTCTAGTATTCCTACCATGTAATACAAATTAATTTCCTTTGAAAATGATTTTGGTTTATGGAGATTGAATAATCTTGAGATGCTAAATTTTCTAAAGATGTTACTTTTATTACCAGAAAATTGTACTGGCTGTTTTGTTCAAAGATATCACATCTCAGACAATAACTAATGCTTAGTTCTATTTCAGAGAAGTATTGTTCAGGCTTGGCTATATGTTAGGATCACTTTGAGAACTTTTCAAAAAGAGAGAAATGTTTAGTTCTGGCTGGTGTTGCTCAGTGGATTGACCACGGGCTGAGAACCAAAGCATTGCAGGTTCGATTCCCAGTCAGGGCACAGGCCAGGTCCCCAGTGGGGGCCATGTGAGAGGCAACCACATATCGATGTTTTTCTCTTTCTCCCTCCCTTCTCCTTTTGAGAAATAAATAAATAAAATCTTTAAAAAATCATGCTATTTAAAAAAGAGAGAGAGAGACAAATCTTTGAGCCACATAATAGACCATTTAAGTTGCAGTCTCACAAGGTGGGACCAAGGCATGGGTATTTCTTATAAGCTCCCTCAAGTGATTATTAAATGAAGCCAAGAATAAGCACCAGCGCCTTAGCGTCTATAGCTAGTTAAAAATCGAAATCACTTGTCCACGTTTTAATTCCAAATCTACTAATGTCCCAGAAGTTTATATTACTGAGTTTTCTTTTATCCCTTTTAAAAATAATTACTATCTTTTCTGATCTCAAAAAAGTGACAGCAATGCCAAAAAGTACAAAGAAGAAAATAAAAAGCACCTGTGATCTTATTGCTCAGAGATAGTGAATCAGTGGGACCACTGTTAAATTTTTTTGTGTAAGTAAAATTACTGTACACTGTTGTGAGTAGAGTGTCTCTGTTCACTGCTGTTTTAGGGTTAAATTGAGCAGGAGGAGAATATCAAGAGATTATCTGTCTTTATTAAAGTAAGGTTAAAAATATAAAAATCCAGAATGTGTAACTGAGGTAACAGGTAAAATAACTTTCCCAAAGACACGTAAGTGAAGTATGTTGAGAACTGGATTCCACATCTCCACTTCTCTGCAGTTGGTGTCACAGTGCCTTGTGTTTTGAATTACCTCAGACTTTTCCATCCTTAGGCAATTACCTTGGTACCCTCATTACTGAACATTAATATTATTATTTTAAAATGTGTGTAAGACTCTGTCTACACTTCAGTCATCCATGTTGGCACTGCTCTCTTGCTGATTCCTGTTGAGACTGGTCTCCCAACATTTTTGTGAATTAAATTCATTGACCTTCAGTCCAGTTTTCAGTCTTTCTATAACCACTGATTCTTGTGTTCTCTGAACCTGGCAAACTACTGATTTTCCTAATCCTGGGCCCTTACTCTGGACCACCAGCCAAACTAGGAATATCACAGGAAAAATTAGCTCCCATCCTATTAGCAAACATACTGTTTAATGAAAATTTATCAAGTCAGTGATGACTTGCAATGAATGCCCTAAAAAATTTCGGGAGTTCATTCATAGCCATCTGAATTATAACCGAGTAATGGGTTCATGTTCTTTTCCTACAAAAATAAATGATTTTCTACTTGTTATGATAGAGTTCTAAAAGTTAAAATTTAAATAAGCCTGGCTTCCAATGTTACAATGACCCTAAATAATGTTTAATTAAGCCTAAATTTTGAGTAAATTATTTCCAAACTGGTTTAAAAGTTAATGAGATAATAATCACCCAGGAGAGAACAGCATGCTAGTAATAGTATAAAACAGCAGCAGCCTGGCTAGCTTGTATATCTTCTCTTATTCCAGGTCTCATACATGCTTAATTGACTTAAAACATTATGGTTCAAGTGGACTCAAGGTCACTAAATAGGCCTATAATGTGGATAGAATTAAATTATATCTGGAGTGTTTAAGGCATAAACGCATGAACACAGTTGAAGTAATGAGAGAAAAAAATGCTAATTTCTTATTTAACACAGCTGGAAATACATGTTGGTTCAGTTACCCTGATAGAATGTCAGGAAACTTGGAAAGTTTATTCAGCCAAGTTCATAGCACAATTATTGAAAAACCATAATGCTGATAAAACTTTTATTAACACATATATGATCCCCTTCCCCCCAATTCTCAGAAGATTTTTTAGCCTTTTTAGTAATCATTTCCTGATAGTAAAATGATAAAAATTTATAATGGAGAATGTGGGAAATACAGAAGTAAAAAACAAAACACTTGTGTTACCACCATAGCAAAGCAATGGTTATTAACACTTTAGATTTTTAGTATTTTCCCCAATGGCCTTAAAATAAAATTGTTTTCATATTGCATATACTCTTTGTAATTTGCTTTTCTTATGTACTATGTTAGAAAAAGCATTCCATGTCAGTATATTTTTCACTGATCACAGGGTGCTTTAACTGGTACTGTAGCTTTTTTTCTGAATACAAAAGCACAAACAAAAAAGACTGAAAGCTCTAGGTATCAGCATTAAACATTCTGTATTACAACACCTTACATGCTAGGAAATGCAAACAATCTCTGGCCAAAAAATGGATTTGCAGCATATGTAACAAGCAAGGGAATAGTATTCTGAATATATGAAAAGCTTTCTTAGCAGTAGGAAAATTGTAAGACTCTTATAAGAAATAATTCACAAAGGAAAAACTACAAGTTTAGTTATATATGAAACAATGTTTGACCATCTTGGTAACTTAGCATATGCAAATTTAAACAAGAAGAAAATTGATTTTTTTAGGTATTAGATTTGCAAAAAAAATAACATTAGTATACAGTATTGGCTGGGAAGTAGAGTGGAATAAGCTTTGTGGAAAGTAAGTTGTTTATATGTATAAAAACCTTAAAAATGTGTGTATCATTTTACCCAGAAATTACATTTGTAGAAATTTGCCTTAGTGAAATAGAGATGGATATTGTAAGTATGCTATTTGCAAAGTTACTTTCAATGGCTGAAGTTTGAAAATACCCTAAGTAGATAACAATGGAGAGTATGCTCAGTAAACTATACAGCCATTGAATACTATTGTTAGAAGAATAGCTGATAATTTCAAGATGCTTTTGGACTGAACACATGCTTCTTTTGAGTACATTCTTCTATCCTGATCTAAAAAGGAACTAATGTCATTTTGCTTTTCATAGTTTTTATCTTCTTCTATTTCTTAGATAAGTCCCTTTAACATTTCGTATAATAAGGGCTTGGTAATGATGAAAAACTGTGATCAGTAAGATGAAAACAAACTCACAACTATCAACAACTGAACATAGAAAAAAAGAAAATAAAAACTAAGCAAACAAGTAGAAAAGGAACAGAGTCAGAGAAATGGGCATCACATGGAGGGTTTTCAGTGGGGAGGGGGAAGAGAGAAATGGGGGGGAGGGGTACACGGAAGAAGAAGCATAATTGGTAGGCATAAAATAGACAGGGAGAGGTAAAGAATGGTATAGGAAACAGAGAAGTCAAAGAACTGATGTGTCCAACCCATCAACATGAACTAAGGTGGGGGGAATGCTAGAGGGTTAGGAGGTGCAGGGCAGAGGGGGGAAAAGGGGGAAAATTGTAACAGCATATCAATAAAATATACTTAAAAATAAATAAAAAGCAATAAATTATGCTTGTGTAGTCAGTGGCCTTATATAAAAACAAACTTCAATCTTAATTTCTGTTAGTATACAAAAATGAACTTAAAATAGACCAAAATTTAGGAGCTAAAAGTATAAAACTTATAGAAGAAAACAGAAAAAAATCTTGGGTTTAGTATAGATTTTTAAAAAATAAAGAACAAACTATAAAAGCAAATAGTAAATTGGACTTAAAAACCACTTTTGCAAGTTGAAAGACATTTTATAATTGAAAAGGTAAGCCCCAGAGTGAATGCAATTATTTGCAAAACATACATCCAACAAGAGTTTTGACTAGAACATATAAAGACTCTCACAACTTGAAAGTTACAGTTACAAAGTATGAAAGATTTGAAAAGACACTTCACAAAAGAAGGTATACAGATGCCAGATAGTACATAAGAAGATGTGCAAAATTCTACTACCAATACTGTGAACATACTACTAGAATGATTACAACTAAAAAGACTGATCATACTACTGATTATGGAATATAAAATGATATAAACACTTTGGAACACAGATTGGCAGTTTCTTTTCTTATGAAGGTGCACGGTAGAATAACATTTTTGTGGTAATAGTGGCAAACATGCATAACCTATTCTGGTTGTGGCAGAACTTTAGAGAAGCCCAAACTGAGAGACATACTGCAAAATAACTGGTCAGTACTCTACAAAAGTGTCAACGTCATGAAAGGAAGGCAAGACTAAGGACCTTTTTCAGACTGGAGGAATCTATGGAGAAATGACAAATAAATGTAATATGGGATTTAAGTTAAGCTCAGAGAACAGGAAAGGTTATAGGGAAAAAAATAAACTGAAAACAAACTGGTGAAATTCAAATAAGATCTTATTTTACTTACTATATTGTACTGATGTTAATTTCTTATTCTTGATATTTGTGCTAAGGTTATGTAAGATGTTACCATTAGGTCAAAGATCTGGTATTGTCCAAATAATAAGAAACAAATATTAATTACTTATAGATTTACTTAATATCCTTATACTTTGGTACAAAACAAACTAAAAAATTGCTATACAAAACTTAAATTTACACCTACCATATGACCCAGTGATACTATTCCCAGATGTTTACCTAGAAGAAATAAGTATGCCCCTATAGAGGCTTTTAGACTGATAGATATCGTGGTTTTATTTGTAATAGCTCCAAACTGGGAACATGTAGAACATCCAAAAACTAAAAATGTGTACAATTTTAAGTATATCCATTATACTTAATAATGCTGTTTAAAAGTATCAATGGAAATTTAAAAATATATATTAATTATAAATTCTGGGACAACTAGATATACCGAGTTCTCAGATAATAATTTTTTAGGGATTAATGTTTTAGTTCTCCAAGGGCAAATTGTGTTTTTTTGCCTATACTTCTGTAGCTACACACCATGAAAATTTATGTTGGCCATTTATTTACTTTTTCATACAGAGAAATCATGTTTAATCAATTATTTAAAGGATGTAGTGTTTGTATTTTTAGAAATTACGTTCAAATCAGCATTTACTATAATTCATTTTTCTTATAAGAACTAATTGAACAGAAAAGAAGAAAATGAATCCCTAATTTAGTTTTATGCTGACATTTATTCATGTTTATTTCAAATGGTCTTCTGGTTTTCTTAAATATATTATTTTTGTTTTTACCTAATAATTTAATTTACTCTCAGTAAGCAACAAACAACTTAAAAACATACATGATTGAGATAGTTATATTCTATTTACAGCTTATAAATGTAGTAAAACATTTTAATCTATAAAATGATATTTAAAATTCAGATCTTTTAGAACCTTGGTTAGGTTTATTCCTAGGTACTTTATTTTTCTTGTTGCTATATCAAATGGGAATTTTCCCCCTGATTTCTGTTTCTGATATTTCATTATAGGTGTACAAAAATGCCTTTGATTTCTGAATATTGACTTCGTATCCTACTGTTTTCCAAATTCACTTGTTAAGTGGAATCGTTTTATGGTGGAGTCTATAGGATTTTCTATATGCACTATCATGTCATCTACAAACAATGGCAGTTTTGCTTCCTGTTTTCCAGTTTGGATGTCTTTTATTTCTTTTTCTTGTCTGATTGCTGTGGCTAGGACTTCCAATACTATGTTGAATAGGAGTGGTGAAAGCGGATGTCCTTGTCTTGTTCCTTATCTTAGTGGGAAAGCTTTTAGTGTTTGTCCATTGAGTATGATGTTGACTGTAGGTTTCTCATATATGGCCTTTATTGTGTTGTGGTATGCTCCCTCTACACCTACTTTACAGAATATGGAAATATACTTAGAAAACTTTTTAAGAACTGGATCTAATCATCTGTATACTGATGTTTAAACAAATTATTACCCTATAGTACTGTATGATCCCTACAAGTCCCTTGGTCTTCAGATGATGTTTTGGTTTCATTAGTCATTTAATCAGAGTTTTCATTTCAAATTAAACATTAGACTATACTATTATAATGTCTAACATCTCCCCCCCAATTATTCTATCCTCCCATCTATGTTTGACCTTCACAGCTTAAACTTTTTCAATAATTCATCACATTCCTTATTTAGGGACAATTTTTAAAAAATTTACCTATATACTCATTTGGAATTCTTTATGAATAATTTTGTTTATTTACTTCATTTTAAATTATCTTTGCAAGTCAGTATATATTTAGTTACTAAACTGTAAGATTTGAATAAAATAATATTTGATTTTTAAAAAGGAAGTTACTTATTCAAATGAATGTTGTTCTTTAAAGGTAATACTTTGAAAGCTCTGCATTCCATCCAATGATGTTGCAATTATTCTGAATACTTTCAAACTCCTGTTCTAAAATTTTCTGCAAAGGCAATGGTTCACTAAAACAAAACATCTCATTAATAATTAATCTTGATCCTCTGATGTTTTAAACAATTAAAATGTCAAAAAACAGTTGGGAGTAATCTAATTTAGGTAATTCTGATATAATAAAATATTACATTTTATACAAAGTATTATAAGACTGTATTCTATTGTATAATAAATGCCTTGCTTCTGTAGATGAATATTTTGAAGCAAATTATTTTTTTCAAGTAAGTTCTGGAATATATCATTATATAATAATCAGTTCAAATAAAACAATGTGAGATCACAAGGAATGGAAAAAGGTCATGCATTTGTCCAAACTTGACTGAGGAATTTGGAATACTTAAGAGAAATCTTCTCTAACAAATGCTTATAACATTTAAATCTATTTCTAAATCTATCTACATAAATTATAAAATATACAGTATGACATGCATACATGTGTATGTGCATATGTGTATATAGTTGGCCTTGTATATCCACGGGTTCCATATCCTTGGATTCAACTAACTGCAGATAGCAAATATTCCAGGGAAAAAGTTACATTGTTGCTGATGTTACTATGTAGTTAGGCCTGTAAATATGTACAGACTTTTTTTTCCTCGTCATTATTCCCTAAACAGTATAGCCTAACAGCTGTTTACATCTCTAGCATTCACAATATGTTAGATATTATACATAATCCAGATTATTTAAAGTAGATGGGAGGTGTGTATAAATTATTTGAAAACACAACACCATTTTATATAAGAAACTTGATCATATACAGATTTTGATATTCTTGTGGGTCTGGCACCCATCCCCCAGAGACACCAGGGGATGACTGGACATACATGGTAAAACTGTCTGGACTAATGTAAAACATGTGTTTATTCCCTATAGGTGTTTTTTTTTTTTTTCCCTCAGTCTTTTGTCTGAAGCATATTTTATATAAATCTCATTATAATTAGGGAGATTTGGATTTAAAAACGTGGTTTTATTATCTAGTAACTGAGATCTTGATCATATTATCTGAGTAAATCTGAGTGATTATGTATTAGAAATAATATTTTTCTCGCTTGATATTGTTTAAGAGAATAGGTATCCATTTCCTAACAATGTGCTGATTATATAGCAGACATTCAAAATGTTTTTTTATCTCTGCCATTATTGCTTCTCTTTCACTCACATCCAAGAAGACCAATATACTCCTTCCTCAGCACCCACTGGGGGTTCCAACCCCCCTGGGAGATGCCAGATCTGAGGATGCTCAAGTGCCTTATATAAAATGCCATTGAACAATGCGTGGCATTTGTGTATTTGAACTCCATGAATCTTTCCTTTTAGTAAAAGTGGCTGTGCTTTCCAGAACACTCCCTACCTTCTTTTGGATTGCTGCCTGATTTGTTTTTTGTTTTTTTTTTAAACTGTTGAAAATTTAACTAAGCCTATACCTGTCTTTTATTATTCAAAGTTGTACAAAGAGTAGGACAATCCACATGGTTGTATTTTGTAAAAAGGTTTAGGAAAACTTTTGGTAAAGAAGTGCAAATGAGTAATAGAACAAAAAGTTTTCTGAAGGAGAATAATTGAAAGATGATTATATTTTTATTAGAATATCAAAAATCAGTATTAACATTTTCTTTCACCAAAGTCACTTCTAAAAAAGCTGTAGTCTGGATATTTAGTTCTACTACATACTTTGGTAGTTAAATTGGTCTTTTCAGACCTTTTGTGAATGTATATAGAGCAAATGGAATTTATATAGGTATTAAAATTAATTCTGACACTGAAATAAACTCTGCAGCATTAGTATAACATCTACTGTGAACTGCCCCAGATCTGTAAAACCAAGGCTAATGTAATTGATAATGAATAATGGTGATTGCTGGTGTATAGATCATGTTGATAACCATGTATTTTTTTTGCCCTGCTGACTATTTGTCCCAGCTTCCAGTCCACTTCTTTGAGTCTTTAACTCAGAAATATACTCTTGTATATACTTATCAACTCAAGCCACTGGTGTTGCTACACAAGGAATCACTTTTCCAGAGAGAAATATAGAAAAGTAAATGTCTTAGAACATGGTGATGGATCTGGAGTAGATGTTTTAGTGCTTTTAGAATACATATACTTCTTTGTTTATGGAAATAAATGAATTATTTATGAGAATTTGAAGAAATAAATTTAAAATTTTTGTTCTTTAAAATAAATCTTTGTCACAAAATAGATGGGGAGAATAATTTACGTGGCTGGGATTAGCTTTCTGCATTAGCCAACTTGATGGGACAGGGGCTTAGAGAAATGTAGAGTTATTGTTGGGAGATGAATACCCATGGGTCTGCGCATGTCTTGCTAACAGAGGCACAAACTGTATTTGTTCCAGACTAAGTTTTCAAGGTTGTTTGTAGAGAGAACATACAGATAGTGTTTCACACTGGAGACAGGGAAGGGTTTGTTTACAGTCTTGGAAAAGAGAGATAGCACTGCCCTTCAGAGCAAAGGTCAGCTATGCCTTACTGTTCAGTATAATAAAGACAATGCTGACTTCTGGAGCAAATGAACAGGCATGCTTCCTGCCCATTACACAATTTTTGTATTCCCTAAATTGGATTTGCCTTCCTATAATGCAACGCACAGTGTGCAGATATCACCGGCAATCTCTCTGTTGCCCTGAGGGAATTGGGACTCAGAAATGGCACAAGAACATGTTGATACTCTGGCCACTGCTGTTGCTGTGAGTTTTAATGAAGTTCTTTGCCTCTGATCCAGGAATTTCATATCTTCTTCTTGCATCCATGGAACGGTGGCAGGCAAACATGTTAGAATTGAAGTAAGGTAATATTCTCAGATCTTTGACAGTTATAGTGACAGGATCAGATATACATAGAGACATGGCTTTCTGGAAGGGAAAGAATGAGAGCCTTCTATGCCAGTCAGTGAGACTTGAGGGAAATCCACAGGTATGGGTAGTGAGCGTGTTGAGCAACTTATGACCAACCAGGCAACAAATGATCCTCTAGTTTATTGCCTCATAAGGAAAAATTATTGATGTGTTTATAGGCCAAATATCAGGAAATAGGTTAAAAAGCTACTCACATAGTGGTGATGTTATATCATCCATACAGCATGTTAGGACTCTTAAAACATGCATCAGATCGGAGTCTTTTCTAACCAAATTATGATAATTTGGGAGTTCAAATGATCCTATGGCAAACTAGTAAATGTAAGTTGGAATACTTCTTATGTGAATGTATATTGCGGCTGACTCTTATAAGGTAAAAATTGGGACAGAATGAGGCATTAGCAACACCAATCACTGAAAACCAATCCCTGCTGGCTTGTTACAACTTTTATTTTCTAATATGTCTGAACTGCTGAGGCTATAGATGGTATCACTTCGTTCAGATTGTGGTAAGGTACAGTAAGTATTCATGAGCCATTTGCCTCTTTCACAGGCCACATGGTGCTGTAATACAGAGAATTTTTTTGCATCAATACTCCTATTTTTAGCATGTCACTGAATAAAGCTGTAATTTTTTTCACCAGGTATTCCATGTCGCTTCATATCAACAAAATGTGTGGGCTCAGACTCCCACTTAGTGTGGCCAATTAATGCTGGCTTAGGGACAATTTTGTGGATCTTCTATTCAAAATATCAGGCAGGCGAAGTGTTCCCCAATCAGACATGATATCCATTTTAAGAGTATGTCAGGTGATGAAGATGCTGTTACCTCATACAACATTTACTCAACCGTCCAACCACGTCCACATTTTTACTTCCTCCGCATCCGCAGAAGCTCCCCCTGTACTCCCAATTGAAACGTTGTTCCTTTGAAGGGTGACCCCGTTTTTGCTAACTCTCCTGCAGGTGGGAAGACTTCCTTGTCAATCTGGAGGTCCCCTTTCAGTCTGCTTTCTTGTACTGACTAGTGCTAGGATTTGCCCTGGGAGGGCAGAAGTCCCATTGCCTTCCATGTCACAATTATGGAAATGTGCATCTACACTGGGTGTGAAAAGAGGGAAATCTGTGACCTCTGTGGGCAGAAACCAGGCAAACGGTTAGAAGTCTAGCTGGGCCTCAGCCTAGGCTATGATGTGCAATGTCTGTTAATGAATATATGCAACAGCTGGTTGTCTTATTGTTCAACTTCTCTAATATGCCACTCCGAGGTCTATTCAGAATAGCAGTGAGACCTCTGAGTTTTTTTTTCCCCTCCCTAATGGCTACTAGCTGCTATAAGGGAATTTTGGTACATTGGAAAGATCTCACGTGGGAAACAATAGATAAGAAATTGATGATAGTGTATTGGGCACTTACTGTCCTGGGCTGGATTTGCTATGCCAATAAAGGTGAACGAATGGAGAAAAAAATCTTATACACAAAGAATCATAGGTAAGTTGTTGAAGTTGGCCCCACTACCCTACAAGACTTCCTTAGCCATTTTGTTAAAATCAGGCAAAAACTAAGATATTGTCATGATAACAGGGCAGCAGATGCCCAAAATTAAGATGGCTGCCTTAAAAAAAATTGCCACTGTGTGAAACCTACGTCAGCCTAAGGGCCACACCTTGTGGTCCTAGGTGGAAAGCAAAGTGTCTCTGGCTGCCGTATCCTGGGTACATAGAGGTGAAACAAATGGCATCATATATGAGGATCTTGCTGTTTTTTTGTAGAGCATTGAGCAGGCCCCAAAATGGAAGGTCATTTAGTTGAACTGTGATTGAGTGGCTTCTCAAAGCTGAAAGTGAATGCCAAGCATTATTTATTGGCATGGAATTGCTCTCTTCTTCTGTGCATCACATTTCCTATCTTTCCCTGTAGTCTGACCTCAGCTGCTTTGAAAATAAAGGTGATTAGATGTGAAGCCAAAGTCTCATGGGGGAATGAAGGCCATATACAACTGTCTAAGTATTTTGGGCAGGAGAGAGACATAATTTTAAGACTTAGATACAGACACCTGAGTCAGCATTCTACAATGGAAAGAGGGGGGCTGCTTAATTCAAATAATGTGGTTTGGGTAGTGTTCACAGTCAGGAAGGAATGCTAACATTGCCTTGTGGGCCCTCTGATATAACTCAATGTTCTGTTGTCATGGATTCTACCTCTGGGTGCATAGTTGAAACTGATGTGTCTTATACTTGTACTTTTCTATCCCACCATGGCCAGGGGGGATTCTTCCAATATGGGACAGCCACATTCAGGTAGGTATTAGTATCTTTGGGGTCCCACAACCCTAGGGACTCCTTTGAGGTATGAGCATCTGTGACTGATGATTTTGACTAGCGGAGCCTCTGTAAAGGGAGGCAGCCTTTACCAGGGGTAACCACTAGGGTTCTGGACTCTTGTTTCTCTGACAGGGTTATCAGGCAAACCTCTTTTAAAAAGTAACTATTAGCTTTTTGCTGGGCTCTTATTGAAATTTTACCGGGCTTCTTATTGAGACCTGTCCCAAGGCACTTTTTGATTCTCAAGCCTGATATTTGCTTTTGGGGCAGGTCAACTTGGACAACTACTGACGAAGTGGGAAGAGCGCAACAAACCTTGTTAAATGGATGTAGGGTATTTAAGGACACTGCAGCCTTTGCTGTCTGGTCTGCCACTTGGAAAACAATAGACTAGCAGATTAAAGACTCTTCTCATCGTGGCCACAAACAGTAGAAACAAATACAAGCTGCTGATCAAATGGTCTGCCTCACTCACATGATATTCATTGTTAGGGACTGTTATTTGACTGACTAAAATCAAGCTGCTAATCAAACCTGTAATGCCCAGATAGCCACCATTACTATCTGGATCCATTATTGTACTAAAGAAGATGAAACATCCATCACCACAGACTGGTCTCAAGTGACCCCACGATTTGGATACCACTGCAGTCAGGCTTGTGACGCCTGACGAAAGTCAGCCCATTCGTCTCACAGCAAGGGCGCATTCATAGGGCACGGTTCCTGCTGCTTTGGCAAATTGACTACATCAGACCTTTGACCTCTCTTTGGGTTTTCAGTGAAGCCTCACTGTTAATAATTTTTCAGGTTATGGTGTAACTGTTCAGTCTCATCAGCTGACTATGACCATTCTGTAGTGGAACTTAAAAATTGTCCATGTCATATTTTCAGCTTTCTAATAATGTGCATGAAGCAGTATTCCTTTTATTGCAAAAACCATTCAACAGTGAGTTGATAGTCAAGATAATTGGTAGATCTTCCATACTCCCTGCTATGTACAAGCATCTGATATTGAGTGTTCAATGGAATCCTCAAAATTAAACTAAAAACAATTCTCACTGTGTTTTTCCACCCCTTCCTGGTCCATACAACAATTAGTATTGTCCTTGATGATTAAATGTGGCTGTCTCCAGAAAAAAAGTTACCTCATCTTCACTGATTCCTGGCTTAAGATCAGAACAAAAATGGTGGCAGCTTATATAGACTTATATTGAAAATTTAGAATTCTGCTTGGATTATATTCATGTATGATGAGTTTTTCTTTTCTGTGGCTGCAGCCCTGGTTTGTATACTTCCTGTGTGAGAACCCCTGCCAAAAGGGAGGACTAAGGAATTCCAACTTATTTCTGATTCAATCACCTAGATTCTCTTGTTGCATTAACATGGGCCAGGATGTTGAGGATAATGACCCCTTGGTAGGGCAGTATCTCACTGAGTCTCTTGACAATGTCCTATATAGACAAAAGTGGGCCTCTGTAAGTTTTGTGAAAATGCCCTTGCTCTTTTGGATAGGTCCTTTTGGATGAATGGTCTGGATGCACTTAGAAACAAAGGTGAAAATGTAGTTCCTGGCAGGGGACACACTGATTTTGTGGAATTAGGAGGAACCTCCTGGAGGAATAACTGATTCATTATTTATGAGCATCTTTCAGCAGGCATCCCTGCAGTAAGAGTAATCCAATTAGAAAGGGTATTAGAAAATTTGTCCCTAACTTTAGCTAAGTAATTGATGATACCATTTTAGCCCTGAAAGATGTTCAGGTTAGCCTCAACTCATTGGTCAGAGTTGTTAAGGATGATAGAATTATTCTAGATGTGTTCCCTTTGGGCCAAGGTGGAATCTGTGTAATCATTAGTACAACCTTCTGAGTCTGGATTTATACCTTAGGTCAAGTGGAAAGGTTAATATAGAAACTTAAGTAGAGAGCCACTTGGCTTTCTGTATTATCACTCCATAGTTTAGGCAGCTGGACTATTGCTGGCCTCACCCTGTTTCTTGGGTCCTGTTTCGAATCTTAGTTAAATGCTGTATGAGGCAAACAATGAATTTGGTTCCAGCCTCTGTCAATCCCATTAACCAGAGTGGCCAACAGAATAGTGTATTTATTGAAAAATTCACTGGAACCCATGACAGTGTAGAAACTTGAGTGGATATTTTGGGAGATGATTCTCAGTGGGTTTCTCACATTGCTGCACATATCTTTTCAAGGACGGTTGTATTGTGATAGCCTTGGAAGATCAGAGGCAGTGTTTCCTTTTCTCCTCTGAAATAGAGGGCATGCCCAGTAGGGTCTTCCTGGACCTGTTCAGGATAAAAAAGACAGTGTCACCCACCAGAACAAAAGGCAGACATGCTTGTTGTCTGTTATCAAAATATTCAGATTTGCTAAGGTCAGGGTAGCTTCCCCAAAAAGCATCATAACTGACTCTTTTTGCATTGCCTTATGGCAATTGGTGCAAAAATTCCAGATATTCTGCTATTGCTATTGCTGTGTCTCTGACAGAGGAGCTGGGTGTTTGCCAGCATCTAGGAAACTGGCAGACAAACTTATTAGCTCACAAGGAGGTTAAACTTCAGATACTTTGCATTTTTTGGCAGCGACAAGGCAGCGTGTTGACCTTCTTTACAACCCCTGTTTTGTATTTTTTTACCATTTCTTTGGAAAAATACTTATGCCTTTGATCCATCCAAGAAAATTGAAAATCAGGTACCTTGAGGGTAGATCCTGAGCACGGGTAATCTTTACAGGCTCCCTAAGTAGTAACAATGTATAGTCAGGAAGTTCACTGAGTAAGCCCTTATTTTTATAGCTGGGAAATCAAATATTTGCTGTGTAATTCAGCATCACTCTATCCTCCTCATGCATGCTGTCACAAGCAAAGGTGAAGAATCCATGTATCGATAGTTACATAATTGTGTATTAAATAAGTTTTCTCACTGTGCTTCAGTGATACCTATTGGTGGTTGTCTGGATGCCTATTAAGGTACTTTAGCAGTCAGGGACTTTGTTCGCATTAATATCCAAAGATGCAAAGAGGCTTGGGAGAATATAGGGTTGCTGTACTATTTATAGGAGAACAAGAGAGTATTATGTTTACTAAAAATCTATTCATCCAACTTGTATCAGTAACAAAGAGTAAATTCAAGGTCCTCTTTTCTCATTAATTTCAAGTTACATATTTAACAGAGTGGGTTGGTAGGGAGGGGTTCCTCTCTTCTGCCCTTGCTGGCTTAGTGCCAAAGAACTTCCCGTGTGATGCTGGCATCTCTCAGGTGCACATACTGTGTAGAAAAGACAGAGGTTATCAAAGAGTTACTGAAAGCTTGCTTCTTGAACTTATTTCTGCAAACTAGATTTAGGGCAGGTATTTCAACTGAGGAGCTGTTAATAAAACTTTGTTACTTTTATTGCTTTCTTTAATTATAACCAAGCTGGAAATATCACAATCAATCAAGCAGGTCTTATTTAAATGCCATAAAGAGGTGAGAAAATGAAGAAAGTGGCCCACAAATCTGGAGACGTCAGAGGTCAATGGTAACAGTAGCCACAACGAACTTGGACACAGTGGATTTCTTTGAGCAGAACTGCAGGATGTGACTTCTTTCCTGCCACCATCATATACTTCTGGGTCCAGAGGTCAGGCAAAGACAGAGGCAATCCTATTCTGTATGTAGTTAGCCTAGTTGATTTTTAAAATCACAAGAAGCTAGATATTGACTTTTGTTAAGTCCTATTTCTTCATTTGCTGAGATTATGTAATGTTATTTTTTTCTTTTGTTAGTATAGTAAATTACATTGATTAATCTTCAAATATTAACCAAACTTGTATTCCTGGGATGCATTTTTCATGCTCATGATATATTATCCTTTTTACACATTGATAGATGAATTTGTTAATTTTGTTTAGAGTTAGCTTTCCTTATAATATCCCCTTTAGGGTTAGGTAATAAGGTTCTCATGGTCTTATTTATTTTTGGTAATTTTGAAGATATTTATAATATTTATTGGCATATGCGTTTTGTGGTGAGTTTATTTGCACACACTGAGTGATGTTCTGAATAAAATTTTAATCTTTTAGATATATAGATAAAATAAGTTAACTGGCAGTATTTCTAGGTACCTTGCAAGTTTGATTTCTTCTTGTAACATAAGAAATTGGCATATGGTTTATATGCCTTTGTCTGTGAGCTGAGCTTTGACTTTAAATTCAGTAAAGCTTGACTTTATTCACATGAGGGAGAGCTGCTTTCAGAGAGCAAACAAGTTGAGTTTTAGGGACTGAAGGCTACAGTGTGATTCCCCATAATTCCTGCTGGAGATCAACTCTCGGTGAAAGATCATCAATTTATAGATGTACACACTTAAATTTTATTTCTTCATAGTGTTTTCAAGTGCACAAATGAATCGAAAATATAAAATTAAGTTCCTATGTACTGTTGTATTCACCGAAGATACAGAGCTCTTCAATGAAAGAGTTTTGCACTGAAAGCTGACTAGTTGCAGAGGAATGTGGCATGGGGTAGGGGTGGGGGCTGAGGAGTAGTAGCTGGGGTGGGGAGTAAATCAGTTTGGTTCTGAGAGGTGAAATGTGCATTTTAGAAAGATCTCATTGGCAAAACGTAGAGGCAGGATTGCAGCCGGGCAGGACTGAAGGCAGTTAAGAGTCATAGGAGTTGTTCAGGTGAGAGACGGTGAGGGCAATGAGAATGGAGAGATGTCATATTAGACAAACATGGGACAGATGTGGCAAAGCCAGTTACAGGAGGAATGGCAATAGGCTGTGAAACAGAAGGCAGATGACATGTTTTCAAATTCTTGACATTCACTGTATCCCAGAATCTAGTCTCAGAAAACTGTAGTCTCATAAATTGATCCATAAAAATGGAATTTTTGAAAGAAAACATTAGGGAAAAGATATATACTTTATATCTTTTTTTGAGCTTACAGCTGTTCCATAGGTCCAGTGTCTCTGCCTACTTCTATATAGTTTTATGTCCCTTCTATTGGATAAAAGCAGAATTAAAGAGGAATTTGAGTATTTAGAGTCTCTCTAAAGGAAAGAAATTTCTATGCATTGTATATTAGGCCAGAGTGCTTGAGTTCTCTAAGAGACTTCAGTTTGTTTACACTCTTTCCTTAAACATAATAGTTGTCAAAGTAACTTGAAGATTGGAATTTAAGATTTTTTAAAATCTTAGTTTAAGTGAAAACAGGTTTTGCTGGGTACTGAAATATATTGTTATGTGCTTATTTCCTGGCCCACATGGATTGTAGAATAGGCTGGGGTGTTGGGAAGTAAATGAGATAATTTATTCGAAGTCCCTAGTATAACGGGCACATAGTAGGCATCCCCAAAATAGTAGCTATAGGACATAGATCCAGAAATCATTAACTTAAAAGGTCGTAGTTATAAACATGAATGTTGATGAAGTTAATCAGGAAGACTGTAAGAAATAAAAGAGAAAGACAAGGATGTAAGTCTGGACAAGTCTGGCGTGTGAGAACAGGAAGTGAGGATCTGGTGAAAGAGAGGGAAAGCATGGTCAGAGAGTTAGAAGGAGAGCAAGAATAGATCTGTAGTCAAGGTAGCCAAAGGTTTGAGAAGGAAGGAGTGTTTGGGCTTGGAAATGCTTCGGAGCTGTCAGAAGGGTACAGACTGACTAATTTGGCACTTCAAGAGTCATTGATGACTTGAGCGAGCCTGGACCCATCTTGCTTGAGTAAAAAAAAAAAAAAAAAAAAAAGGAAAAATTGGAAAATTCAAGTAGAATTTTTCTAAATTTTCTATTTCAGAGAAATTATGTTGATTGAAAAATCTGAGTGTTATTTGGAGAAAAAGGATACTTGTGCATGCCTTAAAACTCTCTGGTAACAGGTAATAGATAATTGATGACAGGAACTTGGCAGCTCTGTTGCCACAATCAAGCTCTGGGAGACAGAAAGCTTACTAATGAAAGGATCTCCTTGGGTAAATCATCACAAGCCAAGACAAAATCGTACACCTGCTGACTTTGAGCTGCTCAAGGGCAGAAGCACCATCTTATTCATCTTCGCATCAAGGGACTATCTCACGACCTGTCACTTGGTTGATGCTTAAAAAGAAGAAAAGACAAATGTAAAGTGGTTGGGTTTAGTTTGAAACTAGAACTAGATTATATTTTTATGGCTTATTCAAAATAGAATAATATGTCAGATTTAAGAATAGGCAATGTGTTGAGTACTTAATTTTAGGAGTAGGCAATAGAAAAAGGTCTTTCTTGGTTAAAGTTATTGGTTGTGTTTAAATTTTTGCTTTGCTTATTTCGGCTCTTCTTTGTTATGAACTTTGTCTTTTACTAAGTTCTATGAGTAGAAACAAAGGAGTAGCCACGCTAGGTAATGTGTAGTGCCTGGCAAGGGCAGGAATTTAAGTAAAAAAAAAACAAACACAAAAAACTATGCTTACTTTTGTTACCTGATAACATTATGATACTGTTTGAAATTTTTATTTACAGAAATGCAGATACCCTCTTCAAAAATAGTTTTAATATCTGGTTAGTTCAAGTATACTTTGCAATAAAAAAAAAGATTGATGAATTTATATTCCCATCAACAGTGTGAGAATTCCAGTTGCTACACATCTTCACTAACTGGTATTTATTGTCAGCTTTCGTTTTTAAAAATGTTAACCATCCTAATAGGGTATAGTGGTATCGTATTACTGTTTTAATTTACATTTCGCTGATGACCAGTGGTGTTAAGCCTCTGTTCATGTGCTTATTTGCCATCTGTATCTGTTCTTCAGTGAAGTCTCTGTTTAAAACTTATACATACTTAAAAAATTAGCAGTTTTTAAAAATATTTGGTTTTGAGAGTTCTCCCTGTATTTCTGGTACAAGTCTTCAGTCACATAGATATTTGAAAAAAATTTTCCCCTATCTATGGCTTCTCTTTTCAGTCTCTTAACTAGCTCTTTGGAAGAGCAAAGATTAAAAATTTTGTTGAAGTTGACTTTATTTTGTTATTTTATAAATCATGCTTTTAGTATCATATCTATGTTAAATATACACCTAGTACATAATCCAGCCATTCCAGTTCTAGGTGTCATCCAAGATTAAAGTTATCTTTGTTTAAAGATTTATACATGAATTTAATGTAACTTTATTTGCAATAACTCAAAACTAAATAATCCATATGTCTAGCAACCAGTGAATAGATATGCAATTATAGTATACTTGTATAACTGAATACTACTCAGCAATAAAAAAGAAATTACTATTGATAGATGCTACAATATGTATGGATCTTAAATTAATAATGCTGAATGAAAGAAGCCAGACAAGAAAAAAGTACACGTTATATGTTTCAATTTATGTAAAATTCCAGAAAATGAATGCTAATCTAAAATGGAAGAAGACATATTTTGGAGGGAAGAAGGGGTTGGGGGAAGGGGCATGAAGGACTTTGAGGATGGTGAATATGCTCATTATTTTGATTATGGTGATAGCTTTATAAATTGTACACTTTAAATATATGCATATTATTGTGTCAACATCTACCTTACTATAACTGTAAGTAAAATGGCTTCGGAAAATCCCACTGTTTGTTAATTATCCCTTAGAATCATCTAGAAGAATGCAGAACATATTTTCTAGCCATCCTTTTGAAACTCTTCATATTTATAAGAGTAGATACAAAGCATCATTGATAATAAAGAGCTAAAAAATAACCCACGGTTGGAAAATAATATCTTGTGCCTAGTAATGAATAAACTGAGAAAAAAAGAGCAAGCAAACAAGAGGGTGCAGAAAGATTACTTGTAACCTAGTACCTAAAGCAAGAAAAAAATAATTACATGGTTAATCAGAGGTAGTAGATATGAATGCTTTAGAACAAATTTATTATTAAATAGAAATTAGAATCATAGATACAGCTAATTAAGAAAATGCAGGAGAAAATAGATATTTATGATGAGAAATTAAGTTTCACGATGAATTCACATAGTATTAACTTAATAAAGAAAGTCAGAGGCAGAGTGGAGTTGAACGAGAAATGAATCATTAATTGTAACAAAGTGCCTGTAGTGTACAGAGACAGATTAATGACAGTGACAATGTCACTGGTAATAAATGCAAAAAGCAATTGCACTTTTTATATATTTATTTTTTCAAGTTCTTCCTAATTACCCTTCTGTAGGCTAAATTTGTAGGGTTTTCTATTTTTCCTAAGAAATTTTCTGGTATAGGGGATGTCATCACTGCAGTGGTGATGATGATTATAATTACGAAGTAGTCATTAAATACTAGAAAGAGCATAGAAAGAGAAGACACTATAAATGCAATGATTTTTCAGTATTTAAATGATTTTTGTAAAGTTTTTAAAGGTTTCCTATTTAGTATACTTCCAGATAATAAAGCGTACTCAGGAAACAGCTCCTTTTCAGATGCTGATGCAGCTGTCTCAGTGCTGCAGGAATGTTCTGAATTATCAATAGGTTTTCTAATTGCTACTTTACTGATTTCACATAAATTAGATCATTGTTAACTACATATAAATAAAAAATGTTATAAAAAATGAAATATTATTTCTAATGTTAAGTAACTGGGTTTTCAAACTAACTTTTGTCATTGTATTATAAAAGTAATATATGATCAAACATACAAAAACATTGAAATAATAAATTTTACCTGAAATTCTACCATCGAAAGATAGACACTGTTAACATTTTGCTGTATTTCTATCCAGTCTTCTTCCTACTCATGATCTATAGGAATGCTAATATATAAATTATAAGCATGTGTTTAGTTTCATTATATGTAAATAATTTATTATTCTCTTCATGTAATCTCATATTCAGTGACAACCCACTTGGAGATATAAATTGCTATACTTTCTTATAAAGTAATTATGTATATATGTCAAGAGCCTCAGTGTATTCATATTTGTTAATTTATAATAATTTATTTCTCTAAAATAACGATGCTCACAAATGTTTATATATCAATTGTTCATCACAGCATTATATAAAAACAAATAAATGAAAACCAAAATAAAATGATAATAAGGTAATCAGTTATTTATTCATCCAAGGGACTACAATTCAGGTGTGAAAACTTCTTTTCAAAAATAGTTAATATTCCAAGGAAATATTAGTATTAATAAATTAATGCAAATCTTACTAAATTAATGTAATTTATTAATATGAACAAAATTTAATGAAAGAAGACAAAATGTATGTACAATATTATCTATGTGTACAGGTATATTTGCATAATCTTGATCTGACTCTCAAAATCAAAGTTGCATACCGTGGAGTAACGTAAGAGCATGGTTTTCTGAAAGCAGTAACAAAGCCTGCTCTGCCTACCTTCAGAAATTGTATATGAGAGTTACAAAGTTCTAGCAGGCTAGCCTTTCTATCATGCCATTTCTAAGTAGAAAAATTACAGGTGATATTTATTTTCTGTACTGATTTTTGTATCTTCCAAATGTTCTATATGTAATTTTTCACAAGCAGAAAAATAATAAAGATTATAATCTTTTACATAGTAAGAATTTCCTTTGTCATTAAAATAATTAACAACATGAATTTTATGGTTGTAGTATATCCCACTATATTGCTTTATTATTTTATAAATTCTCTAGTATTGTTATTTAAATAATTTGTTATTGTTGCTATATTTTAAATGGTGCTAATGGTAAAACATTATCTTGAATTATTTCTTTACCACTAAAAGTTTTTATAAAGGAGCTCTGACTATTAACCCTTGGCAGGGAAATACGTATTGTTAGAGCATAGTTTTAATGAAGAAAGTCATAAAAATATTTAGTGATATTTAAGCCCCTAACTGCAACTGTAGTTAGCTGTATTAACAATGTGTTTCTTGGTTATTTGGATGAAAGGTGGTTGAAGACAGTGTGAGTTTGTGAGCCTCACTGCTGGAGGGTTAGCTTTGTTGTATCTGTAGTGATACCGCTCTTCATTGGCTTAGAAACTCTAGTCAAGTGTTTAGGGGGAAAAACTTTTGGTACAGTCTTGTGTATTTAGGAAGCCTACAGCTAACAGAATTGCTAGCAAAAAAATTTACCCTTAGGTCACACAAATGAACAAAGCTTATGGTTATTTTCTATAGTTTAATTAAATGATTATCTTCTTATAGAGTTGAAGAACTTAGTGACAATTTATTGCACTACTTTCAAATATTTCACAACTGTATGGTGAAATTATATCAGAAACGTCTACCACACTAGATTTCATTTGTAAAAATAAAGAGCAGGTTGCCCCTGGAAAAGTAACCTTAATTTTTTTATAGGATATTTTGGTGTTTATCTAATAATTTCTAATGAGTTTGTTGACCTCAATGCCAATGTTTGGAATATAATGGGAAAATGTGAGCTAGCAAGTTTCATTTGCAGAAAAGAATAGGCAATACTTCCTTCTTTTATGGTTTCTTCTTATTCTCATAATTGTAGTATATGTATTTAGAAATGCCTTTAATGCTTAAAAAACTATCTCTCTGGAATTAGTGGTAAGTAGATTGTGGCAAAGGTTATAGTTACTTTTCAATATTCATTTTTTCTTACTACAAAGCTTAGCTTTGGCTGGTCACCTTGTTACCTATCTGAAAGAGTAATCACCATCCTCCCTCATAATTAGGTGACCATAGGGCTTAGAATTGGCAAATGAGATGTAAGCAGAAATGTGTGTGTGCTCTAACAAGTACCTTTAAAGAGCAGGTGTACCTTTAAAAGGCAGGTGTACCTTTCTGTGTCTTCTCCATCCACCTGGCTGGGGTGAGTGTGGTGACTACAGCTTTAGCCATCTTCATTCCAGTCTTGAGAGTGGAACCTCTGAGCAGTAGAGCAGACACAAAACAAAACATAACAAAACCAAATAAGAGCCTAGATTCATGCTACCTCCACATGAATCTTGTTCTGTCTACCATCATAATTAATACTACATCCAGAAATAAACTTTTCAAGTCTTTGTTAGCAGAACTAAAATAAACTCTCCTTTTGCATAGGTCTAGAGTAAGCCTTTCTCTTCGTATATTGTGGATATGTTTTTAGACATATAGACTTGATGTCTATAAAATATCTTTATATATAAAATATTTTATTTCATTATATATTTGTGATAGGTAGAAGAGTAAAGATATTATCCAACATAAGCCAGAGATCTTGAGACATAAAACATGTTTTTTGTCTTTGGTACATTCCTTGACAATACATCCAGGGAGAAGCACTGAGTCTCTACTGTCATCAACATGAAAATTAAGCAGTAGTTATCATATAGCCCCTTAGGTACAGTGCTGTGGTAAATATGTATGATTCTGTCTAATAGCCATTAGGTTGTCTCTGCTTGTTGAAGATTTGCGTTCTCTTGTAGCCTTGCTATTCAGATAGATGCTAGAAAGTAACTCCTGGAGCAGATGCCTTATATGGACATCATAGCTCTAGACCTAGTATTGTATTTGCATATTGCTTTTTTGTTATATCTATTTATATAATAGAGACATCTGAACATGGCCTAAAATGACAATTTTAGTTTTAAAATTATTACCAAATCATGTATAACAGAATGCCTCCTTTTCTCTGAGGTTTACTCATTCCAAAATGAAAACTGTGTCAGAATAGCTATATCAGAATTTCTAATTTGAATTGGTCTTGAGAAAATAAACTACTTTGGAACCATGGAAGTAGTATCTCTATAACACTGGGTTACAGAATACAGTGCAATTTGTTCCTCCTTAGCACTAACCTGCGGTAGCCCACATCATTTATTCCACTAACAGAACCCCCTTTTCCTCTGAGGAACTTACTCCATGTGGATTCAAGTGGGCCCAACCTAAAAATGTCCAAACTTGTGCTTGGTCTATATGATTGTGTCAGAATAGAGCATGTAGTTCTATTTGGGAAAACTGGCATTCTTACCAGAATTTTTTGCTCTTAAGAAATATGCTTTCTTTTCCCTAGGACTACAAGCTTCAAGGCCGTGTAAACCTTGAGCATCCTGGAGCCCATTCTGCCTACTTCGGGGCTGCCTACTCAGGAAGGTGCCGGCCTGAATGTAAAGCCAAGGCAGAGGAAGGCAGAGCCATGACATGGAGGGAAAAAAGAGGTAAAATGTCATTTGAGCACCTGGATCTATACGTGCTTCTGAATTTTTAGTTACATGGAAAAAGATTTGTTTTATTTTTAAATTACATTGGTTTGACATGAGTTTCTTTCACTTGAAATGGACAGAGTCCTGATTAATAAGGCTTCTCTCTTAGAACAATTACTAGATGAGCATATAATCAGCAGTGGTGGAAAGTGGGTGCGTTTTGCTTAGCTGATAGGTCTGTTACACATTTTATAGGTGGATGTTCTGAGACCACAGTGTTTTTGTCTCTTTGTCTTTCAGGACCTAGTCAGCCTTCTACTTAGTAGGCTCTTTGTTAGACGATGTGCAAATGAGCAGGCCCACCAGAATGCTGTGGGACCAAGCTTAATTTCACGAAATGTACTGATTCTCTCCAACAAGCAATTTGAAGAAGACTATTTCATGGTAGCTGACTGAACTCACTGGTTTCACCACTGCCAGGGAGTGGTGAGGACACCCACAGTGAACATTGTTTATTTCCGTTAGACTGAAGTCTCTTTATCCTTTTTCCTGACAAAATACCTCATTTCTTCCTCTTTCCACTGCTTCAGGTAGCACAGGGAATATGCTTTAACTTGGCCCATGACAGTATCTCACTGCCTTGGACACAGCAATTTAATGAAGGCTGAACATATTTAACCTAACCTGGGCCGATCAAGGTCATTCCTTGACATTTTCTATTATAGATGCAGGATGCAAGACTCACTTTACTTTGGAGTTACCACAGCCAGTATAAATCTGAAGGTCTTTGTAGCCACACCTCCACCTCCATATTTCTTACCCTTCCTATTGACATGCTATCACCAAGTGGAGAAAACTGTTTGCAAGGGAATGAAGCCAACTTATATAATGTGGCAGAGACGAGAGATGAAAAAAATGCTGGCTCCCTCACCAGAGTCAACAGGGTCAGAGTACATGTGTGCTTCTTAATTATGAGTGCAAATATATATAATTTTAAAAAAAGTTGCTGTGATTTGGGTTTCTGTCTTTTCTAATAAAATATGGCTCTGAGTTCAGTATTTGAATAGTTAAGTATTGGACCATAACCAACTGGGCAACACCAGGGAGTAAGTGTAGGGATGTGCGCGTGTGAACATACTTTTGCATACGTGAGTCTAGTACAAAAGCAAGTACATTAGATAAAAAGGGAAGACTAATCTTTCTAAACTCTATATTGTAAATTAACTTATGAGAGCTCTTTCACCTTATTGTAATTACTTAAAAATATTACTGTCTCCACAAGTACTTACCGACTTGAACCCCAACAGGAAAAATTTGAAAATGTTATAGGCTTCTGGGCTAAACAAGCCAGAATATTTGCAAAGTGCGATGTATTTGTTAATTTCTTTTGCTGGTTAATTTTAATGACATAGGCTTTGGTTATATTTTAATGAATACTTAAAATGGTGTTGGAATAGCATTGAAAATTGTGCATGAGGGAAATAAAATGCTAATAATGCTGATGCCATTTTTAAATCTGGCTTATAGTAGAATCCGCATGCTGAAAAAATCAGGGATCCATAAAAAAAGTCAAGCGATGAACTAAATCATAGGAAAGAGGAAACTAAGAGCACTCTATCATAAGATGGGTTTCATATTTACAGGCACTCTGTACCTCAGGTGCTGAGATGCCGAATCTTCGAGTGTAGTGTGTGAGTCAGGAGGAAGAAGGAGCCAGATTCCTGTCTGCCCTGTTAGCTATCTCTTCATTGACATGTTATGGGATGAAGAGCATTCTAGATTTCATTCATTAGCCTTCAACTATGACCTTTCTTACTGGGGCTTCTTCTTCTGCCAGGACAAATGAGTTTCATTAAAGATTATCTTAGGAACTGTAACTACAGACATCAAGTTAGTTATTAATTTATCACCTCTCAGCAGATGGCCCACACTCCTTTACTTGTTTTGTGACACTGCAGTCAGACCCCCCTATCTTATTTGTTCTTGTTGGGGTGGAGTTAGGCTCTGCTTATGGTACCAGGAGGAGATGGCAGGGCTGATGGAGTGTGAAGAGGTTTTTCCAGTTTGTGTTTCTTCTGTGAAGTGGCAAGCCTACTGGCTTGCAATGGGTCCTACAAGTGTCAGTGGCTTGCAAGATTCTGTAGTGATGAGTGGTCTCCAGAAAGTTTTTTCATGACCAGAGCGGTGGGCGGCATATCTCTTCAGTAGGTTATCTCCACAGAAATCTAAGTCTTAGTCTCAATGGTGACTTTCTTCTCTAACTTTCTAAGTTTCTTCTTTGTTGACATTTCCTCTGACCTAAGGGTGTGTATTAATTTCTTGTATCTGTATAACAAATAACCACAAATATAGTAATTTAACACATTTATTATCTCACACTTCCATAGGCTAGGAGTCTGGACATAGTTTGGCTGGGTCTTCTGCTCTGAGTTTGACCAGGCTGTAATCAAGGGGTCAGCTGGATTGTATTCTCATCTGGAGACTGGACAAGGGAAGAATCATCTTTCAGGCTCATTCTGGATTTTTTTAAGAATTCATTTTCTTGTGGCCCCGGTATCTTATTGACTACTGGCTGGACTACCCTTAGGTCCTAGAGGTCACTAAAGTTTCTCTCCCTTGTCCCCCTTTCCATATGCAGTTCACATATGTCTGTCTGTCTCTTCAGAGCCATCAGAAGACTCTTGTCACAGCCAGCTAGGATGGAATCCTATCTGATATATCCAAATCAAGGGAGTGATATCCCATCACATCTTCTGTATTGGTTCAAAGCAAGTCACAGGTTTCACCTACACTGAAGAAGAGATCATTCAGGTGTGTCACCCATTGGGGTCATTTAGAATGTCACTGCACAGAGTGACAGTGCTGCTTCCCAATGCTGTTGACTCTAAAACACCAGGGGTCTATTTTACCCCTTTTATTAGTTGACCAACTTGTATCTAGTTTATACTTCTTTATATTAAACTTTACTTATTGAAATTACTGGTGTGTTTTGTCTCATGATGAGATCCTGAGTGATGCAGGCTCTATCCTTGGCATGTCCTCAAGGTCACCTACTGATTGAGAAGGCTCATTCAAAAAGCTTAGCGACTTCTACCACTGAGGTTCCGAATCCTTGGGCCTTGACCTCAGGGGGAGAGCTGAGGATTTTACTGATGGAGTCAGAATTGCAGGAAAAGTTAGGATAAAAAATACAGTATTCTTGACATTCTTAACCTGGTGGGATCTAATATTAAGCTAATTTCCGATAACTTGTACAAAGCTCCCTTCTCCTTTTTTGTCTGGAGGGTGAGCAGGGCTGAGTTAGCTGGGGTTTCAGAGGCCATATGCCCTTTCAGTGTGATAAATTAGTTAGCTATTAAACTAAATGTTTCTTGACTTTCAAAATGAGGACATTAGGATGGTTCTTTAACATATTTATTTGCCTTGCTGTGAAGGTAGTCAAGGTCTGGTGGATTTGTGATGTGCTAAATGAATGTTTAGCTGAGGTGCTCAGGTGGTTTTATTGGTAAGGTTAGCTACAAAAATGAAGGCGTGAGGTTATTGGAGGACAACATGACATCCATTAAATTAAATGCCTATTAAAGTTTTTGAATGGTGAGAAAGGATTTCTTAAAAGCCAAGAGGGGAATGAAGCCTTCCAAAAAGTGAAATAATCTGACAGTTTAAACGAGTTTTTCTTCTGTTGAAAAGGTTTCTTTTGACACAATTTTGGGTGTGCTTTGCAGCAGTTGCAAACTGCTTGTAGATGCTAAAGAAAATGCAACAAAGATGAGGGAAAGGGAAATAACTAGGCTACTTCAGATACTAGGAGCTGATATCATCATTTCTTTTCTTTTCCTACTTTCTTTGGTTTTGCCAATATAGGGTACTTCAATCCTGCTTTGCATTTTCCCTTTATGCCTGCCATACAGACTTTCAAAAGCAAAGTCTTATGAGGTTAATTAAAGAATAAATCAGTCAAAAATGCATCAAAAGAGGCCTAAAATCACTACTCAGATGTACTTTAGTTTTGAAGAAAATGTGTTATAAGATGGTAAAATGGTTATAAGTGATATTCAACAATGAAGCCCTATTAACTCTGTAGAGATCACAGCCAGTCTAATTACCTTGGACTATGGGCAAAGCAATGAGGTTCTAGTGTAGTAAGTACGGACCTCATCTGGATTTACAGACTTTAAGTCATTAAGTCACTTTAAGCCTTGGAATATTGTATTTTTTTTCTATTTTAAAAATGTTCCAAATCACTAGTAAATTTCAAGAAAGTATTCTATATTGATATAGCTTATATGTTTGTTCCACTGATTATTTCTCAAATGGAAAAAAAAGCTGAATCAATTATAAAAATATTTTTATTTAAAGGTAGTATGCCTCAGAAAGCTGAATTAATGTGGTATTATTTGGCTCAATCAAGAAAGATATATACAAGGAAGTTCTTTGGAACAGGTAGACCTCCTCCACGGTCTGCATTTACCATCCAAAGAAGAAATCAGAAATCTCTATATCAGCCTTTTGACCAGACCATATTACAGAGCATATTACTGATAACCCTGTGCTGGTAATTTAACTGAGAATTTCTGGAGCTGATGAATTAGTTCAAGGTGAACATTTAAACCTAGGACTCTTGATACATATGTTGTAGGGTGTGGCAACTAAGGCAAGGCAAAAATCCCTTCCTCTGGCAGGGCTTCTCTGTCCCTCATATACCTCTGTCCATCTGTTGTTTTAAACCAGCTCTGTGGTACCACTGAGAAAAAGTAAGTACTATCCTGATATTTGGAATTCAGACATATATAGGTATGAGGCTGGTTGTAGAGTTGACAGAAATCAGAATGTCAAGAGACTAGTGAGAAAAAGTTTACCATAGAACAAGTGGAAATCTGGCCTGGGGTGCTGGGTGCAACATTATGGTTGTTCGGCATATAACATGGCAGCTGATACTGAAACCTGTACGTACCAGGCATATTGCTGGCTAACATGTGCTCTTAAAAAGAAATGAATGGCATGTGTGAGTTTAAGGAGCTGTCTCTATAAATTCAGTATCACTTCAGGGCCCATTACCTTTTGGGTTACCTCATTCTCCTTCCTTCCCCTCAGTTTTGCATAAACAGAAATATTCTCCTTAACTGTATGCTCTGCAGGCATAAGGAGGAATCAGTACTTTTCTAGATAGACTGGTTTTCAGGTAGTGTTGGTAGACTGGCTATCTGAAGCAAAATCTGGCTTCAGGAGCACTGAAGTGGCATGGGAGGTGAGCTATAGGCTTGGAAGCCAAGTTGACCATCAGTAAGAAGTAATCGTTATAGACACTTAATGAAATTCCTTTTGTTGTTTTCTACAAATACTTGGAAGAGGGAGACTCCACAATGAATTTGGCTTCCTGATTGAGTATGGGGACTCATAACATTAGATTTAGGTCTCTGATAGTTAATTTTCTAACTCTAAAATTTTAGTTTTCACTAGAAAGATTACTTATTTTCCTGATTGCAAAGATTCAGGTGTAACTGTCAATGTGTCTTCATTTATATTTAAAGCTTGGTGATATTTGGAGGGTCTTGGTTAAAAAGTCTAACGACAAATCAGTTTAAAAGTCAAAAAAGACCTAGAAAAATATTCAGATTATCTCAATTTCTCAATCACATACAGTCACCTGATATGGAAAATCTAACATAAAAATGAAAGTAAATGTCCTATTAAAAAAAAACAAACCAACTCTGTTCACCTTTCAATTCAGTGAGGATAGGACAGGCTATTCAATTAATACTAGCATAGAAAATATTAGCCACCAACCAGAAGAAAATAAAATGGACCTTATTTTACAGTATATACAATAATAAATTTCAGGTGGAGAAAAAAGTAAATGCTAGAAATAATGAAGAAAATCTTTTAAAATAAAATCTTAGGACTCTGCCAGTACAGAAGACAGAGGACAACGACTGAGTTAGCTATAGAAGTCCAGATGCTTTAAAGTTAAAGACAGACAATTAAATAAAACTATGGATACATATACATACATATATATATATATATATATATATATAGTATTTGACAAACAAATTATATTCTATAGAAAGTTAAAAAGTAAGAAAGCTCTAGAAGTGTTACTTATAATGCCAATGACAGATGAAGGGCTTTTATTTAATATACAGAGAGCTCTTACAAATTGACAAGTAAAAGACAGATAACCCATAGAGGTGGCAAAGAATGAACAATGGAGGGGAGAGCAAGTCAAATGGCCAACAAAACTATGAAAAGTCTCAAATTCTCTACATAGTGCAAGTTAAAGTCACCATCAGCTATCATTTATATCCATCACTGTTACCACAAATTTAAATTTAACTGTTATAAAGGAAATGTGGGGAATAGATATTCTCTCATATAACTGTTGAAAGTAAGAACTGTTTCCACATTTTTGAAGAGTTTGGCAATATGTATTAAAATTTAAAAATGCATATGTCATTCAAATGAGCAATTCCACAACTGAAAAGTAGCACATAAAAATAAATATATCAAATTTTAAGGACACATGGAAAAGAGTGTTATTCCAGCATTGGGTTGGAAACAAAGTTATACTCTCCAGAGGGAAAAGGCTGAATTTATGTTGAATAGCCATGCAAGAACTATAAAAAATTTGAAAGAATGGCCCTAGCTGGTGCAGCTCAGTGGATTGAGTGTCAGCCTGTGAACCAAAGGGTTGCTGGTTCAATTCCCAGTCAGGGTACATGCCTGGGTTGCTGGCTAGATCCCCAGTGGGGGGACACAGGAGAGGCAACCACACATTGATGTTTTTCTCCCTCTTTGTCTCTCTCCCTTCTCCTCTGTCTAAAAATAAAGAAATACAACCTTTTTTTTTAAAGAAACAAAAAAATTGGAAAGAATGCATTTGAATTGTTCTGGCCATTCCTTGATTTGTAGTCTACATAGAATTTTAAGAGTATGGAGAAAAATAATGAAAGAATTAGATTTTTTAACACAGTTGCCCTCGGAGTGAACAAGCACATGGAGTGGGGTGTTCTTGTGGGGGTGAGGGAAGTAGCTATGATAAAAATTGGATGCATGAGGTAATTTTGTATAAAATAATGGATATTAATATTCATCTAAATGCATGTGCATATGTGTATCTATAAAAGATCTATGACAAAATGGTCACAACATATTAGCAAGCAGGGGTTGCTCAGATTGGTGGGAGACCAAATGACGTTTCATTTCTTTATATTTGAATGTATTCTTTGAGTTATTTACAATGAGCATGTATTATTTGTGTCAACAACCCTATTAGTAATGTGAAAAAGAAAAGAATGAGCTGTCCTTTAGTGAACAAGTTTTTTTCATGCTTTATATTGGCCATAGAAAATCAACATATCATACTCATTAAAGAAGTATCTTTTTGTTATTTTACCTTTACTATACTTAGCATTTTTCAGTGATGATGATTTGATCTGTATACTGCAGATGACCTCATGAGTGCTCACTGGAGAAACAAAATCATAGTTTGAAGTAGAACTGAGAAAAGAGCTCATTTATTGTGAAAATAATTGAAACCTAAGCTTGGTCTACATGATACTGTGGAAATCAGAAATTATGGGCTTTGAGCTCTTACCCTGACATTAGTCATAGAAATATGTGTTAGTAGTTTGTTTAATAGAAAACCTTATAAAATCCAAAACACCAGATTAGCTACTACCTTGGTTAGTAAAGATAAAAAGGTAGGTCAAGAAAGATTGGAAGATATTTACCAAAGAAGTTAAAAAAGTTGGTATCATAAGGGTGTTTTAAGACTAAACCAGTTGTTTTAAGTCTGGGCTCTCCAAGAAACAGAATCAATAGGAGGTTACATGTGTATGTGTGGATTTATCACGAGGAATTGTCTCACATGTGTGTAGGGGCTATGCCACAAGATCTGTGGTCAGCAAGCTGGAGACCCAGCAAAGTCGATGGTGTAAACTCCAGTCTGAGTCCAAAGGCAGAAGAATACTGATGTCCTAGGTCTGAGATAGGCAGAGCAAGCAAATTCTCCCTCGCACAGCCTTGTTTGCTCTGGTTAGGTCTCCAAAAGATTGGATGAAGCCCATATTGGGGAGGGCAATCTATTTTACTCAGTAGAGTGTTTCAGACATTAATTTCATCCAGAATCATGATCTCAGATACTTCCAGGATAATTTTTAAACAAATACCTGGGTACCTTGTGATGCAGTTAAGTTGACATGCCAAATTAACCATCACACCAAGATTACTCAGGGCTTTAGCTTTAGACTACTTCTATTTAAATCTTGATCCCATTAATTTACTGTGTGATCTTGCATAAATTACTTGATCTCTTTATTCCTCAATTTTCTCATCTATAAAATTTGAGGATTAAATGAGATAGTTCCTGTAGTTCTTAGACCATCACTTGGCTTTTTCTAGGCACATAAGATATGCTAGTTATTATCATTCTTATTATTACTATTATTATTGCTATGATTCTTTCTCATTTATAGTATCATTAACCTATGTTTACTGACAATTATGCACAAGAAACAAAGCTTGGGAATGTTTTAGTTTAATCACTAAAGTTATAAATTGCATTTTTAAAAAAGAAACTGTGCCTAAGCCATAAAACATATTTTGTCAAATTGAATTTGCTCACTTATATTGTAAAATGAGCTCATTATTTTGTATTGATGTATACCATCATACATAGTGCAGAAAATTCTGCTGTTTAGAAAAACTCATATCTATTGGGTTTAGCTTTTTTCTTGTGGAATGGCAAAGTGCAATTAAATATAGCACACCTCCAAATGATTAAAATTCTAATATGACAAGAAGCCTGATTTTTCTCACAATTCTAAATCACAGGGAAGTACAGGAAAAGCAGATGGAGTCAGAAGAAATGTAATTATTTGGCTGAATTATTGTTACCATAATGGAATGCAAAAACACTGTTGATTTAATGTCATGATGTTCAATGTTGGGATTATAAAGTACCCCTAATTTTATTTACAACTTTAATACTGGCATTAATAATAAAGGGAGGGTCTGAAATCAGATCATGTAGGTTCAATCCTTGGTTTCTTTCAATTGCCACAAAGTAAGACATATTATTAACTTCTAATCACTTCTTTTCTTATCTGTAAGATGAGAATAGTAATACATTCATCATGTTGTAGTATTTAGATAAAATAATTCATATAAGTTTTGAACAGTGTCTGTTAATAATAAAGGTACTCATATGTCTTTATTATCTCTATAAGTAATATATTATTGTTATTATTCCCTTAATCTCATATTCTTTCAGATTGTATATCTAACTGCATCCTAAAACTGTTTACTTTTATGCCCTATAGGCACTTCAAATTTAGTGTGTTTAAAAGTAACACATTCCATCTTCTCCTAATCTTTTCCTTACTTTTTTTCTTATCTGAAAAAAATGACCTACTCCTACTTGTTGCCAAACCATAAACCCGGACATGTTATATTCTCTTTTACAATCACAAAGTAGTTGTGAAACAAGACTCTTATTGCCTAACAGTCTTCTTAAACCTTTTGCTAATCCTTTTGCAAAGTCATTGTCTTGATCCCATGTGAAGGTCTAATGTTCAGGCCTGACTCTAGTCTGAATGCCTCTGAGTCCTTCCCAGTCTCTTCATGGTATTGTCACATGAATCTGAGATGGCTAGGTACACGGATTTCAGGGTTAGATCAAACTCTGCATTGACACCTCACTTTTGTATGGTGTCTCTTCTCCTGCCTCTGCCATAGTGCAGCCATGGGAGGCCTGGGAGATCTTTGAACTGGCAGTGCTATTTCTCGTTCCTTCCAGCTGAACTACCATCTGCTTTTATTTAAAGCTCACTTCGAGAATTGATCCATCTGGGAAGCCTTTTCAAATTACCTGTGTGATTTTGCATTTCTTTTCTCTGCATATCCATAGCGTCTTGTGCAAACTTTTATCGGAGAATTTATGGTGCACATTTGTAATAGCCAATTTGAAAATAAGGACTGTGACTCTTATGATCTTGTGTCTGACACTTGGTAAGTGCTAAAAAATCTTACCTAGTATGAAGAGAAACAAAAACAACTGTGACCTTGGAGTTTTTCTCTGGAAGGGGCAGAAAATCAATAGCCTGTGTTCCGTTCCCAACTTTTACCTTAGAGAGGCTGGTTGTGTACTATTGATAGCAAAGGAAAGAACAGATACTTTGACCTTCACTTGAACTTGAGCACTACTTGAAAATTTGAAACTCATGCAGCTTAAAGAGAAACTATAATTTCAAACATTTTTTGTGTTTATAAAGGTGGATGTGTTAGGCAGACAACTCCTTTGTATATAAGATCCACTTGTGCCTTCTTGTTTGTAAATTATAACCTTTATAAAGGTAACTTAGATTGCTCTACCAACATAGCTGAGAAATAATATTTACAGTATTTCCATAAAATGATCTCTTTAGACTAGATTTCAATAATGTGCATATTATGAGAGATGGAGATAGGTTTTTTTGGGGGGGAAATTTCATTTCACTCTAGATGTTATCATTTATATAAACTAAAGGATAAATAGAAACCTGGATTGGTACCCAAGTTTACTGTTGGTAATTGATTTGGGAATGTATATAATCAAACACCCACAATTAACTTCTAAACTCACAATCTTTTTTTTAAATACTTGTATAAATATAGTTTACTTGCTAAAGAATTGATTTCTTGGCTGGAAAATAAAGAGTAACCACAAGATTTTCTTAACCCCAATAATTGAGAGTGTTTTCACCAAATGATACTGTCTTATTTATAGGAACCAAGGATAGGGTCCTTTAGGAATACTTTCTTCCACAGGCAAGGGAAGGCATGATGATTAAGGCATGAAACAGACCAAGTGCTATTTTCTCAGTTCTTCCCTGTGTTAGACATTTCCCCGCTGTTTATCAGGGTGCTTTGGAAGTTAATAGTTTTTTTCTCCAAAGATGATTTTCCTTATTCCCCTTCTCAAGTCACTAAATTCGAAATCTTCTCTAGAGTTAGATTAAAACTAGGCTTCTCTTCAGACACAGAGAACAAAGTGTGTTGATAAATTCTGTTTTCCAAAAAGCAAAATAATATTAACCATATTTGTTGAGTTTCCTGTATTTAGATCTTATTTATTAGGTACAAGAATATATCGATGGTAATCTCTGTGGCAGTGCTATTGGAAGATGCTTTTTAATCACTTCAATGTCTAGTCAAAGTCCAACAATAAAACTGCCTTCAGGACTTAAAAGATGCCCTTTCTAAGCCAAGAGTAAGAGTGCACATTGTTATTTGGTAGGAAAACCAAAAGAAAACTATTGAAAGCTAAACAAAATTTTTGCTGGGGCTTGAAAACCAAACTACAATTTATAGGTAAAATTCTGCAGTAAAAAAGAATGTGGGGGAGAAAGCCAAATATTGCCTGCAGAGTAGTTCTCAGAAGAAACGGCTCTAAAGGGCACAGCTCAAGGACATCAAACACTTCGGGCTCCTACCTCACAAAGAGGGAGCAAAGTAATTGCTTTGCCGTTGCTCCTATTTGGCTCAAACACTGTGGAGATTATCAGTTTTTAAAATAAGATTATGCTGATTTATTATTTAAAATTTTATACTCCTAAAATTTTTTAAAAATAAATTTATTTCCATTTGTTTTGTTAGGTTTTGGCTTTTTATATAAATTCAGTCAACAATTTAGCAACATACTAGTAACTTTTCTTCATCTTTGCAAAGCAGATACTTTATCGATTTCTTTTTCTACTTAAGGTTTTGAGTGTTTGTGAGTAATGCTCAAGTTCACTCCTGATATCTTCTGCAGATGGGTAGCTCTATTGATGTGCCCCTCCTGGACTCTCCACACTCTCTTCCCCCGACATTAACTCTGTCCTGGGAGGGAGAGGGACTTTTTGACTGGAAAAACCTGGAACTAAAAACTGGGAATGTATAGTCCAGCTTTTCTCTTTGCCTTAGGAGCAAGGTCCTTGCTGGAGGCAGATTTTCTTCTCCCCCAGCGATGGCCCTGCTGACGTGACTGATGATCAGCAGGCCGGTGATGCGAGATGGGGTGTAAATCTTCCCTATCTGGGGCTAACAGACCTGAAGTCCTAGGCTCTATTAGTAATGAAAAAGATAAGGAGTGCAGATTGAAGTCTTTTTTTTTTTTTTCTCCTCAACTTAATCAGAACCTGTGTGAGATGCTCTTATTAGGTCTTTTAATAGATGGTAACATTTGGTGCATGGACCAGGCATGTGGAGAATGAAACAAGAGTGAATTTTCTTGAGCAAAATATACATGTGGAGACTCTTGAGATTTGAAGCTTTGGGCTTCAGTGTGGGGACAGGGCACTTTGATATTGGTGGTTAATAGAACCCTCTCTTAGGTCATTGAAGAGAAATTGTGCATTGATTTCTATCTGCTGCGGCCTGAGACTTGAATCCTGTTGCAATGACAGCTTGTCCTACGAGGTAACTAGAACTTCTGATGTGTGGCTGAGGGGCCGTGTCTATACTGTTAGGTGGGATTTCATGAAGGCATTAAGAGAGCTGAGTGAATGGCCTTATCATGAAAAAAAAAAAAAAAAAAAAAAGGGAGTCTGTGATAGTAACTCCTGGGGAGGCACAGAGATTTTAGGAAGAAGACAGTGATGCAAAGATTAGATTACAGGCAGCGACAACCTCAGGATGAGCACTGCTAAGACTTACTACACTGTCGCAGCTTTTTCAGAGTAATGATTAAACTAGGAAAAAGTGATTGCTATAGGCCTTTAAGGCATTTGTGAACTAAAAAATATTTTCTGTTTTTAAACTGCAAAAATCTGAGTTGGCAGTCTGGTACAAGGTATTAAAAAGATAATTGGTTAAATATGTTATTGCCAGGCTTAAGAGGCAGCACTTGCCCTACTGTCCTCAATTCCATTTTTTATTCAGAGCCAGGAAGGTATCTGTGTAGCAGCTAAATTGAGGCTAAACTTGGATTCATGTGGCTTGTGCATAAAAATTTTTCCTCTTCCATATGGTCTCATGTTGGCTTTAGATTGATACATTTTATACGTGAGGAAAAGTTTCCTGTGGAGACAAAACTCTTACACCTAAGTCATCAAGTAGCACAAAGTGGTAGAAGTAGCTTCTGTGGCTCAGAACTGGAATGAAGGTCAGCTCCCAAGAAGGTCACCGTGTGGAGCTTACACTCCTGTCAGTGTTCCAGAGCAGGAAATGAGGGGCTTGAAGGAGAAGGGGACATGAAATGTTAGGCAGAAATTGTAAATCTATAGTGCCAAGGGAACTTCCTTGGAAATTTAACCCAGTTGAGTTTATAATCTCAGATCACTGGATTTAAAGCAAAGAAAAAATTTTCTCTTACACACAACACTGAGTTGCCATCATGGTTCTTGGCAACATTAAGGATTCTGGAAACTGACTTTTGCCTTCTTGTTTCATGAATTTGAAAAAGCAAACAGTCTTTCTTCATGAGAATGGTATTATCTATAGGTTCTGTAGATAATCATTATGAAGTTGAAGAAAAGATTTCTTTCCAAGTATTTAGACATATCTTTCTTTAAAAAAAAATCATGAATGAATGTTGAATTTTGTCAAAACTTTTCGGTTCTGTTTCTATGGTTTTTCTTCATTAGTCTGTTGATGTGGTGAATTAGATTGATGTATCAATATTGAACCAGCCTTGCATTCCTGGGATAAATTGCATGGTTTATGCATTATCTTTTAAATATATTGATGATTTCAATTTGCTATTTTAATGAGGATTTTTTTTGTTTCTTCATGAGGAGTATTAGTCTATAATTTTTTCCTCTTTTCTCTCTCTTTTGGATTCCTTTCCTTTTTGTAACTATTTGGGCACTAAAATAGAATGAGTTTAGAAGTAGTTACTCTCAATTTTCTGGGAGAATTAGTGTAGAATTAGTGTTATTTTTCTTAAATGTTTAATAAACTTTAAAGTTAAGACATTGTGCTCTGGAATACTTTTTAAGGTGAGTTTTTTAACTAAAAATTTAATTTCCTAAATAATACAGGGCTGACTATTGACTTTATCTATTTCTTTGTAAGCTTTGATAATATATATCTCTCATGGATTTTGTGATTTCATAAAAGTTGTCAAATTTATTGATAAAAAGTTGTCAAAGTATTCTCTAACTGTTCTTGCACTGTTTGCAGAGTCCCTAGTGATGACCTGTCTCTCTCATTTCTCCTACAGTTACTGTGTACGTTCTTTTTATTTCTAACCAGTGTGGTGTGAGGTTTACCACTTATATTAATCTTTCCAAAGAACTACCATTTGTTTATTTCCTTAATTTTCCCTATTATTTTTCTGTTCTCAATTCAATTGGTTTCTATTCTTATTATAATTATTTTCTTTGTTCCACATATGTTAGGTTCAATTTGTTGTTTTCTTGTTCATTAAAGTAGAAACAGATTATTGATTTAAAACCTTTTTGTCTTTCCAATATCTTCATTTAATGTTATAAATTTTTTACTAATTACTTCTTTAAATGTATCCTGGAAATACTGATATATTATTTCTCATTTTAATTTAGGTCAAAACTTTCTAATTTCCCTTGTGTTTTTTTATTTGATCAATAGATTACTTCAAACTGAATTGCTTAATTTTTAAATATTTGGGCATTTTCCAGTCATTTTTCTGTTATGTTTGCTGGTAAAATTCCATATGTTCTCTGACCGAGAACATATTTTGTATAATTTAAATTCTTTTAAATTTTTCAAAACTCTTTATGACACAGAACATGAGCTGTAATGGTGAAAGTACACTTTTAAAAACGTGTATTCTGTTGTTGAATTAAGTGTTCACAAATGTCAATTAAGTCCAGTTGGTAACTGTGTTGCTCAGGCTTGTATACTCTTACTGATTTTCTATCAATTAATAAAAATGTATTTATTTATTATTTGTTCTATCAGTTACTGAAGAGGAGTGTTATTCAAATATAATTGGAAATTAGTCCATTTCTCCTTTTAGTTTTATTATTTTTGCATAACATATTTTGAATTTCCATCACTAGTATGGTTATATTTCTTGGATTATTGGTTCTTTCATTGTTATGCAATATTTCTCTTTATCCTACATAATATTGCTTGTTCAAAAATCTGCTTTTTATGATATCAATATAGCTGCCCCAGACTTCTTGTGATTTGTGTTTTCCTGTTTTCCATTTTTTTTACTTTTTTGTATGTTTTTATTCTTTTACTTTTAATCTATTTATATATTTATGTTTATTACACTTTCTTTTCCTTTGGTTTTTGTTTTTTAGCAGTTTGAAAATGATATGTCTAGGTATGTTCTTTTTGATATCTCTCTTGCTCTTTGTTTCCTGACCTTCTTGGATCTGTGGTTTGGTGTCAATCATTAATTTTGGAAAACCTTTGACCATCATTTATTCAAATATTTGTTTCACTTTCTCTTTCTGGAATTCCACTTACACATATGTTAGGCCATGTGCCTTTGTCCCTCCCCTCCCTCCCTCCCTTCCTTCCTCCCATTTTTCATCCTTTCCTCTTATAGAACTTAGGTAGAGCCTGAAGTAAACACTTTTTATTCCTGAAAAAGGCAGATCTTTCTGCTTGTTTTTACTATGGGGATTGAGTCAGTCTAGTCCAAAATTGAATTAGGTTTGGCTTTAATTGCTATTATTCCTTACATCACCATAATTGTCAAATTCTTCTATCGTTAGCTTTTGTTTAGGGCTACTTACCTGTGGGTTTTGTGTGTGTGTGCCCCATACTTGGTTTTAGATTGTCCCTTTGTGCTGTGCTTCAGAGAGGTTCTCTAGGTAATTTTTGCTGTAAGTAGTAGCTTCTTATTATTTGACTTTTAGTATAATGATGGGAGCTGAATATACTTTTCATTGGCAATATCTCTTTGGATCTTAAAGATGGGTCCCTGTAGTGATCAGGATAGTTTATTTCCTGTTCATTTTCCCTAACTGCAATTAGTCTTTACTAAGGTTTCCTCACCACGCCACATTCAAATTGTTTAGGACTTTTGATCATAATGGAGATAGTGGGAAAATCTGAGTGGCATTTGATACCTTTCCCACAGTGGCTGCTGTTCATTTATCTCAGGCTTCCAGAGCATATGCCTAGGCTGTCTTAAAACTCATGAACTTGCATATGTGTGTGTGTGTGTGCACCTAGGAGGTCCAGAAAGGAGATCCTGCAAGTGTAATTATCTTGGTGCTTCTGGCCCTGTAGGTTCTATCTTTGCTTATTACCTCACACTCAACTTTTCACAATTCATTAAAAGCTTTAGTTGAGTTCTTTTTACTGGTGTCTGGAGACATTGCCCAAGGAGAATTACTCCTATCCCAGTTTTCCTTGTAGGCACCCATATTTCCTTAGATTTTTTTTTTTATTTATGTAACAAATTGTCAGCTCTGATGGATTCAAGAAGATTCTGCAACTGAAGACTGTCTGGCAGGTTTGTTGTTATCATTCTAAGTGTGGAAAAAATGCTCTTTCCAGCATTCTACATTCTAAATAGAATCCAGAAGTTCTATCTTTGTTTCTTGTGAGAGCCTGAAATATATTGCCATAAGAGATTGTTTATTCATTAATTTATCAATTCACTCATATATCCATTTATTCACCTATTTCCAGGGTACCTACTGTGTGTAAGTCTGTGGAAGACACAAAGATCAATCAAACACATAGACTCTCGAGTGTTTTGAAACCAGCTATTCATTATTCTGGAGTAACTTCAGGGTAGTTTTGACCAGAAAGAGCTATGATTTTCTTAAGATATTTGAGTAATCGCTAGACCTCTTTTATAGGAAAATAATTTTTTTGTAACTTCAAGTATCATTGATTGAGAAATACTTTAGAAACTATTCTATAAAAAGGTTTTTTGGTTGCAAATTATTACCATAGATGTAAAGTTTAGTCTTTATAACAGATGAAGTAGTTATTAAAAATTTCCATTAGATTTGAAACACAACAAAGTTCTCATAGACTTCATTGACCTTTAATAATATGCCTGTATCACTTGAGAGACAGTTCACCAGGTTAATTTCAAGAATTTTTTTTCTGGCTTTGTAAGTTTCTGATAATATAGTGAAAGAGTCAATACGTGGGTTATGAAGAATGGTACAAAATTTAAACATCAAGGCTCTGTAATAATAACATTTTTTCGTCATTTGGTTATAGATTGGCATTTTTAATTTGATTAGGTAAATGATTTTTACGTGAAAATCTACTATGATTGCACTGCCTATCAGACGTTGGCAGCAGGTCTAGAAAAAGGGCTGGCAAGTTAGAAAATAATGGTGCTCTCAAATTGTTATTAACTCCCTTAGCAAAATAGCAGTGTCATCAATGAGACTGGGAGAATTGGAGGTCAAGTAAATAGTACCCATAGCCCTGCAAAAGCACAATCACACAGTAGTGATCTCAGAAACATTGTAAATAGCACACTTCAATGGCAGTGTCATCTGAGCATATTGTTAATCATGCTTTTGAACAATCATAATCTCTATGGCACTGTAAGTGGTAGAGCTGAATGACAGGCTGTTGAGGATACTCTAAACAGAAATAAATGAGCATGAAACAGTTTGCAGTTCAGGTTTGTTTACACAAATTCTTGAGTAGAAGTCTTTAGAGAATTGGTTCAATCCTTTTTAAATTCACCTAAATAATACGATAAAAAATTAAACCACCATGGAAGCTTATGTACTGTTAGCCATTTATCCTTGTCACATAATGTTCTCTGAGACACATAAACATGTTGTGAAAGTGTTGAATGAAATTCACATCCTTTTCAACTAGACAGTTAAGATTATTCTCAAACTAGCACTGTTCAGATGTTATTGCAAGACTAGACAGTGAGGGGGTATGGATGTCCTTGGGAAATATTATGAAGCAATGTTAAATTTGTTGAAAAGTTCTATACAAATGAAAGAAGGGAGGTTCTTTTATAGATATTTTTAAAGGATCCATTGTTAAGAAATCCAGCTTTATTTTGCATAAATCTTTCAAATAATGAGGAGAGTTGGTGGAGGGTTAGGGTAGCACTAAAGAACACCTCAGAGACAGAAACACAGAGGGAAAAGGCAAAATGGGGGTGGGGAGTAAAACTGAGGGTGTCTAAACACATTATAAGGAGGAAGGTGAAGGGATCAAGAAGTACAATTGGTAGTTAAAAATAGTAATGGGGATATAAAGTACTACATAAGGAATATAGTCAATAGTATTATAATAACTATGTATGATGCCAGGTGGGTACTTGAAATAGTGGGGAAATTATTTTGTAAAGTATCTGATCATCTTACCATTATGCTATACATCTGAAACTAATACAAAATGATATTGAATGTCAACTATAATTGAAAAATAAAATAAAAATCATTATAGATAACATTAGACTTTAGGAGGTGATGAAATATTAGTCAGAAGCAAAAGAAGATTGACTATGGTGAAATAATATAGAGACTTCATTAAAGAGTATACAGTTGACCCTTCAAGAATATGGGTTTGGCCCTGTCTGGTGTAACTCAGTGGATTGAGCACGGGCTGCGAACCAAAGCATCGCAAGTTCGATTCCCAGTCAGGGCACCTGCCTGGGTTGTGGGCCAGGTCCCCAGTGGGAGCCACATGAGAGGCAACCACACATTGATGTTTCTCTCTCTCCCTTTCTCCCTCCCTTCCCCTCTCTAAAAATAAGTAAATAAAATCTTAAAAAAAAAAAAACACCTGACTTTCTTTATTAAAAAAAGAAAGAATATGGGTTTGAACTGCATGGGTCCACTTATATGTGGACTTTTGTTAGTAAATACAGTAATTATATTTTTTATTCCTAAGATTTTATTAACTTTTTTTTGTCTATCTTACTTGATTGTAAGAATACTTTGCGTGTGTGTGTGTGTATGTGTGTATAGCCTGTCTGGAAGAAGTTCAGCCACAGTTAAATATAATGAGACCAGTTTATGTGGCATTGATATAACTTGGCAACCAAGGAGAGTGGACTGGAATGTGTATGTGTGAACAATGACGACTTCACTCTACTAGTAGGGGTAGTAGACTCCATTGTGTGAACATGTGTATTGTGTGGCCCTAACATTCAAAATGACTGAGCGAGTAGAGCAAGGAATCTGCATCAACTTTTGCATTAAATTTGAACATTCCTCCGTGGAAACTATTCAGATGATTCAGAAGCCTGCAGCTAAGGGCAACTGGCAGCTTCATCATGACAAAGCATCCACTCATGCCTCACTTCTAGGGCAGTTTTTTGGTGAAAGATCAAATTACCCAGGTGACTCAACCCCCTACAGCCCAGATTTGGCACCCTTCGACTTGGGGCTTTTCCCAAAACTAAAATCACCTTTGAAAGGGAAGGGACTTCAGACTGTTGATGAGATTCAGGAAAATACAATGGGGCATTGGGAAAACTGTGTGAGCTCCCAAGGTGCCTACTTTGAAGGGGATCGAGGTGTCATTGTTCTATGTGCAATGTTTCTTGTATCTTCTTCAGTGAAATTTTCTATTTTTCATATTATGTGTCTGGATACCTTCTGGACAGACCATTTATATATACATACATACATATATATATATATATATAATACAAAATATATGTTGATTGATTTTTTTGTTAATGAAAAGGATTCTAGTCAACAGTAGGCTATTGGCAGTTTAATTTTGGGGGAGTTGGAAGTCATATGCAGATTTTCAACTGCACCAGGGTTGGTGCCCCTAACCCTTGCATTATTCAAGGGTCAGTTGTATATGTATATAGGTGAGGTGATTAAAAGTTACATTGATTCAGGAAAAATATTCAATGATATGGATAATAAGTGCTATCAAACAACAAGACTGGATTATTTCATTATCCAAACATAATACTATTTTAATTTCCTTGTGTGATTTGTTTATCCAAGTGCTCAGTTAAACATTTAGAATGAAGAAAGCATGTCAAATGAAGGGGAGGAAAGGGGACAGTGTTTTTTTCTTGTTCAATGACTGAGGAAAGAGGTTGCTGCATGATTTATGGACCAAGGATGTTAAATATCTTGCCATGTAGAGGACAGTTCACAAAGCAATGAATTGTCTTCCTTCAAATGAGAAACGCTGGGCCAGAATAACCAGTATATTCATTTAAAATAATGGTAAACTATAAATTTTAACAGTAAATGCGTATTTTTGCTTAGTGCTTATAGTTAGTTCCTTAGGTACATGTTCATCTAAAGAAAGAATGCCAGTCTGTTCACAATTTCACAACATTGGAAGGAAAGCAGATTTTCTGCTTATAGTGAGTTGGAATCTGAGGATAGTATCATCCATCATGTGCTAAAACACTTCCTCTTCTGTATCGTACCATTGGATGAGTGCAAAGCTTTGAACTTTTCTTGCAAATTACATGAGCAGATATAAATTTCAAGTATAAAGATTAGAAAACTTTCAGCAACCACAATAGTTTGATATATACATAATGGAAAAAAATTTAAGTCAGTCCTGTTGTGGAAAATGGAAAAATTTGTAATGAGCAATTAGAAACTGAAACTTCCCCAAAATAGAGATCAGAGACATAGAGGAATTGTCATAAGGCCTTGAGAAAAAACAGAAGAATATGAGAGAAACCAAACTTAGAACCACACTCACAGTGCATTCCTGAGCTGGGGTGGAGCTGGGTAGATACTGTGAGGACGAAGCTAGATGCCTATTACATAGATGTGATAAGAGACTGCAGGGGGTAGAATTATCATCTCTCTTATAAAATTAGAAACACTTGAACATTTAGGCAGAGCACAGATGCCTACTAAATATACCTGTTATTTACAGCAAAGTGGTACACAATTGCATATGCTGATGATTCCTGAATTTGAGGGCAAAGGAGCATATTAAAGAGATTCTAGTGGGAATTTATGCTAATAGAGACATTATGTATATGTTTCACCTTATTGCTCATTTAAAATGTTAAAAAAGATCCATATATGGTCAGTAATTAGTGAGTTTCTTGATTAAGTTAGTTTTAGCAGACATAGAAATATTTATGAACCTGTAGAATTGCTCTAGTCCTTAGTATCCCTAACCTGTCTTCTCCTTAACAGTTTATGGTCATTAACTTAATTTTTCTGCTACACGAGGGGAGACCCCCAAAAACTGGAATTTATTTACAAAAAATTGTGTATGCATTCTCACACATTTGAACTTCAGTCACGTTCAAAGTACTCTCCATTTGATTCAATATATCTATGAAGATGTTTTTTCCACTGCTCAGAACGGTTTTTGAACTTGTCAATTTTGATGCCTTTTAGTGCATCTGCTGTTTTTCGTTTCACCTCTGCTGCATCGGCAAAACGGTTTCTTTTGAGGATTTTTTTCATCCAGAGAAACAAAAATAAATGTTCTTTGGTATGAGACCAGGTGAATAGGGAGTGTGGGGCATAAGGGTCATGTCGTTTTTGGTCAAAAACTGCTGAACACTGGATCAGTGTGGGAAGGTGCGCTTGTAAATCACCCATCATGAAATGGCAAACATGTTGAAAGAATCTTCAAAAAAAATTCACTGAAGCTAAACACAGCCTGTCACAACAACGCCAGTTGGTACCCTGATACAGATGGGTTCCTAGAACACTCACCTAGAGGAGGAATACTGTACTACAAGGGGCCACCCTCCAAAACATAATTACATTTTGGGGGGATTTATAGAACCTAAATTGATTTTTTAATAAATATATTTACTTTCTTTTTTCACTAATCATGTGCATAATACATATTTCAATAAGCATTTTATCTTTCAGTATTACATATAGCACTTTCCATTTCTTATAACAAGCCTATTTTAGGTGCTGACTTAAAAGTTGTATAAAATATTTGTACTAGTAATAATAACTATTTTGGTCTTAACTGTGCAGACACTTGACATACCTTCTAATTCTAAAAATAATATTGTAACATAGTATTATTTCTAGTTGAGGCAATTCCTAGTTTATAAGGAAAATGTGTGTATGCGCTCAGCTTAGAGGTCCAAAACTTTATTATATTCTACTCCTTGTGCTCAACTATTAGTCATGGAGCAAAAACTGTTGGGCTTGAGCAGAGCAGTAAAGCGATTGTGCATGACATGGAATAAGGGATTTATAGTAGGGCTTTGACCTTTCACAACCGTAGGAGCTGGTCACACACTGCATGTAAGGCTGCCGCTTCTGTATTGGGGTTGGACCTGATGTCAGTAGGCAGGCGGTTGGGAATGGAAGGTGGATGTGAAGTGCAGTGAGCAAGAATTAGCTGGAATTCATGAGGATGAGCTGAAGTGCATTATGAAAAATTGGTACCTGCATTTATCTCTTACTACCTCCAAACCTTCAATTTGTGTTGCCAGTGAGCTATAGAAGCAGCTGGACTACTTGATTCTGAAGCTGCATGTACATCTAGACCAGGATTGGGAGAAGCTGAAGGGAGAGATCTTAAAGGGAGATGGATGAGCTGCTGGCCCTGCTGCAGCTATTGTATAAGCCAACAAAGCAAGTGAGGAGGCTAGTGATGGCGTGCGTGAGCTTCAACAAAGCAAGATTCTGGACCCCTAAGTGAAAACATGGCCATTGTACTTTACTTCTGCCTTCCAAACCTAGTGCAAATTTCTCCTGTGGCCAGCACTGACCTGGAAACACAGATGTCAAATCTGAGAAACAAAAATTCCAATTTAGCTAAATTGACACAGTGCAAAGCCATCACATTTTCTTGTAGACATGGCTGATTTTTCTAGGAAAAAAAAAAAGTGGAAATATGTTAAAAAATACTTCAAATTTTCGCATTTATTTTTTTAAACCAAATATCCTCATAATAGTAATGTCTTCATCTATTTGACAAACAGTTGTATATAGTCACATTTGTCAGGAGAGGAAGAGAATGAAGAAATTTTATTTACTATTTATAATATTGTTTATTTATTTCAGAGAAGTGAAGTCAAAATGATGAAATGCATTGACTAAGGTTTCAAAGCATTGACAATTTTATCCAAAAAATTTTGTGACTGAAGCTAGAGGTGTCTATGATTCTGAGTTCTGCATGAATGGAGAAAATGATAGTGAGTATCATTGGAGAAGAAAAGCCGAGCCGTTGTTTTGGTTCTGCTCAGTGGTTGCCGTCCCCAAATACAAGCAGGAAGTTTCCACAGGAGTCAAAGTGCCCCAATAAAAACATTTCAATGTTTTTTAGTACAAAAATAAATCTAATCACTTTTAAAGAAAGGGATCTAATGTATCTATAAACTAGCATATTACATTGTAGTATAGATAAGAGTGAAAACTAAGAGTGTAACTATCAAATTTCCATATGCTAAATGTTCCTATGGAAACAGGAAAAGTCAGCTAAAAGCATACATAGCATTTATATGGATCACAGTTCAGAGGTGCTGACAAGCCCTGTGTGAGTCTTGCATGCTTATGACAGAACTGTAACACAAGGTTATCCTCGCAAGTTTTAGGGAATCATATCTATCCTAAAATTTCATTGATTTTTTTTAGAAAATAGTTATAAAAGAGTCTTATTACTGAAGAAAACACAGATAAGCAAAAACAAACAAACGAACAAACAAAGACCCCATCCCCAATGGTATTAGTGAAAAAGACTTCATTAATTATTTACTTTGGATAACAAATCACCCTAACTATTAGCAATTTTTAAACCACGCACATTAATTATTGCAGTGTTTCACTGGTTCAGAAATTGGTCGGTGGTTTAACCAAGTTCTCTGTTTTATTGTTTCTCGTGAGGCTGCAATCAAGGTGTGTCAGCCCTGGTCTGTTTTCTCATCTGAAGGCTCTACTGGGCAAAGATCTGTTTTCATACTTGCTCAGTGGTTGTTGGCAACATTCAGTTCCTAACAGGCTATTGGCTGGAGGCCCCCTCATTTCCTTGCCACATGGTCCTCTCCTACATATCATCACACTTCAGCAAAGTGGACAAAGTAAGAAAGCAATAGAATCTGCCAGCAAGATAGAAGTCACAAACTTTTGTAAACAAATGTAAGTTACATCCCCTTCATAAAATCTATATTCTAGTTACTCCAATAAAGTGATCATGTTATGCATTTAAGAGCAGAAGGCAGGGATCATTGAGTCATATTGGAGGGTCTCTGCCACCATCAATTTCATATTAGTAAGCATCTAGTCAAAGACAGTACCATAGAGAAGCTTGGCTTAGCTTAGACCCACTTATCGTGTTACAAAGCTGTAACAAGCTGTGTTGATATAAACACTTCCCATCTCAGTGACTTAACACAATAAAGGTTTATTTTTGGCCCTCTTGTCAGGAGAAAATAGTCTTTGGAGCTGGGGCCTCTGGTTCCAGGATTCCTCCATCCAGGGGCTTCAACCAGTGAACATTCACAACTACCCAGACATAATTACTTTGTCATTTGGAAGAGATCTATGCTGCCTGATTCCCATGCTCTCTCTTTCCACTGCCCCACCCCCATTCCTCTCTCTAAAACCTGCACACACAAATACAAACACACAAGTATATTTACATGTTATTCTATGATCTTTTAACCTGCCTCATTTAATAGCATCATTAAAATACCACTAACATCTTTCTGTAGCAGGAAATAGGCATATGTAGAATAATCTTTAATGTTTAAATATTTAACTTTATGAATTTCAATAGTTTACAATTTTGCTTCTATCCTTATACATTTTGGCTGCTTTCAGATTTTTAAAGTAACGCTAAAACATTATTCCTTCTGTTTAATTGCTATACTGAAATTGCCGAGTCAAGAAATTAAATATTATTAAACTTTCAATAAAAATCTAGCAAAAAATTTGTATTAATTTACATTCTCATCAGTAATACATTTATTTGTTTATCTTTGTTAATGCTGGGAGTAAACTTATTACAAATTCTTGCAAACTTATATTGAAAGGCATTTATCTTAATTTTAACTTTTTTTTTACTTCAAACTTGTGAAATTCTCTCTCTACATTTCTGTCTAAATGTCCCCCTTCTTATAAAGACGTCAGTCATTGACTTTGGGGCCCAATCTGATACAGTGGGAAACCTTAGCAAATGATCAAAACACAGTCTTACGGAGTTGATTGTATCGGTTCCTTTCTCCCCAGTCTCTTTTAGTATGATTATGTCTCACGTTTGTGAGATAGATTCATTTGTCACAGTTTGCATTGCATCTAGGGTTCCCCTGACACCTTGTTTATTTTTATTTACTCATAGTAAAAGTCAGTCTTCATGGTGTATAGTTCTGTGAACAAATGTATAGTATCCCCCAACACAGAACCAATTAGAGCAATTCCATGGTCCCCAAGTTTTCTTTTCTGCCCCTTTGCACTCAATGACTCCCGCAGCTTTCTGATGACCGCTGACCTACTTTCCATCATTACAGCCGGGTCTTTTTCAGAACATGATATATGTGGAATGATGCAGTTTATAGTTTCTTGGGTATGACTTTTTAATCAGAGATTTAAGATTTATCATCTCATTCCATGAATCATATTGTTTATATTTATTGTTCATTATATTTTTCTCTTTAATTTTTTTCTTAAAATTGACAATCAATATTATTTTAAATTAGTTTCAGGTGTGCGGAATAGTGGTTAGCCATTCATATAATTTACTGAGTGATCCCTCCAATAAGTCTAGTACCCACCTGGCATCATACAGAGCTATTACAATATTATTGATCATATTCCCTATGCTGTACTTTATGTCCACGTGACTATTTTGTAACTACCATTTTGCACTTCTTAATTAGCACTTCTTCACTATTTTCACCCAGCCTCCCCAAACCCTTCCATTTGGCAAACATCAGTTCTCTGTACTTAAAAGAATACTCTTTTAAATATTCTTACGCATCTGTTTCTGTTTTGTTGTTCGTTTTGTTCTTTGGCTTCGACATATAAGTGAAGTCAAAAGGCCTGGAATCTCTCTCTTTTTTTCTCAGAATATTTTCAGTTAGAAAGAATAATTATTTCAATGAAAACTTAATCCTAATCACAGCTACTACAAAACTGTTACTGCCTCATTGATCCTATTAGTCAAGAGAGTATGAGATTGGACTAATAAAAAAAAGTGATCTAAATGAGTATATTTTTAAGTAACAATTTATTTTTTATTTTATTTTGTAAAAAAATGCATGTGCATATTATGTTCAGTGGCATAGTTTACAGTTAAAAAATTTTTAGTAGAAAATAGATATTATTTATTAATAATATAATCCACTTGGTTAAAAATACATATTGAACTGCAATACAATTAATTGAATAATTTATTCTGAGAATTTATGGGAAGACTACATTCTAGATTTTATTAATTGATTTATTATTAATATTATTTCTACATAGTGCTGTAGAAAGTCCTAAGTTTCTGTTCTGGTTATCTTCAAATGTACCCTTAGTGTGAGAAACCAGGATTTTATGTAAGACCTCCTAAGACTCTGTCTCCCCTTCCCTTGCTTCTCCACTTCTCGCTTACCTTCTCTCTCGTGCTCTCTTTCTAGCCCCCCCCCCAATTATCATTCACTATTTTCCAGGAACTGTTCTACATTTTTACTATCTTTACTCATTTAATTCATATAACAACCATATTGAGTAGGTAGTGTTATTAGTTCCATCTCATAGATAAGAAATTGACCCAAGGGATGGCTAGGCAACTTCTCTGAGGTTGTGAATTTACCTTATCTACTTATTTTAGTTCATTTTAAGTATATGTCTTCTTGCTCCTTAAGTTTATTGATGGCAGAAATGATGTTTTATTCCCCTCTGTACCTAGCACAGTACTTTGTGAAACTCAGAGCTCAATAAATATCTGATAATTTGAAGTAACTAGAGAGGTGGATTAGTAAGTGGGGACAACCATTCTCCCTTGAGGCATCAGTGCTTTAGTACCTCACCAAATTTTACCTTCTAAATAAGGTAAACTGTTGTCAGTATGAATTAATATACACATGATACAAAAGAACATGAAGAACATGGTAGTTTAAAGAAAAAAACACGGAGTCATTGAATTTTGGAATTATAAGAAACCTTGGAAATAGTGTCTAATTCTCACTTCAAAGATGTAGAATCAAGCTCCAGGGTTGCTGAACCCCATCACTGGAAATCACTCTGGTGTCCCAAGGCAATGGAACACGGCCTTTATCTCAGCATTTGTTAGAAGCTCTGACTGTGGCCTCTACTCTTAATTTTCTGATCCTCAATTAAAGGCTACAGATTTCTGTGTGAGAGCATCTAATGGAACATGTTAAGCATTGCGGATTCATTCACTCACTTTGAACTCTGCTGTTAGGCCCTTGCCATACTGTTATAATTATTCTCACACAGCTGGAAACTTTTCTCTGTGGATCATAATCCTTTTCAAGTGAGTTGAATTTACAGGACAGGCAGGAAGATATCTGATATTCATCCATGCAATACTATTTTATCCATCCCAAGAAAAGATGATGTGCTTAATGGATAACCTCATCCACTGTGAACCCCCTTTCTTTTTCTAGGTGCTCTTTTGGTGCTCTGTTTACTTTTCCGAATCTTCTAACCACCTCCTCTTACCTTTAAAGTTCTTATGAAATGGCTACTTCTCCCTTCTTCCAACTGTATTATCTGAATGATAGTCCCCCTTTTAAAGGCTCTAGCTGGAGTTCAATCAATAACTAATAGTAAAGAGATATTGTAGGACCATCCTCTTTTAATACAAAGGAACCCACTAGAAGTATGTTTTCTTTCTCTCCTATAATATAAGCTATTGTCCAAAAAGCCTTCTCCCACAATTGTGGTTATTTTTACTTAGACGTGCACTTTGTTCAATGATTTTTGCACTATACATTTGTGGGTCAGAATTTATGGGAAGATCTGCACCCTTCATGAAGGGATTTTTTGGTTGTAAATCCCCATTATCTCATTATGTCCTATAATTCTATTGAGAGGCTAGTTTTTTTAAGATTTTATTTATTTATTTCTAGAAAGAGGGGAAGAGGGGGGGAAAGAGAGGGAGAGACACATCAATGTGTGGTTGCCTCTCTTGCCCCTCCAACTGAGGAACTGGCCCATAATCCAGGCATGTGCCCTTACTGGGATTCGAACCCATGATCCTTTGGTTTGCAGGCCAGCACTCAATCCACTAAGCCACACCAGCCAGGGCTGAGAGGCTAGTTTTTATAGTACTCCAGAAGTAAAAATTAAATGGAGATCTTTACATTAAGTTCTATTCAAAAAGTTGTAATTTTAGTAGACCCTTTTCATCTGAATGAGTTGTGCTTTATAATACATAGTTGCCAATCTTTCATCTGGGATTAAAAAAGAATCTGGAGTAGTTTCTCTGTGATGAGATACCCTGCACTTTGATTTATTTTAATCTGAAACCTATTGGCATTACATTATATTGAACTTGCCAGAAACTCCATGTCAAGAATTTGAATAGCATATGAAAATATATGATGTTTAAATATTCACAGGCAAAAAATCTCACTTAAAAGAAATACTGAATGAGTAATTGAAATAAACTCAGGATCTGACCACACACTGCAAATTACTGTCCAAAAGTCTCTATGGATGGCTAATTCTTTAAAAATAGGAATCTATTTTAATCAAACCCAGATGTTTCTATTTTTAAATTCTTGGTACACTTCAGTAGAAGATTTTTATCTTCAGAAAGAAAAAGGCAGACACTGCCTTCAGCCAACAGTGCTTGAGCCCCTGCAAAGTAACACTGGTTTAATGTGGGCAGGCTTGCTTTCTGCTCATGTCATGCTTTGGACAATCGGTATGAAAGAGCCAGGGTGTGGAGGAAGCTTGGGCCTTTGGATTGTTTTGAGTTGTGGATATGCAGTTGTTTTGTAGTATGCAGTAAAGGTGAATTGTATAAGGCATTTGTGAGTATTACAAATAAAACAATTCAGTACCTTACAGATCTCTTAGTGATTTACTTTGAAACTTTGTAATGGCTCGTAAATACAGCAAGTGAGATAAAGTGTACCAACTTTAGGAGGGTGATGTTGATTAGTATATGACAATGCTTTAGGAATTTTTTAGGAATTCTTGGTAGGTCAGTACTTATTAAAGTTGCCAATTACAGTAAGCCAATTTAATTTTTTCTGTTGCTCAGATTTCTGGTAAGGATATTTAATGATGTAGATAGATTTCTGACTGAGCTAACACTGTCACTTATAATAATTCCCTTGACTTGTAACATGTGTAAGCACCTTATAAAGAGAAATAATAGGCTTTCTTTTGAATTTTCTATTACAAAAAGCTATTTTTAAGCATTTAAGGTTGAAAACATTATAAGATATACAATAATACTTCTTGTACTAATCTCTGAAGAATCAGTACACTCAAGGATTCTCTTCAATTTTGTTATTCAGCAATTTTTTTTACAATAAACGGAACATAGACTCTTTTGTCAGCTGATTAATAAAAGTATAATGAGTAAATAAAAAATCAATTTTAAAATGATTTAATTATCAGTGATTTATATTTTATGCTTTAAAGCTTGTTTTATGATTATTTCTTCTTTGGATTCACCAAAATGAAAGAAGCCAGCCCGATTTCTAGCTGCAGACTACGGAAAACACTCTAGTAGTTTAATAAAGCATATTTAAGATGACAAATTAGGTACTTGCACAATTATTGGAAAAGCTGGAGACAGGCATTTAGGTTGAGCCTTCAGGAAGGACTTTATAATCAAGAACTCAGAGGGATTGTAGCCCTCCAAGGAACCAAGTTCTCCAACCAGGAAGCTCCTGTCTGAACTGTTGAATCCCGAATCTTCACGCCCTAGCTGCAATCTGGGATCGCACAGTCACCTATGGAACCCTATTCTCTTTAATTTTCTCTGACTTTATATTTCTGGTAATCTCCAAAGTGTCTCAGAAGTACTTGGGAGTAACTCCTCTCCTTTGGCACCCATGCTTTTTCTGGCCCTACCCTGTGCAGAACAGGTGCTACCCTGCTCTTTCGCTAAATTACCACCTCTGATCTGTACAGTCATTCTCTGGTAGTGGATGCCACTGCTCTCCCCAGCCCAGCAGTATAGCTGTCACCTTCTGTTGCCGCATCTTAAACCTTCGTCTCTTCCTTAGCCTTACTGGGCATAGCAACAGTGTGCTAGTGCCCATCTTGAGTCATGGGGGTGTAGCCAAATGTGCATAGCCAGTGATATGCTGGGCTCAGCTAGTCCTGTCTCACCTTGCTGATTACTAGTTTTATTGAACTTTATTAGTCATTTGCTAAACATACATTATTAAAATTAAATTATATACACTTACAATTACATAAGGTACCAATCCGTTGCCACCAAACAGAGCTGGGGTGAGATACATAGTAGCATCTCACTCTAGTATATCTGGTTGCAGATGCAGTGAATGGAAATAGCCTCGAAAGCATGGAAACTGTAAAATGCAAAAATAAATTAGAAATTGATGAGTTTTGAGTACTGATAACATTTGTGTATGTGTTCTCAATTAGGTGCCAAGAATTTGGTTATAATCTCTGTGTGTGTGTGGCTCAACTGGCAACCTTGCCCTCCTCTTCAAATTCCAACATCTCCTCCGGGCTGCCAAATAAACAGCCTTTCCCACTGGCTTCCTAAAAGAGCTACCCACTCATCTGTCTCATGGCTCTTCAGTTTTCAAGTAGAGTTTTTTTCTAAAGTAATTTTGAAATAGTTTTTTTATTTCCTGCTAAATAAGAGTATACACGTTTGATCTTCTCTAAAGGAATTTGTACATAATGGTTTTGTGCATGTATGTGTTCTGGAACTTTTATCCTTTAATTACTTTAACTATATTAACTGTACCCAGGCAAGACTATTTGCTCATTTCCCTGTAGAAGGGAATGGGCATTTTAATACCAAGGTTACCATTACTGACTGACTTCACTTTATCACCCTCACATGACCCCTTGGAAACAACTCCATGTTGTTTGCACTTGTGATTCCTCTTTCTCCAGAGCTCTCATTATCTGGCTGGTGGCGAACTCTGTCTCATTCTGGGCACCAAAGTCTCTGAGCTGTGTACATAGCTGTAAGTGGGCCTATTAGTACCAGATTTGTTTAATACTGATGGAGCAATACATGAGTAACAATAGGGCCTCATATTTTCAAGTCTTTTTAGGGCAGACTACTTTTTAATTTCAAATAAAGTAACTAGAAATTTGATTCTTTATGGACTAAAAATTCCAGGGCTATTCCCAATACTTCTGAAGTTCCTCAGGGGAGTTCCTATATTTTCTCAGAAGAAGCATTTTATAACTCACTCTAAATTACTGCTCCTGGCTTCAATTCATTAAGCATTACCTTTTTGTCCTCTGATGGCAGAAGTTGTCTTTCTACCCTCTTCTCTTCCAGAGAGGATGAAGACTTCTCTGTCCTTCCCTATGAGACCAACAAGGTGGTTGTTAGTAACAACCTTGCTGCCTAGTTTGGGGATAATGGAGAGTCATCATGGTTCAGAGAGGCAATTTAACCCCAGCTTTCAGACATTCAAAGAGCCATTCGTTGGTGTTCCAAAAGCTCACTCTCTTCCTTGGCTTGTCTGTTCCTCTACTTCATCTCTTTCTTACCAGACCCGGGATCCAATCTCTTCCCTCTCCCTCATGTCTGCCCGTGTTAAGGGAAACAACATTTGTGAAACCAAACCAGTCATCAAACCATTCACTAGACACACTTTTAGTTATTATTATTTAAAGTAATTTGGCACTATTTTGTTTTAATCACTTTTTAAAACTAAGCCTTTGTATGTGTGTGTTATTTCTTATTCTTATTTGTTTCTTATTGTTGTATAACCAGAAATCCTTTAATGTATTTTCCCAATCAGAACAACAGTCCTCTTCCAGCCACCCCGAAACCCAAATGTGTCAGTGACTGCAGTTTTTTAAAGCCCCCTTTTTTGTGCGATCAGGTGTATCCAAGCCTGGTTCTGATTTATTTATACCCCAAGATACTTCTGCTTGGAGATAAGAGATATTTTAAGCATTTAGATATAACCTTGCTTTTTTGTGTGTGGTTCATTCTGCACTTGTAAACATTTGAATGCCTCTTTGTTAGTAGAGGCTTTTGCTATTTCAGTGAATAATACCACACAGTAGTGAACACTGGGAAAGTCTAAAATATCTCTGGCCTGTTAACTGCCAAACAGTTTAAAAACACTCGGGCAGTTTGACAGAAAGTTTTTTCAATCACTACTTAATTACCTCTGTGCTTTGGAGAGGGTCACGGGATCCTGTGTGTGTCAAATGTTTCTCGTCTCTTCCTCAGATTTTGAGGGGAGGATGCATCGTAAGCATGTCTAGAAAGACTGAATATAAGGAAATATAATTCTAAAAAGTCAGATGGGGCTAAGGGTCACCTTTAGAGAAAGGCTATTTAATTACATTATAATAGGCCTCCAGGAAATATAATCTATTCTTAATGTTCTTTCTCACCCCCACAGAATTCTTTCAGAGTAAATACTGTCTCAAGAATCTCCTTTATGCAGGAGCAAAAATAAAATAATAATTTTGCCACATTATTCATGTCCTTTATCACACTTTTATGTATTTATTTGTATGAAATCATGGTCTTTATTTTATTTTAGGAGGAAAACATGCTAGTTCTTTATTCTTTGTAAATTTTTTGTTACCATTTATCTCTCTTATACTCCTTTCCCCGACCATAATCATCACACTGTTGTCAATGTCCACAAGTTCTTTTTCCTTTTTGCTCAATTCCTCCATCCTCTAACTCCCCCCATAGCTGTCACCTTATTCTCTATCTATGGATCAGTCTCTATTTTGCGTGTTAGTTCAGTTTGTTTACTAGAATACACATATGAGTGAAATAACATGGTTTTTGTCTTTCTCTGACTAGCTTATTTCACTTAGCGTAATGTTCTCCAGGTCCAATGATGCTGTTGCAAAGGTAAACTTTTCTTCTTTTTCACAGCTGAATAGTATTCTGTTGTATAAATGTCCTATACTTGTTTTATCCACTTATCTACTGATGGACACTTGGACTGCTTCCATATCTTGGTGATTGTATTGTAAATAATGCTGCAATGAACACAGGGGTGCTTATGTTTTTTTGAATTAGTGTTTTGAGTTTCTCTGGATGTATTTCCAGAAGTGCATTTCTGGGTCAAAAGGCAGATCCATTTTTAATTTTTTTGAGGTATCTTCATACTGTTTTTCACAGTGGCTACACCAGTCTGCATTCCCAGAAACAGTGCTGAAGGGTTCCCCTTTCTCCACATCCTTACCAGCTCTTGTTGTTTGTCGACTGATTGGTGGTGGCCATTGTGATATCTCATTGTGGTTTTAATTTGCATTTCACTGATGATTAGTGATGCTGAGCATTTTTTCATATGTCTTTTGGTCATCTGTATTTCTCTTTGGAGAAGTGTCTATTCAGGTCCTTTGACCATTTTTTAATTGGATTGTTGTTGGGGTTTTGTGTGTGTGTGTGTGCTGTGTTTTGTAAGTTCTCTAAATTTTGGGTATTAACCCCTTATCAGAGGTATCAGCAAATATATTTTTCCATTCAATAGGTTGTCTTTTTACTTTGTTGATGTTTTCCTTTGCTGTGCAAAAAATTTTCAGTTTGATGTAGTCCCATTTGTTTATTTTTTCTTTTGTTTCTTTTGCTTGGGGAGATTGTTACCTATGTTTTCTTCTAGGACTTTTATGGTTTTGGGTCTAACATTTAAGTCTTTGATCCATTTTGAATTTATTCTTGTGTGTGGTGTAAGAAGGTAGTCTTGTTTAATTTTTCTGCATGTATCTGTCCAATTTTCCCACCACCATTTATTTAATAAACTATCTTTAACCCATTGTAAGCATTTGCTTCTTCTGTCAAATATTAATTGACTATAAATGTGAGGGTTTATTTCTGGGCTATCTATTCTGTTCCACTGATCTATGTGTTTATTTTTATGCAAGTACCATGCTGTTTTGATTACTATGGCCTTATAGTAAAGTTTGATATTTGGTAACGTGATTCCTCCAACTTTGTTCTTGTTTCTCAGGGTGGCTGTTGCTACATGGGGCCTTTCATGGTTCCATACAAATTTTTGAAATATTTGTTCTAGTTCTATGAAATATGTCACTGGAATCTTGAAAGGAATTGCATTGAATCTATTGATTGCTTTGGGTAGCATGGACATTTTAATGATGTTAATTCTTCCTATCCATGAATACGGTATGTGCTTCCACTTACTTGTAGCTTCTTTAATTTCTTTCTTCAGTGTCATATAATTTTCCTCAGACAGGTTTTTTACCTTCTTGGTGAGATTTATTCCTAGGTATTTTATTCTTTTTGAAGCAATCAAATGAATGGGATTGTTTTCTTATTTTCTCTTTCTGGTAGTTTATTATTGGCATATAAAATTCCTGGCTACAGACCAGACCTATTTATCCGTATCTCGCAGCAGTGTGTCTAGGTTTGTGCATTTATAAACTCAGCTGCTCCTGCATTAGAATCTTCTGTGCATTTTCTGCCTCAGATGCACAAACCTAAACTAGAACTAGTAGGGAAAGTTTGTAGAGGAGGAGCCACACACCAAACTTTGAAACTTTGGGAAAAGGTACATCAAGTGAAGTCAAAAAATAAACAGAAGTATGGATATGAGTGTCAAGGGGAGTGTGAAAGGAGTGTTTCTTTGAATAAATGGTTTATGTGAGAGTCATGCTTGCCAACTGTGAATAAGCACAGTAGGCCCAGCTCGTGGGGAACTTTGAAAATCTGTGCAGACTTGAGCAACTGAAGAGAGGGTAACAATCTTATGGACACATCACTGACTCTCATCATCACAGCAGTGTGTGCTCAGCGAGAGGGTATTTTGCATATGAAGAAGAACAAGGAGGGTCTCGTTCATTAGAAAATATTTCTTCAAGGACTTTCTTAAGAAATTTACTAATGAAAGAATAATAGAACTGTAGATCTAAAAATATGTGTTTATCTTTTGTGTTTAAATAGAACTCCACAGAAAACTAGTTCCTCATTGAAAAAAGTAATGGTACCATGGTTAAATAGGTTTGGGATACTGGGTGAAATTTCCTTTCTAAAATGTGTTTAGTAAATAGGTTTTTTACTGTAGGATTTCTCAAAGCCTGCAATATGGTGATTTATGCTGTCAGTCCCCAAGAAGGAAACATAGTAAGCAAGATTTCCCAGATCCTTTGTTGTGAACAATTTGTCAATATGTCACTGGGCACTCAATGCTCTTCAGAGTAGTTCAGGAAGCACATTATAGCAGGGGCACAGAAATTACCTTCGGAATTAAACAACTTGAGTTCAAAACCTGATTTCATGCTGTGATCTGGTTTAAGTCAATTCTTAATTCCTAATTGTTAGGGTTTTTTTGGTGAGGGCTATAGATCTTGTCCCATCTCCATGCCTTTCTCCCACATACAAGGAATGGTAAATAACATGGACAGCAAGTTTTGGACCCACTCCTTCCATAGATACAGACCTTTCTTAGCACACAAGGAAACCGAAACACCAAATCTGTGGTGTGTGTTAGTTTGTTGTAAACATTTGTGTCCTTTTAGACACCTCAATCAGACCTTGCATGAAAAGGTTAGTTCAAAATAAATGTGACTCTTCCAGGCCAGTGAGATTCAGCTCAATTTTTAGTTAGAATCATGCAGCAGAATCTTATCTTAATAGATGAACACAAAATCTAATTTTGTCTCAAGCCCGGAGTGCCCACACAGGCAGCAGGTCCTGGGATAGGACTGGCCGGGTGAAAGTGAAAGGCAAGAGGGAGAAGCAGGACTGGGCGGAGTGGGGCAGACCTGACACAGGTCAGTGCTGTCGGCCAACTGCACTCCTTGAGGCTGTTGAGCGAGTGTTCAACTCTCAGTCAGCTACAGCACTGCTCCAAGTGTATACAGTCTGCTGATACCATAGATTCATAAATCCTCCATTATCATCACTTGTGCTGATTATTGAAGTGTCTAATGCTGGTCAGAGATGAAATAGAACAAGTTGTTGAAGTAGGCTCTGAGTGTGGAATTCTGATGAGAGTCTTTAAAATGCCAAGTTAACGCCTGTGAGTATGAATTCTTAATGAAGGCACTTCAAATATTAACAAACTGGTTCAAAGGTGTAGATTAAAAGCTAACATACACAATGCTGTCTATGCCAAAATGTTACTATAGTACATCAGATATAATGCAACTTTTCCCCAGTTACGAGCTAAGTGTACTTGGGCAATGTACTTAACCTCTTCAAGCATTAGCTTCCTCCATTGAAAAATAGGGATAATAATAGTACTTACTCCATTAGATTGTGGGGTGAGTACTTAACAAAGGGCATGATAGATAAGGATCCTAGATAAAAGTCACCTGTTATTTTATTTTTTGCAGATGAGGAACATGTAACTGGGGATAAAATAAATAATCAAAGTTATCTGGCTTATAGGTGGGAGAGCAAGAGAGAATTCAAGCTATGGACATCGAGGGTGTCAGCAATGTTTATTTGCCATGCATGTATTATCAGGAGCATAGAGTTCTTAATCATGCTTATTATAATGTCAGTTAACCAGTTGATTTCCACATGGATAACATCTGTAACATTGTGACATTGAATATTTTGATTTGGAATAGAAAGGAGAAACATATTTTTGGATTATTAGATTCTAACTCAAAGATTTTGAATGTCTGGGTGGCGACAAACGCATTGAGGATGAGAGATGTGGAGGTTGCAAAGAAGTTAGAAAAGGACATGGAAAGGTACAAAGAAAATGTGGCTTACAAATTTAGCTCGGAATGTGAATGCTACTCTATGCACTGAGCATCATCTTTCAGCTAACTTTTGCAATATTACTTTTTTTATAATTTCTGTGAAATATGTATCATTATAATAAAGTCCATTTAGCCTGGTTCTTTTGAGAATGAATTCCTCTTTTAAATCTAGATTGAAACATTTTCAAACTTATAAATTTAGTGATTCATTTTTTAATAAATATTAGAATGCATTGAAATAATGTACTGTTTTAAGATGGCAATAGGTTATTGATTTCTGCAAATACTATGTATATTTTCTTATCTAGGGTCAATATATTTCATTACAATGCTGGTGTATCTGTGTCTGGAATTGTACTTTGAAAATGATCTTATTATAGAACTGACAAAATCTATTTATGGCTGTCAAATTTCAAGAAATTTTATTCAAATTTATACAGTATTTTTATATCTAAAGCCATGCTAATAATGTAACTTATATGTCTTCATGGATGTACTTGTTCTGTACTCTCAAAACCTACTTTGTGTTTATTGTGTTATTGGGGAACAATATCTGAAATGTAGTGACCTCAGTATTTCCTAATGTAGCTTTACATCAAGTATTATCATCTCATTAGCTGATTCCTTGTTCTACACCTTCTTCAAATAGTTCGATTGTGTCATAATATGTCTTTGATATTAGGCTGCCATTGTTACAATTATGTTTTGACAACCTGTGCAAAGTGTAAAACAATTCATTTGTCTGACTGTATAAGTTTTGTTTCAATTATGCTTGATTGATTTCTAATCAAAAGAATAATAGTTAATACCAGTAATACTTTTTATCAAGTTTAAAGTTAATTACTATTTTGATATTTGATAGTTTGAGGGAAAATTTTTTTGTTGGCAAACACTGCTTCATTGCTTAAATGTGAAAAAAAAAGATAAAGGGTGGATGATACTGCTAAGTATTTGCATATTATATATAGAATATATACCTACAGATACATGCATGCAGCGCAAATGTATGGCATACATATTTATATTTATTCACCTTTCCCTTGTAAACTTTGAATTTATTCCTGAATTATCCTGCCATGAAAGTGAAAAACCAGCAAGTTAATAAAAATATTTTCATTCATTTTAACAGAAAAATTATACATTTTATCCCAACCTATCAGTAAAATTTTTATGAATAGAAAAATATATCAGCTGAAAAATAAAAACAAGTTATATAAAAAATTAAGAATCAATTTGGAAGTAAATAGTTCACTCATAGAATATAATGTAATGAAACTTTATTCATTTTTATTTATTTTTGCAACATTTTCTTTAGCCAATTTTCAACCATTTTGTGGTCATGGTGATTTTGTACTTAACACTTACTTGTAAAGATAAAATGTAGGAAAACACTTTTCAGAGAAAAATGAAAACAAAACTGGAGACCATGTTGAAATTCAAGGAAATAATGCACGATACATGCACAGTGCAGATGGCAAAGTCATAAAAGATGACGTGGAGACATGTACAAAACATTTATTTTCATCTAAACAATGAGTTACAGTGCAGAAATGTTCCATTTGAAACATTCTCTGACCAAACACTGGTACTTAAATTGGTATTTGCCTTTGCTTGCAACTATAATTTGAAATATTACTTCTTATAGTTTTTTTACTTTTTAACTTCATTTTGAAATAATTTTAAACTTACAGAAGTGTTGCAAACATTCTACAAAGAATTCCCATATACACTTCACCCAGAATCTCAAATGTTGATATTTAAACACGTTTGCTTTATCATTTTCTCTTTGTGTAGAGAGACTATTTCTTTTTTATTGTTTATTCTTTTTTTATTCTATATGATTGTTTTTGTTTTATTGGAATTCTAGTCAATTTAGCTTGGAGCATTATAAATGCATTTTAACGAAAGACAATGTGGTATAATGTGACAGTCACCAGGCTAGTAGTCAGGCACCCTGGTTGGTTGCACATCCTAGATCTTCCACTAGCTGATGATATGACTTCTGGCAAAGTATTTAATGCATTGGGTTTTAGCTTCCTTGCCTGCAAAGCGTAGGAATTGGGCTGGATTATCTTTATAATACTTCTCAGTGTTTCCCTAAATGAGAATTCAAATAATAACATATAATTATACCATTTTTCCATGAGGAGGATTTTTCATTTGATTGTAAACATAGAAACAGTTTTCTTCTGATATTTTTTTAAATCAACATTTATATTGAGGTTTAATTTACATATTATAAAAATCTATCCACTGTAAATATAGAATTCAGTGATTTTTAGTAAATGTTTTTTGTTGTCTAATTATAGTTGTCCCAATTTTCTCCCTATTGTTCTCCCCTGCCCCACTCACCCACCACTGCCTTGGTCAATCCCCACTCTGTTGTCCATTACCATGGATCCTTTATACACATTCTTTGACTAGACACTTCCTCTTCTTTCCCCTATTATTCCTCCTCCCCCTCCCCTCTGGTCACTGTCAATTTGTTGCTCATTTTTATGCCTATGATTGATTGTATTTTGTTCATTTGTTTTGTTACACTTATAGGTGAGATCATATGGCATTTGTCTTTGCCACCTGGCTTGTTTCACTTAGCATAATGCTCTCCAGTTCCATCCATGCTGTCATGAAGGGTAGGAACTCCTTTTTTCTTTCTGCTGCATAGTATTCCATTGTGTAAATGTGCCACAGTTATTTGATCCAATCATTTACTGATGGGCACATAGGCTCTTTCCAGCACCTGGCTATTGTAAATAACACTTCTGTGAACATTGGGTACATTGGTTCTTTTGATCTGGTATTTCAGAATTCTTAGGGTATAATCCCAGCAGTGGAATGGCTGGGTCAAAAGGCAGTTCCATTTTTAGTTTTTTTGAGAAAATTCCATACTGTTTTCTTTTCTTTTCTTTTTTTTTTTATTGTTGTTCAAACACAGTTGTCTCCATTTTACCCCCCACCACTCCCACACTGTTTCCTCCCTGTCTTCCACCCTGGATCCTACTCCCTTTGGCTTTGTCCATGTATACTTTATACATATTCCTTGATGACTGTTACCCTATTTTCCTCCATTATCCATCTCCTCCTCCCCTCTGGTTACTGTTAGTTTGTTCTTTATTTCAATGTCTCTGGTTATATTTTGCTTGCTTGTTAGTTTTGTTGATTACATTCCACTTATAGGTGAGATGACATACTTACTGCTTTTCTACAGTGGCTGCACCAGTCTGCATTCCCACCAACAGTGCCCCAGAATTCCTGTTTCCCCACGTCCTCATCAGCACTTGTTTGTTGATGTTTTAATGATGGCCATTCTAATGGGTGTGAAGTGGTATCTCATTGTAGTTTCAATTTGCATCTTTCTGATGGCTAGTGATGCTGAGCATCCTTTCATGTCTATGTGCCCTCTATATGTCCTCCTTGGAAAAGTGTCTGTTCAGATCCTTTGCCCATTTTTAATTGGATTGTTTGTCTTCCTGGTGGTTGAGTTGTATGAGCTCTTTTTATATTGTGCAGGTCAAAACCTTGTCCTAAATATCATTGGCAAATATGTTTTTCCATATAGTTGGTTCATTTTCATTTTGCTGATGTTTTCTGTAGCCATGCAGGAGCTTTTTAAATTCATGTAGTACCATTTGTTTATTCTTTCCTTCACATCTCTTGCCCTAGGAGATGCATTGGTGAAGATATTGCTGTGTGGGATATCTGACATTTTACTGCCTATGTTTTCCTCTAGGACTTACATGGTGTCACAGTGTATACACGTCTTTTACCCATCTTGAGTTTATTTTGGCATATGGTGTAAGTTGGTGGTCCAGTTTGATTTTTTTTTTGCATGTACCTGTCCAGCTCTCCCAACACCATTTTTTGAAGTCTTTTTTTACTCCATTTTATGCTTCTGCCCCCTTTGTCAAATATTAATTGACCATAGAGACATAGGTTTATTTCTGGGCTCTTAGTTCTGTTCCATTGATCCATATCTCTGTTCTTATTCTCGTACCAGACTGTTTTGATTACAGTGGCCTTGTAATATAATTTGACATCAGGTATTGTGATCCCTCTTAATTGTTCATGTTTCTCAAAATTGCTGAGGCTTTCAGGGTCATTTATGGTTCCCTATACATTCTTGAAATATTTGTTCTATATCTGTGAAATATGTCATTGGTATTTTGATAGGCATTGTGCTGAATCTGTAGATTGCTTTGGGTAGTATGGACATTTTAATGATGTTAATTCTTCCACTCTATGAACACTGTATATGCTTCCATTTATTTGTGTCTTTCTTAGTTTCTTTCTTCAGTGTTCTGTAGTTTTCTGAGTACAGGTCTTTTACCTTCTTGGTTAAGTTTATTCCTAGATACTTTATTTTTGTTGTTGCTATAGTAAATGGATTTTTTTTCCTAGTGTGTCTTTCTGTATTACAGTTGTTCCAATTTCTTTTTTTCCCTTTTCTCTGCTACACCCAGCCCACTTCTCTAGCCTCCAGTCAATCCTCCCTCTGTAGTCCATGTTCACTAGTCAGTCATACATGTTCTTTGAATGTTCATTCATACATGTTCCTTCCCCTTCCTTCCAACACCCTCCCCCCTTCCTCTTCTCTTCCTATAGCAAACAGTCTGTTCCACATTTTCATGTCTCTGACTCAGTTTTTCTCATTAGTTTATTTTGTTCGTTAGATTCCAGTTATAAGTGAGGTCATACAGTATTTGTCTTTCACTGACTGGCTTATTTCACTTAGCACAGTAGTCTCCATTTCCATCCATGCTGTGACAAAAGGTAGGACTTTCTTCTTTCTTTCTGCTGCATAACATTTCATTGTGTAAATGTATCACAGTTTTTTAATCTACTCATGTACTCTTGGGAATTTGGGGTATTTCCAACACCTAGCTATTGTAAATAGCACTGCTATGAACATAGGGGTGCATAAGTACTTTTGATGTTGCAGGATTCTTAGGGTATATTCCCAGCAGTTCTCCAAGGAAGACATACAGATGGCCCACAGGCATGTGAATCAATGTTCAATATCACTAACCATGAGAAAGATAAAAATTAAAACCACAATGGGAAATCACCTCATACCTGTCAGAATGGCTATCATTAATAAATCAACAAACAACAAGTGCTGATGAGGATATGGAGAAAAGAGAATCCTATTGCACTGTTGATGGGAATGCAGACTGGCACAGCCACTGTGGAAAACAGTATGGAATTTCCTCAAAAAATTAAAAATACAGCTGCCTTATGAGATTTTTTTGAAACTATTTGTAGTTGCTGATCTACTACAGATCTGTGTTTTCTACAAACAAGGAAAGTGAGTTATATAGTGACCAGAATAAAATTGTTCAAATCAAGACACTGACATTGATGTATATATATAACTATCACCTAATTTTCAGATGCCAGTCAAATACTGTTCATTGTCCCACTAATAATGTCTTTTATACTAAGCCAAAAGATCTATCTAAAAATACTCATTGTATTTAGCTGTCTTATCTCTTTCATCTCCTTTTATCTGGAACAGTTCCTCAATTTTTTTCTTGCCTTTAATTATCTTCACATTTAATGAGATTACAGGCCAGTTATTTTTTTAATTTTATAAATTTTGGGGGGTGATGTAAGTTATAAAACTATATAGGTTTCCAGTGTGCAGTTCAATAATACACCATCTGTACATTGTGTGTTCACCACCCCAAGCCAATTCTTTCCATCACCATTCATTCCCTCTTTACCCTTTTCTACCTCCCCCTACTCCCTTTTCGTCTGCTAATCACCATACTATTGTCTGAGTCTATGATTTTTTTCTTAATTTATTTAGTTTGATTTTTAGTTAAAATGTTATATCAGAAGAAAAAAAGCCAGGGAAACTGTTGTGAAAAAAGTCTTTAAGCATGAAGTAATTCTGTTACATAAACCACTTTCATCTATTTAAAACAACTTTCATTCATTTGAAACAAATGCTATGCATGGGCCTGGAAAAAGTTAGATATGTGTAGAGAATGATTTGTCTATGAATAGATAAAAATGATTCATGCAGTTTAATTCATAATTCAGGGTCAAACCTGTGTGATAGAACACTCAGCAGAGTGAAACTACTTCATTCTCCAAATTTGGGATGATAGCAGACTTGGTGTTATCTTCAATAATTTATGGAAACTGAGTAAATAAAGTAAATCTACAACCTCAGAGAGGTTACCTAACCATCGCCTGGGTTATATTTCTTATCTATAAAATGAAACTAATATTAGTATCTACCCAATAATGTTATATGGATTAGATGAATGAAGATGAACTGAGGATAAAAGAGTCAAGAAGTATGCTGAAAAAAAAACAAATGTAGACTTTTCTTTCTTTTTAAAAATATTTATTAGTCAAAATGAAATTCTGATCCTATATACCTTCTTATTCCTGTGGCATTTATTTTAAGGATGAAATCCAGTGAATTTATAACCTATTACTGAATAAGTAAAATAGGATACCCCTTCCCAAATTCTTTTATCTCTAAAGCACTTTTAATTACCTGATTTTTATAGATTATTGCTTCTGATAATTCCCAAGCAAGGAAGACTTATTGTGCCCCTATAACTAGGAAGGCATGTCCCCCAGCTCACAGAAAGTCTAGAGGAGAAAGGTTGATTTAACAGGGCAGGCAGCTGATACTCAAAACAAAGACTTTGCTTGGCTTATGATTGACAAATATCCTGTGATTTCACCTTTAATTAGAATATAATCAACAAAAGAAAAAAGCAAATGAAATATAACTGGAGACACTGAAATTAAGAACAATCTAACAATAGCCAGTGGGGAGAAGAGTTTTCAGGAACTACTATAAAGGACATGTGGACAAAACCAAGGGGGAGGGTGGAAGCAAGGGAGGGAAGTGGGTTTGGATGGGTGTGGAAAAAATGCAGACAATTGTAGTTGGACAACAGTAAAGTAATTAAAAAAAAATGCACAAAGACTCCAAAATTCACACATTGAAGGTTTTCTGTACGTTGATACCTGTCAAATTCATGTGCTTCATTTTTATCTTTAGAAGTTTTGGATATTGATGTAGCTATACTATGTACTCTTGATTTCCCACTTATTTATAATTACATAATAATGCTATGCATGAAACCTTTACAAAATAGTTGATAAATCTTTGTAATAACCAATTTCACAATTAACTGAAATGCAATTGATTTTGCTCACATCTAGAATAAATTTTAATGTCTGTAATTTTTAGTTTTGGTAATGTTTTAAAAAGTCAGATTTGACTTTTTCTTATATTTGCTTTGGAAAAGCAAAAAAAATGTGCTTTTTTCTTTTTTAGGAACAAATCTTGTAGTTTGTTATTATTTGACTCATTAAGTCTGTGAGTTTGTGTTAAAGCCTATATTCCAATAATTATCAAAGAGAAAGAAGCTTTATATTGATTATGATTTACTATTATATCTTTCTTTCAACTGTTCAAATCAGCACAGTTAGCACTGAAGCAAAGGCATACAAAAATTGATATTTATTTACAAAGCTAGAGACAAGGTGTAATATACATAGTCTATAACTCTTGACCTTGTTTTTTATGATGGTTATTTGATCTGAATTTTGATCAGCCATCCACACACCTAACCAAAATTCTCTTGTCCAATGACATCACTAGTAGATATTAATACAGGTTTTATTGTCACCCTGTTACAACATCAGGTGGGGGGAACAAAAAGGAAATGTGAAAGTGAGTGAAGTTAGCCTATCATGAAAAGATATACTAGTTAAACCCCAGTCCTTTATCCTTTTTGGTCCTATGATTAAATTCCCATCTGTTGCATGTTAATGGAGTAATATGTCCTACTTCTAGTTCAGCTAATTAAGATGCCTGTCCTGGACTTTCTCTTTCTCATTTGGTGATTGAAGATGGCAACAACTAAAAAAAAAATCTTGGAAGTGGCATGTTAGGAATGGAAGAACTGTCCTCCTAGCCTGGGTCTTGGGATGACTCTGCCAGTCTAGGTTCATCTCCCTGCTATTTCTATGTTCTTTGACCAATGTAATTTTTACTCATTTGTTTACAGAATCTTAGCTTTTAGTCTAATTAATGCAACTATGCAGATTTTCTGGTGGTGATAGGATAACGATATAATTATTCAAACTGGGAAGTTTTGAGGATAAAATGGGATTCACTCAATAATGAATGTAGGAAAACAGGTGGAGACTGGGTGTATTAAGATGGGGGAGTGCATTGGTCCAGAGGTGCTCTGTTGTGAAGCCATTTTTCTTTTCCTACAGTTCTTATTGTATCATACATCCAAGCAAATGATGAGTGCCTCACAGAATAAGACCTTTTCCCATCTACGTTATAATAGATACTATTATTTTATGAGCTCAATATTTCAGGTAATAGACACATTTTTTTTCTCCCTAAAACACTTAGAAAAATAAACAGCTGAGAAGAATTGTCACCTTAGGGTTCTTCCTTTACAGAAGACCCACATTATATTGACCTTTCTCCTGGTGGCCATGGGGTTTTCATACAGTCTTAGCTCTCTATTCCCAGGAGTCTTGCCTTCTGTAATTAGCCTCTCTGAATTTGGAATCCTCATTTATATAGTGATACCAAGACCATGTAATTCACATTGTGATTGTGAAGATTAAAAGAAAGAAAGTGTGCTTCTCTTTCATCGCTCAATTCCAGTCCATTGTTAGAGCCTGTTATTTTTATCTCTTGGATCCTGTCCTCCTCTGCCTTTCCACTGCTGCTGTAGTTCAGTTCCAGCTCCTCTCAGGACTGAATAATTGAAACAGTCTTTCAACCATTCCTTTACCTTCAATACCATTTTTTTCTTCAATCAATCCTCCACATAGTTATACATTTTTTTCAAAGAAAATAACATCACTTGCTTTTCTTGATATTAAAAACATTCATGTTTAAGGTAGAAAAACTGTAGAGCATAAAGAATAAATTAAAATGCCCTGTTATGTCATCATCTAGAGATGCTATTTTCTTCTGTGTATTTATGTAGTAATATGGGAACATTTGTTTTTGTAAATGGCATTATATATATACCATCAAACTTAGATTCAAATTCTAACAGGAATTACAGATTTCATCAATTGCTACAATATCTAATTTTATTTCTAATATGTTTAATAAAATAAAGAACTCTTGACTTCATGCCTTTTAAGACAGAAGCTCATTTGGGTATTAATTGGGGGAACATTTATTTTGATAATATTATCACATAATGAAGTGGATGAGACCCCCCCAACCAATAAAAAAGATACATGCATGTCCTAATTTCTGGAACATGTAAATGTTACCTTATTTGGCAAAAATCTTGAAGATGGAGTACAGGATTTTTAGATAATGAGATAATTATGGATCACTGGGCAGTGGGGTGGTCCTAACTCCAATGACAAGCATTCTTATGAGAAAAGAAGACAGACACACAGGGAAGGTGTGTGAAGATAGGAGCAGAGGTTAGAGTTCTGTGGCCAGAAGCCCAGGAAGCCAAAGGATGCTGATATGCCAGAAACTGAAGAGGCGGGGAAGAGTTCTCCCCTAGAACTCCCACAGTGACTCCAGCCCTGCCAACACCTGGATTTCAGAAATCTGCCATTCAGAATTGTAAGAGAATAAATTTCTGTTGTTTTAAGTCACCCACTTTGTGACAATTTATACAGCAGTCACACAATGAATGCATATGATATACTAATAGCTATTTTCCCCAAGTAATATTTACAGGAATCTTTTCTTATGCCAAAAAATTCTTACAGACATTTGCAGGAAGATACATGCACAATGAGATTTTTTAATGAGAAAAATTTACTTTCGGTAAAGATAGACTAAGAAGGGATGGGCTTTACCTTTGTTTTAGTTTTCTATAGCTCCATAAAAATAGTCAGCCATAAACTTAGTTACTTAGAACAGCACAGATCTATTACCTCACAGTTAGAAAGTCACAAGTGTGGGCAAAGCATGGATGGATTCTCTACTGAGTATCTCACCAGGCTGATATCCAAGTATGGGCTATAGCTACAGTTCTCATGGGGGTAGGGGGTGTCAGAGTCCTCTTATAATCTCACATATTGTAGGCAGAATTAGTTTCTTTGTCACTATAGGGCTCAGGTGCTTGTTTTCTCACTAGCTGCAGGTCTGGAACAGCTCTCAGCCTAAAGGTCACACACATGTTCTGCGGTATGGAACCTCCATCAGTAAAGTCAGCAATGGCACGAATTCTCCTCATGCTTTGAATATCTCTCAATTCTTCTTGGTCAACTAGTTGGTGAAAAACCTTTTATTTTAGAATATTTATATGATTATTACCCAGACAATCTCTCTCTCAACATTAACTGATTTGGGGTTTTAATTACATCCCCCCAAATCCCTTCAGAACAGTACATAGATTAGTGTTTGATTACATAACTGGGAAAAGGCATGCATACTCCGGGGTTTGAGACTCTTACATCTACCTATAATGATCCTGTTTGAAACACTAAAAAACTAGACAAGATATATGAAATAATGGTTTCCATGTCACTAGACATCAGGCAGTGATGGACAGTGGTAGCTAAGAGATAGGGAAAGAATGAGGTGAATCCTACATTTTCTTACTACATGGAAAGTGTTTCTAGGCTACACCACATGGAGAAGAAGCCAGTAAAAGTCCAGCTGTTTCTCTAAGTTGAGAAGAAGGAGCTGAGGATCTCTGAGGCCAAGGTAGAGTTCTGAAGAAGAAAGAGCGATACAGTGATACAGAGAAAGAACACTTGAAATCTCAAAGGGTCCCCTTCATGTCTTCAACTGAGCACTGATGGCATATGCACGTGTGAAACTTAGTCACAGTTGGAAAGAAAACCACTCAATAGGACTGATGAATGGAAGGAATAATACCAAGGATTTACACACATCTGGAAATAGTTTCTATGAGATAGCAGGAAATATAAATTTATGTGCAATTGGGTAGAATACTCTGAAGTGTGTTCCCTTAGTAATAGGTTAATGTTAGTCCTGCGATAAATTCTGTTCTAGTTTCTATGTAATAAATCTTAAACGTGCAAAAAGATCAAAGTGTTCCAAGTAAATTAACTGCAGCTCAAAACAAACAAACAAACAAACAAAACCACACAAACAATCAACCCCCACAAAACTCTCAAGCCTATTTAAGTATAAACATATCTAACATTTAGCAAGGTAAAAATTTATGTGTGGTATCCAACAAAAAATTTGCAAGCATCTATGAAATCTGGAAAATATGACCCATAATATAGACAAAAGTCAAACAATACAAATCCAACCTAGAAATGGTATAGGTGATAGGATTAATAGAGAAGGACAAGAAAATAGTTATTGTAGTTAAATATAATAAAAAATAAGATAAAAGTTATGGAGAAACATGGAAGATACAAGCAAGTCCAAAATTAAATTTCCAGAAATAAAAGAAACAAAGTCTAAGGTAAAAAATATACTGAATAGAATTAATAACAGTTTATATTTCAGAAGAAAAGATTATTGAACTTATAGACATAGCAATATAGACTATTCAAAAATTTTAAAAAAGCAGAGATAAAAGACTAAAAAAATGAACAGTATATTAATGAGCATGGGACAAAATTTTACAAACCAACAGAAAATGATATTTGAAAGAATGCTGGTTTAAAATGGCATAAAATGCAAAGTGTTTTGGGAAAAATTCTCTCAAAGATGCATAAAACCTGTACAGTTCAAAACATCACTGAAGGGAATTAAAGATCTAAATAATAGAGAAATAGACCCGAATTCAAGCATTTAATATTATTAAGATGTGAATTTTCCTGTATTATCCCCATAAATAGGTGTGTGTATTTTCAGTGTTATCCCAATTAACATCTTATCAAAAGTTCTTCTATGGAAATTGGCAAAGTGGTTTTAAAAGTCATGAGGAAATTCTGAGTGTCCAGGGCAGCCAAACTTTGACAAAGAAAAAGAAATTTTAAGAATTTACACTACCTAATTTCAAGATGTCTAAAACAACCATAATCAAGATGGTGTGATGTTTGCCTAAGGACAGATAAATAGATCAATTGAACAGAATAGAGAGTATAGAATCAGAATCATACATTGAATTTTGACAGAGAAGCAAAGGCAATTTAGTGAGTAAATGATAGTCCTTCAGTAACTGGTGTCAAAACAGGTGTATATTTATATATAAAAACATGTACTTTAATCACTATATACAAAATCAACTTAAATGCTTTATAAAACTAAGTGTAAATCATAAAACTACAAATCTTTTAGATGAAAATGAAGAAAAATGGTTGCGAGTTAGATAACTATTTTTTAGATGTAACAAAATAATCATTAGCCATTAAAAAGCAAATGGATAAATTAAGCTTCATCATAACTCAAAACTTTTCTTTAAAAGACATTTATAAAAGGATAAAATGAAAAGTCACAGACTGCTTATCACATATCCGATACAGAACTTATATTCAAGTGTGCAAAAATCTCTTAACATTCAATAATAAAAAAAATAATCTAATAAAAATGGGCCGACTATTTTAACTAATACTCTATCAATGATATATGAAATGTGTGGGAAGCAAAATAATGGCCTTCTAACAGTATAAATGTCCTAATCCCCAGAACCTATTAATATGTTACCTTATATGGCAAATGAGAATTGAGGTAGCAGATGTATTTAAGGTTGCCAGTCACTTGAAGTTAAAATAGGAAGATGAGCCTGGGTTATGAAGATGTGCCCAAATGATCACAGCGTCCTTACATGTGGAATGGGCAGGAGAGTCACCGTCAGGGAGATGCAGTGTGAAAAAGACATGTAATTACTAGCTACAGAAGCAATAGGAAACTAATGCAGATGGTAAATAAGTGCATGGATAATTGCCCAACACTTTTAGTTATGGGGCAAATGTAAACCACAATGAGATATCATTACACTAAATTTTAGAAGGGCTGAAATTAAAAAAAAACTGATCAACTAAGTTTTGCTGAGGATATGGAGGAACTGCAGTCTCCCAGACACTGCTGGTGGAAAGGCACAATTGAACACCACTCAGAAAACACTTTGGCAGTTTCTTAACAATGTAGTAATGCAGGGTGGGGCCAAAATAGGTTTACAGTTGTTCTTATGGAAAGTAATACAATAATTAATAAATAATAACACAGGAATATGCTTCGTGCTTTGCACACTCACACCTATAAACCTACTTTTGCTCCACCCTGTATATCTACCATGTGACCTATCCATTTAACTCCTAGGGATTTATCTAAGTGGAATGACAATATGTCTATTTAAAGGCTTGAACACAAATATTCATATTAGCTTTTTCTATTTTAGTTCAGAACTGGAAACATTCTATTTGTCCATCCATTGGTGAATGTTCAAGCAAAATATTCAAATAAAATATAATAAGTTCATTCTTTAGTTGTAGGGGACCAGTTTGTTTCAGTCTGGCAAGTGTGACTCGGCTCTGTATGGAAAACCTTTAGAAGCGAAGTGGTGGGCAGGAGCCAGACCTTCAAACAGAGTTTTCCCGTGGGAATCAGGCCTAGAAAATGCATACTGATTGTTATGGCTTGCTCTTGCTAAAACTCCATCACCCTGGTCTAAAACAACAAATGTGCATTATCTATCTTCAAGGTAATTCCCAAAGCCTGTGTTAATTCACCAAGGACAGAGCTAATCAGCTCACTGCCATTCCCCTATGCATGTTATTTTCATTTCCTTGATTGTACCTAAAATATAGACAACAATATTCTATATAATAGATAATAATTCTTTGTTTGATGTAAGCCCTAAGCAAAACAATAAAAGCCTGTCTAGGCAAGGGCTGGTGCCCTCTCCTCTTGGAGTGGCCGAGGCACTCATAGGCTCTTTCTCCTCTTGAGAGAGTAGCTGTGCTGTTCCCTTTTTCTCCACAGGATTGCTGTCCTCTGTGCATTTATTTTCTCTTTCAGTCACAGCAAGGCAGAACTCTGCTGGTCGGAGTCTGCCATATTTAGCAAAAAAAGAAACAAACTATTAATACATGTACACATTGACAAGTCACAAACACATATGGTAAATGAGAGAAGCCAGAGTAAAATTAGCAGATACCGGATGATTTCATTGATGTTGTTCTAGGTGAATGACTCTAGAGTGTTAAAATAGATCAGTAGTTGCCTGGGTTGGCAACATACCGGAAGGAGGCCTAAGGAACTTTGGGATTTTATGCATATGATTGTGAACTTGATGGTGGTGATGGTTTCATGATGTATGCATATGTCAACCCTTAGTCGTATACTTTTATTATGCATGGTTTGTTATACCTCAAAAAAAGGTTAATTTTAAAAATGGGAGTTGTCCCATTACTTTTGTATTAGTTGAGGCTCTAAAGAGTAAAACTAAAGAAGAAGTTAATTTCAAAGAGAGGTATTCAAGCATTTATACTGAGTTACTTCAATAGTGACCCAAATCTAAATGGTCACTTTCTATTAGTCAACCTGAGGTTATATGAGGTGATGCTTGAAGACTGATCAGGAGAGGTTAATGAGTGAGAAAATTTTTTTAGAGAGCAGGATGATTAGAGAATACTTATTGCTTCCCACCCACAGCCATCCCATAAGGTAGGGGAATACTTCACAAGGTCATCTTGCGCCAGTGAGCAAGTAAGTGACCTAGAAAAAAATCCATTGAAGACCTGGCCTATGACCTCTGGCAGCTGAGAAAGGCAGAGAGCAACAGAAAGGAGCCAGGGAAGAGTGGCCTAAAGGAATTTACAGATCATCTGCAGGATATGATCCCAGTTGATAGAGATTGCTATAGGGTGAATTGCCATAAATTTAGATATGAGGCAGGATTGTTCACAGTCCATTGGAGGGGACAACTCACAGTCTAACACACTGAAATCAGAGAATCTTACCATGGAGATCACTGTGGAATCCCCAGAGAATCTTACTGTGGGATCACTGTGGAATCTCCAGAGAATCTTACTGTGGGGAATCACTGTGGAATCATCAGAGAATCTTACTGTGGGGAATCACTGTGCAATCCACAAAACCAGGCTGAAGAGGAAAAGTCAGTAGGCATTCGCCCCACTAGGGCAAAAACATCAGAATACAACTGTGTCAGGTGACTGTGCATTTTTGGCCTCTTGCTTCCTTTTCTTTGCCCACTGTAATGTAGAGGAAATAGTGGCAGTGTGGTGAGTGGGGAACAGGTAGAGAGATGGTGGAAACTGGTGAAGAAGCCAACTTTGTGCTCTGTGTCCAGTGATGCTAGCTGTTTCCCCTAATCGACTCTCTCCTTTCTAAGTGATAAATTACTTAATTTTCAACTAAGCACATGGCTTCCCCTCCATTCCCAATATTTCTTGGTCTCCCTGTAGCTAAGAGATGCTATGTGATCAAGTAGTGGCCAATAGGATGCAAATATTAGTTATGTGACTCCTGAGAAGTGGGCACAATAGAAGGAACAGATGTTTCTCCATCTCTGTCCTCATGCTAGGGTAATATGGACTTGATGATTTGAGTTGTTTCAGACATTCTGAAATTGAGGTGAAAATCACATGCTGAGAATGATGAACAAGCTAGGAGAAAGAGCTGAGTCCCTGTTGATTATGTGGTATAAATATACATAGAAAAGAAAAAAAATTCTCTCTCTTCTAAGGCCCTGGGGATTTGCTCAAGCATATTTGAACCTAGTGATACTTGATAGACTTATCTTCCCTAGTTCAGATTTCCCAGCTGAAGCAGGACTGAGCTGGGGAAGGGGAGAAGCTCTGAGTTGGATAATATCAAAGCTTCATACTAGGCCTAAAGACTTACTGGTACCTAAAATGCAATTGTTTGCTAATATGTGACAGTAGTGAAATTCCCTTGCGATCTGTCAGGGGTGCAGATGTAAAGTTCATTGGAACACAGGAAAAACAGTAAGTGAAAGAAGAAAGTTAAATTTACTTGCTCTCTGCCAGTCAGAGCTGCCTCATTCAAAGTATCTGTTATACATTTGTTGTAATTGACTAAGCAATACTTTACTATATGGATGAACTCACTTTATATATTAATGAGATATCCTGCCTTGAATTGCACTCAGGAATCTTTAACAATTGTTAAATGTTATTTGACATAGTAAAGACATTAATGTTGGAGCTTTAGTGATTCAATACAATTCTGATAACTAATAGAAATTATAATCATTTGCAATTTTGTCATACAGAGTCTTTATACCATATTTCCATGATCTAGGGTGTTATATACCACATTAGCAATTGATTCTAATATGATTTTACATTGTCCTGGATATACTTCCAATTCACTTTTTCATTGAAATTATGTTCAAGTTATAGTATAACCTTGCTTGAACACATATAGGAAGGCACTATTCTCTTCCCATACAAACTATCTTCTTCTATGTTTGGCATTTTGTGCAATTATAAGACAGATATCCCTTGAGAAACATGTTGGTTTTCAGTTGCCCTTGAAAGGGCATGCTCTCCACATAAGCAGTTATTGGGGTCTCTAGTTACACCTCAGTTTCAGCCATATCAGGGGATGAATGAACTCTCTTCTGGTGCTCGGATATTCACCTTGGTTGTCCTTGAGAATGTGTTCCTTTCTGTCAGCAACTATACCATCCTGTCTCTTCTCCCAAATGGAATTTCATGTACTCTGTGTAGACTGTATCTTGGCAGACCATTTTAAATAAACTTTCTAAATTTGGCAGCCATTTTTGTTTGGATAATAAATGGACCAAAACATAAACTAAAAAATAATTATTGTTTTTCTCCCATCTGAAAATTAAAAGCAGTGCTTCAACAAGCTTTCTTCATATACAAGAGATAACATGTGATTCTCTTTCCATAATATATATTTGGAATAAATATTGAAATAGAAAAATAGGTAACATATATTGTTTCTTACTATTGCACAGCTATGTGCTAACATCTTGAAACACTTTTTCTTAATAATTGAGGTAATGTTTCTGTTAAACATGGGAACTGAGACACAAAGGCATTAAGTAAATTACTGTGGTCATGTAGAGAGTGTCATAGCCAGAATTTGTACCCAGGTTGTCTTATTTCGGTTGCCTTGAGACAATCCATGGTGAGCAGTTATTCTAAAATGCAAATCTAACCATGTTACTGACCACCAGTACTTTCTAGGTCAGTGATGCCAGTCTAAATCTGACCTAAAAAGCTTTTCTAAGTTGGCCTTAATCTACCTTTTCAATTATCGTTCAACCTGCTTTTGATATATGCACATGCGCACGCACACACACACACACACACACACACAGCTTCATCTTATTCCAGAGAGGTGCGGAACCATGGTCTTGGACACGCTATGTTTTGGTGTGGTTCCAGACTCTGACACATAGGGTTCCATCCATATGTAACCCCCTTCCCTACCATGTACACCTGCAACTTTTTTACCCATTCTTCAAGACCTTATCCATGAAGGCATTTTTAATCTCCACTCCCAGGCAGAATGAATTATATCCTCTGGAGTGGGCTAAGACTGCTACTATAGAACAATCTTTTGAAATAAAAAATTGTCACAAGGGAGAAAAATTGTTAGGGTGGTGTCTGGAGTAAAAAGTGGGGATGAGGAAAATAATTGAAAGATGGTAGTTATTTTAACATATTTAAATATTAGTGGTTCTAGTAAACAAGGAGAGGCTAAAAGATCAATAATCCTTTGTGGGTGGTTCCTAAGGAGATGTGAGGAGGCGCAGTCTAGAGTAGGGAGATGATTTGCCACGGAGAGGGAATTCTCGGAAGAAAGAAATTAACATCAGGAAAGAAGGACTGAAGTGAACATGCACACTGGTGTGTATTTGGGGCTTGACCGTCTGCGAATGAGAAGTCTAGGCCACTGAGAATCAGGAGGGTCTTATGGAGTCAGGGAGGAAGGGAATGAGGAGTTCAAATCTCAATTCAGATTTTACATTTTTAGAGAAGTATTTTTGTTTGTGAGGGAGAAGGAGTCTTTGTTTGTATCACATGTATGATACAGAGAAGTAGGAAAAAAGCTAGAATGTTTAAGGTGCTGCAGACATGACATTTCTTTGTCACTGAGTAATATCTCCAGAACACAATCTAATGAATCTAATGTGTGGAGCAAAGAAGAATACGGTTTCAGGTTATTTGTTCTCTATGAAGTTATGTCTAGATGTTCTTTGCTTTGAAAATCTACTTTTTGTTTTCTTAAATGTTCGTTCGGGTCTTAATCAGATCAACCACATTTGATCACATCTATAACATCTATACAGTAAGTCCAAGATATTTATAATTTTTTCCATTATCAAAGGTGTGATCAGGTTTCCTCTGAAAATAAATTCCAACAGGAGACCATAAAAGGGCAGGGGCTGTTTCTTTGTTCTCTTTATTTCCTTATAACTGCCAGTTTAGTTCTCTGCATATGATCAATAAATTCTGGTTGAAATGCTATTCATGAAAATGGCTGTTCTTACTGTTTTCTTACTACAGTATTTTGCTTTTCTCTATAGTAGATTGATTAACATTGAATTTTCAGTGACTCTCATGAGCAATTCTTTGATTTTCATTTTGTTGAAATGATGCCACTTCATCATAGGGCCACTAGGATGCCACTTCAGAGGATTGTTTTCCCTCATGTGAGAGGTCTGGTCTCCCTTACTTAGGCAATTTAGAGAATTTTTGCTTAATTGTTCAAAGTCATTCAAACAATATCCAACTCTGATATTGAAGCATTTCTTTTTGGTACTTTTTGCTTATAATAAGAAATTCAAAGCTCTAAATATGTATCACACATAGCTACACTTTCCAAGAGAGAGAATGATATTACAATAAATTCCTTAGAACTGCAATCTGCCACCTTTCAAATGAATGTCAGCTTATGCTGGCCAATGCATTCAAATGCCTTAATCACCTCATCTATTCTGTTTCCTGCTTTCAGAAACTAAAATACAATTCTTAATGTTTCTTTCATTGTTACACTGTCACCAAGGATACCCGATGCAAACACTTCACACTGTGGGATTACAACAAAAGGTTATAGATCTTCATTACTGACAGTGGTACAATCATTACAGAACTCTGGAGCACTGAATGTTTTGGTGCACGGAATGTAAAGGTGATTAACTTAGATGATGTTTACCTTATGTATATACTACATATAATAAATTGGGAAGACTTCCACAAATCACTATAAATCAATTCCTAAATTGTTAGGTTCTACATTGTATTTTAGCAAATGGATTTTATTGGTTTGTCCTCAATATTTGGAACTTACAGGTATTTTTAAATTTAAAACAGTGTTGCTATTTATATTTAACATCAAAATTTTTTCTAATATTTTAGCTATAGTTTGATTTATAGAATTCAAGTTTCTGTCATTTACTCATTTACTGTCTATTAGTTTGAGTGATACAACGCCAAACCACAGTCCTGATTTAAGAAATGAATGGATTATTCACTAACCTGACCAAGAGATTGGCACTGTTTATTGTTTGGCATTTGACAGGTGGTGACATAGAAATGTGACCAAGATAATCAAGCTCAGCAGTTACAAAGCTCATTGAAACCAGGTGGCAGAAGTTCACAAAGGCCATACAATGAAAATGTAAATTTAAGTTAAAGTCAGAGAGTTTGCTTTTACTGACTGTTCCTTTTTAAAAAATCTCTTTCAGGTTTCTTCACTGTATATTATAATTGTTGTAATATTCTGTAATTTTAATTGCTGTTTCTGATATTCCTATAATACATGCCTAATAATTAGTAGTATAATTATCATTTATAGAGTTCCTTCCCAGGCATATTAAACATCTTGAAGAAAAAAAAAACTCTGCTAACACACTGTGAGACTAACAATTATATAAAATCCAATTGTATAATTAATAGATTTAAGGATTTTTTCAGATTCTCTATGACATATATACATTTCTTTATTCTTTACATGACCTGCTAATTTTTATATTCTATTTAATACCTCATATTCTTATACTTTGTACATACTTGCAAAGAGAAACTCGTTTATTCATTCAATGAATATAAAGTGAGTACATATCATATGACGATGTCATGCAAGAATTTAGGGAAACATGAATAAAGAAGCCCCAATACTTTCAAGAAGCTCACAGCTCACAGTCCAGCAGGACAGAGAGACATGAAACTAGATAAATTATAAGGAATAAAGTTTAGTAAAAGGTCAAAATAGGATGAAAAGACTGCAGAAACACAGAATAAAGCAATAAACTCAGAAGACTGGATGGGGAATATGTAATAGGTGATTGTTGAAATAAACAGCTTTCAGGTGCAAAAAATAAAGGGCAGCATGAAAATTGAGATAATTCTAGAAAGAGAATAGCATGTGAAAAAATGGAGATAGATGAACTCTCTGACTGGTCAGGAAAGAGTAACTTACCTTGATGTCAGGAGATAGTATCAGCTTACTGGCCATGGCGGAGACAGAGTTGATTCCATTTCCAGAGGCTGCATAAACACCTACTTAGCATAACCCTTTCTGCTTTCTCACTGTCTGCTTCCTTCCTTAATCATTACACATGTAGGACATCAAATTCTGGTCAGTGTCAAACTGTCTTAAGAACAAAGCCACAGGTATGTTGGCCACAGAAACAGAGTTCCAGTGAAGCTAAAGACAACACCGTGACTTTGGCTGTGTTTCAGACACAGGCCCATGGAAGTGGAGGACCCTGCAAACCACACCCTCAGTGAAAGCAGACAGAACAACGCCATGGCTGGCGTCAGGGTGTGACACAATGATCCACTACACTCTACTCAGGCCCCAGCCAATCAGTAGAGCCCGCGACCCCAAATCCTTTAGCCTCCATGATTGGCGATTTTTTCCCTGTAAAACCCATCCCCTGAAGCCGCCAGGGAGCCGGGTCTTTGAGCACTTGCTTACCGGTGACTCCAGGCTTGGCACCATTTTCTCAAGTGATTAATCCTTATTTTATTGACTGCACAGAACAAAAACTAAAACAAAGACAAAACAACTCCCTTCCCCCCACAAAACACCTACAAAATCTACTGTCACTAGTCTCTTTAAATGCAATTCCTTTTCTCTGAAAAGATTTTTTTTTTCTTTGTCTACATAGGACAGTTTTTAAGCTTGACAAAACATTCTGTTATAGAGAAATTATATTTTACTGTGATAAACTCATGGGATACTTTTATCAAAAATGCTCTCAGGACATAACTGGTTAAGGAATGGTAAGTGGGAGTACTTTTCACATCTCTGCGTCTGTCCTATCCCCACCTCCACCCCCACACACTGGAAATATGTTCAGAAGGATTGCAATGGTGTTCTACCTGGGTAGGCTGAGAGTTTGCCATGTGGTGAGAAACACCGGGTAGTAGCTTAGCAAACCTTTTATCCCTCTGAAATGACATCCTAAAACTTCAGAATAGGTATCCTACCTATATACTGGCAAAAATGATGGATGTTCATAAACCATACCAACTATAAGAAATGTGCTTTTAGTATAATTTCTTACACTGTCACCAAGAAATCAAACATGTTCTCTTTACTTGATGACCAAATAAATGCCCATATGTATATTCTACCACCTAAAGATTCCCATAGAAGGAACACATCACTCCATATAGTTGTGGCAGAAGAGTCCTGGGACATCTCTGACTGTACTGACTAGGGTCAATGTGATGAGCAGGCCTTGTTCCTTTGCACTCTGGTAGTCTGGGTGAGAAGGGCAAGCTCAGCCCGTGTGAACCTCATCACATGACATTGTTTCCCCAGAGCAGCGATTTTCAGCTGGTGTGCCATGAGAATTTTTAAAACATGCCATACCTGACTATTTAGTCAGAGGCACTGACCTCTTCTCCCTTAGATTGTCACATAGAAAATGACAACAGTCTATAAAACAATAGCTGTCCAGTGTGAATGAATCAAAATTATATTTATTTTTGTCAGATTGACAAAAAAGAGATTAAAAAAGTTGACAATCGCTCCCCTAGAAAAAACAGGAGTGGCAACAATAAGGAGTGAGTGCGTGTTTGAGTTGGCAGTGAGCTGGAGGAGTGCAGGCTGAGACTGCATGGAGGCAGGTGCCCATAACTGGCAGTGTTATTTGCTTATGCTAATGCTATTTTATTGCTTCATTGTGGACAGATTTTTATTTTTAACTATTCTGAAAGAATTTTAGTTGGTCCTAAAAGCAAATACTATGTAATGCAACATATAAAGATATTTCTGTCTTTTCATGATATATTTTCTCCATTAAAAAGAAGGAATAATCCCTGCCAGTTATATTAGAAAAGTTGTTTTTTGTCTTTTTAAAAAATATAGCAATAATTGTGTAGAACAAAATTAATTTGTTCTCTTAATTTGGCAGGCATTAAGCTAGTCTTCACAATTCTATAAGTAAGTTTGACTAATTACCTAATGCCTTTAAAACTGTCTGAATTATAGAGACCTTTACTTCAGATTTTTTTCCACCTGTCTATTGCTGTCTGCTCTTGTTAATTAGATTTTAACCACTAAATTAATACACAGTAAAGGAAAATAATTAAACCAAATAAATAAGAGGTAGAAGTGACATTGTCTTCCTACATATTTTCTGTTTTCTTTTTAATTTACTTCAGGCAGTGACCTACAGTATTATTCTTAGGAAAGTGGTTACAGAGTGGGAGGCTTTTACTCAAAAACTGAAAGGTTTACATTGAAATTAAGAACAATCTGACAGTAACCAGAGGGGAGGTGGGAGGGGATAATGGGGGGAGGAGGGTTTTCAGGAGCAACTATAAAAGACACATGGACAAAATCAAGGCAGGGTGGAAGCAAGGGAGGGAGGTGGCTTTGGAAGGGGTGGGGAGAGTGGTGGGAGATAAATGCAGACAACTGTATTTGAACAAAACTGTATTTAAATAAAAATAATTAAAAAAATAAAAAACATAAAGCTTTGATGATTTTAGTAAATCATTATTAATCTTACTAATAAAGTGCCTACACTTTATGTGACAATTCATGACTTTTTAGCTCTGTCATATTTTCATAATTTACCTGTTTTTAGCCAGTCCTTCATTTTTCATGCTACAAACTACAATTTACAATTTGTACAAATTTCTTTCTCAGTTTAACTAAAGTATTAAGGTCATCTGTACTTTCTGAGTAGAATACACAGCAGTTTGTTTGTGTTTTAGTATTTTATATTTTGATGCTAGTTTTATAGTTTTTCCATAACTCATTAATTCTAATCAGGAAACATTTGTCAAGGGAAATTAAAATGTGATTCCTACATGTGAATTCATACCCAATGAATAATTAATTACATTGTTATTTTTGTTTATATACTTAGTAGATTTTTCTTTCTTAGTCTATGGTGTTTCTTGTTAGAATTTTCCAATAAGTAGGAACAATTATGTTGATGAATTTAATGTAACTTTAATACAAATATAAGCAATCAAACTAATTCTATTCCTTTCAATATATATGAGATTCTTTAAGAAATGATTGTCTAATTTCTTTTTATAGTTCATGCAGTTAGCACATATTTTCCATGTTGGCCCTTCTGTGAAATCACAGTAAAATTTTGTCTTCTTTTTGTTTTTTAAGCATTATGGGTTCTTTCTGTAAATAATGTGTTAAATAGTTAGAGAGATTTCTTCTCATTAACACAGCTCATAATAAGTAATCAAATATTTTTAACAAAATATTATAGAATATAATTCAATGGCAATTAATTCTCCTGTTTTAAAAATGATTGGGTACCAAAGGTTGAACACAGCATAGATATTTATAACTTCCCTTAGATCTACTTGTTATTAAGTTTTCTCTGCTTCATGAGAATATAATCATTCTGCAAATTTATCAAAGTCTGGCTGATTTTCATCTTAAATAGAAGGTGAAAAAAGATAAAAGTAAAATAAAAGACATCGTGTCTTAAAAAGTAATTCCCAGTAAAAACAAAAAAGTTATTTTTCAGGCCTCAGTTACATAATACAAAAGAGTCTCAAGTCCTTTTTACCTGGAACTTAAGTATAAGATATTACCAGTATTTAGAATAGAATAAAACACATTTAGAATTCTCCTTGGTGAGCATCTAACAGGAGGAACATTATGGACATTGACTGGTTCACATTGCTGTGACCTAGAGAGACTTGATATCTCTCTGAGCTGGCCTGGAGATATACTGTCAGTCAAAAAGTGTAATATATAATTCTTTGGTAGAAGAGAATCATTAGTTACTCATATTTTCATAAAGCAAGTACTAAAGGATTCTTGGTGTTACTGCATAGGCATAGGGGTTTGGCAAAAATCTAACTGTATTTCTTTGTGAATACAGAGGTGGGATAAAGGGTTTTTCTGGATTCTGATGTTTTTGCTAATTAGAGTGGGAAATTTAACCTCAGTGCCTCAGTTATTTTTTCCTTTTTATTATATTTTATTGATTATGCTATTAACGGTTGTCTCAATTTCCCCCCTTTTTCTGCTCCACCCAGAACCCCTGCTCCCGCAGGCAATTCACACACCATTGTTTATGTCCATGGTTCGTGCATATAAATTCTTTGGCTGCTCCATTTCCTATACTGTACTTTACATCCCCATGGCTATTCTGTAACTACCTATTGGTTTCTTAATCCTGTCACCTCTTCACCCATTCCCCCACATCCCTCTCCCATCTAGCAACCTTTTTCTTAAATAAAACCCCTTAACATTTCATATAATAATGGTTTGGTGATGATGAACTCCTGTAGATTTTTCTTGTCTGGGAAGTTTTTTCTCTGTCCTTCGATTCCAAATGATAGCTTTGCTAGGTAGAACAATCTTGGCTATAGGTCTCTGCTTTTCATGAATTTGAATATTTCTTGCCAATCCCTTCTAGCCTGCAAAGTTTCTTTAGAGAAATCAGCTGAAAGTCTCATGGGAACTCCCCTATGTGTAACTAACTGCTTTTCTCTTGTTGTTTTTAAGATTCTTTATCTTTAACCTTCGGTATTGTAATTAAGATGTGTCTTGGAGTCGGGCTTTTTTTCTTCCATCTTGTTTGGGACTTTCTGTGCTTCCTGGATTTGCATGTCTATTTCCTTCACTAAATTAGGGAAGTTTTCTTTCATTTATTTTTCAAATAGATTTCCAATTTCTTGCTCTTTCTTCTCCTTCTGGTACCTTTATGATGCAAATATTGGAATGCTTGAAATTGTCCCAGAGGCTGCTTATATTATACTCATTTTTTGGATTCTAATTTCTTCTCATTGTTTTGATTGGTTATTTTTTTGCTTCCTTATATTCCAAATCATTGATTTGATTTTCAGCTTTATCACTGTACTATTGTTTCCCTATAAATATTTCTTTATCACAATTAGTATATCCTTCATTTCTGACTGGATCTGTTTTATGCTGTTGAGGTCCTAAGTTCTTTGAACATCCTTATAACCAGTGTTTTAAACTCTGCATCTGATATATTGCTTATCTCCATTTTGTTTAGTTGTTTTTCTGGGGTTTGGTCTGTGTTTTCATTTAGGCTATGTTTCTTTGTCTCCTCATTTTGGCAGCCTCCTGTGTCTGTTTCAATGTATTAGGTAGAGCTGCTTTGACTTTGTGTCTTGGTAGTGTAGCCTAATACAGTTCAGTGTCCTGTAGGGCGCAGTGGCACAACCTCCCCTCTTACCCAAGCTGGGTACTCAAGGTGCACCCTTTGTGTGGGCTGACTATACTCTGCTCTTGTAGTTGATTTTAAATTGCTGTTAACAAGTCAATGGGAGGGACTTATGAAGGTCAGTAGCTGCAAGGATTGGCTGTGACCAATGACTACCATCATCCTCCACACTCCATGGAGGATCAGCTGTTCAGGGGTAGGTGGTGGTGCTCCAATGTGATCTGTAGCTATTCACTGGGTATACAGGCTACACCCACTGGAGTGTCCTGAGTGGTGCAGGCCAAGCTTAGCCCTAACCTGTGTTCTGCCTATTGCCACCCTGCATGAGCTATAAAGCAATCTACAGATGACTGATAATTTTTTCTGGTCTTTGAGTTTCCCAGGAGATGTCAAGCTGTGATCCTAGTTTGGCTGCTGTTAGTGCCAGGCCTTAGCAAGATGTATAGGGGCTAGGGGCTTGCCAAGGCTGGCTGTTGCTTGTTTGAGAGGATTTAGGAAGTTGTGTAGTATGAGCCAAAACCAGTGATTCATATCAGCTTGGGTGGTCTGTAAGTTGGGTGGAATGGAGCCTCAGGAATCTCCAGGGTGCATCATACAGTGTTAGCCAGGTTGATGGAGACTCAGCTATAGCACCTGTCTCCTAGGAGAAAGCTATCCCCCAGCTCTCACCTTGATGATGGATACTTTAGTTTTTTCCCATATGTCACTGGTGCTTTTCAAGATGCTACCCTGGTGCTGGAGCTCTGAGGGACAGAGTCTATGTAAGTCCCTGTGTGTGTTCTTTAAGGGGAACTGCTTGGGACTCCTGAAGTTTCTTCTACTGACTCAATCTCTGCTGGTTTTCACAGCCAGACATTATGGGGACTTATCATCCTGGCACTGGAACCCTGGGCAGGAGAGCCTGGTGTTGGGCTGGGAGTCCTTGCTCCCAAGATATCCCTGTCAAATTTTTATCTTCCACACATGAACTTGAGACCACCCTGTTCTGTGTCTCCACCCCTTGTACCAGTCTGGATGGATGTTGTTCTTTTAATTCTGTAGTTGTTGGACTTCCATTCAACTTGAGCTTTGATGATTCTGAGTGATGGTTGTTCTATAGTTTAGCTGTAATTTTGATCAGTACATCACTTATGAACAAGTTCTTACTTGCTATCTTTGATACTCAGCCAGTTGGCCAGTCAATTTATCACTTCAACTTCACAGATCCTTTAGTTTAGTAGTCCAATGAAGAGATTTGCTTTATAAGACATTAGTTTTAATAGAGGTCATTAACTTGAATGCATAGGTACACTTCAGGGCTTGAAAAGTGCTGACACTGCATTTTCAAATATATGTTTCACAAAAAATAGTTAAAGCCATTGTTAGATATTGGGTTGTCTATTCTATTGCTATTGTTTCTCATCAAACCTCTAATCTTCCACATCTGTTCCTGTACAATCCATTCACAAAGAAACTAATAGTCCTTTTTCAAAAAGCATAAGACATATCATAGTGCATCATGTCACAATTTCAAAGTCCTTCAAAGGCTTCCCATTACATTTAGAATAAAATTCGAACCACTTACCTGGGTTCTGCATGGTGTGGTTGACCGCAAACCAACTCTTGAGTGTTAACTCACGGCATTCACTCATTCAGTCATGAGGCTCCAGCCATCCTGGCCTTTCTCCTTTTCCTCTAACCCGCTGGCTCTCTCCTATCCTGGGGTCTGTACACACAGTTTTCTCTGATTTTCTACAGTGTTCACATGACTAGGTTCTTCTCATCCCTCAGTTTCAGTTTGTCACCTCCTCAGAGGCTCCTTGGGGTTGGATGCCATCAATAAATGTTGCTTTCTCCCTCCAATTAGTTTCCATCATGGCACTCTAGAATTTTCCTTCACGGCACCTGTCACAAATTACGGTTAGGATTAGTTCATAGATTTCAGGGCCGTCTCCCTCACTTTCAGTGCCAGAAGGCCAGGAACCACACCACTGTGTAACTGGAGCATGAATCACCAATATGTTCTGAATATATATTCTGTTACTTAATATTACATTTTGTACTTAAGTTTCTTTACACAGTCCCACTTAGAGCCTTCAAGATTTTACATGTAGGTTTCCTATGCTTACTTGATCAGGACACCCCTATTGATGGAGCATCTCAAGGGATCATTGTTTTTTAGTTTATACATGCGTCTTTTCTGAATGGAGATGATTCCTAAGTGATCGTTTGGGAATATCACAAACACATTGTGATTTTAAGAACATATCTTTTGCATCATCATTGCTCCAAGAACAATATAGTTGCTATGGGTAATCTAAAACTAGAGACTAGCATGATATTTGTCCTTTAGGGGTTAGCTATCAATTGGCACTCGGAAATACTCCTCTAAAATAACTGAAAAAATAAGATATTGTTACCTAGAAATTTATTAATGTTCTAGAGTAAATTAATAGACTAAATTTATTCTCTTGTATAGTGTGTTGAGTCATGAAACAGAGACAAATTAAAGTATGTAGTGAAGAAAAAATACTTGTATATCTGTACCTTTTCTTATTTAAGGGTTTCTTCTCTACCTCGACATTGTTTATAGGATTTTTACTTTTAACATTGAATTACATTATGCTATGTTTGTGTCTGTATTTGTCTATATACATGTATGTGTTTTTCTCAGGCCCGACTCTTAAGCTTAAGAAAACACGATACCACAGTACCTTCTAAATTCTACTTGTGAAAAGTAGTAGATTATTTAGAAAAACTTTTTAATGTTATTTTATTTATTTCATACATATAAGAAAGTATATATGTATTTTAAATAAAGATAATAAAAATTATGTACTCATTACACAGTTTAACAAATAGAAATTAGCAATATTATAGACCCCTGCTTCTTCAATATTTTAGTATCAGAACTCCTTACATTCTTAAAAATTACTGAAGAGAACAAAAAATTTCTGTTTAGGTGGATTATATTTATGTATGTTTACCACATTAAAAATTAAAATTGAGAAATTAAAACATAAACATGTGTTTCAACTTAATAAAAACCATGCATGTTAGTATGAATTAACACATTTTTATGAAAACTTCTATCTTTTCTGAAAACATCATAAAATTAATGAAAGAGTGACATTATTTTATGTTTTTGCATACCTTTTTAAAATGTCTGGTTTAAAAAATAGGCAAACTTTTATACTTACCTCTATTCAATCTGTTGCAATACATTCCTTTGGCCAAACTATATGAAGAATGAAAGTGGAAAAGTGCACATAATAGCATATTACAAACATAGTTTGACTTCAGGGACTGACTGAAAGCATCTCTCCGGGAGTTCCCCACCACGCTTTGAGAACTGCTGTGTGGGGAGACTTTTCTGTGCTTTATCTCAGTCATTTGTTGCTTCTTCTTGTCCAGAGGTAATAAATATTGTGAGTTTTATATTAATAACTTTCTTAATTTTCTTTGTGGTGTTGCCACTGATGTATTATCATTAAAAAACTTCACATTGATAAGTTTTCCTATTTCTGAATACATACACAGAATTCTTTTTTTATGCTTCATATTTTTTATTGTTGTTCAGATAGTTGTTTCACCTTTTTCCACATTCCTCTCCCTTACCCTGTTCCCCCGACTCCCACAGCCAATCCCCTCCCATTGTCTATGCCCATGAGTCCTTTGTCCGTGTAGTAATTGCTACTTTCAAGTAATATTAAATTGGGATACATCCATATTAGAGCATGTAGCTATGGTTTATTTATTTACTGATGAATGGTTTTCTTTTGTACAAATATACAAAAATTTGTATAATCACTGTTCTATTAATTATCCTGTGGGGTAGTTGCAGCTTATGTAATTATAAATAGCATTTCTACGTTTACAAACGTGTATGTTCATGCTTGCTGCTACATATTAGCAAGAGTTTCTTAGGAATATATGCTTAGGTGTGAAATTACTGGGTTGTAAAATATGTATAGTTTATTCCAATGAAATGCCAAACTGTTTTCCAAATTGGTTGTGTCAATTTATACTTACAGTATTAGGCTATGGATGTTTCCATTGCTCTACATTTTAATTAATAAATTGTTTCTAATCAACAACAACAACAACAACAACAAATATCAAATCAACCAATTAGATTTTTACTTTGTGGTCAATATAAAATGTTACCTCATTGTAATATTCACTTGTAGTCCTATGATTATTACCAGTGTTTTGTACATTAAAATATTTGTTCACATGGGCCATTTGTGCTCCCTCTCCTTTGAGATGTTTGTTAAATTCAATAAAGAGTTCTTTATGTATTTTGGATACTATAGTTTTATAGGTACATGTGTTGCAAATATGGTCCTTAAGATTTTTGTCTGGTCTGTACAGTATCTGTGGGTAAATAAATATCTCTAATTTTATTGAAGTAAGTTATTAATAATTTCTTTTATGGTTAGTATCTTTTCTAGTTTTAAAATGACTTTTCTACACTAAATTTCAAAGTTATTCTCCACATTTCCTTAAAATTTTTTACTTAATAATCTTTCATACTTATGTTTTCAGTACATGTACCTTAAATTGATTTTGATGTCTGAAAGGAGGAAAGGGTCTAATATTAGTAGTCTTTTTTCCCCATCATATATCAAATTTTCATATTTCTGAATTTGTTCCTTAACTCACCATTCCTTTCCTTCATTCAGTTCTGCTGTAGTGCCAGTATTACACTATTTTAAATTACTTTAGGTTTCTAACAAACCTTTTAATCTTGTTCTAACTAAATAGAATTTTTATCAGAGAAGGTAATCTTTCTTATATTATTTTTTCAAATTGTTAGGGCATTTTAATAGGCTAGCCTACACAGTGGATTTTTAAAACATATCTTAATATACATTCTCAAATTTTCAGTATAATATTCTTTATATATCTATTAGATTAACTTTGTATTTTATGCTGTTCAAATTCCTTAATTTTTCAGATTTGTGTTGACTTGTGTATTAACTTTTGAGAGACATTTGCTAGACATTTTTTCTATGGTGGTGGATTTGTCAGTTTCTTATTTTTGTCACATTAAGCTTTATATATTTTGTGTGCCTATATTATTAAGAATATACAAATTTTAGCCTGGCTGGCATGGCTCAGTGAATTGTGTGCTGGCCTGTGAATTAAAGGGTCACCGGTTTGATTCCCAGTCAGGGCACATGCCTGGGTTGTGGGTCAGGTCCCCAGTGGGGACACATGAAAGGCAACCACACATTGATATTTCTCTCCCTCTCTTTCTCCCTCCCTTCTCCGTTCTCTAAAAACAAACAAATAAAATCTTTAAAAAATAATATACACATTTTAAATTATAACAACTTAACTGGTATCTGTTGATCTTAAGTCTATTTTGTCAAATATTGACATAACCACTCTAGTTCACTTTGATTAGAATTTTTCTCATCTATGTACTTTTTTTTCTTCCAGTGACTTCAATTCTCTCAATATCTGTCCTTCTGTTTTAGGTGTTTCCCTTATCCTTAGCATATCTGTGGATTTCTCTGTCTTTAAAAAAGACATAGTCTAATAATCTCCATTTTTCATGAGAGTCTTTTAGTCATTTGCAGTCATTTTGACTCCTGATCTATTCGAATTTATATTCAGTACTTGAGTATGAGCTATTTGTCTCTTTCTCCTTCTTCTTTTCCTTCCTCTTCCCCATCCCCTCCTCTTCCTCCTCCTCCTTCTTTTTTAGTTTTAACAACATGACAGCCACTAATGGATTGATGAGAAAACAACATGGAGTGATGAGGGCAGAAGCCAAACTAAATGAGAGGGTAGGTAGTAAGTGATAGGCGATAAAATGGACGACTGGTATAGAAAGCGTTTCACGGACTAATGGTTATGTGGAGACAATAAAAATAACTGCAGGAAGATGTGCAAGTCAAGGGAATGCTTTTAAATTTTAAGATATAAGAAACTTAAGCATGTATAAATATCATTTGGAGTAATACAAATGAGAGACAGGTGTTAAATCTACACAGGGAAGAAAGGTTATTTGAGAAGATAAAGCTCCTGATTTTGGCAGGTTGGTGTAGGATTCTGAGCAGGAGTGGAGTAATTGCCCTGGACTAGAGCCCGTTATGGGGTTCTTTTCTGGGTGGAAAGAAACTGTAGAGGATGCATGCAGATCTAATGAGGCTGTAGATTTGTTGCAGGTTACTGTGGGAGATCTCACCTCAAGGCTTTCCTGCATTCTGTAGAAGACCAGTTTGTCTGCGTAGACTGACAGTGTCACTGTTACAGTGGTGAGAGGTCTGAGGGCATTTGGCAGTTAACATTACAACATGATTGGCAAAGTCCATGTGGACAAACCTGGATTTCCAATTTAATATTTGAATTTTGTATGTGTTTATTAGGACATGTTATATAGGTCTGTATCTGAACTTATCTGCTTGGAAGAAATACTTCAAATAATTCTAATATTTTGGTCTTTTTCTAGGTACTGGTTATGTAACTTTGATCTTATTCTTAAAGGGGACTAAGTAGTGCAAGGTTACAAAACTGTCACTGTGAAAGGAATTGTGTCTTCTTTTTCTTTGGCATCTGCTCTTGGAGCTTACTTTAATGTTCAACATGATATAGAAGCTATAAATCTCGAGTAATTGGGTCACACTAGTGTAGTGTGTACACTCACTTTCTTTATACTCTCTTATTTCCCTTTCTAACTTTTGTAATCAAAACTCATGTACTCAAGATGCACTTATTTAGTTCCAAGGACTGTGAACACTAAAATGATGTGGACCCCACGCTCATGGGGTCCATGTTATTATGGATGAAATATGAGACAAATTCACACGGACTACTGAGTCCTGTGAAGGAAAAGGGATGGCATGACTTTTCTCTCAAGGAGAGCAAAAGCCTTGGCCCTCACTCCAATGAACTTTTATTGTCTTAAGGGGAACATTACAGGAAGGTCCTCATTAACTATACACAGGCTGGCTTTAGGTGGTTACCTTTTACAGAAAACAAAGGATGCTGGTAATCACATCACAGAAGAGGGATATTTGCAAATGAAAAGTCAAAAGTAGTTGAGCGGGTTACACTCATCCTTGGAAGGTTTAGCATGGTTTTTAGGAAGTTGCTTTGCAGTAAATGTCCTCAATTCAGGGTTAGAGAGTTTTAGCAAAAAACAAGACTCAGCGGCCTAGGTACATTGCAAGCCTGATTCCCCACAGGAGAACCTATCTGTGGGCATGGGTCCTGTGCATCTCCCAGTGGGAGCTGGGCCCACGCCATGCACAGTGGCCTCCCACATTAAAATGATACATGATTGCTTGCCCTTGCATGGGAGGTAGTTACTGAAAGAGGAAAAGAAGGTTGGGGCTTATGGATGGTCAGTAATGTCCCTTTTCTTGACCTGAGTGCTAGTTACATGGTATGTTTACTTCATGAAAATTCCTTGAGCAGTAAGCCCATGTCTTGCACATTTTTTTTTGTATTTTGATGCACATACATAAATACAAATAAATGAGAGTTACAGCATATAATATACACTTTATATGTGGGTACATGAAGGATATATTAACATTTATACAAATGCAGTCAGTGTTACATTAAAGATGCAGTGGGCTATTCAGATTACTCTTGAAACTACTATCTTAAGTGTCTCCAGTAATCTCCTAACCATCAAGTGTAGAAGTTTATTTTGAGAACTTATTGTCCCTAAGCTTTCTCACCACTACCATCTTCAAGTGCTGTGTTTCTTTGCATACTTGACTCAGTTCTTCTGAGTCTATATAAATATATCCCCGTGTATTTCCTCTTTACAATTGCTAACTAGCTCAGAATAAAGCTATCCCTTCCTGAATTTTTAGCTGTCATTGCTGCTTGGATGGCTCCTAGTGTCACCTCTCTTGTCCTGTTCTCTTCACCACGCCTCATATCAAAATCCAGAGCTGCCGGCTATCAATCAGTCAGTTGCTAGTATCATGTGAGGTTTGTGCCCTTCCTTTGCAAAGGGTGGTATTTTTTAGTGAGCACTCAGCAAATGTTAGTTTTTTATGGAAGTCTTGTCATCAAGTAAACTTTTTGCATTGTTTAATGACCAGTTTCAGGGGACCAAATGTTAGCGATGGTAAGTGATAATAAGTATATACCATTATCAAACTGTCAGACTTGAAGACAATAAGAAGGTTGGAATCTTTGGACTTTTTTTCATGATGGCATGTCATACTTGTTTTACATTATGAATTCTATAGGTATTTGAGTATAGTTTTTCTTTTTCTCTTTATAGCTTTTGATAGCTAGCATCTTGTTCATAGATTTTCTGTTTTTCTTTCTCTGACTACTGTCTTGACTTTTCAGAAAATCATAAGCTGCTACATGGATATTACATTTGTCTCTCACATTCACTTTAACTTCCAAGGTGAGAAGTCAGCATTTGTTGAAAATCTGAGAGGACAGACATGTGATGATTTTATGAAAAACATGAATCTGCAACATTACCTGATGTTTGCTTATTACAGTTCCATATATATTAGAAACAGAAAGCAAGGTTATTTTATAACACAAAGACAAGAGAACACTGCTACTCTTGTTTTAGAGAACAATAAAAAGAACAACATTTTTTGTTTTTCTAAGATCTCTATCACTGCTTTTCAAATAACATAAACCTTAAATGCAGAAAACAATTATTTATTATTAAGGTAATAAGGAAAAATTAAAGTTTATTTTCTATTTTAGCATTAAAATATGGTGATCATTATTAGTCAGGCTTTTGTAGAAAATGTTATACAATTTTGATGAGATAAAAGTTTAAATATTTTGAGGCCAGACATAAAAATTAAGCAATTTCCTTCTGGAAAAATATTTATATGAAATGACAGTGAAATCTAAATCAAGGTCATGAAATATTGATGCTCACATGATATTTGAATATATTACATTTAAATTACCATGTTCTTAAATGCAACAAATAGATCAAATATACCTCTGATATCTAGAGGAGAAATAAAACTTTTGAGAAAAGAGGATAACAATATCAGTGATAATAACCAATAGGAAAGATACATACACAGCATTTTATAGACAATAGTTCAGGTTAAATCAGAAAATCGAGACATACCCTTATTAGTGTGGGGCTGGTTCTTGGAAATAGGTAGAGGTGGTTAACGTCATATGTAGGTACAGGGAAGAAGTCTAATATTCTGACTAAGGAATCATTCCTCAAGTATGTGGCTCCATCAGGTATTACTTTAGTATCTAGGATAATAAAGAGATGCTAAGAGATAGCTGGACAGGTAGGCAGATTAAAAAAAGCACATTTCAGCAGTATGTGGCATTAAGTGACATAAACAGTTGGGTTATTGCTCATCTACAGACTTTTTGTTTTGTTTTTTCTGCTGCTAAACTTGAATTCAGGAGTTGTACGTTGTTTTAAAAGTTTTTGCAATAGCAAGTCAGGGTCCTGGTATGGGAAAAAGAATAATACTTGGCAGGTCTTTAAGATAGGGCCTCCTGGGAAATAAGACAGGAACTAAATTATTGGAGCTCAGATGTATTTCTATAATGTTAGGTCAAAATAGAACTAGAAGCATCAATTGATTTAAGGATGAATCATCTGCTAAACTAAGTTTTCTCCTTTAAAGACATTCCCAACCTGGGACATGGCTGAGTGGAATCAAGTATCTTCTCTTGTGGGCAGAGGAAAGATGTAGTGTGAGGGTAACTGAAAATGTTGTCCATCTTCAATATATATCTGCTATGTTTAAACCTCACATGAAAACACTGGATGAGAAAACAAAACCAAATCAACATAACAGAATAAACCTTACCTCACTGTATGCATACTTGGAAAGAGATCTGCAAGAATTACAAATTTCTATTCACCCCTAAGTTAAACAATTTTCTTAATAGAAACAGTTTATATCCTTTAAAAATGATTAGTTCTCTGCTAGGTAATTTTTGGCGTATTAGATAGAATTCCTGTTTACAGTGCAGCTGTGGATCATAAAATGATGCAGTGAACAATAATATACTTATCTGTGTATGGGGCATTGGTTTGTTAATTGGTTTTGGTTATTTAAATAATTGTGTTTACAAGGTAGCAGGTATACACAGGCATATGCACATACACACACATGGAGGCAATGGCAGCTTGTGAATTAAACAATAGTTGCAGCTCAATTTATTCTGCTTGAGGGGGAAATTAAGTGTTCTAAGGAATGACCTTATTAATTTGGTGCTATTTAATTTATTTTTTTAATGAGAAGTAAATACTATAAAATTAGTCTAGGAAGCAAGAATAGAAAATTACGGGTATCAAATGTGAAAAAAATAATGAAAGAATTTCAGAGGTCAGAAGACTTTCAGAGTATAACTTTCAAGAGAAAATTGATCAGGAAAGATCATAAGCTCCTATCTTACCCCTGTGCCCCCTTCCACATTCAGTATCTGAAAATTACATAGGAAACTTCATTCTAAGGAAAAAATTAATAGAGTTTTTGTCAAGGAGAGAAAGTGCCTTGTATTGGGAGTCTTTCTTTTCCTTGATCTGTGATGAATTCCTTTCTCAAGATTATCTATCATACCATCTCCTGAGTCAGCCTCTGGAGCACAAACGAAGAAAAGCAGCTGCATTAGTGTTGTCACCTTGAAAGGTGAATGGGCTGCCAATTTCAATATTGTTGCCGCTAACTTACATAGTGGAGAGCCCAGATCCATGGGCGTTGTCGTTCAATGACAGGAATATATCCTGCCATAAAGAGACTCCTAATGATGGTGCAGGGTAATCTCTCCAAGAGCAGGTTTCTGTTCAGACTGTAATTCTTATAAAATTGACTTGAAGAATTATTGTCTACTAAGTTCTAGGTGAGGTAATAACTATTCATAATCACAGTATATAGAAAAGTGACAGCATTATTGCTGAATGCAACCACAAAAAGAGAACTTGTTTAATTAGGTGACTATAGAAGTAATCATGCTTGGAATTTTAATGAGAACCATGATTGAAAACTTTGGGCCTTTGGCCAACCAGGTAAAGGCGAAACTTTAAGAGTGTTTTTAGAGATGAATGCAGAAGAATTTGGTAATGAGATAGAAAAAATTGAAAGCAGAAAAAAATGATACATTTCTAAATGAGGTAAACTATAGTCTTTCTTTTTTCTTCAGTTTTCCTTCTTCCGTCATTTTGGGTCAGTAACATCAAAGTCATCTCAACAATTGCCTTGACTCTGTAAGTATGGAATAGGCTAAGAATTATGTCTGGATCTAGATGCTTTGATTGTTTCATTAGACAGTGGAGAGATATAAATAGCTTAGGTCATGCTAAAGCAGTAACCAATTACTCCCCTTGACCCACATTAACAGCTTAATTTAACATTTATTTTCCTTATTAGTGCAAGTCTAAATAGGTCTGGGTGACCCTCCAAAAATCTTCTCTCCATACTCAGTGATCCAAGCTATTTCACTTTTTTTTGTCTTGTTAAATGAATTTCAAAAGAGTCTGAAGGCTTTGGTTAGAAATAAATGATAAATATTTGTTCAAGGGTCTTAGGATTTGTAAACCATAAACACAACTAGGCAATACCAGAATGCTCCAAAGAAGAAAGGAAGCTAGGAGTTCTTTCTTTTTTTTTGAAGAAATTTCTTTCTTTTTTTTAAGATTTTATTTATTTATTTTTAGAGAGGGAAGGGAGGGAGAGAAAGAGAGAGAAGGAGAGAGGGAGAGAGAGGGAGAGAGAGAGAGAGAAACATCAATGTGCAGTTGCTGGGGGCTGTGGCCTGCAACCCAGGCATGTGCCCTGACTGGGAATTGAACCTGTGATGCTTTGGTTCCCAGCCCGCACTCAATCCACTGAGCTATGCCAGCCAGGGTGGAAGTTAAGAGTTCTTATAGTAAAAAATATGTTCTTAAGAAGAATCAGTCCTGCATTCTTAGCTTACGGATTGGTCAGAGACATTAATCAGTCAGATGTCAAGGGGTCTAGATGATGGATGCCCGGGAGTCTGGAGGATGAGTGCCAGGAGCTTCGGTCTCATCCAGTGGTCTGGATAATAGATGTCAAGTGGTCTGGATGCATGAGTCCTGCAGGGAGTAATTGGATGGTCATCTGGAGGTCTGATGTATGTCCAGGCATTGACACATGGGACTGGAGAGTTCAAAAGTTTAAGTTTCCTGTAGTTGAAACAAGATTAGAATTGTTTCTTCATGCCTCAGCCTACCTGATTTTGGTAAGTTAGCAGCTTGACTATAGTGACTCCTTCTCATTTCTTCCGTCCATTCCTCAGGTTCCACCATCACATACAAGACCAAGTGATTGTTCTGACTTAAAAATGACCTGTGTCATGCCCTGGCTGGTATGCATCAGTGGACTGAGTGCTGGCCTGTGATCTGAGAGGTTACTGGTTTAATTCCTGGTCAGGCTGGGTCCCCAGGTGGGGGCTTGTGAGAGGCAACCAATATTTCTCTCACCCATCAATCTTTCGCTCCCCCTTTCTCCTTCCCTTCCCCTCTCTCTAAACATAAATAAATAAAATCCTTAAAACAAAAGACCTGTGTCACATATGCTTATATTTGCTGATGAGTCACATGTTCACACCTAATGTCTTAGAGGAGGGGAAGGACAACTTTTTGCTGCCTGGACGTAGAGATGCAGACTGAGTGTTAGGAGACAGCTTTGTGCTCACAATAGGCCTTTTCTGGATAGTGTTAGGAATTGCCATATGAAATTGATAACTATATCCTACGCTGGGCATTTAAATCATATTATTTAAAATAGAACACAACCCCCAGATTCTTCATGTATTCCCTCAAAGATGGTAATAATGGAGCCACAGGGTGTCAGATGGTTCAACAAAAGACCACAGGGGAATTGAAACAGAAGTTGACTACTCATACGTTCTGGAGAGAGTACACTGCATGCCTCAAGGAGCCCCATGAGAAGGTCAAGGTAGGGGCCAGGCAGAAAGGGAGGCCAGGGCCGGGGGCACATGCCTTTGTTAGGGCCTGTGGTTGGAGAGTTTGGGGTTCCTGAGCTAAGGCTGGGTGGGTGTATACAAACCTAAAAGAGCAGGGTTTTGGTGAGCTCTGTGGGGGTCTTATGTAAGTGGAGCACAAGTTAAAAGTGCTGGGTGAGGGGGGCACAGGGACACTGTTTATCACTAAGGGCTGTTAGGGAAGACTCTGTTGGCTATTTCTACAGCATGCTCCTGCATGACAAGCTAATGTTAGTTCAAGGCCACCTGCAGGACTCTTGGCCAAACAATAGGGATACCAGGGCAGCAATTCCTTAGAGTAGCTTAACTAAATTCTCAATGCATGCTTGATTCTTCTCTTTACCATTCTATTTACTGGTCATAACAGTTTATGTTTTTCTTGGCAAAAATATTTGTAAGTCCAAATTCTTGTTACAAGAGCTTAGGCATACTTTATTCATTTTAGGATTACATATTTGTTTAGTCAACAAATTCTAAGCCTCTATTTGCCAATTAGCATTTTTTAACTCATGTGTTCTTTTCTTTTACTAAGCATTGACCTTTGAATACTGGTCATTGTAGCATGAATAGAAATAGTTATTTTCTGAGAAAATGGATATGATGCAGATATTGACTTTTGTGGCAATGAACACAAAGATTTATGGACCTGGAAGATAAGGTCAATTTTTGCTGTGAGGGACAATAAATCTAGATGTTCAACACAATATAAAGTCAATATTTGTGTTAACACCAATGTTTTGAATACCTGTCTGAAAGCTCTGGAAATTACTCTATAGTTGAATTTCTCAGTCCTTGAAAAGGGTGTAATTTTAAGTGGACCCTGAAAATCTCTCAAATGTTTAACACTAAGACCAAAATAAATGAGTGAAGACTTCAACAGTGGAATGTATAAATTTTGTAGCTTTCTCTATCATGAAGAGTGGCATTTTCTATGTATGATGTATAAAAACTGTAAAAAATGTGTGATTCATTAAAGTGTGTAATTTGTTTATTAATACCATTCTATTAAAGTACATTTTAATAGCTAAAAGGCATACATTAAATGCCTAGATTTCTTAAGTGCATAGATAAATGTTACTTCTCCAAGATTCAGGTTGCCACCCTTTGTCTCTTTCCAGGGTATTTCTTTGCAGATGTATCACTGGCTTTTTAAGTACAGTGTTCATAATGTTATTACATCATTTGTTTCCTTAGGCACGCCGTTGTATTAGTACAATCATTAGCATGATTGATTAGAGTATCCCCTCTATTAGGGAATATACTATTATATATAGACTGCGTAGTATTGATTTTAGAGGCAAACTTTTCAGAAAGGACTTTCAATCATCAAAAAAAAAAAAACCCATAAAACAAAACAAACAAACAAACAAAAACCCCAAAACAAATTAAGTATCTTTCACCAAATATCCCTCCCTGTCAATATTCTGGCAATGATTTGCCTATCTGATCTTCTACTATTAATTCACAATGAGTGTCTAAGCCCATGCATTGAACTTTAGCCTCTCCCTCTGTCATTGAAATAGCCAATACTTTATTAATAGAAAGGTCAAAACAAAACAAAACCAAAACCAAAAACACAAACGATACAGTTCCAGAACTGGAAACAAACATTGGAAACCAGGAGGGAAGCTCAAAATAACAGGGGTTGAAGACAAAGATAGGCCATGGGCAATTACTATGAGCAAGTGTTGATTCTGCAAATACTCTTGCAAAGCACACTCTTGCCATAGTCCCCGAGGAGTGAGATTTCTGTGAAAGCAGCACTCCTAGTTTACATTTGCCATGGAGGTCGTCATGCTGAGCAAAGTATAGGTACCATTCCACAAGGCTTCTGAGGTAGGTGGACATGCTGGCTCAGAAAAGCCTGTCCCAGCAACCTTTCAGAAAGATTATTTAGTGCAGTGGCTGGGCTATCATTCTTACCACTTGCCGTGGCAACGGGATCTGTTATCCTTTTATTTTGCAGATTAAGGTTCTGAAAATCAAAACAAAACAAAACAAAAAACATTTTCTTTTTAAATCTGAGTCTGATTGACTATAAACATCATCTGAAAGAACAGTTTTGACATCCTAGACTGGAAGTACATTGATCACTCTCTACTTGCAGCAAACTGAGAAAAATTTCCATACAAAAGAGATTAAAAACTGAAACCAAAGTTAGGGTTGTAAATTATCATAGCACAGTTATATAAGTAATGGAGAGAACTTCAATCATCTCTAATTTATATTATGAATGTGATTTGAGAGGGCATTTATTCAGCCTATGAAATAAAAGTAGTCTGAGATCAGAAAATATTGCTTTTAGTTGGAGAAACACATTTTTGGAATTAAGACTCCGCCACTATCACCACTGCTCTGAATTTTATAATTTGTATGTGAGAGACTCAGTGAAAACAAGTAGTTCAAAATTGTTAAAGGTAAAAAGAATGAGCAAAAATGCCAGTCTGATGAATGGGAAATATGAGTGATGATATGACCTTCAGGTAAAGTGGCATTCAAGGGCAAAAGCATTAAAGGAAAGAAAGATTACAAGGATGATCAGCCTAGATGTCATAATCCCATTATTATAACCACTCAAAGGCTCATTTCTTTTGTAACTTTTCACTTCTATGTTACTTGATTTAACTTCAGCCCCAGTTTAATCCAATTATCTGTCTTTTCCAGGCCTGAAAATTTGTTGCTGAATATGACTAAAGAAAACCCACATAATAATGCTGTCTAATCTCATGTTAAATTAATGACCACAGACTTCACGGAAGCCTTAGTGCTGCCAGGGAATAACCTAATTTGCTCTATTCTGCTCCCTTAAAGGACTATTTCATAGTTTTTCTTGGCTACCTCATAATTCCATCACTTTATCCTTTCTCCTCACTCTCTGTTGATGACCTTGCTTCTTATTTTGCTGTGAATACAGAAGCAATTAAAAGGAAATTTGTATTTCAGCGAGTGTAGTGACTGTTCTGTCTGATTCCATGTCCATATGTATGTCTACCCTCCTGCTTTTGTGAATGTACCATCTATGATCCTGTTTAATCTCTCCAATCAAACTTCTCTGTAAATCTGGAATTTAAAGAAGAGGGACCAGTGGAGAAATATACATTTGGGAGGTGTTAGCATATACATAGTATTTGAAATTAAAAGTAATAATTATGTAATAGTAGTTAACATGTATATAGATATTTTAATAGGCCAGATACTGTTCTGGATAACTTACATGCAGGATCTGGCAGAAGTAACACCTGCTTGAGTGTGGTCGGTAGGGTAATAATATGGGTGTAATAATTTATAGTTTTAATTTGAACATTTCACCTAAAATGTCACATGGTGTGCTTGAGTGTGATATTGTTATGTTACAGAATTGCATGCTTATGCTTTTGTAATAAAAAGGGGGCATTATTTGTGCCAGACTGTGTACATTAGCTCACTTAACACTGACAAGAGACTTATGAAGATAGGTATTATAATTCTTATTTTGCAATGATGAGCCTCCTTCATTTTCTTAATGTTTCTATTTCTATGCCTCCAATCTCTCATTGCACATGTTCTTTTGCAATGTGATTTCATCACTCCTCCATCAAGAACTGGAGTCTATTCTCTGCTGCTTTGCATATGGGTTTTCCCTGTGATTGCTTCTCTTTAGAGGATATGGCAGACCTGATGCTGTGACATGTCTAGGAATAGCCTTTAGCTGACCTGGCAACTTTGGCTTCCCGCTTCTGTGAAGCCAGCTACAGTGTAGGACCACAATTTCATGAAAAGGCCAAGCTGCTGTGTGAAGTAGCCCCTGGAGGATAACAAACTCACAGGATGAGGTGTGGGAAGGATAGTGATGGGGAGAGAAGGAGAGCCCAAACAGCGCCAAGGTGTCGGGCTTGTGTGCAAAGAAAACATCTTGGATATTCAGTGCTGTCAAGTCTTCAACTGACTCTAGTCCCAGCTGCTATCTGGCTATAATCTTGTAGAAGACCCCAACTGTACTTTTCTCATGTCAGCCCAGACAACCTACAGAACACAGAAAATAAGAAATTGTTTTGGGGTGCTTTGCCACACATTAATAGATAATCGAAATGAGGGTAGGGTGGGTGGTGGTAAAGGAAAGTAAAATCCAAGAAAGTTTCTATGTTTGGGCTTAAGTAAGTGGGTAAATAGTGCTGCTGGCAACTAAGAGGTAAAAATTGTGGGCCCGAGTTTGAGAGTAAGACCCAATGGTTTTATTTTTACCATTTCTCTGTAGAGAAATTTGGATAAATATATGGTGAGTAGTTATGGCTGAAGATACAACTTTGGGAGTTTTGACATATAGATGGTATTTAAATGCATGGGAGTACATGATATCCCAAAGTGATAGTGAGTAAAGAGAATAAAGTGGCTCAGGAAAGAGAATTGGAGCAACATTTGGAGGGATAGAAATATAAACATTAAGAAAATTAAAGAGGTTCATTGAATGAGACAGGAAGGCAACCAGGAGAATGCCCGATTCAAAAAAAAAAAAACAAACAAACCATAGAAGAATGTTTTAAGAAGGAAAGAGTGGTAAACTATGTCAGAAATTCCTAAAAGGTTAGAAATGAGAAAATAACAGTGCTCATTGGATTGATCAACATGGGCATCCATTAAAACTTTGTATAGGTTTCTTTCTCCCCATCCCTGCAATCTCCACACCAATCAAGAGAATCTCAGTATCTCATAGCTAGAGCAGCTTTAACCACCTTCCATGCTTACTCACTCTCACTATTTTGAGGCTATTCTTTTCCCCCCAAATCACTTTCATCATTTTACATTGGCACTATAAACCTCTCATTTTTATGCAAGGTAAATTTTCTTAATTAACAAATAGCACCAAAATATATGTTTATCTTATCTACTCACTTTATCCACTATACCAAGAGGACACATCTCCAGTCATGGATATACAGGGACACCTCATTTTATTGTGCTTCACTTTATTGCCCTTCAGAGGTGTGTTTTTTACAAATTGATGGTAAGACCCTCCAGCAACAAAAGGATTATGGCTCTTCTCTTTATGGTGCTGCTCACTTCATTGTGGTGGTCTGGAACCAAACCCATGGTATCTGTGAGCCATGCCTGCATTCACCTCTCTGTTCTGACCACATCCTGACTGTTTCTTCTGTCTCAAGTGCCTATCTCTTCTCTTCCCTGTCCAAATCTTTAAATATGTAGGTAAGTCATTCTTTCATGATGCTTTTTACATTTCTCTAGAGCAATGGTTTTTAAACAACAGTTTGAGTTCTCTAAGTGGGATGTGAAATTCGTTTAGTGTGTCCTGCCTTTATGTAAAACGTAGAAGTGAATAGAACAATAGAAAATGATAGGATAGGAAAGAAAGTATCCTGTAGTAAAGATTAGTATTGCTTCATAAGACTTTTGTGTCAGGTGGTATGTATTTGTGTGCCTTTGTGTATGTGGGTAGGTGTAGTCCTTTGTGCATAAAGATAGGTGTGTAGTGCATGAAGAAGGTGTCGTACGCATATACGATCAGGACACAAACTGTTTTTATTGTGGGTCACATTAAAAAATGTAAAAGCCACTTCTCTAGTGTTTGTATCTCTTCTTACTTAATCTCATATCGGCCTCTTTTCATTTAGTTCACGTTAATGGTTTACAGTATTCTGAATATTAAATTATTATTTAATTATTTTATGTGTATATATTCCTGGAAAATATTTACTTTTCTATTCATTTATTTCTCACCAAAATTTTGTACTTATTGCCTGTTATGAGTCATTTTTTTGCTGTTCTCTGGTTTTATAATGTTAAGTTTGATAGACTCTTTGTCATGAAACTCATACAGGGCAAGACATTAATAAAGTCATCAGACAAAAATATTGACAAAATATAGTGAAATTAAATGAGAGAAATACATAGGGGGCTTTAGAGCATATAGGAGGTACAACTAACTTGGGCTTACTTGAAAAGTAATATTGTAACTGACATCTGAAAAGTAATTACAACTTAAGTGGGCAAAAGAAGTGAGCTGGGAAAGAGTATTCCAAGAAGCATAAATCTATTATTTAAGACCCTGAGGTAGAGAGGAGCACAGCTAATTAAAGGAAGTGAAAGAAGGGCTCTTTGGAGAGAAGTGAATAAGGAAGAGATTGAAGATGAGGCTAAAGAAGCAGATAGGGAGAGAATCATTCATCCATAATGTCCTTATAGGTTGTGTAGTTGTTTTTCTTTATTTTAGAAACAATGTGAAACCTCTCAATCATTTTAATCTAGAGAGTAACAAAATCAATTTTGCATTCTCGAAAAGACTTACTCCATGGAAAATAGATTAGAAAGTAACAAGAGTGGTTATGGAGATGTAAGGGTGGGAGGCTGGTGACCTAGGCCACGCTAGAGATGATTATAAATTGAGCTAGGGTGGTAATAATTAAGATCAAAAAAGCTGATGGGTTGGAGGGATATGTAGGAAATAAAATTGATATTATTTAGTGGTTTATTGGAGTGAAGCCTAATGAGATGGAAGTGTTAAAAGGGGACCTTCTATTTTTGGCCCTGAAGAAATGGGCTAATTTGAAAGAAACAAGCATGAGTACAGTTTTGTATATGTGTAGTATGAGACTGATTCTAGACATTCAAGTACTGGTGGAAGTTTGAAAGATGGGTTTGGTATTCATGAGGTAGTTCAAGGCTGGGGATAGAAATGTGTGGATTAAAAGAACCGAGAGAGGGAGAGAGAGAAATAGAGTGGGAAGAGGAGACCATGATTGGGCCTTGAAAAATTTAAACTTTCAAAGGATAAGTTTAAGAATATGAGTTAGAAAAATAAATTAAAAGAGTGGATAAAAAAAATAATAATTTTCCATTGGATTTAGCAACCCAGAGGTCTTTGGTTGACATACAGTGATTCATTTTGACAATATAGTGGCAGAGAAGGCACTGAGTAAATTGGAAGAATAAATGGAATATGAAAGTAGAAACAGTAAATATGAATAACTATTTGAGAAAGTCAAGGGTGTTTTTGTTGAGGTGTAGGGAGCATGCACATATTACAGGTGCTCAACAAATATTTGTTGAATGAACACATATTTTTGCACATGTTAAAAATTATTAGCATAATGTTAGGAAAAGGAGTTGTTACTGAATTTTGGCAACTTATTGGGACTTTCATTTAATCCTTCCTAAACCATCCTATAACATAGATGATATTGGTCTAATTTTTATGTGAAAAATCTGAGATTCAGGAAAGTTGTTTAAGTTCATACAACTAAGTGGCAGAGCAGGACTATGAAACAAGCGTCTGTCTTGGAGTCTACTCTTTCCTATAAAATGATAATTTTTTGACCACAAAAGTCTATTTTTTCATAACTAAAGGAAGTCACAGGAATATACGCCTTGGATCTAACTTTCTCTGGCCCGATAAACTATGTATGGAGGTCCACTTCATGTCAGAGATTCTCAGCAGTGGCTGAGCATTTACTCCCCTGAAATGCTTTCCAAAGAGATGAATGACTAAGCCCCACCTCAGCTGTGTCTTGAGAGTAATAGGGGATCAATATTTTAAAAGATGTATCCTAAGTTTTTCTAATGTGCCATGAGAATTAAGAAAAATTGGTTTAGATTGTCACCAAATTACTAATTAGTAAAAACAATTAGGCCTATGTTATAAACAACTTTATTCCTACGATATCTTCTTTGTTTTGACTCTGAGTAAGTATATTTCTTTGGGAGGTAGTGAAGAACTCATCAGCTGGACACAGACAGTGGAACACATTTGGCAATGACTGCTGAGAGTCAGAATGACACTAATGACCTCATAAATCTCAGTGCCTCCTCTATGGACCATCTTGATGCAGTGGAAGCCTGTTTTCAGGGCCTATTAGTATGGTGGATATTAATGATCTGATGATAGAAATGCTTCTCACCTATAGTAAGGAGGAAAGACCCAGTTGTAACAGAATCTTACTATCCTGAGTTTAACACCTACTTCTTTTTTTAAAATTTAGGGTCTGTGTGAACTCTTAGAGGGACAAGATTATATGCATCCCTTCTGAGTGGAAATGTTCATTTATTTGCCTTGATTACATGAAGGATGATAGAAGTTGGCAGTAAAATAATTGTGATGTTCAACCTGTACATTTATGTATTTGTATTTTCTTGATTGGTAGACAAAAGTAAAATTAACTTCAAGTAAACACCAATACCAAGACAAAATATTCTCAGTCTTAGCTCAGGTCATGAAGGAAAAATTCTCATAGGGGTGTGTAGGTGAAATTAAAGATTTTCCATTTTCAGTTGCCATTTTCTCTTATACTGCTGTGCACAGAATTGGCTGCTTTAAGAGTAGAAGCTGCAAAGTTTTACACTTTTCAAAGGATGAAATATATCTGACATTGTAACATGGCAACCATTGTTAAAATGGTAACTTAAATAAATTGTCATAATTCTTTCTTACAACTTCAGTAGATTTGGATTGTAACTCACGGTGGGCTTGGTAAGAAGATGGCACATATATAATTCACTTTTAATAGCAAAGGTCTGTTTGATTTCCTTCTTTCTTATCCTTAGACTTTTAATATACTCTACATGTACCTTTTGAGGTAGCTGCTATTCTATTGTCAAGAGAATTCTTTCTGTTCTCAATGACCAACCAAAAATGGTACTATTTTTAAAAAAATTATAGACTTTTTCCCACTTATGGTAAATGATGGGTTAATGAATCCTGTACTTGGGGTGAGAAAGTTTAGGAAAGTTACATTTTATATGTTTATATTTAATTCTTTCTCATGCAAACTTCAAATATTTAGCCATACCACTAACTTTACTAGGGTTTAATGAAATGAACAAAAAACAGTAGCATTTTGCCTTAAAATGAATTATTTTAGATCAATGCAACTATATAAATAAAGAATGGGCATATTCATTTGTAATTATACCTTAAAAAGTGAAATCAAGTAAATGTTTTTTTTTTCAGGGTTAGAATTGTCAATGATAAAATAAGCAAAAAGTGAAAGACTAATTTTTTTCATCTTTGTGGATAGAAATATTTGGAACTAAAATAGAATATTTGAAAACCATACAATTTTTTCCTCTTTACTTTCCTCAGAAAAGAATAAATAATGCTTAAGGGGGAGTTCCTCTCATTTATGGCAATAAAATTATTATGTGACATCTATTCTATATTATTTTTAAATGATTAGATAATATCTATTTTATCAAATATTTTTTGTCTGAACTTTTTTATCTAGTATGTAAATTCATATACTGACATTACAAATTAACATGCCGAATGTTTGTACTTAGAGCCACATTGTTTAAAGCCTCAGAAAATTGGCCAAGCAGGAAAGTCCAGTCTTACTTTTAGTACCTGTGGTTCTGGAATTACTGCTATAGCAAAATACTTGACAAGAAGGAGGAATTACACTGGAGCTCCTGACTAGTCCATTGGTTTTTCTTGTGCTGCACCGCTCCTGGATTCTGAAGGTTGCCCTCCCCGACGGCCTGGATTTCCTTGGCAGTTCTATGTTATTGCTTGCTGTTCTCTTGACTGTAGCTGCTGATGTCATGGTAGTTCACTCCTTCACAGACCATCTTTCCTTTTGTGTGTATGTGTTTTTTAAAGCCTTTATTTTTTTTTTACTTTTAGAGAGAGAAGGGAGGGAGAAAAACAGGGAGAGAAACATCAGTGTCTAGTTGCCTATTACATACCCCCTATTGTAGACCTGGTCTGCAACCCAGGCATGTGTCCTGACAGGGGATTGAACCAGGGACCTTTTGGATTCACAGCCTGGCACTCAACCCACTGAGCCACACCAGCCAGGGCTCCTTTTATGTGTTAAGTGGGGGTATATTTCCCTGCTCAGCAAACTTCAAAATCCTGACATCTAAATAATTAAAGTCATGCTTCTGAGCTAGTAGGCAGATTCTTTAATTTGAATTATTCATCAAAAATTTTTCATATGATCTTGTTTAAAAGTTTTATCATTTAATACTTAATTTAGATAATTTATATAATTTTTATATAAGATGGGGCTTTTAGATTGAAGTTCATTTCATTTTCATATGAATATTTTAGAGTTCCAACATTATAGTTGAATGAATTAGCCTATACAATTGAATGCTTTTTCAGCTTTGTAAAAAGTAATTAGCTATATTAATATGAATTTATTTCTGAACCTGTTCCATTAATCTATGTCTACCCCTTTTCTAACACCACACTGTCTTAATTAATGCATTTGATTCTTCCAACTTTATTTTTCTTTTCAAAAACCATTTTAACTAGTTTACTATCTTATAGACTCTATTTATTTATACATATATTATATATTTATAAAAATGTTGAGCTATTGATTGAATTTTAATTAAAATCCAATTTTAATTAAAATTGGAGAGAATTGACATCCTATGTTGAATCTTCTAACATATGTATGTATAGACACACATACACATGTGAACTTCATGTTTTCTTGATCTTATATCCTGTAACCCTGTCACTATGCTAAACTCATTTGTTCTATGAACATTTTGTTGATTGCTTGGGATTTTTTCATGTGGACAATCTTTTTTTTTCATATTATAAAAAAGATTTTATTTTTTTCTTTCCAATTTGAGTGGTTTTAATTCTTTTTATTCTCTTATTGCACTAAGATTTTTGAATGGTGTTAAATTTGCTAATATTTTATTAAAGATTTTCATGTTGGCTTATTCAGAAAATTGGTCTATAGTTTGCCATTCTTGGACTAACGTTGTCTTGGTTTAGTATGAGAGAAGCATTGATTGGTTGCCTCCTGTAGACACCTGAACCAGGGATCCAACCTGCAACCTGCTGGCTTCCTGGACATCATTCCAACCAACTGAGTCAAACTGACTAGGGCTAGAAACTTTTATAAGTTAAAACAAAATCCAACAAAAGACTCACATTATAACAAAGTTGTCTCAAGAAGAAACAGAAAATCTGGGAAAAAATATTTATATGAAATTGAATTTGTAAATATGTATATTCCCACAAAGAAAATCCACAATCAAATGGCTTCACTGAAGAATTCTATAAAAAAATTAAGCAAGAAATAATATATATGTTATAGAAATATTTACCGTTATAAATTAGGAGAAAGTGCATATTTGCTTGTGAGGCTAACACACTTTATAATCTGACAACCAAGCCAGATAAAACACTAAAAAATAAAAAAAAGTTTCCATATTTTTCACAAACAGATATAATAATTCTTAGAAAATGTTATCAAATCAACATTTATTACAAATCAGCGATATGCAATAAATAGAAATGCTCCATGATCTGGGGTTTACATTAGGAGTTGCAGGTTTGTTTGTTTATTTATTGAATGATTGATTGATTTTTCAATGTTCAGTTTCCTTTAATAACCCCCACCTCCCTGAAGGAATGGTACAGGCTTTTAGGCAATGGCAAGAGACATTCCTTGAAGATGTTGCACTGACTGAAGGCTTTGCCTACATGTTGGAAGGCCCCCTCTCAGAAAAAGTACTCTTAAACCAGCATCTGGGTCTCCTTGCTGCCAGGATCCAGTTTCTGCCATGTGTATGACCTGAAGTCCACCTCCCAATCTGGGCTCAGCAGAAAGGCAAGTTCTTGGCCTTGGAAGACCCAGACTCCAGAAATGAAGCTGCTATTGCTGGTTCCAAAGATGATGACACTGGCCAAGGGATTCTTCCTCAGCTATCCAGTCCCTGGAACATTGCAGGGGTGAGGTTGCTCTTCATGAAGGTCTGGGTGAGCTCTTTGGGGAAGCGGTACTCAAAGTACCACAGGGAACAGCCATCTTATCAAAGTGCCCTCAGAAATACAGCAGCACCTCAGAGGGTGTCCTCATTGGAATACTTGCACTTAAATTCCTCTAACAAAAAGGTACACTTGGACAGGTGAGCAAAGGTTTCCTTGACCTTCGGCTCAGCAGTCAAAGTTGTTTTCATATTGAAAATCAATCAGTTTTATTCATCATCAAAGCAGAATCAGAAGAGATTATATATAGCCATCTTAAATGTTAAAAATAGATTTCACATTTAAACATTTATATTAAAAAGCCCTTACCAAAACAGCTGTAGAGGAAAGTTTCCTAACATGGTGGAAAGTTTCTATGCAAAACCCGCAGTTAACGTCACACATGACTGTGAAGGGCTCAGTGTTCTCTGAGGTTGAAATGCTGCATGCTGTCACCACTTCTTCTCTGCATTGAGTTGGATGGAAGTCCTGGTCAGTGCAATGATATCAATACATTCAAAGAAAAACTAAATAAATGACAAGAATGTGTAAATAGAATATCTAAGGAAATTTCACAAAGCTGTTAGAATAAATAAATGGGATAGGAAGGTTGCAGGATACAAGGCCAATATACAAAATCAGTTGTAATTCTGTATATTAGCAATAAAATATGGACGTTAAAATAACAACACTTTAAAAGTAGCATTTGTACTCAGGAAATAATTAGAAATAAGTTTAATAAAATGTCAGACCTGAGTATTAAAAACTGCCATAATGTAGAAATGAATTCAAGTGAACCGAAATAAATGGAGCTCTGAATCATGCTCTTTGATCAGAGGCTCAACATTGCGAAACAACTCTTCACAGTTTAGTCCCACATTTACCACAGTCCCAGTCAAAATCTCATCAACGTTTCCTTCATAAATTGATGAGTTTATTCTACAGTTTGTGTGGAAATGCTAAGGGCATAAAATAGCCATAACAGTTTTGGAAAGGAAGAACAGAGTTGGACGATATACAACCAAAGGGAGCTCTGAAAGATGGTGGCAGGAAGACGAACTGGCTTGGTACCCTCACAACTACAGGGACAACACAGAGGTGGGGTGTCTAACATTATCCCACTGAACAGAAATATGCCACCCAGACCTGGCAGTTCTTGAGCCCTAGACTTGTAATAGGAGGTAGAAGAAGAAGGAGAAGGAGGAAGGGGAGGGGCGGGGGGAAAGAAGAAGAAGAAAATATGCTCAATAAAAAATTACATGTAAACTAAAAACTATTTGAAATTCTTTTTTTTTTACAAAATATTTTAGGATGTGCACATTGTATATTTTATAGCACAAAAGAAAATATATCTACTTTGTTAGATGACTCTAAGGCCTCACTGCACATTAAGGAGTAAACGGAGCTTAGGGAAATTTACCAGTGACCCTGGGTTATGTTGCAATCTATGGAACAAAAAGAAAACCTGCTTGGAATATCATCAGTTGCAGCACAGGCTTTAGGAAAGCCACAACCTCTCTCAGATTTTTAGGGAAATCAGTGTTGATGAAATAAACTTCTGTTTTATTTATTTTCAACATGCTTCACTTATTACTAGAAAAGCTTCTAACTTTAAGTCTCATTGTTAAAGGCTTAATAATTTTTATATATTACTTTCCATTGTTTTCATCACACATATATTACATTTATAATTTGTTGCATATTTATACCCTTGCATGGATTCCTTTTTAAGTTGTTTAATTTATTGGTCTTAGAGAGAGAAAGAGAGGAAAGGATAGAGAGAGAGGGGAAAGGGCAGAGAGAGAAAGATATCAGTTTGTGTATTGTGATGACGCTCTAACCAGCTGAGCTGCCTGGCCATGGTCCCTCACATGGATCGTAATGAGACTTTTGAAGTTTATTATTTCAAATTCCTTTATGTGTTAACTATATGTATTTTATTAATGAATATTAATAATGGCTACTATTTGTTGAGAATTTACTATGTGCTAGGTACTCTGTTTAACTTTTATAGGAGATACACAGATGTTTTAAAGTGTTTGCAATCATTACTTTTTTCACATCTTTCCCTAACATGTTTTGCTATTGTTAGTTTTCCTGTTTTAATATATATTTTCCACAAATAAACTTGCTATTGAAATTTATTAATCTTATTACTTAGTTAAAAAACTAGAAATATTAATTCAAAGTGTAGTTAAACTTCTTATATATAACAGAGAGTGATTCTCTGAAGAAACCTATGAATGTGGGTTTCTACACAATTGTGGTAATTCCTCTTTGTCTTTGAATGCAGTTGAATGTATTTGAAAGTCAACATTTCCAAAGGAATCAAATTGCATGGAAAAAGGTGAAATGCAAGGAGAGTTTATTGTGTATTGTTATTGTTAAAGTACAAGGAGTTGCGGACACGTTCTTATTGAGTTTAAGGAATGTCCCTGTTTAGTTTGATTGTTTTCTCTCTACTTCTTGGTCCATGAGCTGTTTCTGAGTGCAGGGTGAGGCCGAGGGCAGAGAGCAGGAACCTTTCCCATCCTTTTCCTTGGTACCCCAGTTCCCTGCATTCCCTCCTTTAATTGGGTTAATGATAGGTTAAAAGGAAAATTTTCTCTGAGATGATATAACCTGTAACAACTGATTCAGGGAGATTTTTGCAGTCCTTAAAGATGAGAAAGCTGCTGGCTGTGTCCTGTCTTGGGAAATGTTAACTATGCATAATGGAGAAATCTCATGCTGAACTGAGATTTGTCTCTCAATCACAGTCTCCCCAGAAAGAACTGGAAAGGATTGCTGAGAGGAATAAAAGTGACTTTCTGCTTTATTAGCTACATGGCTTGATTCTCTCTGCTTTAAGTGGAATTTTTCCACCGTCTTTTAAGAAGAGCATTCCTCAATAAACAGAGCATGCTGAGCATAATTTACCCTTTTCTTGATGACTCAGGCTCATAATAATGAACACTGGTTAGTACACTCAACTGTATTGAAAGATGCCCCTAAGAGCTATTAAGATATGTGGTACTGTTTGTCCCGACTAACCAACTGCTCCCAGATGACCTAAATGTTCCAGACTGTAGCCGCTCCTCAGTGCAATGTACACTAAACAGGAAATATGTTTTCAGGGACTACAGGGTGATGTCTGTGCTGTTGGGCTAGAGCTGAACATGGTGCTGGGATTCCTGCCTCTGTTCTTCAAGGTGAAAACCCCTCCCCAAATTTTACCTGTTGCATGAAGCTCTGTTGGTACCATTCCAAATTTATTGGCGGTGGGCGGAGGGGGTAGTGGCGGCATAAATGACCATGAGTGATAAGATAACTGGATGTGAATGCCAAATTTCACCGTATACACATGGGACAAGATCACCAATATGGAGGACTTTGTGCTCACAGTGTATGGGGAACTACAAAGTGAGTGTCTGTACCCAAATCACAATCTCAGTTGGAAATTTAGTTTTCCGGCAATGGATGGTAAGGGTCAGTCGGGGGAAGAGTGGTTCTTTTGAAGATTCACATATTTTGAGAAGGTGATAGTTTAAGTAGAATTGTCTCAGTGGGAAACTCTGAGCTTTTGTAAGAAGGTACCATGAAGATATGAGGCACTTGGTGACGCAGACACCAGCCCGCAGTGTCCGTGGTGTTATGGATGAGACATGAGATACATTCACATGGACTACCGAGTCCTGTGGAGGAAAAGGGACTGCACAGCTACCCTCTCAAGGGGAGGGTGCCTTGGAGTGGCCTGGCCACTCTCTCTAGGGAAGAGTGCCCCGATCCTTGCCTTCACTGGTTTTTATTGGAATCAATTTGCACAGGAACACAGGTACAGCTTATTAATTGTTGTCAGGCAGTAGGGATCAAATGATAGATAGCATACAAAGAACTATTAGGGCTCATTCTGAGTCAGGGTCTACCACCTAAAAGGCTACAAAACTTAAGGGAACAAATTCATTTCCGGCCCGGGCCTTTATCATTTAAATAAGAGCATTCTTAGCAAAGCAGGTTTCACTGGAATTTATGTATTCTTTCTCTCACCTGATTACCTGGGAACCCTCCCTTTCCAGCACAGGGCTGCACCCACCACCGGCACTGTTTCAGGCTTAAGTCAGGCAGGGGAAGTAAGGCAGCCAAGAGATTAGGAGACTTATCGCAGACAGAATGAGGACTCAGGCTTTGTCAAAGCTGGGGGGTGAGGGTCCATCACCCTTTTCTCCATAGCCCCCCCCAAGTCCTTCCCTGGGGCCTCCACGTGATCATGCCTGTCTTCCCAGAGCCAGTTATGGAGGAAGTAAAAGGAGCAGAAGCAGGGCTCCTGCCAGGGAGATAAGCTTTGTCTCATTAGTGGCTTATGGTCTGAAGGTCACTCATTCAGCCTTAGCCATGATGGGTTACAGCTCCTGAAACCAGGCAGGGCAGTTCCCAACAACTTGGGAAGCAAGGAGAGTAGTAACAGAGGAAGGTGAAAGCAAGAAAAAAAAAGACAAGTAAAATCTCAGTGCAGTCCCCCCCATCCAATTTACTTTTGGAAGTAAATACTTTATATAATTTTTAAATATAAAATATATGCACATTGCTATTGAATGACATAGATTACATTAAATGCATTAAAAGAGTTTGTTCTTTAAAGGAATTCCAAATTTATTTGTTAAAAAATCAATAATTCTCTAGTTGAGGTTTTTTTTGACTATCGGTATAAGATTGTTTTTGTGTATGGTACTTCATGTAGTTCTTATTTTACAAACATTATACATACTTTATTAAAGTGGTCAAGGTGGTCTAACTTTCAAATTGATTATTGTCAGAAGCTTTTCTGATCATTCTTTAGAATTTCTAATGTGTCTTCCCAGGAGTTAGAAGTAGATATCTTGATATCATGTTGAACTTCAAAGATGTTAAGAGAAAGTAATGAAAACAATGGTTAGTATCCTAAAGGGTAATAACAAAAACAAATTATTGAAAATGCAGTAAGAACATATCTTACATTTGTATACCAGTTTATAGTCCTGAAAGTAATTTATGAAGTATGTATGTTGATTTTCATAGAACTTTGTGGTGTGGGAAAGCAAAACACTTTTCTTCCATTTTATAGAAAAAGGCAACTGAGGCCCAGAATATCAAGTTTTTATTAAAGTGACACAGCTAGTGCATTATAAATTTAAAAATATAATTTAATTATTAGTTTTGGAAAACTGGTCTTTTTGCTGAGGATGAATCAAAACATTTTGCCTCTGGATACTTAAATCTGTGCCTGAAAGCTTGCTACTGCCTGTAATGTCAATCATATCAGCACATTATTTGTAAGGCTGTAAACATGCCAAATTAATTTAAACATAAGATATAACATACAAAAAAGATGAGAAGAGTATTTTCCATCTGTTATTAAAGTACACGCTGATGGTTAATATTATAAATTTGCTAATTACAATAAATATTTTAGGTAGCTTTACATTTGTCACATCTATTAACAGAAATAAAATGTTTTTATATATCATGGGAAAAAGTAATTTGTGTACATATGCTATTTATGTTGCTTCTTTTAAATCTGTTTCTAGCTCAATGCTTAGAAACAGTAGTGGTGACTGTCATTATAATGCTAATAAATAGATAAGTCTGTTGATATACATTCTAGATATTAATCTGTTACCATAAAATAGTCTGAGTGTCAGGGGGTCTTTCCCACCAGCCAGGATGGCATCAGGGGGAAGTTCTTAAACTGAGTGTGTGAAAAGCTAGCAAGATGATTGGATAGAGGAAATCTCTCCTTCCTTCTAGTACCAGATTGGGGATGGGACCAGGGAAGCCAGGCACCTGAGCTATAGAAGTCAAAATTTTGCAGGGAGCGGGGTGCTAGAACCAAAGAGGACTGTCATTCTAGCCTGGGGAAAGAAGGGACTGGTCGGGGGGTATACCCACCCGAAGCTTGCAAAAGTTTGGGAAGTAGCTGGGTCATGTTGAAAAAGCCCCTGGTCTGTCCTACACCTAAGCAAATACAATCCCAGGGGAACAAAGAAACCCTCTTTTGCACACCTGGTGATGCACTTACTGGTGCATTCTCATGCTCTCCTGGGTGTATGTGACCTTATAGCCCTAGTGGCTTCGTGGTCCATGGCAGTGTGGGGTCTACGCACAGGCTCCAGGAGAGACCTTGAAATGAACAGCAACCGGGACCAAGCTAAACTACCTGGATGGGGACTATGACTACTTAGCAACTGCCTGTGGGCTCCTAAGGACTGTACTTTAAATTGGAGCAGAAACTGTGGACACTGCCTCATGTCTTGGTCTTGCTGAGGAGGGGTAGGTAAGCTTTGAGATGGGAGTCTGCCATTCTCCCAGATTGTTCAGCACCCGAATAAAACCTGTTTCCTTTTGCACCAGTATTTGCCTCACTAGTTTGGCTTTTGTGGTGACAGGCAGCCAAACCTCCCTTTTCGTTCAATTACATACCCATTATTCATTTATATTCCACATTTATAGTATGTATTCTTATTGTATAATTAAACTTGCAGTGCTTTTGGCATAGCTAAAAACCCCTCATAACTTGAAAATTAATTAAAAATCAAATCTAATTATGTGCTATCTATAAGAAATTACAGCAAATATAAAGGACACCTGGATAAAGCCAAGGGGAGTAGGACCCAGGGTGAGGTGTGGGGATGGGCGGGGCAGGCAGGAGTGATGGGAGGGCAATGGAGACAACTGCACCTGAACAACCGTAATTTTTTTAGCAGAATGCAAAAAACGGAGAAATTATAGCAAATAAAACAAAGTGACTTAAGGCTAAAAATAATATGATGAATAATAATCTGGCAACCAGACATAAAGAAACCAAAAATGTAAACAGGAATATATTCAAGCAAAAAAAGTTTTAAAAAGAGCAGAGACTATCATTTTGTAGCAAGTATTAAGTTAGCTTTTTTATATTTCTGAGAAATGGATATTTTCATGAAGTATATGATGATTCCAGTGGGCTGGCTACTTGTTTCTATGAATAAAATTTTAGGGAAACACAGTCCTGCCTACTTATTTATATATTGCCTATGGCTGCTTTAGCTTTCTGACACACATTTGAGTAATTTGACAGAAAATATATGTCCTGTAGTCCTAAAGTATTTACTCTCTGGCCCTTTAAAGGAAAGAACACAGAGGACTAAGGGAATTTTTGTATTAATAAGTTGTATCTGTGTTAAGAAAAGCTAACCAACCAAACATTTAAAAGGTTTGACCATAGTGGACACTTAACCTTCTTGGCTGGTCAACATTTTGATGCTTTTTTATTTTTCTTGTTGCTTCTCTAAAGGATAAAATCTAAAGTGTTATTTTCAGCTACTGAGTCAGTTTTACTAAAACAGTTAGATTACCATGAGACCTGATTGTGGGAAAACTTTGTTATTTGCAGCTGGGGGCTCTAATTGATAAAGTGATTCTGCTTATGAATCTAAAGGAAAAATTCTAAGGCAAGTATGATTCAGCATATTATTAATGAATAATTACAACTCGATCTAATATTGAAAGAATAAGTTGTGATAATATCAAATGTTTCCAAAAATCCAAATGTATGTTTAGTTGTGTGTACACACACAAGGACTCACAGCAACACATCAACCATAAACTCCTTACAATTATGGATGATTTTGTGTTTTTTGCTTCTTATAACTATGTATTGTTCTATATGCACATATTAACTTTTAAAAATGAGGAAAGTTATTTTTTAAAGTAAGAGTGGAGTGCCTTTTCTTTGTTTAAGATATGATGTATAACAAAAAGAAATAGAAAATCATGCACATATGCTTTTGTTTCTATGTTGATCTTTTAAAGAAGAATCTATAGTTTCAAAATATAACTTCCACATTTTGATAGCTGCCACTAAAATTTAAAATACTCAAGTTCTTGTAACATCATCTTTTTCCAAATTAATGATGATGTTCTGTGGTTAAACAGAAGTTTATAGTTAAATGAGCCATTCCTGTCACATAAGAAATGCAAAACCAGGAACAGAAAAGGGATAAAGAGAAATATACAGTCATTTGATAACAAAGAAATTTATGTGCACTAAGATACATTTTAAATGATATTTCACTGTAATGGACTGATGAAACTATGTTCCACTATTAAAAATCAAAAAGATAGATATTGAACATCTAGAACACAGTGTATTAGAAATTTAACAGCTAAAATCCTGAACATAATAGGATTACTTCATTTATTCTCATCCACAAGGTCATCACTGCCACAGAAAAATCTAGTAATTCCAAGCAGAGACCTTTATTTGTGTAGCGGCCTAGGCTTTGGGGAAATATCAGAAGGGATTTAGAACCAGAGGTAGAGACTCTGAACTGATATTTTATATTAAAACTCTCAGGATGTTCAATTTTCTCCAAAATACTTGGAGCATCTAATCAATCAGTACAGCTTTGCTGTCTGAAAACCAAAGCATCCACGATATAATTTCATTTTGTTCAAACCACCCAAGGTCAGAACTCAGAGCCCATGTTTCCTAAAAAAGCACAGATTCAGAAACTGCTACTGACATCTTCACTGTTCTATGCTAATGATAACAAATATGTGGAAATTCTATCAGTTATAAATAATCTCACCATTCTTTTCCCAACAGTAAAATGAAGTTATCAAATTTATGTTAGAGGTGTAGAGGTCAGGTAATAAAAATCAATTTGCTAACATAATGGGTGACACAAGCCACATAGGATCAATTGTTAGGGTTACTGCATGGACGCACTTCACTGTATAAAACTCAGGAAACTGGCTTCTTGGTTTCTATACGTCCATTATAGGGAATCTCATTCTCTCTTTTACTGCTAATTTGGGTGTTAATATCTTTTACAAAGTGTCAGCGTCTAAGATAGTTTAATATCTGTTTTAATAATTATCTTCCAACATTTTTAACACTTCTCTGGTTAATTATATTCACTGAACAAAAATTTACTGCAAAATGTGCATTAGTATTTACCTTCACCTAAAGTTAATTATCTTGGAAATTTAAGTGAGTAATCACACAGACCAAAAGTAAATATATTTCATAGCTTCCCCACTTTTTGTGAGTGATATACACTGTCCTCTTAACCTTCGGTTTGTCTCATGGACACATTGGTCAATGATGATAAGAAACATCAGAGTCGATGCAAAGCTGGGAAAGGGAACTTCAGCAGCTAGGAATAAAAGGAATTCTAGCCCACCTCCCACCCCCCACAAATCCACAATGTTGTCCATGGCAAGAAAGATTAGCCATCAAAATTCTCACCACAGAATCATTTCCTGAGATCCCAAAAGAAACTAGAGTTGCTCAAGAATCATTAATATAGTTTTAGCTCTTAAACCTACTTTCTCTTACTCTCCCTAAATCTATCCTTGAAATAAATCAAACTCCATTTTCTAAAGTGGTATTTCAGCCAACAATGCGTTTGACTTTACTTTTATTCCTTTCTTATTTGGAGAGTTATTAAAGTATTAAAAGCTATATAACTCTATCAGTTCTAAAGTCTGGATCAAAAAGTTTTTCTATAAACAAGGGAAATAAGAGACACAGATAAAATAAATAACCTGGAATCTGATCACATGAGTAGCACTGAAAATAAATGTGAATGTAGGTCAGAAACTCATTTGAAATTCTAGGGATTATAGTATTTCTGTGTTAACACATGGCTCTTGCAGTCAATATTTGCTGCTTCAACTCAAACATCAACAATATTTCTCAGACTAATTAGCTATGTAAGTGGTGATTCTCCTCAATTAGAGAAACTTGGTAACCTCCAAGTTAGTCTATAGGGGCTTTTTAAAATTTGAGGTATCAAATAAATGTATGTTTTCTACAGATTCAATTTCCTTCTGCTCTGCTGATGAGAGACAAGGGAGAAATAAGCCTTCAAATTGTTTATTTGCTAAAATTACTATGAACAATACAAACCTGATTAGTTTCTAATAATCACTCATTTTATCATGTCTATGCCTTCCACTCTGGTTCATGTTGGTGATATACAAAAGGTTTTTTTAAGTGTTTTGATGATCATAAAATAGTACCCACAGAACTCTTTAAATGCTGAATTTCAAGATTGATGGTCTTTGCTTGTTTATAGAGCTGAACTTTATTACTTGTCTTAGACATAGCATAAAACTACAGTAAGTGGGTGTGAAAACTTGAAATCCAGAGTACAGTAATAGGAGAAAGATATTGTTCCCAGACAGAATTGTATATCTTAAAATGAGTTGGCATTCTAAAAACGTTTTCCTTATCCTACATGGAAAACCACTATCATTAATTTTGACTCAGCTTCCCTCTCATTTATATCAATAAATCTCCTGACAAGCTTCAAATTTTGTCTACCTTTATTGTCAGAAAAAGACAAACCACTCTGAAAAATAATGGTGCTCATAAATGAGAGACAAAGAAGCAATAACAGCTTTATTTACAGATCATTAAATAGAAAAACCTGCTCACAGAAAAAAACCTCTATGTACGGTTCTGGACAGGGCAGGCGTGTTTCAGATGGGTCAGTTCATAGAAACACCTCACCACTTTTACAAGGAAATCCGAGAGAGCTGTCACTACAATAATGATGATCTGCAATGTTCACCAAATATCAAGTTACTAGTTACTATGCAGCAGGATTGTGCTCTTGGAAAGATATCTACACATATTCATTTAAGTGATAAAACATTTGTTAAATGCACTGTCATAAGTGGAACATGCTCTTCACTATATAAACATTCTTCTATAAGTCATCTTTGAAAATATGTCTTTTTATTTCTCTTGGAAAATTATCTAGGAGCGAAATGGCTAGTGTGCCAGTTATCACAATGTTGACATTCAGCTCTAAATCTGCCCTTCATTTTCAGGTCTCTCGCAGCACTTGGTGGCAATGACACGCAGCACCATCCTGCGTGCCTTCTAGCACTCTCTAGGGAGGCTTTCCAACAAACTTCCACCAGGAAGAACCTCCCTGGGGAAGGCTTCCCCCAGCACTCCGAAGGACATTCTCCAAGTGAGTTCCCCTGGCACAGTACCTCAGTAAACTTTGCCATCCTGTGGCCACAGCTGTGCTCTCCAACAAAGTTGGGAACTCAGCTCAGGGGTTGGAGGGCACAGAAGTTCTTGGGTGGATGCTTCATCTCAGCCTTAGGAGTACATTTAAACATTCCTTTACCTCTCACTATCTGAACCCCATTACTCCAAACCTATTAATTCCTTCTATTAAGCTTCCATTCTTTAATTTACTGTGTAGTATCTGTCATCTGATTGGACTGATACAGCTAGATTACAGGGGAAAAATGTATATTTAAGTTTAAAAGCAATAGACAACTATTTTTCTAGAAAGTTGTATATACACCTCCATTAGCAATATATGATGGTTTGGCTGCTCCACCTGCACACCAATATTTAGAGTTGCTGTATTTTTAATTTTAATCATAATACTGTCTGTAGTAGAATTTAACCTTGGTTTTAATTTTCATTTCCTGACAACTTCTATGCTTAGTGACTATCTTTATTTAAAAAGTACTTTAAAGGCCCTTATTCATTCTTACTTGGACTGTCTTCTGATCAGTGAATTATAAGATCTTTTTAAACATTCTGGATGCAAGGTTATGGCTTCCTTATTTAATTGTTACTTTTTGTCGCAGGTTTATTTATTTTCTTGAGTATGTCTTCTGATGAGCAAAGATTTTTAATTATCATGAAATCTAACTTATTGATTTTTTTGTTTTTAATATTTTGTGTATGTACCTTAAGAAACCTTAACCACCCTGAGGTCAATGAAAATCTAATCCTTGAAAGTTTATAGTTTTAGATTTTACATGGAGATCTATGACACAGCTTTAAAAAATAGTGTTCGTAGCTTGAGATAGAGGTCAAGTTACTTCTTTTTTTCCCCACATTAGAATAATCAGTTTTTCTAGCTAGGCTTTTTGAAGACTTTTCTCCCCTACTTAATGGCTTTTGCCTTCATCAAAAATCATTTGACTAATATATACTATTTTTTTTACTTGCTGTTCAGTTTCCCTGAACTATCTGTCAATTTATTTTTATGAGAGAGCAATATTCTTTGTTATTGTAGCTTTATAGTAAGTTTTCATCCAACCTGAATTTTTTCAATATTATGTGGCTACTTTAGGCCTTTTACAAGATATTTTATTACCATCTCCACAATTCCTGCAAAAAGTTTGTTAAGATCTTGAATGGAACTGGTTTAAGGCTGTTTGTCAATTTGGACATTGTGACAGCTGAAAAATATTTTTTACGCCATGAAAATAGTCTCTCTCTCCATTTATTTAGGTCTTTTTAAATTTCTCTCATCAGTGAATTTTTAATTTTGAGTGTAAGGTCACACAATATTAGATGAAGTATAATTCTAAGTATTTTTGATGCTTATATAAATAGCATTTTTTCTGATTTTCAATTGTCATTGCTAAGTATAGAGAAATTGACTTCATTTTTATAGTGATCTCATAGTCTAAAACATTGCTGAATTAATTCTAATAATTTTATACATCTTAGAATTTTTATACATATATATAATTATGCTATCTACAAGTAAATACAGTCCTTATTCTTTCCTAATTTGTATGCTTCATATTGTTTGCCTTTTTTCACTAATAGGACTAAAATAAAATGTTGAATAAAAGCAGTGAATTGTGGTATTCATCATTATATAAGATAAAGCAAATAGCTTTCTGTAAATGTTCTTAATCAGGTTGAGAAAGTTCTCTACTGTTCCTATTTTGCTGAGATTTTCTTAACATAAATGGACATTGAAATCTTAGAAATGCTTTTGTGCATTTATTGAGATGATCATATAAAGGTTCTCCTTTTCTTTGTCAATATGGTGAATTACATAACTTGAGTTTTGAAGTGAACCAGTCTTGCTCTCCTGGAGGGGATGAGAAACCTTACTTGAACATGATTTTATCCTTTTAATATAGTGCTGGTTTAAATTTGCTAATATGTTAATAATTTTTGTGCCTATGCTCATGATAAATGTTAGATTGTATGATATTTTCTTTTCCTATCTATGTCTGGTTTTGGTATCAGAATAATGACTTGTAAAATGAATTGAGAAGTACCTATTAATTCCCTATTTTCTGAAAGAGTTTATGATTGCTCTTATGTCATTTAAAAATATCTGATATCAGTCACCAGTAAAACCATTTGGACCAGCAGTTTTCTTCATAGGAAAAAAAAATGTTGCATTGTACAAGGTGGGACAAGTAGGTTTACAGTTGTGAATATGCAAAACAGTTTATTTTTGCATCGTTATTTATTAATTATTATATTATGTTTAATAAAAAAAAGTAAACCTACTTTCATCCAACCCTGCATTTTCCATTGTGTGGTTGCTGATGGCGCTGGATTGTCTGTTGTCAACCAGGCACTACTGCCTCAAAATAAGGCTGGAAAATATATTTACGTTATTGTAAGTAAAATTTTGCTTATATTATGCTAAAAAAAAATTTCCAAAGACAAGGCTGTGCATGAGATCTGGAGGCAGATATACAGAACTGGCCATTATTCACAGATGGCTCACAGTGGACAAATCTGGAGATGACTTCTCCTTGAAAGGCATTGGTCTTTGCTCTCTTCCCTCCTCACCTTTCCAACTTCTGCCTGGCCAACCACCCATTTCCATGTTTACCACCAGACACAAGCCCACAAAGTGGGCAGATCCCACAGAGAAGCAATAGTTCGTTCAGGGACAGATGTTTTTAAAGAGGCAACGACTTCTATCCGATCTCCACGCCTCTCCAAAGGTCCCCTGGGCCAACCCACTTTGGCAGCCAGTCATGCACAGCTTCTCAGATTTCCCCTAAACCCTCACTCATCCTTACTAGGCTTGTGCCAAGGGGGTTGTGATTAATTGCTGTCCTTTGATCAGTGCCCTTTTCTTTTTCTTTATTTTTATTATTGACACTATTACAGACGTCCCCATTTTCCCTCCCAGTCAGTGCCCTTTTCTGTAAGTTTTCTTCAACTTCTCTAAGAATATGTAAACTTCAATTTCTAATTTGAATATTGTATATTCCATAATTGTAGTGGTTTTCTCATTGATATACTGGTACATGGTATATATTTTTTTAATTTGCTTTTCTTTATCTTCTACTTCATTTTTTTTTCTTTTCTGCTAATTTCCCATAGAAACATCACTACCAGCTTTGATACTCAGTCCCACCTTTCTAATATACATACCCATTATTTTATTCTCAGATTAGGTTAGTAAAAGTATAAAAATAATAGTAATTCTCATGCCTTTAGTGATTATGGTAGAAATTCCTCTAGTGTTTCATCATAAAGTAGCATTTCCCCCCTTGAGGTGTATTCTTTATCTTATTGAAGTCATATATTTTTGATCCTAGGTCATACTAATATTAAATATATATTTGGATTTTTGGAAACATTTGATATTATCACAACTTATTCTTTCAATATTAGATCGAGTTGTAATTATTCATTAATAATATGCTGAATCATACTTGCCTTAGAATTTTTCCTTTAGATTCAAAAGGCACTCCACTCTTACTTTAAAAAATAACTTTCCTCATTTTTAAAAGTTAATATGTGCATATAGAACAATACATAGTTATAAGAAGCAAAAAACACAAAATCATCCATAATTGTAAGGAGTTTATGGTTGATGTGTTGTTGTGAGTCCTTGTGTGTGTACACACAACTAAACATACATTTTATATGGTTGAGATTATACAGTATGTATCATGCTTTTCCATGTAATGAATATTTACTAATTCAAAGTCCTAGAGCTGTGAGTACTCTGATAAACAAGAAGACACTTCACCAACTCAAACAAGAAAGAAAATACAATCCTGCCTTTTGTGGGAACAGTTTTCATAAAAGACAAAAGTGGTAACAGGACTCTGGGTAAAGATGATAGTTATAGTAAAGTAGTACATTCTCTTACTGCTCAATATAAAACATGACATAAAGCAATAGAACACAATAAGTATAATCCTTCTTAAGGAATTAACAACAAGGTCTAGATTATTAAAATATTAGCAAGAAAGTATTTCCAGCAAATTATTTAAAAGTGTATTCGCACATTACAACCAAAAGAGATATGTTCATACTTGATGGATGTAGTCAAACTACGCATGAGAACACAACTGTGTGATCCCTTTTCTTACCCTCCTTTCCAGTCCTCTGCTACCAACCTGATAGACAAGCCTTGAAATACATTCAGAGCTGGTTTCACAGTCCCTTGTACAAGATGCTTCTTTTTCTATTAATTATAACAAAAAATATCTGTAAGTTGGCTAATTTATTCTCTACTCTTTCTCATATATTGTTACCCTAAGACATCTAAAATCAGAGATGCTATGGAATAAAGAATGGACATTGTCCACTCTAAACATCAGTACCTCACAGGGTACCCACACAGAACAGTGGTCTGTGCTTTCGGGTAGATGTGGACAGGCTAGCCAAGCCCTATTCCCTTCACCTTTGTTCTACACCTTTCTCCACTGTTGGAGTGAGTAAGTATAGATATCTGTCTAGCTCCAAGAGGTTGATTAACAAAGAGTATAACCAAAACTATGTTTAGAGAGAAGTTACTTTACTATCTCCACTTTTGGTCACTTAGGACTTGTTTTTCCTATAAATACATAGCAATATTAACTAAAGTGCCCATTAAGAACAATGGTTAGACAGACAGTCTGATCTTGTCGAAACAGCCCTGGGCCTAGAACCCTTCACGATGTATTTCCTTCTCCTCCCTCACTCCTGCCACCCAGGGAACAGTCAGTATTTTGCTCTAAAAGGTCAAATTTAATACTCCCATTCCCAAAAGATAATCATTCCTATGAATCTTTAAAGGAAAAAAAAAGTTATTGTACTTCCTTTACTTCTAGCATGTGCTGTGTGCTTCAAACATCTAGAAACACTAGATATTTAGTAGGACTTAAGAGAGGCCACTACACACACCGTAGCACTGAATAAACTGCACCCCTGAAACAAGTTATTTTCAGAAGATAATTTTTTGATGCAAATGTTTCATTTTACCAACTTTTGTCATACAATGTCAAACTCTTTAATATCTAGAAAGACCAGGCATTGTGAAATTAGGTCTCATTTTTCCACTAGATTTGCTAGGTATACAGCAAATCTACACCGGCTTATGGGACAGTGGTTAATTTTGGCCTCACCAAGAAAATACTGGCATAGAGCCTTTTGTGCTTCCTTTTCCTCCCTCCTCTGCCAGGACTGGTACATAAACACAGTGTATTTCTCAAAGACAGAGTTTGATCATTCCATTTCCAAAGATTATATTTCACATGAATTTTAAGAGTATTTACAAAATATGTTATATTACCATCGCTATTTTTAATGTAATCTGTGCACTTCTAAATATCAGAAAAACTGTGTTTCAAATAATTGCTTATATTCATCTATTATATGCCCTGTAGTATTGACTAAACTATATATATGTGATAATAGTTATATTTGGAAGTGTCTTCTAAATAGGAACATTATAGTCTAGAACCATTTACTTCTCTAATCCCTTCATTCCACACCAACGCAGTGGTTGAGAATAGGTACATGAGTCACTGAGATGAAAGTTTACAATGTTATTTCTGGATGGCATTTTAAAAGACAGCCTGTCTATGAATTTTAACACAAACTATACAAAATGTATTGGTTTATTGACTGACTATACTTTGGTCATATATTGGTCACCTTTTCAATATGTGAATATTATATCCTATACATTAAAGACTAATTCATGCAGTGCATACACAATATACGTGGTTTAGCAAAGTTAAAAAGATCACATTATATGTACAACATTAGGTAATCAGAAATTTTCTACTATACACTAGAAAAGGAACTTTTGCAATTTCTTCCCTCCTGCCTCCTTCAATCCACTGAACAATATACTTTTCAAAGAGGTTATCAATTCCATTTCCCAAGACAATATTACTCATCAATGTTAAATAAGCTATTTACAAGCTTCATTTTACAACATTTAGTTTTAAATGCATCTGGAAACATTAGGTATTTCATATTAGAACTTGTCCACTTTCTACTCTTTAAATACTACTGTTAAATAAAAGTATATAACTATGGTTTTAACTACTCTAAATATTCCTTTACTTCCTTTTCTCCACTCCCAGCACGGTGGACAAGTAGAGACATCTGTAAAGCTTAGAGGTAATTGAACAAGTGCATTTTCTAAAATCCTTTATAGGACACAAGCTTGCCTATAAATTTTAAAATGAAGTGTACAAAATGTGTTCATTTTATTTTTATGAGATTTACTTTGTCATACATTGGCAAATTTTAAAACATCTAGTGACTTGATGTTGCAAAATTATGATTCATTTGTGTATATACACTACATAGACATTGAAACAAAATTCACACACTGTACAAAAAATGGTTTACTAAAACTGTCCACCTATAAATACCCTACCAAATTTGTGTAAGTTGTTCCTTCCCAGTTCCTCCAAACCACTGAACAATATAAATAGTAGTATAGTGCTCATATAAGCAGTTTTGGAATTTTATTTCCAAAAGACAGTATTTCCCACAATTTTTGCCTGTATATTTGCAGTGATGTTTTACTATGTCTTTTAATATAGATCAGCTGTTTGAAATAAGAATTTAGTTTGTTCACTATGTATGCAGTAGCCTTGAGTGAACTGCACACATGTACCCATAGTTATACTATGAAAGTATCATTTAAATGTGAACATTCTGGCTCAAAACATTTCCCTTCTCTCACCCCTCTATCAGTTCGGTACACTGACTGTAAGGCTCAAATTTTCAGAAGACACACTTTCCCATGAATTTTACCATAAAATGTACTAGTTTTCCAATTTTTATTTTGTTATGTGTGAAAAACTCTTTATCATCTGGAGAGACCAGATGTAAAATTAAGACTCATCTGTCCATTACACGCATTATCTACACAGCAAAGTAGAATGAGGTGTGCAAATGGGGTGGCACTGGTCTCCTTTCGCTCTGAATGCACTGGTCTGGCACCCTTTGCACTTCATTCCCAGCCCTCCTCCCTTGACCTGTGCACAAATGGCAGGTGTCCTACTGAGGAAGCGGTTTGGCCACTTGTCTTAATAGTATTTCAAAGAAATTTAATGAAAATATTTACAAACTGTTGTTTTACTACATACTTTTAGTATAAAGCACTTCAGAACATCTAGAAAAAATAGCTACTACAAAAAAAGTCCTTGGCACTGTAAACTGCATATACAGTAGTGAGGAATGAAATGTACGACAGAAGGGTGGTTATAACGTAAACATGACTTCTACATATGTGCAGTCTGGCGTGGTACCATTTTTCCCCTTCATTGCAAAATCATCTCTGCAGATTATCTCTTTTTTTTTATGTTTCTGTGTGATATTGGTGTATATATATATTTTTTTCCTGTGGTGTTTATAATTATATACATTTTTGTAGCTATTAGTGCCCTCATACAAATTGAATATATTAGCCATTTTTCCTTCTCAGTCCTCATATATCAATTATAGATGAAAAATTCCTTGTTTTTTAATTGGCCTCTTCACAGCCTTCTGTTCCATCTCTTCTCAGCCAACCCATTGATCAAACGTGGAAGTGTCAGTTCTTGAGATGGTCTAACAATTCCATTTCCAGAAGTCATTCCCAGAGGGAACTTATTTTCTATGGTTAAATTTTTGTCTTCTTTTTTACTAAAAGGCATTTACAAGCCAGGTGTTTCTTTAAAACTCTGCTTTATTATACACAGGTAATGAAGAAATGTAGACAAATAGGTAGAAATTTAGAAGGTTGGTGGGTGGAGAGGAGGCTTTTTCATATCATATACACTGGGCTTCCACAAAGAGCAGTGACTTCCCACATGGTGGAGCGGACTTCCTCTTGACCAAACACGACATGTGGTTCTACCCTCTCTCTCAATCCACAGTTTACCTGCCCAATTTCTCACTTCCCCACTTACCTATTGTCTGCCAGGGCTCTGCACATCTGCTGGGCTGAAAGGCCTTTGCCCATCATTGTCCGGATGGGGTAGGATCTCATCTGGGTGAGACGCAGTGCTACCCACATGCCCAGATCTGCAGCTCTTGCTCTGAGGTAACCAAGCTCTCTTCCATACCAACCTGCCTTCTCAACCTGAGACCCCCCTGGCTTTCAGGGGCTGCCATTCTTGACCTGCCACCTTCCACCATCCAGTCCCAGAAAGAGTTGCCTAGAAGGGGTCAGTAATGGCTGTGAAGGGCTTGGTCCCACCCCAGTTCAACCACTGTTTTGCTGTAGGCAGGGTTTGGGTTGCTTCTCACCTCCCTCTTTAACTGAACTTGTCTCCTTTTTATTTATTGTGGGGTCCCCCCATTTTTACTCATGTATCACTAACATAATAATTGTATGTGTATAGTATGTGCAATATAATGGTTTAATATACATACAAAGTTTATCCAGAAGGTATCCAGCCAAGTAATATGAAAAATAGACATTTATTGAAGAAGATACAAGAAGCACTGTACATAGGACAATGATGCCTCAGTCCTCTTCAAAGTAAATACCTTGGAACCTTACATAGTTCTCTCAATTGTTATTAGCTGCCCCACAGTATTCTCCTGAATCTAATTGACAGTCTGAAATCTCTTCCCTTTCAAAGGTGATTTTAGTTTTGGGGTGGGAAAAGCCAGAAGTCACAGGGTGCCAAATCTGGGAGCTGAGTCACCTGGGTGATATGCTGTTTCACAAAAACACTCTGCATGAGATGTGATGCATGAGTGGGCACGTTGTCATGATAAAGCTGCCAATCATTAGTTGACCATAGCTGTGGACTTCTGAAACATCCTGAGTTTCCACATCCTGAGTTTCCACTCAAGTTTAATGCAAAATCTAATACAGATTCATTGCTGTACTTGCTCAGTCATTATGAATGTGACAGTCACACAATACACATGCTCACTCAACAGCATCTACTGGCCTCACTGACTAGTACAGTCAAGTCGTCATTATTCTCTCTGCTCATTCCAGTCCACTCCTCTCGGCTGCCAGGTTACAGCAATGTTGTGTAAACCATTCTAGCTATATTAACAATGGCTGGACATTTTCCGGACAGACCTTTGTATATGATGAAATAATTAACACCATCAAGTGAATTTGTCACCTCACATTTTGGGGGGATGTGTGCTGAGAACACTTAAGATCTAATCTCTTAGCAAATTTCAAGTATACAATATAGTATTATGTTTTCAGCTTTATTGCTGTAAACAGTTTTTATTTATAACTGGCAAAGAAGATTGTTAAACATGGTGATGATTTGATTTAGGTATCTGTTGTGAAACGATTCTCCCCATCATGTTTATTAACAAATATAGATTTTACACATATTTAGATTTTTTTTTGGTTTTGGTGAGAGCATGTAAGTTCTACTCTCTTAGAAAATTTCAATTGTTATTCAGTTGATACAACGTTATCGACTGTGGTCACCATATTATGTGTTAGATGCTCAGACCTTATTCATCTTATAACTGAAGTCCCCTGTTACCAACCTCTCTGTTTTCCACCAGGCCCTAGCAACCACTTTCTACTCTCTGTTTCCATGTCTTTGACCATTTTTCCCCTTCAACATTTTAAGTAATACCATAATGTAGTATTTGTCTTTTTCTGTCTGGGTTGTTTTATTTTAGCATAATGTCTCCTAGGTTCACCTATCTTAAGACAAATGGCAGAGTGTTTATCATTTTTTACAGCTGAATAATATTCCATTGTTTAATTCATCACATTTTCTTTATCCATTTATCTATTGACTATGTAATACTTAGATACTTTTTGTATGTTAGCCATTGTGAATGATACTGCCATGAACATGAAAATGCAGCAATCTCTTCAAAATACTGATTTTATTTCCTGTGGATATTTACTCAGAAGTCAGATTGCTATATCCTATGGTAGTTCTGTTGTTAATTTTTGGAAGGACTTTTATACCATAGTGTCTGTACAAATTTATATTTTCATCAACAGTGTATGGGAGTCCCTTTTCTCCACTTCCTGTCAACATTTGTTACCTCTTATCTATTTGGTAAAAGCCATCCTAATAGATGTAACATGATTTCTCATCATGGTTTGATTTGCATTTCCCATATGATTATTGATGCTGAGCAAGTTTTTGTAAAGGTATTGACCATTTACATCTTATTTGGACCGATATGTTTTCAGGTGCTTTATCCATTTTTAATGTTTATTTATGTTTTTGCTATTAAGTTGGATGAGTTCCTTATATTTTTGGATATTAAACCCTTATGGGATATATAGTTTGCAAAGTATTTTTTTTTCATTCCATAGGTTTCCTTTTCATTTGGCTGATTATTTCCTTTGCTGTGTTAGCTTCCCCTTTTTTTAAAAAAGATTTTATTTATTTATTTTTAGAGAGGGAAGGGAGGGAGAGAGAGAGAGAGAGAGAAACATCAGTGTGCGGTTGCTGGGGGACATGGCCTGCAACCCAGGCATGTGCCCTGACTGGGAATCAAACCTGCGATGCCTGGTTCACAACCCACGCTCTATCCACTGAGCCACACCAGCCAGGGCAGCTTCCCTTTTTAATAAAAATATTGGCCATGATTTCATTCATTTAAGTAGGGTTCTTTAAATAATAAAAACATTAAAATAGAGATTAATGTAAAAAGCTTAAGCCTTTTTAGATTTTTTTGCTTATTCACAGTCTTCTGGTAAAATTACTGATATAAGGCTGAAGAAAATGCTTAAAGCCTTGGAGAATATCATGAGAACTATTCATTTAACAATGTGTTAATAAAATATACATCAGAATAATATAATAAAATAATCTTTCAATATTTTCTAAAGTAAAACTTAGTGTCCCTAAAAATGTGATTCAGTATTATATCCAGATGACTTCATTCCTTGGTAGTTTCAGTTCAAATAAACCAATTTTAAATGACATGTCAGGTAAGCTGTATGATCAGTGTACCTGGAAGGCTAAACATTAGAGTGTCTACAGTATAGTGTTTAAAGTTTTATTTTTAAGATTATTAAAAATATCTAGTATGCTGGTGGCATTTGCAGAATCTATGTGTGTCTTCAACAATGAAACATCATCAATTGTTCTGTCAGCCAGCTATTTCCATTGAATATCTAAACTACCACCTTAACAGCAAACTCTTGTAATGGCAGCTTGGAATATTTCTTTCATTATGGTGGAATACAATGCCGACAGTTTGGGGATGGGCATAGAAAAAATTAGTAGTTCACTTTGTCCTAAGGCCAGTTTAGACAGTGCTAAAATGGAATGAGTATTGGTACACAAAGTAGCAGCAGCTAAATCTCATAGGGAACTGAAGGACTATTTTCTAGAATGGGTGAGTTTTCAAGTTTTCAAGAAGGTAAGAGATGGTTAGACAAACGGGGGCATAAATTCCGGGCTGAGAGGGCCCTTTCTTGACAAATTGGATTGTGGGAAACAGTTCGAGGAACAGCAATGTGTCTTGAGAGGTTAGAAAGAATGGTACACATTGGAAATTAACTAAAAACAATAAATAAAAACAAAACTGTGATTGCAGCATTAATGAAGTATAAAATAAATTCAGTTCTAATTGATAAAGGCATTCATTCAATGAAATAATAAAAGCTTCATTTTATAGCTGTGATCATAGCTATAAGAAAGCACCTGAATTTGAGTTGCTTGTGAAAGCATCCCCATTGTGAGATGAAATATAAAGCAATTACAATCACAAGCTTTGGATGTCAAACACATTAGGGCAGGAGGTAAACAATGGGATCCTTCCAAAACTCCACTCTCCACAATTCAGCTTCCACTTTGAATGGGACTCCTGGTACTTCTCTGGAGATTCCAAGGCAACACTTTTCATGCTGTGAAATCTCATGACCATTTTTGCCTTTTTTTTTTAAACATTCTGTATATTGGAAGAAAGCACCCAAAGAAATCAATGAACTCATTAACTTTTTTCCACATTACAAGCTAATAATTTGAGGCTTTTATTCTTTTAATACTTAAGGGATAACTGGCTGGAAGAGAAATTTTTTTATGTGGTCTTAGAACACAGAGACCACTGTTACTTGTTGATGGATCATGGCTCTTCTATTACCCGGCAAACTAAAAATATTTTGATATAAATACTGACATGTCTGCATGAGTATGTATGTAAAGTGGGGGTGGCAACTTAGATTTGAGATGTTGTATTGAGAAAGTCACACTATAGAAGCAATGTCACATAAACACTTCAAATATATAAACAGAATGTATGTGAAGAGAAGAATAACATAATTTTTTATTGGTGAAATAAGCAGTGCTTAGGCTACATGGTTGGCTACCATTCCTACATAAATGTTAATCATACAAACTTCATAGCCCATTGGGACCCTTCCTGAAGTTCTAGAACATGATTTGTTCCTGCCGTTTCACATTCCAAGGACAACTGTCAGCTCATCTGATTGGAATGTTGTCTGGTTCTGACAGCAGAATATCCTTGTTTCCACCTGCAGCTATAGATTCACAGTATTACATAGTAACCCATTTGCTAAAATGCTCCCCTAGCACACTTCATATTAAGTTTTATGCTTCCGGGACTTGCTTTTTTTACATTTTTGTCTCACTGATAACTAATGAAATTCTAATTATTTTGCTTAAAATTTTATGTCATCTTAATTGCTGATGTAAACAAATATCTCAAAAAGTAGGTGGAATACTCCTTTTCTCTATAGTTGCAGAAAAGTAGATACCTTTTGGTTTCACAAAATTGGTTCTTATATAATGGTGAAATGATCATATCACAAATGTATTAAACTTAATCTCAGTTCCTTGTGAAGGTTTGTATGAAGAAGATGAATCATCAACCTCCTTTTCTGTTTTATTTAAATAAACTCATCTTTGAAAATCTAATTCATAAAAAGGAATCTGTGAAGAAATCTTTGAAGATTTCAGAGTTATTGCTATGACCTTTGGCGATTTAATAAATGGTTCTCTTAAGAAAGTTTAAATTGACATCTTGGTATTCTAGAAGATATAGATAATTGTGAAGTTCTTTGTGAAAGCCAAAAGAATTCCTTTGGGATTTATTTTCTATTGTGCAGAGATATAATAAATTCCACTCCTGGATTCTTTATTAAAGAGAGTTTGAGAACCTTTTTCTCATTTGACTATAGAGCAGACCTTCTATGCAAAAACCTAGTCTCAGTATCTGAGGACAAAAAGCAAAGACCTTTAGTATTACAACAGCATGTCGTATGACTATGTATTTGTCAGAATTTGGTCTGAGTTTTGTATTTATTGAAACATACTGCTTGGTGGGATGTGCAAGGTTTGTATGGTTAGTCCTATCATTGTCTGGGACAATTCTGGCTTATATATATATTTTCTATCCTGGTTATTGATAGCATCCTCTTTTTACCCTCAGAAATCTTTCTCTCCTTAGATGTTGTTACATGGTGTATGTATAGTTTCCATTTTTCCTTCCCTTCCACACACGTTTCTATCTCCTGAGGTGCTCCATGTTTAAGAAGAGAGCATAGGAAAAGTTGAATAGCTAAATTGGTTTTGGTCTGTTCACAGCAACGATAGCCCAGATGTTTGAGGAATACAAGAACCAGAGGAGAAGAAGATATTCCTTACTTTTTAAACATAGGTTCTAGTTTACCTCAGCCATCCTTTGGCCAGGGCAGTATTCTTACTGGTAGAGAGTCTGTCTAGGTTGCCAAGGAGGCTCCAGATTGTCGCAGTGATAGGAGTGGGTTGAGGGTGAATAGGAGGGGCCACCAAGGGGACAGAGCTAGACCATGAGAATGGGACGTGGGAACCCCTTGTGCCTGGAGCGAAACTCCTCGGAAATGGAAGTAGGAGGTTTGAGTGCTGAGGGCATGCTCCATAACTGCTGAAAGAATGCCTTTGTGAATTGCCCAGGGTCATGGCAAGGACATTGAGGTTTTCAGTGCTACACCAGGTTGCACCTCCCAGGGGCTTGAGGCCATGTTGCCTGGGTAACCAAGTGGTGCCTTTCAGAAGTTTTGCCCCTGGCTGCAGATTCTGCACTCACTGGCTGAGGCCACCCTTGGCGCTGCCTGAGAGTCTGTAAAGGGTTCCTAGGGTTCCTTTGTTGATGACTTTGGTTCAGTTGCTCTCTGTTAGTGGGCCCTGAATGCAGGCAACTCTGCGCAAGAAGACGAGGGTGTGGGGGGTGCAGTGTTGACAGAGTACCAGGGGAGTCTCTCCCATTGGCCCTGATTGTGGCAGGGGGAGGTTCTTGCACAGAGCACAGACAGGGCTTGCAAGATAATTGGATAGAGGAAAAAGCTCTCCTGCCCGCTTCTGGTACCAGATTGGGAGTAGGACCAGCGTAAGGCAGGCACCAGCACCACAGAAGTCAAAATGGTAGCAGGGGAGGTGCTGGGCAAAAAAGGCTTGTCGGTCTAGCCTGGGGAAAGAAGGGATTGGTTGGGAGGTGAACCCACCCAGAACGTGAGAAAACTCCTGATCCACCCCACACCCAAGCTAATATAGTTCCAGGGGAACAAAGAAATGTTCCCTTGTCTGGTGATGGACTGGCTGGTGCAATCATGTGACCATGTGGTCCCAGCAGACATATGACCCATGGCCCCATGGGCCCCACACATGGGCTCCAGGAGGGAGCCTGAAACAGGCAGCAGCCAGGAACAAACTAAGCTACTTGGATGACTGCTTATCAGCTGTCTGTGGGCTTCTAAAGATTGCATTTTACACTGGAGCAGGAATTCTGAACATTGCCTTTTGTCTTGGTCTTGCTGAGCAGATAGACTTTGAGACGAGTTCACCATTCTCCCAGAATGCACAGCACCTGAATAAAACCTCTTTCCTTTTACACCAATGTCTGACTCATGAATTTGAGTTTTGTGGTGACAGGCAGCTGAAACCCCCTTTGTGTTTGGTAATGGTAACTTAACATTAAATTTATTTAGCATGACCTAGTTTCAGGGTCTAGTCTTATATTCCATACTATACATAAGAATGACCTTTCTACACGGCACATGTATGCAACATGGTTTTGTTCAGTAATTTTTAAGTAACTCACCATAACCTTCAGAATTAAGTTTAAATTAATTTAAGTCTCTAAGGATGCTCCCCTTCATATTCATATGTTCAAGTGTCTCTTTAATATGCAATTTGGATTCATCCACAGACACCTCTATACAGAATGTGACAAACTGATCTTTTATCTTTTCCCATAAACCTGTTCTATCTGTGTTATTTTAGAGGTTGGCACCACTATTAATCTGTATTCTAATACCTGGTTATTGTTGTTCATTACTGTTTTCTAAAGATATCCTACTGTTAACAACGAACTCCAAAGTGTGTAAGTACTCAAACACGATAGAGGTTGGTTTCTTATTCAGTGGTGTTACAAATGGGCCAGGCCTTGTCCTCCAAGAGGTGGTTTAGAAACCAGTCACTAAAAAAATCTCAGGATTTTATTATCCATTGCCAGTGGGGAAAAAAGAGCCTAAGAATCAGGCATGGTACGAGTTGCCTGGAATAGGACATGCCACCTCTGCTCATAGTCCATTAACTAGAATTAGTAACATGGTTACATCACAGACCTGCAGTCCGGCTGAGTGCTCAGGAAGAAGATCTGACTAACAGTGTTTGCTATACTTTACCCTGATAACCATCTCACCCATTACAATTTTCACTCACATCAATTTTCTTTCTTAATATTAATTCTGTCTTTCTCTAGTTTTACCACTACTGTCCATCATCATCCCTCCCCTATGCTGAAACAATAGTCTCCTAAACCAAATATTCCAAAACAAACATTCTATTCAGTATAGTCATCCCCAGAAGGTTTTCCATGAACCCTCTGGCTCACTGGATGTACCTCTCTTTCCAAAACAATGTGTGCATGTTTTTATGGTGTAATGTACAGTTTCATATTTAAAGCATCCATATATCTCCATCTTTCTTAATGCTCTATGAAATCTTCAAGGAGATTGATTTTTTTTAAAAAAATTCCAGGATCTTCAATATCTTGTATAATTTTTGCAAAGCTAATGTATAGTGCTTGTTTTAATGGAGAAAGAGTAAGTGGGTTGCTCTGCTGACATTACTACCCCTGGAAGGGAAAAATAGGAGTTCTTGGATAAAATAGGTGTTTTCTGGACATTTGTGAGTAAACTCTTCAGTTATTTTTTTTTTGCCTTTTGTCTCTGACTTAACTGGTCTTATTCCTTTTTCAAGCATTCACTGGCTTTTTTCTTACCTACCAACCCAAGGAATTTTTCCTAGTCTCCAAGAAAGAAACTTCATTCTTACTTCTGATATTTTTCTCCATTGTCTTTGCTCAAGTCATTTCCAGGCCCTTAATCTGAAGTAAATATGATGTCTATATATATTTTTATTTAAAATATTTGAAAATGGATGATCTGGTCTGAGCTTGTGTTAGCTGCTTTAACTTAATCTCTCAGGGAATTCAGCTGGACTCATTAGCATATTCACCCTTGGTATAATCAACTAATCTTCAATCAGACCCAGAGGCCACCCAACAAATGCTTCAACTATCTGTGCCTTCATCACCCCCTGAGATGTTTTTATGTTCATAATGAACGTTAGAAATAGACTTTCGTTGGTGAAGGGAGTGACTTCTTAATTAGCAGAAAGGAAGTTAGAAATGAGATTTTATTGAAGTCAGCACATTGGCTGCAGTATTGTGTGTGGGTGGAGGAGGGTACTCTTCCTTTCTTACAAAGAAGAGTATAAACACTGTCATCTTTCCTGAAGGCCATATCTCTTAGAATGAATGTCTGGGGTTGATCAAAAATGGCCCTATAATTCTGCTTCTAATGGCAAGGTTTCTTTATGTCTCTACTTATAATTGGCTGCATCTAATGCTAGACTATTGTCATATTTACCTCAGGAAAATGTTCTATGCAAGGCATTTTTAGAGTGTAGGAAAATACAGGAAGCTGAGACCTCTTCAAGATTTCAATCTTCAAGTGGTGTATGGCTTTCTGTGTATGTGTGCCCTAGTTGCCAATAAATAGTGGTATGCATGGAGAAAGTTGGGCTGAGATTTGCTTCTATTCTGGGAGTGCCACCAACAATCAACTATTTGTTTTAGAAACCACGCAAAGTTAAGAGTAAGTATATACAAATTAAAGTAGACCACTGCACTACCCTAGGCATTTGAAATTCTAAACCCAAGAATTAACCCCTTTTCTTTTGCTTTTTGTTTATTGGCTAACCTTTATTTAAAGCAATTAAGAATTTCTATCCCCTTAAGTAGAGAACAGCTAGAGAATATAAGGGAACACCAAGAATAAAATTTATTACTTAATCATTTAAACATATAATCCCAATATAAATGTTTTCCAACCAAAATCTTACAGAGACAACTCCCTATATTATCTATCTGCCAAGTAAAACATTTTAAATCTTCTTTATAAGAATAAATTCAAAGGAGTAATAACTTCTAAGTCTCAACCTCTCCCAGTTCTTATTATTAACACTTGAGTGTCTAAGTATCTCTAATAAGTACGTTTAGAATCAGGAAATATGTTTCTGAGGGACCCTCTAATTCATTTCTTCAGCATTTGCAGAAACAGATCACATGTGAGCATCTTCAGACCTGTTTTTCAGGCTCATGCGCTGCAACCATTCTGGCAACCGTCATTCTACACTTGGCCTCCTTTGCACATTCCTGTTGCCTTCTTGGTCCCTGTAGACACTCTCATTAGCATACTTGCTCTGGAAAGTTACCAGGCACTTCAAATATATTGTGCTAATTTTAATTTGAACTACTATTCATTTTTAATTTAAAATAAATGGTGTACTGAATAACATATGGCTAGAGTTGAGATTGGGAAGTCACTGCCTTTAGGCGTGTGGTGTGTCTAGTTCAGGGAATTCTTTAAATGCTGTTTTCAGAACTAAGAAAATTTTCCCACACGTTTGAACTTCCCATCAGGGAATCCCACACACCCCACCAGGCAACACTGTTTTTTTTTTTCCATTACCACAGTTTTAATTTTGTATGCAATATTCTGTTATGTAGTATTAGCAGGTTTTTCCTAATTTAGCAGAAGGTCATGGTTTGTGTTATTCTCTTTAAAATTTAATATGTAAACTGAGCAACCCCCTTCTGCTGTTGTCATAGATTTAGATTTTTCATGCTTATTTCTGTTACCTGTGCTGCTAATGCACAAAGGGTGAGAAAAGGTTCAATTTCTTCATCTGTAAAACAAGGGTGATAGTATAGGTGAACTCTAAGGTCCCTTCAAATTCTAAAATTTTATGATTCTAATAATGTAAGCTTAAACCACCTTCATAAGAGTAATGGTTTTTCTTAGCCTAGTCTGTGGCACAGTTTTTGTGAATGGCCTACTTTGCTTAGAAATAATTCCCTAAACTTTTTTCTTACTCAGATTTACTAAAAGTGTGCTATTCTAAATATCTAACCCTGAAACTACATTGCTTTGTAGAATATTAAAAATATTATTTATGTGTAGTTTACATTCCCAACTGTTAAGTTAGCTCCTTGAAATAGAATTTCTGTCTAATACAGCTAAAGCTCTTAGTGTATATTGTCTTGTCACTAACAGAAGCTTAATAAAGCTTCTTCAGCAAATGAATGAATACATTATTTTGTATCTCATATGGCAATTTTACCAAGTGCTCTTATTGCTCATTATCTAATGTAGAAATATGAAATATTAAAGTTGAAGGCATATTAGAGTTAGCTCTAATCCATTGGTTCCCAACTGGGATGATTTTGTACCCCAATGGATTTTGGCAAAATATGGAGAGATTTTTTGATTGTCTCTGGTGGGTGTCACTGACACCTAGAGGCTAAGCATCCTGTACAATTCACTGTGTAGTGCCCATAAGAAAGAACTATCCATGTAACATGTTAATAATACTGAGACTGAGAAACTCAGTCCTCGTTTTATGTGAGATAACTGAAATACTAAAAAGTTAAAATTTTCAAGGTAGTCTTCAACTCCCATGATTTTACATAATAAGCTGATTCTTAGTAAATCTTGCAAAGGAGGTGGAAATAATTTCCCATTTTATAATTGAGAAAACTTGGTGAAATGATGGACAGTGTCACATGAGAAGCAGAAGTGGTGAGACTTGGGACTACTGCATGTCAGTTATGCGTTTAGGAGTAGAGTGGGCCCAGAGTGACTCATGATATGCAGAGGAAGAAATTTTACATTATTTTATGTTTTCTAAAGACCCTGGTCATCACTTGCCAAGCTCAGTGAAAGTTCAGTAACACTCATTATTGGGAATTTGCAACCAATAGACTACTGAAAAACTTCAGGATTTATATAAATTTGGGAAAACTGGGCAGCCAGACTTGCTTTTAGTACCAACTGCCTGGCATGTAGCAAGTCCTCATTAAATAATTCAGTGAATGGTGGTCACCTTCCATTGTACTAGCCACTGCTCCTAAAGGAAGGTTTTACTATCTTTAGGATCGATTCTCTGGGAAGACTGTAGTGGGGCTTCCTCTCAGAGCTTCTCAGCCCAAGAAAGCACAAAATTATTCACAGAAGTCTTACTAAATGGCCATGCATGACATGTTAGGGACCAGTTCTCTTGTATACCTTTACAAGTTTTCCGTCAGGGGTTTTGTCTTCTGCAGAAGAATGCATTTCAGCAGGGACCCAGCAGGCCAGGCCTATACCTCCCATTCCATTCTCAGCCTCAGGGAAACATTTTGTGTGGGGACCTGCTCCCCCAGTAACTTACGTTTCATTCTCTTTTCATTTTAGCTATTTCCACCTTAACCCTCTTGGATAAATCCTTTTGAAAACAAATTTATCTTTCTCATGGGACAAGGGAAACCCAGATTCCAAACACATAGCCCTGGATAACCTCATGAGATGGGTACTAGGGGAAGAGAATGTCCATTATTTTGCAGTGAGCCCCTTTCCCCGCCAAACAGATGTGGCCATATCTTTGACAGATTATTTTGTCAAATTCATTTTTTAACACATCATAGGAGAATTAATTTAAAGAATATATTTTCAATTAGGGTTTTTTTTTGTTGTATATTACTTACATGGTCAATAAGCTTAAAGTTGTACGCTTCTAAGTATGTATAACCTGACTTCATTGTATTGACATCAGAGTAAAAACAAATATTATCCACATGGGTAGATATGTACCCTCAGACTGCAAAAGAGAGCTATACTGGTTTTCAAACTACTCTAATGACAGGAAAGAAAATAGTACATGAAGAAAAATTAAAGGAAACTTTTGAAGTAGATGATGAAGAGGAATATTTCACAAGTACTTAACTTTTTTTGTACACACTGATTTATTCAGAAACTAGTTTTTATTAGATCTAAGGAAAGCACCACAGCAAGCAAGCTTCTTGACTGTACCTTAATGGCATTTTCTTAAGCTATAAAGGGTTCCCTGGAACAAATATGCTTTTTATACATTTGTTTGAGGATAACCACATGTACCCTCATTGATGAGAAAATGGCGTTTTTGGTAGCCAGATGCTCTCTTGTTGCTTCATGGTATTAGTTTCAATATATAACTTTCATATAAGGAGCTCCGTTACGTGTCCAATACTTTAAATCATACTCATCAGTTTTATCATCAGAGAATATTTATTATCTATTTATACCTCATAAAGTTATTTTTAAAATAATAAATATACCATTTCCCTAAGTATGCTCTTTTTTCATAAACTCCTTTAAGGAAAATATTTTCTCTGTGTTCTTGTTGCTGTATTCCTATAACTCATGTGTTTATTTTTTTCTTCAGACATTTTATACAGAAAATCTCTTCAAAGTGGGCAATAAAAGGAAAAATACAAAAACATAGAAAGCACATTAGAAGTGAATAATGTTCTCTTCTGTCAACAATTTGATTTTTCTGAAACTTTTCTAGGGCAAAATTGAAGTATTTAATGGAGGCATAATTATATATTATTGCCGCTAGGGACAAGTTGACATTTGTCTCAAATTTTCATGATGGGTACAATTGAGGGATAGTCAACAATAAAATAATACATTTTTGTGCACTTGTTTCAAAAACTTCTTCACTGTGCTTTGATAGATAAATACTTAGCATCAAATGCAAGATGAGCTTCAAATAACTCGAGGTTAAGTGACAGACAGACGACATCTTTGTTTTCTCTTTCACCTGGAACAAATCGTTAAAGTATTTCTCAGTACTTACCCAGCTATCAGACATATTATCACACAGGTAATATGTTAAAAAAATGATGGAAAAATATCTTTCATTAATCATATTAGTTTTAATTGTTTTCCTTTTTATATTCATATTACTTAAACATTCAGTCTTTCTCACAAGAATGAAATTGCTTAAAACTGGCATTTACACACATGATCTTTGAAAAAGCATGGGCAGCAGGGCCGTATTTCCAGTTGTCTTAGGTTCGTGCATGGTTCTGAAAATGGTAGAGGTATAAATGCTTCCTTCCACACAATTACTTATGACCTACATTTTGCGATATCCTTTCGGTAATGACTAGATAGCACTTCCTTTCCTAATTGCAAATTTCAATTTAACATAAAGAATCACTTAAAATTTGCATTTCAAAACAATATAAAAAGTTATTAAGATTTCTCTGTTAGCTATCCCTATTGCAACTAGCACTTATCTCAACGCAGATATTACACAAAAGTTCAGACATGCATACATTAGTGATTCAGGAAGGTTTTTTACTAAAATTTACTAAAAATCACCCAGTTTTATCTCCCTGCACACCCTCACTTTCCTACCCATATTAAAACAAATTTAGGCAATCTCCCTTTACCCACTAAGTCCAAGTCTCCACTGTCTAAGAGAAACCCTGTTTTCCTGGCCAAAGTTCAGGAACCTAGGCCCACGCCTGTCTGAACAAGGAATTGTCCTGGCCTCATGCTGTTAGTTCAGCAATGGGCACATGCTTCTACACGAGTAAGTGAGCTTCAAGGGAACATTTACCCAAGGCCTCTGCCATTGGCAGTCCTTTACTCTTGGGAGAGGATTTTTGGAAAAGATTGTTTCTCTTTATTTCTGGGTATTGTTGCATGCAGATATTAAGCCTAGATCTAAAAAGGCCTTCTTGCTCCCTGTTGGGGAACAGAGGCAGTAGGCAGAGGAGGACAAAGCTAAGAGGCTCCAGAGAGATGAAATTAGAACACTTATTAAATCATGTCTGATTCCATCCCTACCTCTGGATTATTTTTCTTTTTACATATCTTTTTTCCTTTTCTATATCTTTATATATATATTTTTTCTTTTTTCTTAAAACTTGTATACTTATAGTATTTAATAGGCAACATTATTTCAAAAGTCTTTAGCAACAACATCCTCAAAGAGCACATGATAAAGCTTTTCTCCATTTAAAATATAAAGTAGTTTTTAATAGGTACATGCAGTAGGCCAAAAATGTGGTCTCAAAGATATGTTCATATCCTAATCCCCTGTGAATATTACCTTACCTGGCAAAAGATGGGATTAAGTTAAGGATCTCGAGAGGAGGTACTTATTCTGGATTAAACCTGTGGGCCCCAAATGAAGTCACATGCGTCCTTTTAAGAATCAGGTAATTTTGGTAAAAACACTTAGACAGGAAGCTGTGTTGAGAGAGATGTGGCCACAAGCCAAGGAATGACAACAGCCATTGGAAACTAGAAAAGGCAAAGAATAGATTGTCTTCTCCAGCCTCCAGGGCACAGCCCTGCTGACACCTTGGTTTTGACTCAGTGAAACTGATTTTGGATTTCTGGCCTTCAGAATTGTGATGATAAGTTTCTGTTATTTTAAGCCACCAAGCTTATGGTAATGTTTTACAGCAGCCACAAGAGACTAAAATAGTGTGCTATTACGAATGATGCATAATGATGAAATTTAATATTTTATTAAGAAAAAGATAAATGTTTGCTGTGTAGGTAGAAATGGACATAGCAGATAAATGAAAGGTATCATTAAAAGGTCAGTCACTCAGAGGAAGCCTGAACACTATTAAAAACATCAAATTTAAATTCTGGGAGAAGGTTTTGCTAAAGATAAAAAATACCACGTGTTCAGTTGAGGGATCCAGGCCAACACCAGAAGTTAAGAATGAGTCATTGGCAATGGCAGTGAGCTGATTAGATGTGGTAAGTGTTTTCAGGACAGCTATACAGGAAATTGAGAATTATTAATATTTAATGATTCATTTTATGCTTGGCAGGCAACCTACCTGAGTATAGTCAAGTTCACCCACAGAATAATTTTTTCAGCTCTTGGAAATATTTTGATTGTTGTGTATATGGGTGATAGAATTATTTTTAAACCACATATTTGAAACTGTGACTTTGGATAGACAGAGATCTTATGAAATATTTATATCAGTATCCATTCTTATAAGCTCAAAATAGACAAGTGTAATTAATTAAATATTTATATTTTACTTTATTGCCTCATGAATTTAAAATAAAAGCTATAATAAAATCCAATAGTTTTTTTTTAAACTGGGCATAAAAAGAAGTAACTTATAATTGGGAATGCAGGATTTTTTTCCAACACTATGACAGTTTATGACATAAATGCCTTAGCCATCTAGGTGATTTTTCACACTTTCTTTTACACCATATAAAATTGTTCAATTAGTTAGTTTAGCCATCAGAAGCTAAATTTGTTTCTACATATATTGCTGTAGTTCTATTGATCTTTCAGTTTTTAATTATAAAAATGGGAATTAAAGACCTTCTTGAAATATCAGGGGAAATAATATTCAAGTAGATGAATGGGAAATAAAATAATAGTTCAAATAAATATTCACTTGGTTGTTTCTTAAAAAAGGTAAATATTACTGAACACCTAAGAATGTAGATACCAAAGCCAGAGGAATGAAGGAGATGCAATCCCTGCCCCAAAGTGCCCAGAGCCCCAGTGGGTGTGGAGAGGTGCAGATGCCTGGGTTTTCTCTTCCATGTTGTTTCTTATCTCCCTCACTGCTCTCTTACTTCAGCCGCACCACCCTCCTTGCTTTTCCTCCAACAGCTCAACCATATCCCATCTTTGTTGCTTTCTACTTCCCCTTCCCTATGCCTACAATGCTGTTTTTTCTACATCTTAGGTCAGATTCTTCCAGAGGTACACCCAGAGCCAAGGACTCAAGTGCAAGGAATGAGGGAAGGGGGGCACTAGGGAAGTGCCTTCCCACTGGAGCAGGAATTGCATTGGGCTAAGGAGCTGGACTTTTGTGCCTTCATGCCATTTGGTCATTGGCTTTGCATGCCTGAGGGGGAAAAAGAGTGGTTTAATGGAATCTCCTAGGCACATGCTCTCTACACCTAAGAGAAAGCATCTAAAGAAAGGATGATACTGTGTTTATAATAGGAAATACATCATTGATTTTTCCCTCATTCCTAGCATAGAGCTCCTAAAATTGTTGGAATTTGTTAAGTAATACATGTGCCAAAGATGTGTTGATATTCATAACAAACCTCTTTAAATTATCTTAATTTACATTAGCGAGATAAATTTTAGAAAGTAAGCATTTGGCCTGGTCATCAGAAGGACCGACCGTGTGATTAGAAGATTGGAGGTTTCAGTCCCACCTTCTAAACCTCTTGGGAGAGCAGAGGAGCTGAAGCTTGAGTTCAGCCACCCATGGACACTGAGTTAATCATTACAATCATGCCATCATAATGAAGTCTCCATAAAAATACCAAAGGATAGGGTCAAAGAGTTTTTGGGTTCGTGAACACGTGGAGATTGAAGGAGAACAGCATGTTCTGAGAGCACAGAAGCTCCATACCCCTTCCCAGATACCTGCCCTGTGCATCTTTTCCATCTCACTGTTCCAGTGAATTATGTCCTTTTTATAATAAATTGATAATCTAGTAACTAAAATGTTTATCTGAGCTCAGTGAGCAGCATGTCATTGGAACCTCTGATCTATAGGCAGCGGGTCAGAAGTATGGGTAAAAATCTGGACTTGTGACTGGCATCTGAAGTGGGGTCTGAGGGGACAGTCTTGTAGGACAACCCTTAAACTGTGAGATATGATGCTATCTCCAGGTAGGTAGTGTCAGAATAGAATAGTTTGGTGGTGTAGAAAAAAACACATATCAAAACTGGAGAAGGGTTCTGCTGTGAGCCGTGTGTGTTAAAGTACTAAGAAGCTGGGATCTGGGCTTTTATCCAAGGACACCACACATGTCTGCCAGGGTGTGCTTTCTCACTCTGGTCTCTGTTTTGCACTGCACATCACAGAGGACTTCCTGTACTCCCTGTTGAAAGTACTCACTCATACTTTCTATCCATTTACCTTGATTTATGTTTTCATCACAGCACTCATTAATTGATGGCATTTCTTTGTTTCTTCTAGGATATTTCTTTGTTTATTTTCTGTATCTCTTCCCACACTGCCCCCACTATAATGTAAGTTCTATGAGGGTAGGAACTTTTTTATTTTTTTTGGTTGCTTGTTTTGACTGATGTATATACAACTTCTAGGCCAGCCTGGTTAAAAATTGTTCAAAAATAACTGTTGAATGTGTAAACCAAAATAAAGAAAATAAACAGAGGCTAATTAAAATAACAAGAAATGGACATTATTTGGGAATAGCAGAGGAATTGCAATTTTGAAACTGCATGCTATAGCAAGCTACAAGAGAGCCCATTGAGGATGTGGGGTGAGCTGTACTAGTGGGCAAGGATTGGAAAGAAGGGGATGTCCAGCCTGAATCTCAGAAGTAAGTTCATTGACTTGAGGATGGGGAGAGCTTTCTTGGCAGATGCTCATTGGTCTGGAGATAAATCATGGTTTTCTGTAAATCAGGCAATCATGGGATATCTCGTATTTCTTAAGTTTGATTTTTCTGAGGGTGTATGCATGAGATTCTTTATTTCATAGTCTTCAGTTCCATTTCAGATTGAAATCCTTTCATAGACGAATAAATAAATGGACTATGATGGCACAGAAAGTGGCATAAACAATTTTGGGGTGGACTCAATATTATTAGAGAAGACTTCCAAGCTTATTCCGAGTTTAAGATACCAGGAAGAACTTTAGAGAGAAATAAGAGGCCCCACAGAACTATAAATAGTTTGGCTTGAGTGGAGTGTAGAATTCATTAAATCATTTTTTCCAGCTAACCATATTTCTTATCAACAAGTTTGAGTATTTATGATGTGTCAGAACCATTATTATTCTCCTGTTATCAAAGCCAGACAGGGTTGGTTCCCGCCCTCTGGGAACTTACCTTTAGTGGAGTGGATGTTAGTGAGGCGGTGAGTGCTACAAAGACGAGGCTTTTGACAAGAATGTGTGACAGAGAGAACTAACCTAGGACTGGGTGTAGGGGTGGTCAAGAAAAATGTCCATGAAGAAGTGTCATTTAAAATAAGTATTTTCTTTTGTTTGCCTTGCTTAAAAAGATATGTCAGATAAAATATTGCCATGAGTAATATCCAAGATTTTACTGCCTATGTTTTCTTCTAGGATTTTTTATGGTTCAGGGCTTAATATTTAAGTCTTTAATCCATCTTAAATTTGTTCTTGCATGTGGCATTAGAAAAATAAAAAGGATTCTACTTTTATTATTCTGCATGTATCTGTACAATTTTTCCAATGTCATTTATTGAATAAACTATATTTAGCCTATTGTATGTGCTTGCTTCCTTTTTCAAATATTAATTGACTATAAAGGTGTGGGTTTAGTCTGGGCTCTCTATTATGTTCAATTGATCTATATGTCTGTTTTTATGCCAGTACCATTCAGCTTTGATTACTATGGCCTTATAGTATGGTGTGATATTAGGTAGTATGATTCTTTCAACTCTGTTCTTTTTTCTCAAGATCACAGTTGCCATTTAGTGCCTATTGTGGTTCCATATAAATTTTTGAAATATTTGTTCTTGTTCTGTAAAATACACTAGTGGTATCTTGATAGGAATTTCATTGAATCTGCTTTGGGTAGTATGGACATTGTAATAACGTTAACCCTCTCTATCCATGAATACGATATGTATTTCCACTTATATGTATCTTTTTCAATTTCTTTCTTCTGTGTCTTATAATTTTCTGAATGTAAATCTTTTACATCCTTGGTTAGATTTATTCCTAGATATTTTATTCTTTTTGAAGCAATTGTGAATGGGATTTTTTTCTTAATTTTCCTTTCTGATAGTTCATTATGGGCATATAAAACTGTAACTTATTTCCAGATATTAATTTTGAATTCCTGCTACTCTACTGAGTTCATTTATCAGTTCTAATAGTTAAAAAATGGGACTTTGTCAGTGGTTTTGCACAGCAAAGGAAACCATCAACAAAATAAACAGATACTCTACTGAATGGGATAACATATTTGCTGATACATCTGATAAGAGGTTAGTATCCAAAATTTACATAGAACTTATAAAACTTAACACCCCCAAAAATCCAATTAAAAAATAGGCAAAAGACCTGAATAGACACTTCTCCAAAGAGGACATACACATAGCCAATAGACATATGAAAAAGATGCTCAACATCAATAATCATCAGAGAAATGAAAATTAAAACTACAATGAGATATCACTTCACACTGGGCAGAAAGACTATGATCAATAAGTCAATAAACAACAAGTGCTAACAAGGATGTGGAGAAAGGGGAACCCTTTTGCACTGTTGGTGGGATTGCAGATTCGTGCAGCCATCATGGAAAGCAGTATAAAAATAACTCAAAAAATTAAAAATAGAACTGCTTTATAGCCCAGAGATTCTACTTCTGGGAATTTATTCAAAGGAATCTGAAACTGTAATGTGAAAGAACATAAACACCCCTATGTTTATTGTAGGGTTATTTACAGTTATCAAAATAGGGAAGCAACCCAAGAGTCCATTAGTAGAAGAATGGATAAAAAAACTATGGAACATTTACATGACGGAATACTACTCAGCCATAAAAGTGAAGAAAATTTTACCCTCTGCATCAGTATAGATGGAACAGGAGAACATTATACTAAGTGAAGTAAGCCAGTTGGAGAAAGACAAATATGATTTTTCTTTCATTATACTTTCATGATACTTCATTATACTAAGTGAAGTAAGCCACTCAGGGAAAGATCATATGATTTCACTCGTATGTGGTATTGAATGAACAAACTGAACTAATAAGCAAAAGAGAGACAGACTCATAGAGAGCAGGGAGACAGCTTGGGAGGGGAGTAAGGGGTGGAGGGATCAAGTGAAAAAGAAAGAGGACTCATGGACATGGACAACAGTGTGGTGATTGCAGGGAGAGAGGGGTATAAGGTGATTAAATGGTAATAAAAAATGTACAATGAAAATTTAAAAAAATAAAACGTTTTCACAATTCCTAGGAATAAAACAGTAAATATGAAAGACAAAGACCCCCCCTGTTTTATAGCTACATTCTAGTGGGATGAAAGATATATGGCATATTTAGGTAAGTGTACAATTTCAGCATGTCAGTTTGTAGTAATTACCATGGAGGTGCACCAAGTAGTAAAATAGGAAATCCTTGTGGGTAAGGCCTTGGCTGGCCTAATCGTTTACTCTTGTAAGAGAAGGTTCATTGATAAAGTGACATTTTGAAGAAAAAACAGAAAGGAAATTAAGAAATACTCCATAGTTGAGAGAATATGGTAAAAGACTCTGAAGTGAGGATATGCTTAATGTGTTTCAGGGAACAGCAAGAAGGTCAGTATGTCCTAACTGAAGAAGAGGAGAATAGTGAGAGATTGAATCAGAGTAAAAGCAGAGATTTGTGAGTCATTGTCATGGGTTTAGTTTATAGTCTGAGTTGAAATAATGCATTTTGAGTGGATGCAGGAAGCTGCTTAGAAGGCTGTTGCAATAATCCACGAAAGAGCTTGGCCTGGTAGTAGCAGTGAAAGTATTGAGTAGGGAAGAAATTCTAGAGCCAATAGGAGTTGCTTGTTGAGTATGAGAAAAAGAAAGGAGTCAAGGTTATCTGTGAGATTTTGGTCCAAGAAACCAGAAAGAAGTGGCTATATACTGAGATGGAGAAGATAAAAGTTTTGGGGAGGACACCAGGAATTCATTTTTAGACTTAGACCAAGTCCAAAAAATAAAAGACTGAAAGAATCAAGCCTGGTCCTTAAATCAGAGGTCAAGTCTACAAATACTGAAGCTTCGGGAAGAGATTCCAGCTGGGAGCAGAGTATACCTCAAAGACTAGTAGGAGTCTATAATACAAGTGCATTAGGTAGTTACCACTCTATCCTTTTGTCCCAGAAATTAAATGAACAACAAACTAGAGAAAGCAGTCAAGAGATGACTTATCTTCTGGTGCAATACTCGAGCTAACTTTCAAATCAGACATCCCAACCTCCCATGGAAGATATGTAATATGAGGCTGTAATTTACCACTGTTGATCTAAAAAACTGGCTTGAGTTCTTGATTTGATGATTTGTAGCATTTTGACAAAAAGAGTATAGATAAATGGCCAGTTAAATATAATCAAGGTGATATGCTTTTTGACTAAACCAAAATGCCCCTTCTCTGGGTGAATATTTGGTGTTATGTAAATACACTATAAAAGTCAGCAGCACCCAAAGCTGCATTGTTCACGTCTGCATCTGCAACCAAATGTTTGTTTTGCAGTGAGTATTTATGTTTATTTTTAGCTGTATTTTATATACATAAAACAATGAGTTCTGATAGTCGTATTTTTTATTTTAATTATTGCTCTAACTCTTTTCTGTTTGGTACAAGGGGACCTTGGAGTTTCTGAATTATTGGTTAACAAACAGTAAAATATCAGCTTAAAGGGAGTCATATAGTTCTATTTTTAGTAGAACTTGTATTTGTACTACTATCAATGTACAAATCAACACGTTAACTGAGATGAACTAATCTAGTGACAGCTGAATAGTGAGTTGGTGGGGACTTTTTTACTTTATCTTATTGAAGCAGAGCATCTCACTGTCAGTCATTTCCAGACTGTGCACCTGATCTCATAAATTCTCTCAGTTCTTTCCAAAACATCTCTTCCCTTTGCTCAGCCCACTACTGTTTGGTCTTTCCCTTTCTTCATCTGTATTAACAAGAATTGTTCAAAAGCATATCAATAAACACTAAGTTTATCCTTAACATTCATAGCTCTGTTCTTTAAATTCTCTCAGGTGGATCTACCATTTGTATTTCATCCACTGTTTTCATTCTTTTCTCTGGTCTATTATATTTGATTTTTAGTTATTTAGAATTTATTTTTCTTCAGGAATTATGGGCCTTAGAAATTAGAACTATTATCTTCCTAATAGTCAAGTATGACTAGGTAGATTAATAGAGTCATATCTTCAAAAATATTAAAATCAGGCTTATCTTTTTTTATTACTTATTTTGAAAATAATTCTTTGAGTCAGGATTCAGAACTTCTAGTAAGTATGGTAGAGTATAGGTACTTTCTTAATTTCACTTCCCTAAATAATTTTAAATAGGAAAAAAAAGACTGAAAAATAAGAAACAGTAGCACCACTATCCCATAATCTATGAAGAATATCTACCAAACTAAAGTTTGGACCAAATTACTGAGATTTGGCAAACATCTCTCTAGATCCCACTATAACATAATATTTCTCTAAAAGAAAATAAGAGAGGCCAGGAAAACAGTATTCATATAAGCACACACCTACAGTGTTTACAAAGCAAGAAAAGAAAGAATGAATGTAAGACTGTGCAGACAAACCACCAGAAACAATGATTTATCTTGGAGTGATATCACATGGCAGTGGAAGAGACATAGGAATGTAAAACATAGCCATGTAGCTGCTGACCACAATTACCTAAGCAGAGAACTTTGAAAATTATTAAAAACAAGCAACACCAAAGTGTGTATAGCCATTGATATTCACACTGGCCTAAAGTATATAAGAACTAACTTTTGCGTGAAAGCCTCTTGGGACTATGTTCTTCTGAGAGCCAAGGAACAAGTAAAAGGTAGTGACAATGGATGAGAAAATAGTTCATTGAAACTGGAGCCATTCAATTTACTTAGCACACAAACATTTTCTTGCCCTTGAGCAACTAAAATACTTAAAAGTGATCAAAACCCAATGATCTTCTGTCCTATAACTTTAGATTATAGGATTAAGTTTAGATTCTGTCCTATAAGATTATGATATTTTAGAAAATGAACTGAACTTTAAGGATAAAGAATCCTAAAAGAGAAGGGGGAGGGCCTAGTTAAAGAACAAGTACAAAGGCCCAATGGACATGGAGAACAGGGTGGGGATTGACTATGGGAGTTGGTGGGGTGGGGAGGGACAGGGGAGAACAATGGGGGAAAATTGGGACAACTGTAGTAGAAAGAAAAGAATCCTAAAAGCATCCAGGCAGAATTATATCATCTACAATGGAAGGAAAACATCGTGTTGGTAGAATAAAATATATGGAAGAACTGAATAGATAAGAATTCACACTTTAATTATTAGGTGAAAAATGAATTATACAATGATGCTTTGCTAAATGTTAAATATTTAAAGAAAAATGTTGAATTCCTAGTTTACTTTTATTAATAAAAATGCATTACAAATGGATTAAAATTATTTTTAAAGATAAAGTTTTAAAAGACCTAGAATCTAAAAAGTTCAACAATTTTGCCTGAATGTTTTGTGGGGGGTTGATGTGGGACTCTTTAAAATAAGGTGTGATATTCCCCTAAAGCAAGGGACATAAAGGAAAGAATAAACAATGGGACCTCATCAAATTGAAAAGCTTCTTTATGGCTAAAGAAAACAGCATTAAAATGAAAAGGGAACCAACTATATGGTAAAACATATATACCTCAGGCAAGGGTTTGATCTCCAAAATATATAAAGAACTCACATGACTCTACTCTAGGAAGACAAAAAACCCAACTGAAAAATGGACAAAGGACTAGAACAGATACTTCTGTAAGGAGGACATACAGAGGGACCAGAGACATAGGAAAAGATGTTCAGTGTCACTAGCCATCAGAGAGATGCAAATTAAAACCACAATGAGATACCACTTCACACTGGTCAGAATGACCATCATAATCAAAAGAACAAACAAGTGTTGGAGAGGATGTGGAGAAAAGGGAACCCAAGTGCATTGTTGGTAGGAATGCAGACTGGTGCAGCCACTGTGGAAAACAGTATGGAACTTCCTCAGAAAACTAAAAATGGAACTGCTTTTTGACCTGACAATTCCACTGCTGGGATTATATCCTAAGAATCCTAAAACACCAATCCAAAAGAACCTTTGCACCCCAATGTTCATAGCAGCACAATTTACAATAGCCAAGTGCTGGAAGCAACCTAAGTGTCCATCAGTAAATGAGTGGATAAAAAAACTATGGTACATTTACACAATGGAATACTATGCAGCAGAAAGAAAGAAGGAGCTCCTACCCTTTGTGACAACATGGATGGAACTGGAAAGCATTATGTTAAGTGAAATAAGCCAGATGGTGAGGGACAAATACCATATGACCTCACCTTTAACTGGAACATAATCAGCAAAAGAAAAAAAAGCAAACAAAATATACCCAGAGACATTGAAATTAAGAACAATCTAGCAATAGCCAGAGGGGAAGGGGGAGGGGACAGTGGGGAGAAGGGTTTTCAGGAACAACTATAAAAGACACATGGACAAAACTAAGGGGGAGGGTGGAAGCAAGGGAAAGAGGTGGGATTGGCTGGTGTGGGAGGGAGTGGTGGGGGGAAAATGCAGACAACTGTAATTGAACAACAATAAAATAATTTAAAAAAATAAGGTGTGATAAATAGCTAAACATGAAAAAATAAATCAATTTGGTAACAGAATCTTTAAAAATGTTCCAAAGGATCAAAAATTCTGTAAAATATTTTAGTAGATGCATTGAAATTCTATCTTCCTCACATAGAACTCAAGGATGTTTTCACTAGAAGGCAGAGAAATCTTACAAGTGCAAGTGAAAGAGATGAACAGAACAACAGAAAAGCAACATGAGTAAGTCATGAAAAAGAAATACAAATGACTGAGCAACATAAAATTATCCAGCATCCTGATCTGTCCAGGAAACTAAAGAACAGAAAACAAGTGAAGGATCTCATGGGAAATTTAGGATCAGACATGGATGGGACATACTATTTCTGCCTATATTTCCTTTTCTAGACTTGGTCGCATGACTCCACCAAGATGCACTGCAACTGTCAACTTTATGTAGTTTTATTAATAATTAAGTAATAAACCTAAGTATTACTATATCCTGGTATACTGTATGGCAATTTCAAAGACAATAGATCTGTATGCTCTGACATGGAATGCAGCCAAGATAATATTAAGAAAAAATAATTTTAAAATAATGTATATAACATGATCCCATTAAACTAGGATTATAATAAGCTAGAGAGACACTTTTACAAATGTAGGACTTTGTCTTTTGACTCTTTTTAATAACATCTCTTCAGTGAAAACTCTAGTGATACTTTTATAAAATACATAGGAAAAGTAGTCTAATTCATTCTTGTAGTTATCGTTATCACCATTAGCATGCTAATGATAATCTCTTAATATTTATAGAACTGACTTTTTGATGATGCAAAACACTTTTTTAAGTTCATTTGATATTTGTTGGAGGAAACAAGGAAAAATATTTTTATAATACATGACAGAGATACTTTTAAATTTGAGAACTAAATGAACTTCCAAAGTCACATGGTTACCAGGTGGTGACAATTGCACAGCTTTCTGAGTTTCTAATATGGGAAAATTCTTAAACGAACTATAATTGTTAGTTTTTTCAGTAGCAGCTACAAATACCAACTGATTAAATTCTTCAAGTGTTTAGGTATTATCACAATAAGAAAGTGTACTCTTTTTTAAAAAAAATTATTTGCTTTTAGAGAGGAGAAGAGGGTGAGAAAGAAAGGAAGGGAAACATGAGAGAGACGCCTCTCCCAACTGAAGACCAGGTCCTCAACCCAGACTTATGCCCTGACTGGGAATCCAACCGGTGACCTTTTGATTCGCAGACTGGCACTCAAGCCACTGAGCTACACCAGCCAGGACAGAAAGTGTGCTCTTAAAAAAATGAAACAAAACAAAACAAAACTTGAAAACGTGAATATCAAAATTATGTTCTGATAGCTGCATTAATTGTATCTCCAACCCAACCCAACCGCTGGGGAATTCCTGCTGGCTTTATCTTTTTATTTAATGTTAGTGTTAGGAGGTGCCATGCTAATATTTTTGATGTATTTTCAACTCTACTAGTTACTTGTCTTTCAGGCAAATCAATCACCATTTAGAGATAAAAATGCGTTTATGCCAAGCTTATACTCTCTGCTGACAATTTCAGTTCTTCGCTGAGACCATATGTCAATATCATCATTGAAAACCTTTGAAGGAGGTATTTGCAAATACCATTATACTTGGTGCTATTCAAAGCAAGTTAAAACTTAATGGATCTTGTATTTGAGGAGTTTGAAACAAGATGGAACAATGAGCTAGACAGAAAGTAAGCATTAGAAATTTAAGAGTGTGATAAACTGTTCAAATACAAAAAAGTCCCCTGCTTTTAGCAAAATATAGTTTTTTTTCAGAACATTAGGCTACAGTTCTCATGCTTCAAAGTGGGGCAGGGAGAAGATTTTAAAAGCTTGTTTTCCTGAATGTAAGCCAAACTAAACTTGCATGAGATATCTTTTCCTTCTGTAACTGTGTCCTAAACTATCTCAATCAGTGGCAGATCTAGACAACTATTCATTAGTTATTCTGAAGACTAGAAAGGTTTCTAAAGGTATGATTAGTAGGTAGCATATGCCTGTTATGGCCACTCTGAGTGTACGTGTCACCCCAGGGGGCCACACAGCTCCAGAACTGTGTTTCCTTCTTTCAGGTCTGCCAGATCCATCCCTCTCCATGGGATCAGAAAATTGCCACTCGTGTCTTGCCGTGTACTTTATTAAATTTGATAATAAGATTATTTTACTTCCAGCTGTGATTTTTGCCGATTACTTAAAAATATTTCCTGAAAAAAATTCTTGCTATTTTTAACTACAGACGTTTTTATGCATGCATAATTAAGAAAAATTATTCAGAGATAATTCTCTTGTATTTTTGCTTCATTTACAAATGCATTTTGTGCAGTTGAATTCCCAAGACAGAATAGAAAAGGCAGTAGTAATCACCAACCATTTGTCTTTTTTGTTGTTGTTTTGTAACATTGTTCACGGAAGGTCTTTCTCTATGTGAATAATCATTTTATTTAGCTGTTCATTCCTCAGCATGATTTTACCTTGAATTTAGTCTAGCTTTGTGAAAAGATTTACAGGTTGAAGAATGAGATCAAAGGGTGCCAAAATAGAAATAAATACAAGCATACATTTTAAAACTTTACCAGTCATGAAATATTTTTTCCAGATACCCATTTGTATTTTGAGGCCAACTTCCACTGACACCTCTGTTTATGTGAAAGCCAAGGTAATACTAAACCAAAGTGTTTCAGTGGTTTATTATTAAATTATTTTTTTCTAATCATATAGTAGAGTTTCTGGAGGTAATTTGAAGGAATATTTAAGTTTAAGACTTAATTATTTATTTTTAGATTTATTTATTATTTATGTTACCTAATAATCAAAAATTAAATCTTTAGAAGCCAGCTGCAGGGATGTTGTCTTCTGGAAATACATACTGGTGTAGTCCACAGCAATTTAGCTGGTAATGAGGCAAACACTACTTCCTCTTGGACCTGGATGATGTAAGATACAGATTCTCAATGAGAACAATACCATTCCCAAAGAAATAACAATTTGTTCTTGGTAGGAAAGAGGGGTAAAAAATATTTTTATTACAACAGCCTGTGGCCCTCTAAAGTTCAATCCTGTCCTCAGAGTTTTATTTCTTGGTACAAACATACCTAGGAGATGGTGTGGCTTAGGTTCCAGACCACCACAATAAAGAAACAAGTCATATTTTTTTTTTTTTTGCTGGTGGGGGGGCTTGCCTTTCATTTCTAAAGACTAAAGCACCTGAGGAGTGCAATAAAGTGAAGCAGAATGAAATGAGGTATAACTGTATTTGAATTCTCTCATGGGATTTTCTTGGGTCTCACAAACGACACTGACATTGAGTTCTTGGAGGATACACATGTTTGCAAGATCATTGCCACAAAATACTAATGAATATGTGGCTGCAATTGGAGGGCTTTCTCTGGATCATTTGCTCAATCTAGAAGTCCTACCAGGAGAGGTAGCCTACGGTGTCTATTGGATACCATTGTCTATCTTTTGGATCTGTTGGTTTATGTTTGATTCCCATTGCTTTTGTGTGTGGATGGCTCTGGGAACTGAATAAAAAATAGCATATATTTTATTATTTAATTCTACAACATTAGTAAACCCAGAATTATGTTGAGTGCCCCAAAATAAAATAACAAACTCTGTAACATCTTAGAGACTTTAATGCCTTAGAGACACTTCAAACTTTCGGACTGAATTCTTATTATCCTTTCTTTAACCTCTTCCTTTGTTCTTTCCCTGACTTTCTTCTGTCAGTATTTTTTTAAAGATTTTATTTATTTATTTTTAAAAAGAGGGGCAAGGTGGGATAAAGAGAGGGAGAGAAACATCAATGTGAGAGAGAAATATTAATAGGTTGCCTCTCTCCTGCCACTCCTGTCAAGATCCTTTTCAGCATTTTGTAGAGACAGTCAACCAACCGCATGAGCTGGGTTGTTGAGTCATCTTTCATTCTTTGTTATTTCATTTCCATTTCAAACTCAGCAGCAAGTATTTTTGTTTTCCCTGCCACCCTTCACATGGAAGCACCCATCCAATTGTGGTGTCCTTGGTGTCTCAGCCAGAAAATCGCCGCTTGAGTAATACCCTTTCAAACTATTCTATTGAGAGAAGTTCCCCCTTCAATACACATCCTTTTTATTTTCTCTAAACTGGCATCCAGTTTGTTCTTTATATCATCTACCACCATTTGTTTCCTTGGCTTTAGTATATCTCCTCCACTAAACTGGGAGCTTCATGAGAATAGGATTCTCTTCTTTGATTTTCTTTGCATTGGGGTGCTTGGCTTCAGTGATGCTTCATAGTAGGAAACCAAGGAATATATCACAAAAAGTCATCCCCAGACAAGGACAACAGCTTTCACAGAGTTCTACCTCATAAAATGCTACAGAAAAGAGCTTGGAGATATGAGGCTTCATTGACTTATCTGTGTTGCTAGAAACTGATGTATTTAAACCTAGCAGCTCTTGAAACTCAAAATTTATGAAGGCATCATGAATGATTGAAACAAAAAATGTTATAAGCTTTCTGTAGATTTTTTTCTTTTCTAAAAAGTGCAAACATTGACTTTATTATACAAAATTTTCTGTATAATTAGTTGGCTTTATTATAAATTTTAAATATATAATAATATATAATATAATATGTCACATGTGATTAATTTGGTGACTTGGGGCACCTTAATTATATGGACTCTTGTCCTTAGAACATCTGAAACCAAGAGAGGCCCAGAGAGCAGCAAGTAGGATGTATGAGAGTGACCAATAAGTATGAAGTACACAGAAGGGAAGGTTGAGTTCAATGTGAATGCTACATCAAGAAAAATAAGGGCTCCAAGCAGCAGGTTTTGATTTGATTTGACTTACAGAATGGCTTTCCTCAAGAAATCAGCAAAAGGAAATGTTGGTGAGGATGTGGAGAAAAGGGAATCTTCCTTCACTGTTGGTGGGAATGAGGTTGGTGTACCCTCTGTGGAAAACAATATGGAAGTACCTCAAAAAATTAAAAATGAAACTGTCTTATGACCCAGTGATTCTACATCTGGGAATATATCTGAAGAAACCTGACACACTAATCTGAAAGAATATATGTACCCCTATGTTCATTGGTGTGTTACTTATAATCTCCAGGATTTGGAAGCAACCCAAATGCCCATCAGATGAGTGGATAAAAATGCTGTGGTACATTTACCCAATGGAATACTACTCAGTCATAAAAAATAAGGAAATCTTACCTTTTGTGACACCATAGATGGACCTGGAGAACATAAGTGAAAGAAGCTAAGTGAAATAGAGCAGTCAGAGAAAGGCAAGTAACATGATTTCACTTATATATGGAATCTATTATGTGTGAGTTACAGATAAAATTCTAAGGATAAAACAGCACCGTATGGTTGGACTACTGCTACTTAAAAAATAAAATGAAGCAAACTTGTCTTGTAGGCTTTCCAAGAAAAGTTACTTTTTTATTTACTTTTTTAAGGGTTTGAATTTCAAGTTGGTTTATATTTGAAGATCTTTCTCTATAATATAAAATTATCAGGATTTTAAATCTCTAAAAAGAAAGCAGTTTATTTCTTTGATGATTTATACTTTATGTGATCACTAAAAAAACAGCAGCATTCATCAGACAGAAGTGTCCAATCTGCAGCCCCTGGGCTGCTTACAGCTCAGGATGGCTGTGAATGAGGCCCAACACAAAATCATAAATTTACTTAAAACATTATCAGATTTTTTATGACTATGTGTTACAGTGTATTTAATGTGTGACCCAAGACAACTCTTTTTCCAGTGTGGTGTGGAGATTCTGAAAGGCTGGACACCCCTGAATACGTATACAAGCGGGGAACAGGGGGCAAAAACCCTGACTTTATTTATAAAAAATTGTGTGTTTATTCTTATACATTTAAATATCAGTCACCTTCAAAGTAGTCTCCATTTCATGCAACATACCTATCTGTAGCGATTTTTCTTCCTCGCTTGGATCACCCGGCTGTCTGACTAACTATAGTGATTTTCAAACCTCGTTTTAATCACTTGCTGTTGTGTGCAGAACCCTGGCCTTTCCAGACTATGAACACGCTTAAACATACTTGCTGTTGTGTGCAAAACCTAAGCCTTTCCCGGCTATGAACACGCTTAAACATACTAGAAATAATCATGCACAGAAACAGTTTTCTGAGTGGAAGTCAGAGACGGAGTGCTCACTCTACAATTCTTTGAGCCACTCCAGCTCCCCTCCTAAGGGGGAAGCCCCATCTTTTGTCTCCGTGGGTTTTTATTAAGAAAGTCGACACAGTTTGTGGATTGACAGTCTGGCAGAAGGGATCAAAGGGGACATGTATCTTACAAAGGTGCTAACAGAGTTTCTGTTGTGATTCCGGGCAGAGATTGGAGTTTTATCATATGAAAAGACTACAAGTTTCAAAGGTTTCCTGACTGTGCCTTTAAATTCCAAGTTAATAACATCCTCCAGCAAACAGATCTCACAGGATCTTGCATATTCTTTGTCTCAGGCCTGATTACCCCGGGGGTCCACCGTCTCCGGTCTGAGCTAGCCCCTTCCTTTGGCTGGAGACAGAGGAGCAAGGAGACTTGGATTTCTCACATCTGAGTACAAAGACTCAGGCTAAGAGGGGGCAGGGGTAGATGCCGATCACCCCTTCCTTTCCACAGCCCCTTCATTTATTTCCACAGTCTCGTGAGACTTATTTTACAGAGGCCTTTACGAGATCAGCCCCTGTCTTAGGTCCATTCTCTATCCTAGAGAATTGTTACCCATCATTGGAAACTGATCTAGCATTAAAGGCCAGGGGCAGAACAAACAGGTAGCGTTCATGCCAGGGGAATAAGTTTTGTCTCCTTAGTGGCTCCTGATCCGGAGGTTTCTCACTCAGCCTAAGTCACAGGGGGTCACAGCTTCCTGACACTGGGCAGGGTGGCCCCCAACACCTATCAAGACAATTTTTTCCACTGCTTAGAACAGTTTTTGAACACATTGACTTTCATGCCTTTTAGTGCTTCTGCCATTTTTTGTTCCACCTCTTCCACATCAACAAAATGTGTCCCTTTGAGAATTTTTTTCATCAGGGGAAACAAATAAAAAAAGTCACCCAGGCCTAGATCAAGGGAATAGGGAGTTTGGGGCATAGCGGTTATGCTGTTTTTGGTCAAAAACTGCTGAACACTCAGCGGGGCGTGGGCAGGTGTGTTCATGTATCACCTGTCATGAAATGGGCAAATGTATTGAGTCACAGAAGCTGAATGCAGCTGGTGCACTGATACAGGTGGGTTCCTAGAACACTCACCTAGTGGGAGAAGCCTGTACTACAAGGGGCCCACCTTCCCGAAGATAATATTGGTATTTTTGGGTCTTCCCTCACATGTATTTGAATATAAAATTCCCCAGCGTATATGGTACATAACTGAATATTTCTTAAATATCTTGGAAACTGAGGAGTCTGTCAGTGAAGTGGAGGAATTCCCTGGTATAAAGAACATCAGGCAGATATCTAGTAATAAAATAAATTCACTTGTAGTCAGCGGTATAATGCGGACAGTATTTTGGCTATTAAACTGTTTTTATTAGTGACCTCATTTTTATTTGGTTGCAAGTTTATGCCCTTCAACTCATTTTTTTCTAATAACTTCCTGCACCATTATCCTTTTAGTCTCCTGATTTTATCTTTTAATCTCTTAATAGCTATATTTGAATTATTTTGCCTCTTATCTGTTTTAATTTTTTGGTAACTTCTCTAATATTTCATGAGTATATTACATCGTATCTAAGCCTTCCAAAAGACTAAAGTTATTTTTGGATTTTTGATCCTATAATGCTTTAACATCCAATACAAAGTGCTATGAAACTTAGGGTGCCATCAGGGCTGTAAGTGACCATCTACAACCTTGTCATTATAGATATTCCCATCTTAGCAATACCCTCATTTTTTATTTTTTAACTACTTCAGGTGTTTTCATTTTATACAGGCCCAAATATGACAGACAACCTTTTCCATAAAACTAGGTGTTAAACTGACTCCCCTAAATTCCTGTTTATCAGAACCTGTGAATGTGACCATATTAAAAAACAGAGAGTTTGCGGATGTAACCAAGTTAAAATGAGGCCAAACGGGATGAGAGCGAGCGCTAACACAATGACTAGTGCCCTCCTAAGAAGAGAGAGGTTTGGCCACTGGCACAGGAGGGTAAGCCCTCTGAAGATGGAGACACAAATTGGAATGATGTGCCAATAAGCCAAAGAATGCCAAGAATTGTTGACAAAATAGAAACTAGGAAAAGGCAAGGGAGGATTCTTCCCCTAGGGCCTTCAGAGAGAACAAGACCTTACCAACTGCTTGATTTCAGATTTCTAGCCTCCAGTACGGTGAGGAAATACACTTTTGTTGTTTTAAGTCACATAATTTGGGAAATTTGTCATGCAGCCTCAGGAAACTAATTCAGGACCTATGTTGCTAGTATTAGATTCTACTAAAGGGAAGGGATATTTTGATTTGACCAATGATTCCCAAGTGGTTGTAGAACTTCTATAACCAGATGTTTCTGGATGTTATTACAATTAATTTGCTGCAGTGGCTTATGGCATGGGAGTGAGATGAGGGTAGAAATACCCTGAAAGGAGTGTCTATCCTGCCTGCCCAGCCCCCTTAAATGTAACGATCCTTCCAAAGTAATTGGCCTGCTATAGGTACACATAATGTTAACTGAATTTATCATGACCAGAAATACACTCCTAATTAAATGCCACTGACAGAGATGCTGTTAGATGCTGGGCCTGGAGTTCTTCCTAATCTTGGGTGCTTTATGTAATCTAGTTCTTAGGAAGTCAAGAGAGTATTCATGAGGAAGCATATGAGGCAGGCTCAGTTGCAGTGTACTAGGTGCATTAGGGATAAGAGATACAGACCATATAAAGTATAGGGCAATAGAGGAGAAATGAACATATGGAGAAAGAAAAAACAGATTCAACTGAATCTGTTAGATGACTTTCAGAGAACAGCATACCTACTCTTATGATTTAATGCACCATGGCAATTTTAGTCTATCCTACTCTAGACAAAGTACAGTCCAATTATAAAATTTGTAGTTTAGAACAAAAAGTAATTGGAGAAGGAGGCTTAATTTTCACTCAGATAAAGCCATAGATTCTGAAAACATTGTGCAAGAAGTTGGGATTGGCTGGTACAACCCACAATGGGAGATCTCGGCCTTTTGCCAGGTTTGGGTGTTGTGGTCTGAGGTCTGGCATTTGAAATTTCTTAGGATTGCCAGATAAGGATGCTCAAAAAATAGTGGTTCTCAACTGGGAGTAATTCTGCAGTTCAGAACCATTCATTAGATATTGTCTGAAGCCATGTTTGGTTGTCAGTGGTTGCTCCTGACAACTGTTGAGTAGAGGTGAGGGATGCTGCCACACGTTGGTCAATACACAGGACAGCCCCCCACAGCAAAGAAGTATCAGTGCCAGTGGCTAACAGTGCTCAGGCTGAAAAACGTTGATGTTTAGTAATCCCTGTGGGGGTTCTTACTGGGCTCTATAAGACCTGAATGTGAAACTGGGAGAGTGGGAAACGCCATGATGAAGGCATTCAAGGTACAAGTTTGACCAGGCAGATACAGGTTATCCAATGGTTATGTCACTTTTTTCTAAGTGCACAATTTGGATGATTTTCACACGTGAAGAATGCATGTTGCTCTTTCCTTTTTCATGAGAATTATCAATTAAATGAACTCTTCACCCAATTTTACCTCAGCATCACTTATTCATCTGGATTAGAGAGTGTGTTCTCCTTGTGGGGAGGGAAAGACTGGGGGACCACATGAGATGTTTGCTCTTTCTTTGCTTGTGTTTTTGAAGTTACTGATACAGGTTGATACTGGGTGAGGACTCTGATTCGTGTGAGTTTGATTTGATATTATGACCCTTTGTATTAGCTCAGCAATCATGGTAGTTTATTGTGTGGTGGTACCACAATCTCAATATGAGGTTGGTTCTTCATTACTGACATCGTGAGATAAAAATAAATTATCATCAGAAATGGGGATGGAAATTCATGTTTATCCTTCTGAGAGAAACCATAAACTTTAAAAAGCAAAAGATAGTTCTTTTCATGCTAATGTACATAAAGTTTTGTTGAAAAATGCACATTTATTTTAATAGAAAACAGTTTGCACCCAATTCTTATACAGTCCTTTTATTATTTTAGATTCATGTATTTTTTTTCCTTACAAATAGAACCAAAACTAACATGTTAAGAACTGCCCTGTGGTCTGTGGAGGGTATGTATGGATGGATGTGTATTTATGCTCTTTCTCTATGTTTTATAACTTTTGTCTGTACTGTGGGACTTTGTGTTTCCATTCTTGTTCCTAGATGTGGTTTGGAATGTGGGTGTGGGGACAGCATTATAAATGCCTTGTCATACTTTTCTGTATTTAAGGCTTTGTGATCACCCTATTTTGTAGATGAATTGAAAAAAGGGTATATTTTTTCTATTGAGAGAGAAGTGAATTTATCTTGTAAGATAGTAAATAATTTCCAAATTTACTCATGTCAAAACCCCTTTGTGAATTCCCGGTTGGGTGGCTCTGTTGGCTGGAGTGCCATCCCATTCGTGAAGACTTCGGGGTCAGTCTCCGGTCAGGGCACATACAAGAATCAACAGATGAATACATAAATAAGTGAAACAACAAATCATGTTTCTCTCTCTCTCTCTCTTTTTCTCTGCCCTCCCTCCAACCCTCTCTCCGTTGCCCTCTCTCTAACAAAAATCAATCAATAAAAAAAAACACTATGAAGTAGAATTATGGAGTCTAAAATAAAAGCTGTGTTTGCATAGGATTTTTGCAAGATTGTCAAAACTAGATTTTTTTACTAATTACTTCTGGCATATAATTTTCATGATATTTAAAATTTCTATTATGAATAACTGGGATTTAATTAAAGTGTTAATCTAATTAGCACTAATAAGGGTAACTTTGATTTACACATGCAGAAGATAGTTTTAATTTAAAGTATTGAATTCCCTTTACAGACATTTGATTAGAATTTAGATTAGAGTGATCACATTTTTAATCTGTTCTTATTTTGCAAGTTTTGAAAGCCTTATTTAACTAGTGATAATTATTTAGATTTACTAAAACTTGATTTGTGCATATGCTAACATAAGAGATTTTAAAGAAATCAAAATGGTGACTTCAAACATTTAAAAATATCCCACAGAGGTGATAAATTCTAGTCTTGTACACATAAAAGTTTTAATTATTCAGATCAACATCTAAAACAAATTTCAGGATTTTGTAACTTTTGCCAGCTCCTGGGTGCATCGCCCCCATGGTTTACTCAACTCTGTATTAAGCTCTATAAATTGCTTCTTTCTTAAACTTCTTTCAATTAACCTTTTTAGTGCACCGTATGTTTCATTTTGGGACTCCGAACGATACACTAACTATACTTAATGTATTTTTTAGAAAATAGAATCTTTATGATGCAGCAATGAGCTCCATTTTGCCGTGTCATCTTCATTTTATAAAAAATGCACATTCAAAATTTTCAGCACTCAGTAAAGCGCACACATTCTGTATGTGCATCACTGTGAATTTCTGCAAATGTGATGTACTTGTAACCAGCACCCAGATCAGGAATCGGGACGCAGAGGGTTATGGGGAGCCAAACCCGCTTTGTGCTCTTTCTACTCTCTCTTAAGGATTTGAGTAATTTCCCCTTACTCTAAGACAAACCAGTATTTGGATTAGCCAGTTGTTCTAACTAAGCCTTTCCTTTGTGTGTGAGCTTGAAAAACCCTAATGTGTAAAATCATCAGAGACACACCTGAAGACAAAGTAGATGACTGACCTGCTGGAGCAGGTGTGCCTGCTCCAACGGGGTGATGAAGGTTGTGTCTGTGAAGGCAGGAAGGGCTTGTTGCCGCGTTGCAACAAGTTTCTGAGAAGCATTAAGGAAAGAGGGATCTATTCTGGATTAGGATTTGTCATGAACAGATAGAAAATTAGTAATTGCATATTTTAATAATTTTAGTCTAGGAAGTAAGATAGAAAAGTAAAGCTAGAATTGTCATACTTAAAGAAGCAGTTGGTCCATTAATTGGCCAAGGGAGAGGCACATTTGGTAATTTTTGTGACTGCCTGATGTCTTCCTGTTCTGTATAATTCTATTACAGTCATGGAATAACGCCATCAGATGCTGATATTCTGTTAAATCATTTAAATTTGGCAGGGAACATCATGGACTGATATTATTTGCTGGGCCATCTACCAGTTGTCAGTTATCAGGGTTGTTTTATTATTTCCCAGGTCACAATGTTGGCCAAAGGTAGATAAAGTCAGGCTCCACGCTGCTAATTTGTGGTGTTCATAACTGCACCAATACCAAAATTCTACTGACTAGAAGGCTGATTAGGAAATAATGTTTGTAGTTGGACTAGAGTTACCCTCTCCTGCCCACTTTGTTTCAGTGTGAATTGTGGAATCATCTGACAAGACACTAACTACAAAGAATCATTTAAGACTCTGAACAAGGATGTATCAGTAAATGGCAATACAGGTGGGTATCAGAAATTAAATTATTAGTCCTTATAATAGGTCCTGAGAAGAGGGGCATAGATGACTCAACCCAGGCAAGGAAAACAGTAAAACTAAGCTTACGTTTCCTGGACATTGAATTCTATATTGTATGAGTCCTTTTCTATTCCAACTTGCAGTTGAGAAGAGCCTAGGGACAGGAAGGCAATTCCTACGCACTCAGGAAGACAGAGGAAAGCTGATGGTCACTGAAGCATTGGGTAAAAAGGAAACACGTTGCAAAGTTTTGTAACAATTCTAAAGAAATTATCACCAACAAGGAAAATTCTCAATCCATCTTTAATTTTTTTTTAAACTAGTATGTTCGACTGAGGACTATTAGTTCAGCAATTTGGGAAGAGATTGTGGAGCACAGTAAGCTTAGAATTTTTAGTTTCTGTTTTTAAGTGTGAACTATCAACAGAATTATCAAATCAGAGTTATCCAAGGCAGTCTTTGAGAGCTTTGTGTGAGGCATGGATTAGTCCTGAAAGAAGTTAAACAGTAGTGGGAGTTTTCTTTGCGGAGAAGGTGAAGGGAGTGGCTGGGTTCAAGGTGTGGCCGCAATGAGTAGTGACATTTGAAGGGGAGAAAACGACGAGGGCATGACAGAACTCTGTGAGGTTCAAGTTAGCCCAAAGCGTATCAATATTGAGTCCAATAGAAAAACAATTAAACCTAAAACCCTAGAAACAAAGTCAGATTTTGTACTTAGATATATTTACTTTAATATGAAAATATATACTCCTTGAAAGATATTTATGAGTATATTTCAGTTACATGTAATTAAGAGGACTAAATTTCCTTTTCCATATTTGGATATTTTTATTTCTTTTTTCATAACTTTTTATTTGGAGATAATTATAGACCCACATGCAATTGTAAGAGACATTGTAGAGAGATCCTGTGTACTCTTTATCTAGCTTACCCAGAGATAAGAGATGTATAACTATGCTACAAATCACAAGGAAACTGACATTGATACAGTCCACTGGCTTTATTTAGATTTTACCAGTTTTACATCAACTCATTTGTGTGTGCATGCATGTGATTGTTTGTAGGTGTGTTTTATGTAATTTTATCAAAATTACATAATGTGTAGATTTGTATGACTACCACCACAGTCAAAATACAGAACGGTGCATCAAAAAAAAAAGTCCCTTGTGCTGCCATTTTATAGTCATTCTCACCTTCTTTCCCACCTTCCTCTCACACCCCTGGTGACTGTGTCTTCATGTAGCCTGTAACAGGTTTTTATCTTTACTCAGCACAATTCACTTGAGACCCAGACCAGTCATGGCATGTAGCATTAGTTTGTTCCTTTTTACTGCTCAGTGGTGTTTCATGGTGTGTAGATACCATAGTTTGTTTAACCATTTACCTCTTGAAGGATGTTCGGATTTTTCCCAGTTTTTGGCTATTACAAATAAAGCTTCAATGATCATCCATGTGTTTGTATAAATAAATTTTTAAAATTTTCCTGATGTCAATGTCCAAAAATATAATTTTTTAGTCATATTGTAAGCTCATGTTTTATAAGAAGCTACTATATTGTTTTCATTGTACCTGTATGAGTTTATATTCAGCAATTTATAACTGATCCAGTTTCTGTAAATCCATACCTACTTGGTTGCTATCACCACTTTTTTTTAATGTAGCCATTCTGGTAGGTTTGTGTAATATCCAATTAGAGTTAATCTGCATTTCCTTATTGGTTTATGTCATTGAATGCCTTTCTATATGATTATCTTATTTATCAAGAATATTTATAAAGAATATATGTCTCCAAAATAATTTATCAATATCTCTATTTACACACCAAAATTTAAGGACTTTAAAATCATTTCAAAAGCTCTGAGAGTCCTGTTTTTCATCTCTTCTTGAAATTTAGTGAACAGAGCCATTAATGAAATTATAGTTTAAATATTTTATTGTTTTTTTTAATTTTGGCTTTTAGCAAGATAAAATTTATAGATGTTTTTAAGCTAGAATGGGACAATTAATCTTATATTAACTTTTTTCTTTTAAAGTGTCAACAAATGTCAACTTAAAGACTTTTTAAATTTCATTGCTTTTATGGATCATACCAATGAATTATTTTTAGTGGAACACAGGGATCTTTCTAAAGCATTAATTGTTTAAACAAATCCTAGTGATTTTTCTATTTCTTTTAATATTTGGTATTTTACTCATTGATTTGCAGTAACTCTTTATATTTAAAAAACAGTAGCTCCTTAACCAGTATATTAGTTATAGATATTTTAAAATTTATTATTTACATTTTGACTAAATATGTCTATAATTATGATGGGCAAAAATAGAAGCAAAAAATCATTTAAAGGCAAATATTAAAGGTACTGAGAAGTTAGCACTAGAATATAGGAAATTTTTTAAGATAAGTTCAAATGCTTTAGAGTTAGACTTTTCAGTCTGAACTCTACCTCTTACTACCTTTGTTACTTTGGGCAAGTTGCTAAACTTTCCCTGTTTCAATTTTCTTGTTTATAAAATGAAAAAGTAAATAAATGGGACAATCTCTTCATATGATTTGTCTTAGACACATCTTAGAATTGTACCTAGCTCACTGTGAGTACTGTCTTAGCTATAGGTGAATCTTAAAGAAAAAGCTTCACATGGGCGAGGGGGGGCGGGGAAATGTTAGAGACATAAAGCCTTAGGTTTTAAAATTCTTAAAACATCTTTCAAGAGATATTTTCCAGGAGCAGTTTATTGACTTCAGATTTAGCTAAGGCCACAAAAATACTTATCACAGAGGGCAATTTAAAATCTTCCTCAATTGTAAAATAAAATAAAATAAAATCTCCCTCAATTGGATCATTGTATGATCTAATTTAAATGTCTGGCTCTTTACCTTCAGGTTTTATCAGGTCAGAGGAGATCCTGATTACCATCACTATCATCATTACTGGCATTGGCCTTGTCTGAATAGTCATACCAAACTAGCAGAGGAATACAGAAAGAAATACCACTGAGGATTTCATTTTAATTTTGGGCCATTCCTAACTTACTAAAAAGCTTTTCTTTGTCTTCATAATACTCCTTCATAGTGAAACTTTGAAAATTAATTTTAATGATATTATGATATAAAAATTACATAGCATGTAATACCTTTTACTTTACTTTGGGTATTTTTTGTTTGTTTACAATTGTGGGTTGTAAAATATGCTATTTATGAAGCTTAGTGTCAGATGAATCACAAAGACTCTCCTTAGACACTGGTATAATTAACTCAGAAAACATTTCACTCCTTTTGTACTGAGTTACTTTATTTTTTTTACATGCATCATGAAAGCAAGAATAACTAAAGAATTATTCTCAGTAACTTTTTCACTGTTAATTTTTGAAATCTTATGAGATAATTACCATTAATTCAGTGGTACAGTAACTCCTTTCTATTATGAGAAAGTTATATATTTGGCAACCTATAATCATCTTCTTATTGCCTGTCTATTATAGTTATTTAAATAATCTGTTGTATGTGTTATACATCCTGTATATATCAATATATACTATGTACATATACATAGATGTATAGCAAGTCTATATGAGTGTACATGTATATACATACAGGCATACATTACATTAGTGTTTGTACACCTGAGATAGGAGGCCATGCAGTGCCAGTGCCAGTTTGATCAGATAGTTTGTGTTAACAAAGTTACCTGTAGTAAAAAACAGTTTTTGTATGTCAGAGGCTTGCTGTCATGCAGTGCCAGTCTGATCAGATAGTTAATACTAACAGTGGGATTGATGGTGAACTCCTGTTTTTCCTTTTGAGGACTGACATTTGAGTATCTGAAGTCACTCACAGCAGGTGTCACATGCCTACGTGACTCACCTCCAAAAAGACACGTTGGATAAGAAGGCGTGGGTGACCTTCTCTGGTTGACCATACTTTGCATGTTCTGTCATACATCATTATTAGTAATATTAAGTGACCCATGAACCTCTGCTGGGAAAGGCCCCTGGAAGCTTAAACTTGATTTCTCATGGAATTTGTCCCTTGCACTCTTTCCCTTTTCTGATTTGTATCCTTTTTAAGCAGTAACCATAAATGTAATAGCTTTTCTGAGTCCTTTAGCAAATTGGCTAGCCTGAGAGTGGTCTTTGGGACCCTTAACACAGCTACTTTGAGGTCATTTCAAAAACAGGTACAATAGGAAGACAAGGTGCTTGCTGCAAACTTTTTATTGTTGGCTCTGCAGTCTTAATCAGCCTTTCAAAAAGGGTGTGAGCAGCAGTCACATCTGTCGTTCCTTGGTACTTGCACTGCCAAGTCCCTCTGAAAGACTGGTTTCTTTAAGGGCTCCTACTAGTGGCCTCCCTGTATTCGTATGATTCCCTTTGTCTCCTCTCACTTTGACTCCAGAGTCATTCACGTGCCTTGTTGTGGCCAATGACAGGTTAGCAGACATGTTATGAACAAAACCCTTGTACACGTCCGCTTTCTCATTTAGAATTGTGCAAGAGTCATAAGACCAAACCTGGCATAGCCTGTGAGAAAATGGAAGCCCATGTGGGGCTGAGCTGAATTGCCCAGCAGAGCCCATCTTAGGCGAAGGAGCTCCCTGCTGGCACACTAGCCTACTAGGAATACCTGCAAGAGACCCTCCCAATCCCCCCCCACAACTGACCTACAGATATTTGATTGAAACCATTACAATTTAAGTTTTCTTAGGATTTGTTTGGCAGCAATATTATTTTGGCAATAGCTAACAATTAGAGGCCCAAAATATAAATTTTTTACTTTCACTTTTTTGCAAATTTATCAACACACTAACAATCTGACCCCTTCTACTTCCTCGGAAATACAGGCCTTCAAGGCACATGGCCTGCCTTCCAAGTTATCAAAGGCTACAGTTTATTAAATGTTTTACCAGGATGTATTCTACCTTCAAAATGTCCCTTAAAGTTGTTGACTGCTTCTCAGTAACTACTGTCCTTATATCTGACTATCGTGTCTCAACTCAATAATTCATGATAACTTTCTAAGTTGTCTCCTTGCTTTTTCCCCCCACACTACTCCAGAGTGATTCTTTAAAATTGCAGATTATTTTATTTGTTTACTATATTCTGTAGTAAACTCTCACTCTCACATTAACTAGGCTTTTCTTATCCAGAGATGAAATTCATGCAGCTGTCTTGCCTTCATGATTGCTCAGGCATTTTCCTATATAGGAAATAATGCTGTCTTAGAAGTTTTTAAATATTTGAATACTGTTAGTGCTTACTTGTCACCTTACCTGGGGAGTGATAGGGTTCAGGATTTTGTACCCCAAAATATGGCACTTTAGCATATTGAATATTTTAAGCTGAAAGTGTTTGAAAAAGAAGCAGAAACAGGATGACCTGACCTTCCCCCATGCTTCTTCCATGAAACAGGTCATAACACCCTCATGTGAGAGGTACTCTCTGTATATCTGGATGACAAATGGCATCCTTAGCTCCAAAAACAGAGGAACACCAAGAATTCCAGCAAACAGGTCTTGCTACATTTCCCTCAGTTTATTTCACTCACCTCATACTCAACCATGTTTCCCTATTTTATCACATTATTCTAGCTCAGAAAGTTTCTTCATGACCATCTACTCTTCATCAAACCTAGCATAAAAACACTCATGTCTAACCATTTCTTTGACTCATCATTTCCTTATGAAGGCTTCCATGTCATGTGAAACTTATATTAAATAAATTTGTACACTTTTCTTCAGTTAATCAGTCTTTGTTAGTTTACTTTTCAGATCCATCCAGGGACCCTGAGAGGACCAATGAAAACTTTTAACTTCCCTACAAAGGCCTTCTCTGTCCATCATTTGTAAAATAACATTTGCCCTCACTATGAAAATATCCTCCAAATCCTGTTTTTCCTATCACTTTTCTTCATAGCATATCATTGGATGTATGTCCCAGAGTAGAATGTAACCTTAAAGAGTATACTGATCTCTACTTTAGTTTTGTTCTGGACATAATAGGTTCTTCAGTATACATTTGTTAATCAAATGGATAAACTGTTATTTACTCCCAACCCAAAGCATATTTTCCTCAAAATGAGCTAGCCACTTTAGAATAACTAACCCTAGATAACAGGTTATTCTATGGTATTCTTTGACAGTCCAAGTCTGGTGGGACTACCCAGGCGTGGTCATGAGTTCTCCTAGTCTAATTCACCCTTCAACATTATTCAACTTCTGTGAATGACAGATACGGTTCTACTTTTCCCAGTAGCCAGCACCTGATGTCATAACATATGTACACACCACTCATATGTGCATGTACACACATACCATACACAAACACATTCACATACATAGTCACCCGCCAATGTAATATTTTTCAGCTATAGCATATTATAAGCTACTAAGAAGAAAGAGAAATATAGTATTAATTGCCTCTAATCATAAAGCACATTTCTATAATGGAATTAGAACTTTATTTACATATATGTAGAAGTTTTAGTTCTCTTTTTCCCCATTCACAAGTGATAATTGAAGAGATCCCTCTTCTCTTACGACCTACTCCTTATAGCCTCTTGCTATTGGGTTCACTTTGACTTCACATGTAGATGCTGTGGGCCTGATCTTTTAAAGATGTTTCAAACTCAGCTGCTTTCCGTGGTGCCCTTGTACTCACAGAACTTGCTTGACTAAGTCATTGGAGTGAGGGTTGCTTCTAAAGTAGGCATCTCCCTTGGAGTTGTGGACTCAGTAAGGTCCATACTTTTATATATTTGGGGGGAAATATTGGGTATTAGATAGTGTATCCTTCAAGTCCAGGTGGCACACGCCAAGTGCTGCTTGATCTGCTCCTCTTGCTTCCCTCTTCTGGGGCTCACCAGTCTGGGGCCCCTCGCTCAGCAAAGTCTGCATAGAGTATCTAGTGACTGATGTGGGGGAGAAAGTGAACTACTTTTTAAGTTCATTACTTCAAAGGACAGGAAACTTATACTTTTACATTTCATAAAGATGACAATTAAGAGCATTTTTAATTTGTAAACCTCTGGGTAATGACTTAGAAACAAGTTGTCATTTCATTAGAGCATAAACCTTTAAAATTGATTTGAACATGCTGGGTCATAGTAATTTAGGAAGCAAAAATTTGTGAAAGATTGATCTCTTTACATTGCTCTTTTTTACACAGTGTCAGTGCTATTAGTTTTTTTCCTTTTAACTTCACCCTGTTTTTCACTGAAGACTATTTTACCATGTTGATTAATATGATTACAATATTTTAAAAAGATGGGAGTTTCTATGTTTTCTTGGATGCTATGACTTACATGAATGTCCCATCTGAGATGCAGAGTCTGTGTGGCAACTTATTACATTGACAGATATTAATAAAAATTCATCTTCCAGCAGTCCTACTATTTATTTTTTACACTGTTGATGAAAAATATATTATGAATGTTTGATGCATGAAAGATACCATATGAGGTTTTCAAAAGTAGAGAGTATAAAAACAAAGATACTGTTCCAAACAAACCATGTGTGAAAGCAGCTTATACAGTAACGTGCAAGCATGAATCTAAGAGTATAGTAAAAACAAAGTGTTTTAGTTTTGGGCAAATAGTAGACAACAGGTAATCTTACTCAGGAAAACATTCATGCTATGTGTATGGTCTTCTGTATGAGTCACTTATAAGGAAAGGGGAAGAAGAAAAGCCAAAAATGTTCTTACAATTTATTCTGTAAGGCATAGAAAACAACTGTGGCTCTTTAATATTGGCAAATAAGTCCTATGCATTTCTGAGTTGGCTTTATAAGTCTGATTTTCATAAAAATTGTTCTGAATCAAATTTAAGAGACAGACTTACTCTTTCTCTCTGTTGGCAACAAAACAGAACCAGGTATTAGACTGTTGGAGTTAGACTGGACCTTTGTTAGCACTCTCAGTACTTGAGTTCTAAGAAAGAATTCAGAGCTGACTCAAACTATAAGAGAAAGTTTATATAGAAAGTCACAGAGGTAGAATAAGTGAGCCTTAGAAGAAATGGGCTCAGGAAACAAGTTACAGAGGCAAAAGAAGGGGCCTTGCAGCTTAGGAGAAACAGATAGGCGAGGAAAATGCACCTGGAGCTGGGATTGGAGAAGGGCATGGGTGTGCTCCGTAGAGAGAGGTGTGTTGGGTTCTTCATCTAGAAGGCTTTAACTGCTATCCAAAGGTGGGGGCTTCAGGGGAGGTCCCAGGGGAAGATCTCAATGGAATATGCACCAGCTTTCCAGGTGCATCCCCTCAGGGTGGTAGTTTTCATTGATTGGTTGGCACTAGGAAGAAGGTATAGCTTGTCCTGGTCCTGATGTCATCTGTAGTGTTGCTTAGTTAGGTTTTGCTGCTTTACTGAACCTGGAACTGAAACAAAACTGAGGCCTAGATGTGATCGCTAGTTTGACCAAAACTCTGTCTCTATGATCAACAGACCCAAGACTTTGTTCCTAAGATTACTTGATGCAGGCTAGAACTTCATTGTCCAGAGAGTTGAATGCTTAATAGAGTGGTCATACAAGGACTCATGTGGAAGTCAAATGAGCCTATTCTCTGCCCCCTTGTCCCTAGTCTAAGGGGGTCTAAAACCACATAACTAATGACATGCTAGGGGTGGAAAGGTCAGGGCAGGGTTCAAATACAATGATCAGCAATGTGAAAGGTTAGGGGATCTAAATCACATGACCGGCTATATGCTAGTGGAGAAAAATTTACCTTGGGGGTGAGGTCCTTGTTCTCCCAGTCTGTTTGTTGTTAGGCACCTGGGGCTTTCTGTCCTAGAGACCTTCTGTACTTGGCTTATTGCCCTTGCACTGCACATGCCTGTCTAACTGAATAGCGAGTCCCTTCTGATTAAGAATTTGAAGATTAAATTAGTGACAGAAACACACAAGCATACATCTGTCTGGTTTTCTCAGCTGTAAAAATAAAAGTAATACCATCAACATTAACACTGCACATTATAATTAGTGTTTTCTACTGCTTAATTTATAACATGGACATTTAAGTATAATGTCAAAGAGGAAGGTATTTTTTTATTGCTTATGTTATTTTTCAAATATTTAGAAAATTTACAGATGATTTTGCAACATTTCCATTGAATAGTTTCCCTTGAACTCTCACTTTTAACTTAACTTGGAGTGTACTTAATATACCACTGGAGATGATTTTCAAACACTACAAATTTTAAACCCTTAAATGTATAGTTCAGAAATTTTACCATTTTCTTTGCTTTAATTTTTGTGCTAATAAATTCAGTTACATACATGGTCTGTCCAGAAGGTACCCAGCCATGTAGTATGAAAAATAGAGACATTTATTGAAGAAGATATAAGATATAAGAAACATCATACACAGGATGATGATGCCTCAGTCCCCTTCAAAGTAGCCACCTTGGGACCTCACACGGTTCTTCCAATTGCCATCAGGCTGCCCTGTTGTATTTTCTTGAATCTCATTAATGGTCTAAAACCTCTTGCTTTTCAAAGGTGATTTTAGTTTTGGGAAAAGCCAGAAGTTGCAGGGCACCAAATCTAGGATGTGGGGAGACAGAATTACCTGAGCGTTTGATGTTTTGCCAAAAAGCTAGCATGAGACATGATGCATGAGCAGGTGTGTTGTCGTGATGAAGCTGCCAGTCACCAGTTTGCCCACAGCTGTGGCCTTCTGCATCATCCAAATAGTTTCTGTGGAGGAACATTCAAACTTAATGCAAAATTTGATGCAGATTCATTGCCCTGCTTGCTCAGTCATTTTGAATGTGGGATGGCTGCCAGGTTACAATCATGTTGTGCAAACCATTCTCATTATATTAACAATAGTTTGACTTTTTCCAGTTAGACCTCATATTCTATTTAAACCATTTGAATATTTTTCTGATGCTTTTCTGTAGTTGAGATATTAACTTCTAAGTCATGACAAAATGTTATTATTTACTGATTATTCTTAACCACACCTTTTAAGAAAATATTTCTCCTAAATATTCTAAAATATCTTAAAAGATGAGTTTATGTTTTTAATTTTGTTTAGAGGCTATCTCTCCTTTAATTTTAGGATATTTATTTTTTATAGTTTTGATATCAGTAAAACTTTGCTTTTTGAAATGGCTGGATTTTAAATGTCATCTTCATTTCATTGATTTACGAAGAAAGGCTTTTAACACAGCATAATTTTATGAAAATTGATTGATTTCTTTGAAATATTGATTAATGTTTAAGCTATATTCCCACTAGACTCCAAGTAGGAAAGTGTTTTTGTAGAGACCAAGAACTAATTCATTATTGTCAAAACCAAAATTTTTCAAGATTAAAAACAGAGAACTAAATATCAAGTCGCTAAGCATTTACAGAGATAGTCACATGACCCCAGATAATAAAATTTTAATTTAACAAAAACCTATAAAAACCCATAAACTGTGTTGTCTCAATGCCATTATTTTCATCATTGTTATGTCTTTTTTAGCTTGGTTCTCTGAGCAGCACACATCAAGAAACGGTAGAGTGGGAGAGACTTTCCTTTAGCCGCCCTGGGTTCAATAGCTGGGTTTGTTAAATAAACTGACAATAGGTAGGCTAACAGAGAAAAAGTATATAAATTTATTAATTTTTAATATTATATCATGGGGGCATCACAGGAAAAGAAAGTAAATACTCAAAATAGTGGTGAGATATTAATAGGGGAAGGGACTTAAGGAAAAGTAAATGATTGTTAGGAAAGATAAACGGGCCCCTAGAAGAATAGGTGGGAGATATAATAGTTTGTGACCAAATTTGTCTGCGATGAGTCAGTCTTCCTCAGTGAAAGTATTTATGACAATTGAGTTCCTTTTGGAAGACCTGTCTTCAGGCAAATAAGAGGAGAAAAATCTTCTTCCCACATTTGCTGTTTTTAAAGTGCCTTCCGCTCAAAATAATTCTTATGCCAAAGAGGGTGGTAAAATATGCCAATAGGATTCAGTGGGCAAGGGATTTGTTGGGGAACATTTCTGGGGGGAAAATGAGGGTAGTTAGTTGGGGAACACATCAGACTGCACTGCAGACCGACATCTGTGAATGAGATAGGGGCAAAAGAAGGGTCATTGGTTGGAGTGCAATCCTAAGAAGGTTTTTGCCAGACTAGTGGGGAGGACTTAACTCAGAGTTGCTCACAGATAATGAGCTTGCCTTAGTACCTCTGCTGCTCTAAGTCATTGGCGGGGAGGATCCCATCCAAGCATGCAGAGAGGTGGGCATTCAGTGGGTAGCAGTAAATCATGCTCCCTGAAATAAGAGATCTCGGCAGCACATTTTTGTGGCTGGCATATGCCATTTCAGTTTTTTAGAGAGAATCTTCTTAATGTGTTAGGACATATCTAGAAATTTTCAAGCATCTATAGTATATTTTCATTCCTAAGAAATAGATAGCAAGGCTTCTTGCATCTGAGGACATAACTTTCAGGAGATAGTTATGAAAACCTGTCAAAGTTCTATATATAGTTGAAAAAATAGTCAACTTTACAGGAGACAATCAAGTTTGGTATCATATCAAAAGGCATAAAATTACCTTGAGGGATGGTAATCTTCAAAAAGAGACCATGCCACCAAGTCCAAGAGTCAGATAGACCACAAAAACAGGAAATTCAGGGGTGGGAAGTATGTAGGAAACATCAAGGAGCAAACCCTGTTTCCCTGGACAATGATTCCAGGATAGTGTCCAGTCCTTGGAAAGTTGACAGGTTGGGTAAGAGTAAGGCAGGACCCCGATCCTAGAATTGGGAAAACAGACAGTTTTCAATGCTAAGTTTCAGAGTTTCCGGCCTAGGAATCAAAGTTAGAGTTCAAAAATAAGAATTTGGGTACAGGACTGAAAAATCTATAACAAATCAGCAGCCTGATGATCCAAACAGACTAGTGAGTAAGAACAAGTAGCAAGAGTAAGTGATATTGTTTCCCATCCTGTTGGGCTAGAATTTCTTAAACTCTTCCTTCTATGAGTATTAGTAGTCTTAGAAACCTGGCCAGAGATGAACGATATTGGATTTAGACTGAAGTTTAGGAATGAGGCAAACCAGTGCCTACTTCTAGTTCAGTCTATTGCAACCTTATCATTGTTCTCCATGGGTTCTTAATATCTCTTTAATGTGATATTAAAGTCTATCGCATTGTTGTTATAAAAACTTAGGTGGATTTAAGATAAAGATACACATGCTTCTAGTGTGCTTATGGTCTCATTGAATTGTTGGATTATTTCCAGTAATGTTAATGTCCTTGTATCACTGTTCCCCCCCCCCCCATTCAGCTCTGTTGTAATGGTAGCTAGACTGTTCTGCTGAGTGCTACAGAGAGCTATTTAGGTTTTATATTTCAGCAGTATTTCACGAGATTCTTGTCTGGGTTAATCTTTGAAATCTTCAATCAAGACGTTCTCTGTTTTCCCCTATTAGTTACTTAATATTTAGAACTATAAAGTTCAATGGCTGTACTATTTACTCATAGAGATTTAGAGAAATATTCAGTTTATGTAGCATAATTTCAAAATGTTATTTTATTAATTATGTTTGCGGGAGCTTCAACTAAGAATTCAGCAATAATAACATTAAAAAATATGAGAACTTCCGGTTAGCATATGCAATTTCTTATATATTCTCATCACATCTATTCTTCAAAAATGCTAATTGGTTATTACAATAATGAGAAATGTATTTTAGAAAATATAAACCATTGTACTACTTATACGCAATTTTTTTAAAGTTTAGATAATGTCTGTATCATGTTAAGTATTCCTGCGGTATTGATTAAATTATTTACAAAGAACTACATTAACCCTGAAAGTCTCCTCTCAAATATTTATTAATTTGTTTATGTAAACATAGAAAAAATTAACATTAAACCTTGTTTTTAGTAATTATAATAATCATATTTTAAATATAAAGTTTAAATATATAGTTGATACTGTAATTTCTGAATCAGCTAATAACTACCTTTAGATTTAAAAGTGGTGACTGCTCAAGTGAGTAAAAGCTGTTTGTTTTTTCAGAATGCTCCTCATTCTATAGTTAGCATAAAGCATTTTCTCTCTACAGTAACTTTCTAAGTTTAATATAACCTCTCTTCTTACCCATAAGTAGAAAATGATTTATGTTTTTTCATTTCTAGCTTTACGTAAAGCACAGAATTACTCACAATAAAAATGCATTATTCTGGAAGTCTTCTTCTGCTGGAAAATTTCCAGGTCAATATCTTTCCCAAAGAGGAAAGGTTGTTTAATAATCGGCTCCAATGCCATTATCATACAATCTGTGTAAGTATTTGCTGTCTGCAGATCAGCCCATTGGGTGCAATTGATTTAGAAGAATGTTCTTGGATTGATTTCTGGGTTCTCAATATGGAAGCTTCTTTTTAATGAATATGGTAGATGGACTAAGAAGAATCTGAAACACAGTTTATTAAAGGTGATCACTAGAGCTTGAAACTTTTGGAAAGTACATTTATTATTTTTTGCTAAATCCTCAGGAAATAAGAAGTTCTGACAAGATCTTTTATTATAAAGTATAAAATCTACTTAAGATTTGCACATAGGAAAAGAGAAATTAAGCAGCTTAGTTGTGAATTATTTTCTTTCATAGAGCATTAAACATTAATAGAATAATATTTCTATTTAGAACCAAGAAACAGTATCTAATTAATATACTAACATATTTATTCATGTGATTCATATAAATGTATTAATACTATTTTTTTATCTCCAAAGAAAATGGTCTATTAGCCATTATTTTCTATAAAAAATGAAGCATTTTGATTTGTGTAAGCTTGTGGTATTGAGGCCCCATTTCATTACCTCCTCAGGGTGGAAAGGGCGGGGAGATTAACTTGTATGCAGCAGGTGCTTAGATTGCTGGGAACTGGCCAGTCCTCAGGGCACCATGGGACCTCCTGTCTCATTCTGGTCTCATAGGTATCAGTGCCAAGGAGGAGAACAGGTGAGACAACAGAGATAAGTAACTACAGGATTTACTGCCTATGCTGAATTGACCAGTGTCAGTACCCATTAATCAGCAGTCTGCAGATGTTCTATAGAGCAATGCTTTTCAGGCTTTAATGTGCCCACAGATCTGCTTGAAATCTTGTTAAATTGTACATTCTGATCCAGTGGGTTGGGAGCGGGAGGCGGGGCTGAAATTCTGCAGTTCTAATCATCTCTCGAGTGCCCATCACATTGACGTACAGTCTGTGTTTGCAGCAGACTGGTCTGCAGCACTGTGGGCTTACCTTTACCTCGAGCGCCATCTTTTCCCTTACTGCCTCCCTAAAGTTTCTCACAAAATGGAGCTCACCAGACTGATTTGAAGTATATTGTCATTATAACTCTAGTACTGTAGGTTAGAGGTCTTTTGCAAGGACAAAACAGATATTTAATTCTATTTGCTGGGAGAACTCTTTGTTCCTTGGTTAACCTCTACTAATTTACAGTGCTGTATATTGGCTTTTTCCCCTCTCTCTTGTCTTGCCCAAAGTTTGGCCAAACTGCATAAATTTTTATGCTTTTTTATTTCTATCTAGTTAATTCTAATGACCTTTCCTTAAACTATTCAATAGATTCTCTTGCTGATCAATACTTCAAACTCAACTTAATCCATTAAGGATTAGGGAAAAGATTATATTTATTTTTAATGAACACCCTATACACTTATCTTGATATAATTTAAAAACCATGATAGAAGGGAATAAAACTCCCTGAGACACTTCTACTAATATACAGACACAAAATAAGTTTAGGTCGAATATTAAAAAAATAAGTCATTTTCTAACCCTTTGTACACAGCCAAAAGGATTTCAAGTTTGTTTTGCTATGTATACCTTTCTAAATGCAGAGATGACAAATTTTTAGCACAAAGAAACTTCACATACATTGTTTCTTTTTATTATTTGACGCAATTGATGAGAAAAGTAGGATCTATCATTGCCCAGATGACATACTTTGAATAGTGTTGGAAGTTACTCCTGCTTTCATATATTTGACTTTTCTATTTCACTTACAATAGGGCCTGAAATTCCACTATTAGATTCCTTTCTTTTAATGCAAGTCTTGATAGTTATTATTTAAAGACAATTGCACACTAAAAGGTACTTATGAATGTGTAATGTTCATTCTAGTCTGTCCCCCAGCTGGTGTCATCTGCACGGTTTCCTTCCTCCCTGTTATTCTGGCTCAGACATCCTCTAAATCAGCTAGTCTCCAGGATTCTCTTCTTGGTTTTCTCTTTTCCTTTTATGATTTTAGCTGTTATTAACACAAGCTCATTTTCTTCAGCTGACAATGTTTTCAGTTTTAAAGAGTGTACTTGAGACTCTGAATTCTCACTTAGGCTTGGTTTTCCTGGGCTTCAGAAATATATTTCTACTACCTGTCTGCATATATCAGCAAAATAGGTAAAATCCTAGATGAGGATTAGGGATCTAGAGTAACTACACTAAAATTCCAATAACAGGTAAGCTATAACATGTTTAGGTTAATATACTTGTTATTTTATATTCTATTAGTTTAAGTTACTTATAAATCTGTCAGTTTAATGATAAAAACATATTCATTACTAACAACTCCCTTTTAAAGTACACTAATAAATGTTTTACTATTTTTTTCAGAATGTTCTTTCCACTAAGAATCAAAAAATATAACAAGAGGAGGTTATAAAGCATATTAATTCTTTTCTACATTTATAATCCATGAGTGTCTTTCTACAATTTTAATTTTCCTGAAATTTCTTATACATATACTGAATTGTCCTTTTAAAGAAAAAGTCTGTTGTATGAATTCAAAGTTACCAGTTTTAATTTGAAAGCTTCACTTTCAAATTAAATTTTGAAAGTGAATAGGTACATGTTTATTTAATCAGCAAAACTCTTGCTTGTATTATTATTGTGATACAGCTTATTTGTAAATAATAGTGTGCTGTTAAACATATTTTCTTTTCTTTTTGTACTCTAAGATTTATTTAACCTTATATCTCTACCAAACTGCACAATGTTTGAACAAAATAGGAACTGAATTAACACAAATTTAAATATCTAAATTTCAAAGATCATTTAGATAGTACCTGGAAAATTAAGAAATGTTTTTTTACTTTTTGTAGCCAATGTGGAAAACAGTATGAAATGTCATCAAAAAATAAAAATGGAACTGCCTTTTGACCCAGTGGTTCTACCTGAATCACCAATTCAAAGGAACTTAAGCACCCCAATGTTTATAGCAGTGCTACTTATAATAGCCAAGTGCTGGAAACAGTCTAAGTGCCCCTCCGTAATGAGTGGGTCAAAAAACTGGTATATTTCCACAATGGAATACTACACAGCAGAAAAAAGGGGGAACTCCTACCTTTTGCAATAGCACAGATGGAATTGGAGAATATTATTCTAAGTGAAATGAAGCAGTTGGTAAAAGACAAATACTATACAGTCTCACCAATGAAAGCAATCTAATGGGCAAAATAAACTAGTGAGCAAAGTAGAACCAGAGGCATGGAAACATGGAACAGACTGGCAGTGATCAGAGGGGTGCAAGGAGAGGGAAAATGGTGGAGAGGAGGGGAAGGGACCAGTCAGAAAAGATGTATGAATGACCCATAAACATGGACAATGGTGTGGGGATGGACTGTGGGAGTGGGGTTGGGCTGGGCGGAGGAGGGCAAAAGGGAAAATATTGGGACAACTGTGACATAAAACATCTTTTCTTGATAGTCTTCAAAAGTTTAGTGAAAATGTTTCTTTTTTATTCTTAGAAAGAATTAGTTTTATTTTACACATTGTTGAATGCTTATCTTCCTTAGCAATGTGGTTCATTTAGCATTACAAATTTTTTTTTGGTTTAGTATGATATATATTTTATTCTCATGACTTATTTGCTTCTATTAATATACCTAAATTATAGAGCTAGGCTTTTTTTTTAAAGATTGTATTTATTTTTATTTTTAGAGAGGGAAGGGAGGGAGAGAGAGAGAGAGAGAGAAACATCAGTGTGCAGTTGCTGGGGGACATGGCCTGCAACCTAGGCATGTGCCCTGACTGGGAATCGAACCTGCGATGCCTGGTTTGCAGCCCGCGCTCAATCCACTGAGCTACACCAGCCAGGGCTTTTTTTTTTTTTTTTTAGAGCTAGGCTTTTTAAAAGCATTTAACTCTTACCTATAAAACTTACCATAATTTAAAACAAAATATTTCTTAAACAAATTTGAAAGAATAAAGTAATTCCTCCATTGTCTTGACTACTTCAGATGTTTGGAGGTAATTATGATCTGTGAAATAAAGAAATGCAATACTATATAGGATGAAAATGAGTTAGAAATTTCTGAAGTTTATGCTAATGGAGTGTAAAAGCTAATTACTTAAAGAAGCTTAAAAAAATAAGGAATAGTTATTATGTTGGCCACAAACGTACAGTATATTTATAGAAATAGGACAATTTTTAAAGTGTCATATGTTAATTATAAAATTTTACTAATATAACAATAAAGAGGAAATGGTTGCTGAGGTTTTAGAAGCTTTGTACTAGATAGGTGCTTCTTATATAAAACTTAGGGCATCCTCTTCATATTTAGTTTAGAAACTAGCAGGTAGTTAGATTCCAGAGATCAGGCCTATCAAAGGTAGCAGCTAGTATACATCACCATTTAATAGCTGGGAAACCATCCTGGTACTTTCTCAAAGAAGTAACCTGACAGTCCTCAAGGGGATTCTTTCCAAAGAGCAGCTATAATGTAGGTAATTCTTGCTAATTTAATGACCATCTACAAGCTGTACAGGAATATAATAATAAGGATGTCTTAAAGATGGCATTGTTGTAAAAATACAGATGTCTGTATCTGACACCTTTAATCAAATCTTTATTTTCTGGGAATGGCATACCAGTATTCAAATTAGCTGTATTAAAATAATAAGAGATAATAAATTATTGAAAAACTAAGAATTGCTAAAATTAGTGAAAACATCTATAAAATAGAAAGCATTTGTTGTATGAAACATATAATAGCTAATATATGCCACTTAGTGTTTGCTACACACCTTCCATTTTTACCTGCAGTTTAGGGAAAAAAATCATAGTGTTATTTTAAGATATACTAATTATTTGCCTATTTTTTATTGTGCACTATATAGGATGTTTAATATCCTTTTGTACACTGGAAAATAGTGACTTAAACCCACCAATCTGTTTCTTTTCATTCTGGTTTTATTGGGTAATATTCTCCCGTGATGCTAAGTGACATGGCACATAAACTCTGATCACAGATATGGTCAGCACCCTGACTGGGTTCATGCCTATACAATTTGCTTGGCATTATATTCTAAATTAACATTTGATTTGGTCAAACATATATGCCTTCACTCAGTATTCAGTTGATAAGAGACTAGAGAAAAACATAGCATGCTAAGTAATTGTAACGTGGTTGATAAGGGTGTGCCAAAACTGTGAAGGGTTTGAGATTTTTCCAGACTTGAAAGACAACATGTTAGATTGTAAGATAATGTGGATGTTGGCAGAGAACATGAGACCCCTGGGTCAGAGGTGAAAGATTTAATTAATTAATTAATTATTTTAAAGTTATTGGGGAGACATTGGTTAATAAGGTTATGTAGTTTTCAAGTGTACATTTCTATGATACACTATCTGTATTTGCATTATGTGCCCACCACCCAAAGTTAAATCTTCTATCACCATATATTTGACCCCCTTTACTCATCACTTACCCCTCTTGCCTCTGGTAATCACCATACTGTTGTTTGTATCTGTGAGTTTTTGTTTTTCTTTTTAAAAAATCTTTAAAATTAAAAAATTAAGTTACTGCTTACATTCAGTATTCTTTTCTATTAGTTTCAGTTGAACAACATAGACAATTATATATTTTACAAATGTTCCCCCTGGTGTCTCTAGTACTCAACTGGCACCATACTGAGTTATTACAATATTGTTGACTGTATTTCCTATGTTGTACTTTATACACCCATGACTATTTTGTAACTACCAATCTGTACTTCTCAATCCCTTCACCTTTTTCACCCATTCCTCCAAACTCCCTCCCTTCTGGCAACCATCAGTCTGTTCTCTGTATCTGCATCTGTTTCTGTTTTGTTTGTTTATTATGCTTTAGATTTCACATATGTAAAATCATATGGTATTTGTCTTTCTCTTACTGACTTATTTCACTTAGCATAATACCTTCTAGATGCATCCATGCTTTCACAAATGGTAAGATTTCAGGGGTTTTTTTATGGCTAATATTCAATTGTATCTATATATTGCACATTATCTTTATCCAGTCATCTATTATAACTTGGCTATTGTAAATAATGCTGCAAAGAACATAGGAGTGCATATATTCTTTTGAATTAATTTTTGGGTTTCTTTAGATATATAACCAGAAGTGGAATTGCTGGGTCATCAGGCAGTTCTATTTTGAATTTTCTGAGTTATTTCCATGTTTCTTTCCACAGTGGCTGAACCAGTCTGCTTTCCCAACAATGGTGCACAGTTTTCCTTTTAGTCTATATCCTGGTCAACACATACATATATATATATATTGATGATGGCCATTCTGACAGTTTGAGGTGATATCTCATAGTGGTTTTAACTTGCACTTGTCTGATGCTTAGTTATGTTGAACATCTCTTCATATGTCTATTGGCCATCTGTGTGTCTTCTTTGGAGAAGTGTCTATACTAGTCTTTTGCCCATTTTTTTAATTGTATTGTATCTTTGGTGTTGAGTTATATAATTTTTTAAAAATTAATTTTGGCTATTAACCCTTTATCATATCTACTGTTGGTGAATATGGTCCCTCATTCAGTGAGTTACTTTCTCATTTTGTTGATGGTCTTATTTGATGTGTAAAAACTTTATTTTATTTTTTTCTTTTGTTTCTTTTCCCTGAGGGGGTATATCAGAAAAAAATATTGCTATGAGCAATGTCTAAGATTTTACTGCTTATAATTTCTTATAGGATTTTTATAGTATTGAATATTACAATTAAGTTTTTAATCCATTTTGAGGTTTCTTTTGTGTATGGTGAGAAGGTGGTCCATTTCTTTACATATATCTGTTTAATTTTCCCAACACAATTTATTGAATAGATTGTCTTTACCTCACTGTATGTTCTTGTCACCTTTGTCAAATATTATTTGACTATAACGGTGTGTATTTATCTCTGAGCTATTTTGTTCCATTGATCTAAAAGTCTGTTTTTATGCTAGTACCATGCTGTTTTGATTACTATGGCCTTATAGTACAGTTTGATATCAGTTAGCGTGATACCTCCAACTTTGTTCTTCTTTCTCAAGATTACTGAGGCTATTTGGGGTGTTTTGTGGTTCCATACAAATGTTTGGAATATTTGTTCTTGTTCTGTGAAATATGTGATTGGTATTTTGAGAGGAAGTGCATTCAATCTATAGATCATTTTGGGTAGTATGGGCATTTTAATGATGTTAGTTCTTTCTATTCATGGTATATGCTTCCATTTATTTGTATCTTCTTCAGTTTTTTCAGTGTCTTATAATTTTTCAAGTATGAGTCTTTTATCTTGGTTAACTTTATTTCTAGGTATTTTTTGATGTAATTATAGATAGGATTGTTTTATTACTTTCCCTTTCTGATAGTTCACTATTGTATAAAATGTAACATACAACTGATGTCTGGATATTTATTTTGTATCCTGCTACTTTACTGTATTATTTATCAGTTCCAGTAGTTTTGTAACTGGGAAAGACACTGACATTCAGGCTGCCTGTCACTACCAAATCCAATAAGCAATAACAGTGATTGAATCTTTTAGGGGTGCTTTATTTAGATGGCCGGCGATCTGAGAAGATGGCAGGTTCATACCCTAACAAACCATCTTCCCTTCTCTTTCCTTGTCAGATCTTTTATAAGAGGGTGGGGGACAAACAAGGTGCAGTGAGGGTTTTGAGATTCAGAAGCTGCAACATTCCAGTCCTGGGCAGTTAGCTGTTCCCAAGGGGAGGGGTGGTCGTCTGCTCTCCCTGGAACAAAGGTTTGGATGTCCCCAGGCGGTAATCTTCTATCAGTGCCCCAGGAGGTCTGCTGTTTTTCCCAGGAGCCAGGATGGGCCTTATCTGTAGTTTCTGAAACAAAAGCTTAACATACACATTACCTGCTAGACTTGTAACTTTTTACCTTATGCTAAAATTGTCCAAGTCTTGAGTCCTTCTCAGTTTTTTGGTGGTGTCTTTGGGGTTCTCTCTATATAGTATCATGTCATCTGCAAATAATCACAGTTTTACTTCTTCCTTTACAATTTGGATGCTTTTTATTCTCTTACCTCAGCAGCGTTTGGTGCTTGCCAAATCTCCCTTTGGGTATGCCTCTTGTGAAGCCTATTGCATCCTGCTCTGGTGTTGTCTGAAGCTCTCCACTGGGTGTGTTGGTTCTGGAGCCTTCAGGGAGGATTGCTGGACAGGTCAATGTCAGGTGCTGCCTATGACTGCCCCTGGGCAACCTATTTGGAGCTAGAAAGCAATTCACAGTTTTGAGGTGCCTCTGCTGGGTCTGGGTGTGTATTGGAAGAACCAAACTGTGTACTACCAGCACTGGTGGATGTAGGGAGGGCAGTTCATCAACAGGCCTAAGACATTCCAAGATCCATCTCTACCTGCCTTACTGTTTTGGCTGCCTATTAGGGTTAGTCACTAAAAAACCTCTGGGTATACTCGAGTTGCAAAAGTTGGGTTCTCAGTGAGTCACCAGGTAGAGGTGAATGATACTTACCAGACTGGTATAGATTCAAACTTGGGGTCAGTGCTGGGTCTGAGGTCACTCAGCAAAATTCCCAGGGTACACCAAGGCTAGCTGCCACTTGCTGGGTGTCTGTAAATATCCGTGGGGGGATGGGGACTCAGGGAGTCATCAAGGTGAGGCCAGTAGAGTTTATAAGTCCCAAGTAGGCCAAGATTTAGCTATGTGAAGGGAGGGATCAGCACCAGTTAGGTGTGAGAGGGAAAAATGACTCCAGTCTCACAACTAAGGCTATCTTAGATTTTGCTCAGACATCCTAAAGAGACCAAGCTTGATGACAGAGTACAGGGTGTGCTGCGAGCTGGAAAGATGGGGCTAGTGGATCTCTCATGAGGTGGCATTGGTTAGACACATAGGGAAGGTTTGGAGAATGGCTTCCACCCAAGAGCGACACAACTCAGTCACTGAAAACCCCTGACTTCATCCAATCCTCTACACCAAGGAGGACAGATAACTCTTCCACAGGGCATAAGCTCCCCCAAGTGGGGCAAGAGGATGAGGCTATTGCATTCTCCCATATGGAGGGGATTGCTCCACCCAAGAAAGATGGCATCTGTGTTGTGGGAGAGGGACTCAACACAGGGACGCTGGCAGCTGTCCCTTCAGCTCTCTCCCCAGAGCCACACACTCCAATCTCTCCTCACTTGACTCTAATCCACTCCATCCTTTCTCTGCTGGAGCCCAGGGTGAATAGCCACAAACAAGATTTTGTACACTGACCTTTTAAGACAGCACCTGGGTTTCTAACAGTCTTCTGTCTCTTCCTGGTAGTCAGAATTCCCACTGACTTTCACTGCCAGATGTTATATGGGTGCTCTTCCTGGCTCTGGTGCTCTAGGCTAGGGCACCGAGACATGGGGTTGAGATCCTTCACTCCTCAGGAGGAACCTTAGTAGCTGAGATATCAATCTGTTCTCAGCCACTGACAGGGAGAGCAGGGCCAGCCCTTTACTGGCCCCACCCATTCTACCAGTCTTGATGTGGCTTCTTCTGTAAATCCTTGGTTATAACACTTCTCTTCACCTAGTCTTCAGTTGGTTGATTGTTCTACATTTTAGTTTTAATTCCACTTTGGTCCTGGGAAGAGGTGAATGTATCATCCACTTTTTCCCTTGCCATCTTGGCTCCCATCAGAGATAAAAGATTTTATTATTCAAAGCCCAGCAAGGAACATAAGCATCAGTATGCTGTTTCCATTCCCCTTGCCTCCAGTTCCATACAGGTGATGTGAATGGACCCAGTTGGATATCTACACATATGATAAGTTCCATTATAGTGCAACTTGAGCCCTATATTGTATACTAGACATTATTTATATCTTGCAATGCAGGAAGTGCACACAGAAAAGGGTGAGTAATGTCTGACTTATAAGACATGTAGAAATGCAAGATACTCATGGAAAGTTGCCTTTGGGGAATTAGGATTGGGAGAACTGTGTGAAGTCCAACAGTGCCTACCCTGAAGGGGACTGAGGCTTCACTGTCCTATGTACAATGTTTCTTGTATCTTGTATCTTCTTCAATGAATGTCTCTGTTTTTCATAGTACTTGGCTGGATACTTTCCAGACAGACCTCCAGTCTTTTGGAAGTAATTGAATCCTTTCCCTCATCTCATTTATATTGCCTTCCCCACCCCTTGTTCTTCTATAAGCTTCAATTAACAGATCAAGAAAAAATCCATTTTGCGGTATAGATGTAAAAAGTTATGTCCAAGATTTTGTAGGAATTTGGAAAAATATACTACATTTCATCAAGGAATTCAAGGAAAATATGGTATTAGAATGTGAGGAAACCAAAACATTTTGTCTAATATCATGGTAAAAACTGCTGGCCAGGGATTCTAGAAGTTAAATAATTTCAAAGACTTGAGAACTTCAAATTGACTAGTGGTCAATGGCTAAAACTTGTATTTTACATTATACTTAAGATAACATTAAAATTACTAAATTTATATATTAATGCATTTTAAAAGAAATACTCTTTCATAGTTTGTCCTTATAGGTTTGATGACATAAAATTTTAAGTAGTTATGTCAAATATAAAAATAATATGCTTGATTTTAAGGGTTTTCATTTGTTATAAAAATTGGAGAAAGTCACTTGATGAATTGTCTATATAATATAAATAAATAAAAAAACCACTAAGAAAAAGTTAAAATGTTCAGTGGTTTAGAACTTAACCTAATAATTATAACAACATTCTAATTCTTTTTCAAAAAAACCAGACTTTTGAATGTTACACATCTCTTACACCACTGTAAGAAAAAAAATCCCATTTGGAAGAGAACATTAAGAAACACATGGATTTACTGGTGCATAGTAATGATCATATCCCATTACCAGGAATAATAAAGATCATCTGCTCAGAAAGTGAAATAGATCTCTTAATTAGTCCATCTAGCAAATCTTTATTTTGCTTTCAAAGGATTTCCTTTCTTATTGCTCTTAACCACTCTTGGTTTTGAAGTTTAGGTGATTCGATTCTGTTTATTTTTCACTATTACCAAACTGAGGTCACACTCCCTATTCGAAATAACCTCATGATCCACAAAAGCTATAGGAGCTACAGCTGTTCACACATTTCACATGGGAAGGAGGAAGGTTGGAAAAGGCACCAGGAAGGTTTACTTCCTAGTTGCTTCAGTCCTGTTTAAGGACTATCTAGGAAGCCCAACAGAATGTTGGTCACTCACATCACTTAGCCATTTTTTGCTGCCAAGTAGGCTGGAGAATATTTTCTAGCCAAGTCCATTGCTCTTCTGCACAAAATTATGGTGCTCTAAATAACAGTGAAGGCACACATGGGTATTGTTAAGTAGTAATCTATGAAATGAAAATGACAGTAAATGGCCCTTTTTCTCATCCAGCAGTGTTCTCTTCCCTGTTTCATTGTGAACAGTTGGTAGCACCACCCACCCAATGAACAACAGAATTCTGGCAGTCATTCTTGACACCTAATTTCTTCTCTTGCCTCATAGCCAAACATACAAACATTTCGAAGATTCTTAACTTCCTTCCACTATAAGTCCTTTATAACTGCCTGACATTTAGCTCCAGCTACACATTTTTTCCTTGTATTTTCAATCCATAACATTAAAAATTGTGTAAAATATACCTAAGGTTAATTTATCTTTAGTTTCTTGCACACAGCAATCTGTTTTCTATAGCTCACCCCACTCCAGACACTTGATAGAGATTCCTCCTGAAAAAGTCTTTAAGGAAATCTACTTACTAAGTCAATTACAACATTTTAGCTTTTGTTATATTCATTTTCACTGAAGCTTTATACTCTGTGGCCCAACTTCTACATTTTGAACTTTTTTATGCCTTAATTTCTTTGAATACACTTTTACCAGCTAATCCTTCTCTCCTATAGCTTTCTTAGAAACCATTTATTCTCCTATCTAATGTCAATCAAATCACCTGTATTTAGGATACTATCTATTCTTATTGCCTTTGAAACCATAAATAATCTTTCTTCTTTATACTTAGCCACTCTATATAAAATGGGTTACTCCCAACAACACTTAAATATGTTGTATTAAGCCGAATGGCCTTCCAAGATGTCCCTGACCTAATTCACAGAATTTGTGAATATGTTACATGACATGATATAATAAATTTTCAGATGTAAGTAAGGTTATGGATCTTAAAATAGGGAGATTATATTATCTAGTGGGTCTAATGTAATCATATGCATCCTTAAGCCCAGAAATAAGCCCACACCTTTATAGTCAATTAGTATTTGACAGAGAAAGCAAGCACATACAATGGGCCAAAGATAGTTTATTAAGAAAATGCTGTTGGGAAAATTGGACTGGTAAGTACAGAAGAATGAAACTATACCACCTTCTTATACCACAACAAGAATAAATTAAAAGTGGGCTGAAGACTTAAATTTTAGACCAGAACCCATAAAAATCATAGAAGAAAATGTCGGCAGCAAAATCTCATACATTGCTTATAGCAAAATTTTATTGAATATATTTCTCCAGGCAAGGGAAACAAAAGAAAAAAAATAAGCAAATGGGATTACATCAAACTAAAATGTTTTTGCACAGCAAAAGAAGAAAATCAACAAAATAAAAAGATAACCCACAGAATAGGAGAACATTCACTGATACATCTGGTAAGAGGTTAATACCAAAAATTTATAAAAGACTTACTACACTCGACACCAAAAACAAAGAACCTAACTGAAAAATGGACAAAGGACCTAAATAGACACTTCTCCAAAGAGGACATGCAGATGGCCAATAAACATAGGAAAGATGTTCAACGTCACTAATCATCAGGGAAAAACAAATTAAAACCACAATGATATATCACCTCACACCTGTCAGAATGGCTATCATCAATAAATCAACACACAACAAGTGCTGGTGAGAATGTGAAGAAAGGGGAACCCTTTTTCACCATTGTTGGGAATACAGACTGGTGTAGCCACTGTGGAAAGCAGTATGGAGATACCTCAAAATGCAAAAATATATTTGTCATTTGGCCCAGCAGTCACACTTCTGGGAATATATCAGAAGAAACCCAAAACACTAGTTCAAAAGAACGTAAGCTCTTCTATGTTCATTACAGTGTTCTTTGCAATCTCCAAGATACGGAAACAGCCCAAGTGTCCATCAGTAGATGAGTGGATAAAACATTTATGGGGCATTTATACAATAGAATAGTACTTGGCTGTGAAAAACAAGAAAATTTTACCCTTTGGGACAGTATAGATGAATCTGGAGGACATTATGCTGAGTGAAATAAGCCTATAAAAGAAAGACAAATACTGTATGACTTCACTCATATGCAGAATCTAAAGAACAAGCTAAAATAATGAGCAAAAATAGAGACTGACTCATAGACAGAGAGCAGGATAACAGCGAAGGGGAGAGAGGTTAGTGAGTAGAGGGCTGAGCAAAAAGCAAAAAGGACTCATGGACAAGGACAACAGCATGTTGATTGCAAGGAGAGTGGGATATAAGGGGACTAAATGGTAATGGAAAAAAACACAATGAAAACATCTCTTTGAAAGAAAAAGAAGTAGAGAACTTTCAAAGAGACATGGCAGAAGAGAAAGATGGTGATTTTAGAAGCATGAAGTAATTGACCTACCAAAGCTGGAGGGGCAAAATGGGAAGCATAACAGAGAATGTGGGCAGCCTCCAGGAGCAAAGACTGGCTTCCACCTGACAGTAATAAAGGAAATGAGGACCTTAATTCTACAACTGCAGGGAACCAATTTCAGCCAACACCCGCAATGTGCTAGAAAGCAGATATTTCCCTAGAGCCCCCAGCAGGAAACCTGCAGCCCTGATGAAACCTTGATTTCTGCCATTCAGACTTGACCTACAGATACTGTGAAATAAAAAAAAAAAAGTAAAAAAAAATAAAATAAAATACAAAAAGAAACTTTTTGAGCTGCTCAGTGTTTTGTAATTTGTTATGATACATATGAAAAATCTTTTCCCATCTTAACACAAATAAGGGGAACTCTGGGAATGTGGAGCCTGAACATGGATCTCCTCCTGTCCCCGCTACATAAATGTAGGTTATTGCCTCCCTTGAGCCAACTGGCTGCTGACACTTTCAGCCTTCCTTGGAAGTTGCTGAGGCCTCAGGATATATAGACATAGTTTTATTATTTTTTAGAGTAATAGATTTTCTTTTTTTATGGTTGTTCAACTACGGTTGTCCCCATGTTCCCCCACCACTCTCCCTTGCCCCACCCATTCCCTCCTCCCACACTCAATCCAACCCCCCCCCCACCCCACACCGTTGTCTTTGCCATATAGACATAGTTTTAAAGAGTGATGTGAGAAACAAGAAATTGAGTAAAACATGGCCTGAAAGTCCAAAGGCATTAGTGGAAGAAAGAGGTTCCTGGGAGGAGGTTTTTGTGGGGAATTACTGAGGGCTAGGGGGAATACCATAGTGTCAAAATTACAGGACAGAACTACAAGAGCAAACTGGGTTTTCCCAGAATACTGAGGAGAGAGAAGGCAAGTGGAGGGATAAGGTAGAGAGTTCTGTCTTCCCTATACAGAAATTTGGAAAGACTGGAAGGACCCATAAGGGAAATCATTCATTTACTACAAGGGCCTCAAGCAGAGCTAACACTTTGCCCTTAATCCACAGACTCACAGTGTGGCAAATTCCTTTGGTGTTTATAATTTAATCATGTCCCAGGGCCCCAAAAATCCAGTGGATACCTGCACAAGTAAATAACTGCTCTTCCAATAGTCTCTAAGCACAGAAAAGAAGCAAGTTGAATAATCAAAACATGTACCCAGTAATGCAGAGATACTAGAAAAAAATATGAGATCTTGATTACCAAAGACAACAAAAAAGTACTTGGAAATTTTAATGGTGATATTATCAAGTCTTCCTGACTTGCTAATATTTGACACTAGTCAAATTTAGAAAATTCATGAATTAAAGGAGAGCATGATCAGAATTGAAAGCTGAATTTATACCCTCATAGATGAGATGCAAAAAATATTTCAAAGCACAGACAAGTAAAATAAATAAAGGCTGAGAGACACAGAAAAGATCTGAGACACTACATATGAAAAATAGTTTCTTCTGATGGATAAAAAAGGAACAGGAGGGGAAGAGGAAGCAATCGGTACCAGAAAATTTCCTTAATTTGGGGAAAGGCTTGCATTTGCAGATGTCAAATTTTCATCTAATTTATAGGCTGCACTGAAGGACAAACAAATAACACTCTGAGGCATATCCTGGTAAAAATCATAAACTCTAATGAGCGAGAAAAGAAATCTTACCAACTTCCAGGAAATTGAAAAAGGAAAAGTCTATCTCTAACTGGAGCGGGAAAATCAAACTATTGTTGAACTTTGCACCCACAGCAATAAAAGCAGAAGACCGTCAGTGTTTATAAACTGGTGACAGTAAATGACTGCAACTGAGAATTATCTAACTAGGGAACAATTTATTCCCCAGTTAAAGAGAAAGAGAGCTATGTCAGAAATCAAAGACACAGCCCAAATGCCTCTTGGAAGTTAAGAACAAAAGTACTTTCAGATAATCTACATAGCAAAAAATGAAGATGAGAAGAAAGAACACAAATTCTTCAGAAAATACTGCAAAGACATCAGTTCCTACAAAAACATGTAAGAAACAGCAAAACATATTCTTAGAGGAACTATTATAGCCCTGGATTAATTATCTATTGCTATATATAAAATTATCCTAAAATTTCTTTAAAAATTTTCTTTCATAGTCTGTGTAAGAAATTTGAGGGTATCTTGGCTATACAGTTTGAGATTGCTGTTACATGCCAGGCAAGATGAAGTCATTTGAAGGCCTGATTACTGTCGGAGGACCACTTCCAAGGTGGCACTCACATGGCCAGCAAGGGGTTACTGACTTTCGTCTGGAGGTCTCGGTTTCTCTCCATTACATTGGAGAGAAACTTTTACATTGTACCTTTACATTGGACTGTTTGAGGCCTTGTGTCAAAAAGGCATCAAGGGAAATTAAATGCATATTACTAAGTAAAAGAAACCAACTGAAAAAAGCTATATACTGTGATTCTAACTATATGGCATTCTGGGAAAGACAAAACTAAGGAAACATTAAAAAGACCAGTGGTTTCCAGTGGTTGGGGTCGGAGAGTGAGGGAAGTATAAATAGGCGGAGCACAGGGCACTTTTAGGGACACATTCTATGTGATGTCGTAGTGGAGAATACATGTTATAATACATTTGTCAAAACCCATCAATTTACAATACAAAGAATGAATTCTAATGTAACTATGGATTTTAGTAAATGATTATCAATGTTACAAATGTACTACATTAAAGCAAGATGTTAATAATAAGCTAAGCTCTGGGAGAGTAGGTAGTAGTGGGAAGGGAGAGAGGATATGTGGAAATTGTCTGTACTTTTTGCTCAAATGTTTTGCAAACATAAAACAGTTCTAAGCAAGTCTTTAATTTAAACAAAAATTACAAACCTAAAGAGAATAGCCTGAGTTAACAAAATAGTTGATACAAATATTCAAAATTGACAACAGAATAAGTGAAACATTCCAATACACCAATTATCATAGATACTTAACATATTAATTTTATCTAATCATTTGAATTGGTAGTGTCAATGCTATTTAAATTATATAAAGGCATAGAAAGATAAGGAACTCCCTGTTAGATAAAGAATTTATAATTCCATAAAAACAATATTGATAGTACAAAAAAAGGAACTATGAATTAATCCCACTTATGAATATACATCAAGTTTATCAAATTAACCATTAGCAAATAGAACATAAAAAATTATTCAAGGAATAGTATACTAAGACCAATCAAGATATATTTCACAAATAAAATAATGCTTTATTATGAGAGATTCTGTCAACATGTGGTCAATTTTTTTTCCACAACCACCAACACAAATATTTCCAAGAAGCATTTAGCAAATATAATTAATGTTTTTGCAGAGGATAAAATTCTGTGGTCCATCTTTTTTATTCTGTGGCAATTCTTGAATACGAACATTGAGAATAAACTAGCCTGTCATAATTGATCTCATATATTTTATCAGTTAACTTCCTAATTCTGCCTCTTCTTCCCTTCTCTCTTTCTATCTTCATGCTTTACTTCCTCATTTCACTCCAAAGGCAGTACGTGGAGGACTCTTAGACAGTTGCAAAAACATCTTGCTACAGTTGAGATTACATTTGGCTGTACGTAATAGAAACCTAACCATAGTGAATGAGACTGTATTTATTTTTCACACTACTGGAGGAAGTCTGGAGGTTTGCAGTCCAGTCTGGAATGGTTAGCCAACTGTGCCTCTGGGTATCCAGATTCCTCCTATTTTTTTTTTTGCTCTATCCTTAATGTGTTGCTTTTGTTTTCATGCTCCCAAGACACACTGCTAGACATCAGACCTACTTAACAATAGTGACTAGTAAATCCAAAAAGCTTTTCCCACTTGAAGTTTTGTCTGTATAATAGAAAGCAGAATAATCTAATAAGCCACATTTGTTTCAAAACTGTTGGAATGGCAAATATTCTGTTCATCAATATTCATAGTACTTCCTGTACTCATCAGCCATTTGCAATAACATGTAATGCCACATCTCTTAAACATTTATTTCTCACTACTATTAAATGTTGGTGGCTATTTGCTGCATAAGTCTTTTTATTCTGGGGACTAGGTAAAAGGAGAAACCATACTTGCCACATGCGAGTCTCATGGCAGGGGAAAAAAATTAGGGGTAGAACTATTCACTGTCTCTTAAAGGTATTGGTCAGATATAACACATATCACACATATTCAGAGTCCATAGATCAAGATGAGTCACATGGACACATCTGAAATTTAGAAGGAAATACATTTGTTTGCAGGAAACTGCTATAACTCACATGGCAATGGGTGGAGCTGTTTAATCCTCTCAGAGGGAATGAAAAAAAATAGTCGAGAACAATTATTTTTCCCATCTGTATAAGGCTATAAGTAGGAGTAAAATTTACTACAGTAAATAATGAAATTTGCTTTGGAATAGAACCTGGTTCAATTTTGGCTCTGTGGATTGAATGTTGTCTCTAAGCCTTAGATTTTGTATTTATAAAATATGTTAATTTCTATGATTAATGATCTATTTTTAAGCATTTATGTTTTGGATTGCCTTAAAAGTGGTTGGCACCTAGTAACTGCCCAACAGTTTGTTATTTCTTGGGCCATATGAAAATCATCAATCTTATTTCCAAGGGGAATCTCAACCAACCTGCTAAGATTTTGATAGATATAGACACTAAAAATTATTTGGATTTTCATTGTACATTTTCTTTAGACAAGACAGCGTGAAGCTTTAGCATTTCTATGTGAGTTTGGAAGCTAAATTAACTAAATAGTAGTATAAACAAGTCGTGTTAAATTCAGAATGCTGAATATTTTATGTACTCATATTTGGTCTAACACAATTATATATAGCTTATGAATTTTCATGAAATGACTTTATCTCAAGAATTTAAAGATTTATTATTTTGTTTTAGATTGTGAATAATTAGTTAAATATATGCTATATCCAGTCATTCTCTGGTCTTGCAAAAGGTATCCAAGACATATTTATAAACCTAAGGAAAAAAAGATGCTATTGATTATGCAGGATTTTAGCCCACTTAGTCACCTTTATGATAACAATCCTCCACAGTTTTTCAAAGTGCTCTTAAACAGCTATTGACAAAAATGAGATGAGATTCAGTTTTGTGGCTTCTGGTTTTGGATAAGAACTAGAATATTGATTTGTATTCTTTTATATTTCTTTATTGATTAGTCCATTTTGCCTTTTATAAATTAAAAAAATTAACAGTGATATTTTAAAAACTATAATGAGATTGAATTAAATATTTGGTCAAAATTATTTTTGTCATCTTCAATTTTATACTCCATGGTAGAGAACTCCTTTATTTGTCTATTTTTGCAATTTATTAGATCTGCCTAAAGTTCCCCTTTCCTTTATCAATGTGATGGTTTAAAATTCCGGATGTGTGCAGCCCCAGTTATCTATGTGAGCATATCTAGCTCGTCATATTAGTACTGAGGTGAAATGTAGAATTTGAAATGAAAGTGTATTTTTTCTCTAAGAATGCAGTCTCTGGGCTACTTAGAGACTGACTGAAGGACATCTTTATAATACACATCATAGAGAGTTACAGGAAAGCTTTTGGCCTAAAAAAGCTGATTTCATGCTCTAATGCAAATGCATATTCCAAGGATCTCAGTGTAGATATTGTTTTTGACTGTCAATGGTATATTTTTTCTTTCATTTTTTTTTTCTAAGACACTGAGCCCTCTAACTATAGGTGTAGATGTATGTTCTAGCTTTGGCCAATTGTAGTAACTCATCTTCTAGAGAATGATAAATACTGTATTCTTCAGGGCAAGCCTCAGGCCCACACTTCCGGGGATGCTATGCAGGCATTGGAGAAGCAGGTTCTGTTTCTCCTACGATTGCTATGCTGAGAGATGTGAGTCTGAAAACTTTGGTAGCTGACTAGATCCTCATTCAAATCTTTAAGGCCCTGGAACTTGCAGCACATTTTACAATTTTGTGGGTTGTCATTAGGTCTTCCCCAGGGAAGAGGACAAATATATTTTTCTTTATTGTTGAAACTAATTGTCTGTCATTTGTAACTAACATATGCATTTCTTAAGTAAATATTAGAGTGCTTACAGTGATAAATTAAAAATTAAAAGAATTCGCCCTGGCTGGTGTAGCTCAGTGGATTGAGAGCGGGCTGCGAACCAAAGCATCGCAGGTTTGATTCCCAGTCAGGGCACATGCCTGGGTTGCAGGCCACAGCCCCCAGCAACCGCACATTGATGTTTCTCTCTCTCTCTCTTTCTCCCTCCCTTCCCTTTCTAAAAATAAATAAATAAAATCTTTAAAAAAATTAAAAGAATTCCAGAATACTGAGTCTTTCCTGCCCTTGGTAAATTAAGAATGGGTGTCTTACAGCACCTCGGCTGAGCTGATGCTATGTACCCTGTTGTGTAGGGTGGGGAGAAGTCACATACATAGTTTTTGAACATCTTTAAAAATTTTATTATTCAACTATAAAGAGTAAATATAGTGTAGTAAATAAAGCTATATCATAGATTTGCTTATACCGATATAAATATGCCTCATTCTCCATGCTCTCCTTTTTCAAGCACACCAATAATTAAGGGGGGAAGAAAGGAGAACGGGAGGGGGAGAGAAGGAGTGGAGCTTTGTTGTGTGTGTGCCAAAATGTGAAACCCAGAGTTAAACAAGGATGTCGTTAATCCAGGCAATTTTACGGGAGCTTTATACCCTACCATTCTTCTATCTTTTCTGTTTCCTCTCTTTCTCTTTTATGGTATAAAATATACTTCAATATTCATGTTTTATACTTAAAATCATTACTAGTAGGATTGCATTCTCAGTTAAACTGAAGATGATTATTAAGAAATTATTAAGGGTAATTTTGACTCTATCTTATAAATTATTTGTAGAACCTGGTTTAGAAGAAAAACAATTCCACTATTTTTCTTAAAGTTATTTAAGTTTTCCAGTTCCAGCAGGATGACAGTTAAGAGGGGAAGTTTAGGGAATAGAGGGGTTGAGCAAAAAAGAAAAATGACTCACAGGCATGGACCACAGTGTGGTGATGTGGGGAGGAGGGAGGTAAAAGGGGACTAAATGGTAATGGAAAACATTAACTTTCAGGAAAAAAAAAGAAAGCATGGGAAAAGAAAGGAGTGGAAGTATGTGCATAGGAAGGGGACACTGGATTTTGCTTTACAGAATTTAGACATTTTAATAAAGTGATGCCAATTCACTGCAAAGAGGCTTGGAGTGAGCTCACTTGTACCATGTTCCACAGTGGCAGTGAGACGTCTACAACAAATTTACTGAGGAACACTTAAGTTATGACAGTCTGATTCAAAAGTCCACTACTGCTTAATAAGAATTTACATTGAAAAAGAAATCATGGCTTTTTGCCTTATAATCCTTTCCATCCACATTTCTGTTTACCAGCCAGGAGAGAAGGGGATAAATAAATAAATTAGTTACATGTTGTATTGCTCAAAACATTCCAGGATCCGTAAGTCATCTAAAAAAGTCTTTAAATGTTTTTTAGCAGAAACAGTTCGTATAAAGCTCCTGGTAAAACATAAAGATGAGTGATAATCTCTTTGGTGTTTTTTTAACATATGGAGAATTTCAAACATTCACTACAGAAGTTGTGAAATGAAACCTCGTGAAGACATGACCCAGTTTCAACAGTTATAAGCATTTGCCAGGAGGAGGGGAGAAAGAGAGAAGTGGGGCATTTGCCAGCTAACTGTTTTTAGCAGAAAGAGCAACATCAAGGTTTGACCTCATGATCGGTTCTATTAGGCGTAATGAGAGTCAGAGTAACCAGAGACAATTTGATCCATATTCGGGAGTGTTCATGAGCACAGGTAAAGAGTTAAGGTCAAGATAAGACTGGAGACTGACTAGGTTTTTAAGCATTATACTCTGTATTGTGGGAAAAAGTCAATTAGTCTTTTAGGACTAGGCGGACTAATTCATAGTATTCTTTTTGCCCCTGACTGTAAATACAAATCACTGTGAAAGTTATTAGCAGGGACGAGAGTAAGGCAGAAATTTCAATGGGAACTCAGAGAATAACAGTCCTTAATTAAGGAAATCATAGAAAAACAGTAAAAGTTAGAATGTCATTTTCATACTTTTTTTCTCTAGCTTATCCCAGAAGTGGGCTTTATTTATTTATTTTTCTAAGCTCTAATTGCAATTTTGAATTGTATTAGAGAATCTGTATTATAAAATGATTTTCACTTAAGCTCATTTATCTGTAAAGGTGCTTCTATTCAGGTATCTTCTCTAATTTTCAATCTGAAGGTCTAAAAGGCAGGTGTTATGCTGAGTGAAATGAATAGATCATTGATTAAACTTTGGGCACATGGCTCCAGGACCTAGAAAGAATCTGAAGATGTTATCAGAACGAATACCAAGTACCTGCACTTCAGCTTTTTATCATCTACATTTCAATTGAAATATAGGTGGTCAATTCATTCTGTTCAGTGCTTCTTGCTTAAACCTCTCTTTAAGGTGTAGCATAATAACCTCAGAGAATGTTCTACTATGAAAAAGCTGTGATTTTATAAATGGCTTCAGTTATGTTAGTTTAAAGACATGACAAGGAATTTATAATTACATAGGCCTCTTGATAAACCTTTGACAAATTGGGATCTTTATCTCTACATTTCATATTACAATTTTTAAAATAGTGATGTTTTTCCATGTGTTAAGGCCTTATATAATATGCCAAACACTATTTTAAGTGTTTTAATCATTTATTCAATACTCACATCAACCTTATAAGTACAGTACTATAATTTGCCTTCTTTGGACCAATAATGAAATTTTTCTGAAGCACAGAAATATTAGTATCCCAAGAACGCAGACTTCACAAATGGCTAAGCAGAGATTCACATTGAGGAAGTCTGGCTCCAGGCTCTGTGTCTGTAACCACTCACTGAAACAAACAAGCACAAAGAATCAACCCCAAAAGGAAGTGATAATCAAAGCCTAAAATATCTTCAATTGGTACTTATTTATAAATATGATCATTGGCTTTTAAATGTTCTAATATTGAAGGTATTAAGATTGGGAACTAAATTTGCAAATGCAAAAATATATAGCTTTTTCTGTTTTAGTGAAGATGATACTATTATTTTGCAAAGTATTATTTTGTGATAGTATTATTTAGTGAAGATAGTATCAGGATTCGTGAAACCTATTTTTTTAAAAAAAACTGTAAGAACAATACTAAAAAAAACAAAACAGGAAGAATGTTTTTAAATAAATAAAAATTCAGAAAGGTCTTCCTTTGATGTCTTAAAAAATAAAAATCGTGAATACTAAGAAAGCTGCTGTGTAAAAAAAGCAACCACTAGAATCAGAATCAGGTCAAGGAGAATTTTCTCATGAGAAGGAAGGCAAAGAAAGACCTGCTAAAATGCATTACATTTGTAAAGGGCAGTGGCAGATACAATGAGCTTCTTCAGGCTGTGCTTCTGTAGATTTTAGTGGCAGGCAGACCATTGACATTCAGCCAATTGTGGATATATAACTACTACAGCTTTCTCATCCTTCAGGTGGGATAATGCTACAATGTGCTTGACACTGTTTCCTAGAAATTTCCCATGAAATTAAGCTTTATTCACTCACAGGTGAATCACTCAAGCTTGATGATGATATATTGCTTTTGGCTGTTTTGGGGTGTATTTATTACTGTCTAACAAACTACTCCAAATGCTAGTGGTTTAAAACAACAACCACTTTACTTCATTCTACAATTTTGCAATTCATGACTTTGGGCAGAGCCCAGCTATGCACTTCTTGTGATTAAATGGAATCAAGTCAGGGCGCTCCAGGGTGTTCAGTTAGTGGCTGTAATGGTATAGAGGATACAAACTAATTTTGCTCATATGCCTAGTGCCTTCATAGCGGCAGCTGGAAGGCTGAGTCTAGCTGGGTCTCTCACCTCTCCATGGGTATCAGCCTCTCTAGCCTCTCTAGCAGGTAGTTGGACTCCCTACCTGGCAGTTCAACACCTTTAGACTAAGTATTTCAAGAGATAAGAAGCAGAACCTGCCAATCTCTTGAATCTTCAGCTTGGATATTGGCACAAGGATCCCTCTGCCATGCCCAATCGGTCAAAGAAGTCATAAATCTTTCTCTCTCCACCAGATTAAAGGAGCAGGAATATAGATCCTACTTTCAATAATAGAGGTTTAAAAATTGTGGCCTTCTCCTCTTCTTCTCTTCCTAGTGTTTGTTTTTTTGAAATGACACTCTCTGGAATCTTTATCTCAGCATTTGTTTCTGGGGGAACCCAATCTAAGAGAAGGAATTTTATATTTGGCCAAAAGAAGGGTTTTCATAGAGAGTACTTTTAAGTTAAATTTATTGGGGTAACATTGGTTAATAAAATTATATAGGTTTCAAGTGAACAATTCTATGACACATCACCTGTATATTGCATTGTATCTATATATTGCATCTGTTTATTGCCCACCACCCAAAGTCAAATCTTCCATCACCATATTTGATCCCTTGACCCTTCACTACCATCCTATCTCTGCTCCTTCTGGTAACCGCCATTCTGTTGTCTGTATCTATGAGTTTTTGTTTGTTCATTTGTTGCTTTCAGTTTTATATTCCACATATGAGTGAAATCATATGGTTTTGACTTATTTCTGTCTGACTTGTTTTGCTTAGTATGATAGTTAAGATCCATCTTTTCTTATGGTTGAGTAGTATTCCATTATATATATGTACCACATCTTGTTGATTCGGTCATTTATCAAAGGACCATTTGGTTGTTGGCATGTCTTGGCCACCATGAATAATGATGCAGTGAACTTAAGGGTGCATATATCTTTGCAAATAGACAGTATTTTCTTTTTATTCTTGGAATATGGTGGTAAGTTAGCTCTATTTATTACCTCTTTCTAATTATATAGGTCATGGATGAGAAATGTGAGCTAATTAGTCTGAAAAATAGTCTGGACTTGAATAAAGATTCTCAAACTCTAATTCCAATGTTTTTGCCACTGTGCTTGAGAATGAAATAAGGAGAATAAACCTAAAAGGAGTCAGTTAGTTAAAGGTAAGTTTGAAATGTATATGTTAAGCAGTATTATTATTACCTTTTTATTCAGTAGACAAAATCAGCTCAATTAAATAAACTTTCATTTCTGATATTTTATCAAATAGTTCTGTCAATTGACATAAGTCAAAGGATTTGCCAATCGGCTTATTCAACTACATGACAATATGTACAAACATCTCTGTTGCTTAATTTGATCTCCACGGCCAATAGGAAAGGAATGGGAATTAGCCTTTATTATACACCTCTCCTGTTCCAGGCACTGTGCCATCATTGACTTTCACTGCACTTTTATTTAATTCTCGCACTGTAGGTAATATCTAAATTTTTAAGATGAAGGAAGTAAGATTTGGTAGCAAGCAGGGATTCTAATGTAGTCTGTCTGGCCACAGAGTCAGACAGATTAACTACACTTTATTTTTTCTAAGGAGAAGAAAATGTTTCATGGAGATTTCCCTGTTGGGGAGTGAATTGCAGGGCTGGGAATACTATGAGATTGTTTCACCCTGCAACTAATAGTTATAGTGTCCTGCTGGGGAAGTTGAAGCAATTTTCTTCAGCATGATTGGTCCCTACATTTTATTATTATTTTTAAACAGCTGCTGTTGAGCTCAAGTTTGACCTACTCCTGATATGATTGCTTCTCTGTGTCTCCATGTTTCCTGTGACTGCCTTTATTTTCTTCTGTTCAGTCTTGTGAATTTCTGGTTTTTCTTTTCTAAATACTCACAACCTAGTTCTTCCTGCTATTGCTCACAAGTTTACTTTGCTTCAAATACTTTAGAAACTTGAATACCCCAGATAAATATGGTCGATGAAAGGAAAAAACCTAACTTACTATGCTAACAAAATTTTATCAGTTTTAAAATTTGTTGCTAATATTTTGGATGAAAAAAATGATACCGTTTTAAAACACATTTACTTGATTATTAGTAACACTAAACAACTTTCTTATATATTTGCCAATATTACCTCTCTTTTGAATTGCATTATTTTATTAAAATCCTAAAATTATTTTGTAAATTGTGCATATTAAAGCAATCTGTATTTTTTACTGCACATGACTCCTTTATTACGCTGATCTGAAGGTGCCTGTATTTTGATTGAAGTGTGCGGCAAATCTTTCTAATAGTCTGTCATTTGTCTTTTGACATTGTTTATTATATACTTTGTCCTTCAGTAATTTAAAATTTGTATGGAGTCTAGTTTATCAATATTTTCCTTTATGGATTCTGATTTTTCTATTTATAAAACAATAAGTAACAATGTCATATAAATATTCTTTTAAATTAATTATTTTAAATATTTATTTTTTGTGATAGCAATATAGCATTTTCTAATCTATAGCTAATTTGGGCTGTATATGTAAACTATACTTTCTCAATAAATTCTAATTTTATTTAAAAATCATATTCTTAATTTCTCTATATTCAAAGATATATTCTCGTAGCCTTAACTCCATTTCTGGTTGCCAGTCTGTTTCAATCATTCATCTGTTCTTACACAAACAAACAGTGTGTGTGTTGGGGTGGTGTAGTGTTGTAAAGAGAATAATCTTTTTTATAATTAATAGGAGAATTTGCAAGTATAAATGCCTCAAAAATACTGCTTTATCTGATCTCACAAATTTTGGTGCTTTGTTTGAATAATTTGGTTTGAAAGATTAAAAAATTTCCATCACAATTTCTAATTTGATTCAGGAGTTATTTAGAAGTGTGTTTTAATTTCCAAATGCTGTTACATTTATTTGGTCAGAGAAATTATTCTGTAAGATTTGAATCCTTTAAAATATATTGAAGCTGCTTTTATGGCTAAGCTTATGCTTTATTAATGTGTTATATATGCCTTATATTGTATAATTGTAAAAAATGTGTATTCTGTAGGTGATACATATACTAAAAATATGAATTAATTAAATGTGATTGACAGTATTTTTGATTTTATCTATCTTTACTGATTTTAAATATTTGTCTAGTTCTGTCATTTGCTAAGAGGGATGTTAAAATCCACTCTGATAGAATTATCTGTTTTTCTCATTTATTCTGTCATTTTTTTTTGAATTTTGAAGATTTGTTATTAGGCACATACACATTATTTGTTATTAGGCACAAAACACATATTACTGCTAAAATATGAATTTTTACAAACTTTTGGAAAATAATTAATAGTATTTTTCCATAACTGTTAAACATGCATAACCTTTGACCCAGTGATATAAACTTTGAAATTTCTCTTAGAGATATAAATAAGTATACTAGCACTTACATGTTCAAGTGTGTTCATTTCTGCATAGTTTTAATGTCAAAAGGACCCACTGCAGAGTAGTCTGAATGTCTATAAACAAGAAAACAGTTGAATAGATTATGATATAATCATAATGGAAATATTATACACTCATTAAACTGATTAAATATATGTTCATCACATGGAGTGATATGCATTTTATGTGATAATAGCAGTAGGTGGTAGAGCTGTATGTATATTTTTACCATTTGTTGAAAAATAATGTATGTATACATTTTCAAATGCTTACATGTGCAGAGAAAAATACATGGAATAATATATACCAAATTGTGATGATGGTTACATTTGAGAGGATGTGGAATTGAAGAAGTTATTTATTTATTTTCTTTATATGTCATCACATTATTTGATCTAAGCACATTATTTTTGTAGTCCAAATGTTAATAGAGTAAGTTTAAACCTAAGAACATCTTTACAAACATAAATAATTTAATAACTAAGAGCAATCTTAAAATTAAATTATATTTCTTTTGTTTTCTTAGTTCCCTTTTTATATCTTTTATAAAATGTGTATCTAGATTGATATTAGGTAAATACCAAATTAGCCAATTGATGTAATGATTTATATGCATGATGTATGATACGGGGTCTATAGAAAGCTGTATTACCTAATAATGGAGTGCTTTGGACAGGACTGAAAATTTACACAGTCATATTTAAAGTAACCAATATTATTTTTCAACTTTTGAACTTTTGAATGATTAGTTGCTGATAGTTTCCCAGATGTCACTTTCATATTGGTCAATAGTATTTGTGGAAGAAATTTACAAAAGCTTTCAATTCAATGCAAGATTAATTTGGAAAGATTTCTTTTAGATGCACAAATGTTCACTACATTTGACTGTTAATGCTGAATATCACCCAGACCACACTGGCCTGCTGGCTGCTTTTGCAATTAACCTTTAGTCTATTGACAGTAGCACTTTTAATTTTGATGCTCCATATGTATGAAATGGACTATGTCCTCTGAAATAGTAGGCTATTGATTTGAATGTGAATAGTCATTTTAAATGCAATTGAAAATCCAATAATTTTTTTGTAGAGCAAGTGAATATTCATTTATATACTTTTGTGTTCCATCAATACAGACCTTGCTTCATTCTAGAAGACATGGCAGTATTTTATTCAGTATCCATTGGACAAAAAACTTTGGCCTATTATTTTGTTATTTTCAACAACAGTTGAAGAAGACTGCCTTCATGGAATATTTTATGTTAATATGGTTTATGTTACTCTTGGTGTAATTCATAAAGTTAGAGTTGAAAGTAACATTTGATGGGGGAATATATGTCTACTTAATGACCTAGGCTCTTCATACTCAGTTTGACTTCATAGATAGAGGTCTAGTCACTGGGTTATTAGAATTATTTCATGTGCTATGTTAAACATTATATTTGGGTAATATAGGGAGTGGCTGTTTGATGACAAATGCTGCCTTTTATATCATTAAGTTTGTTACAGAATTTTTAAAGATAGTCCTATGATCATGCTTTACTTAAAAAGGAATATGCCTAAATTCAATTAATAGCTTAATAAATTAAAGATTTTCAGTGTATCTTTTTAGGTAATTGTTATCACCCAACTACATTAAAGAGCTTACTATGTGTTATAATTTGTGTTAGGCATTACATGCATTATGACATTTAATTACAATTTAAATATGTTAATTATAGCCTATAAATAGAAATAGCCAGTGGTTTTTTAACTCAATGAATTTAAGAAATATACAGTCAAATTAGATAATAAAACTCTTGTTATTAAAAACAGTAATATTATTTAACTTTAAAGAGTAGGAAACAATATATTTCTAGTTATTTATGACAATCGAACTGACACAGATTTAATTTTTTCCTGCTTATACAAGGGGGGACCCCCCAAAACTCAGAATTTATTTGTAAAAATTGTGTATGTACTTACATGTTTGAACTTCAGTCATCTTCCAAGTGCTCTCCATTTGATGTAATATACCCATCAAGGCATTTTTTTCCCACTGCTCAGTTTTCAACAGTTTTTGAAGTCGTCAATTTTTAATCCTTTTAGTCCTTCTGTTGTTATTTGTTTCACCTCTTCTATATCAGCAAAATGTTTCCCTTTCAGAACTTTTTTCATCCAGGGAAGCAAAACCAAATTTCACTTGGGCGAGATAGGATAAATAGGGAAGGTGGGGCATGGAGGTCATGCTATTTTCTGGCCAAAAGCTGCTGAACAGTCACATGGAATTGGCAGGTAAGTTAGCAAATCACCCATCATGAAATAGGAAAACGTGTTGAAAGAGTCTTCAACAAAATTCACTGAAGCCATAGCCTCTCACAATAACACCAACTGGCACACAGATACAGATGGGCCCTAGAACACTCACCTAGGGGAAGGCTATCTTACAAAGGGCCTGCCCTCCAGAAGACTATTCCAGTTTTTGCGGGGCTGGTCTCCCTCATATATTAAGGTCCAGAACAGCTGACACTTCTCATCCATTTCTTTATTTATTCAACAAATATTAATATGTGCTTACTATGGCATTTGCAGGCACTGATAAATGAAGACAAATCTCAATCCATGACCTGAAGGAACTTTATATCCATCTGTATAAACAAAAACACCATTAAAATTCATTTGGAGAAGTGACATAAAAATAACATGTGTGCTGGTCACAAAAGAAGTAACAATATTGACTGACCATGTGTGATTATGGCCACTTGTAATGAATAAATTCCTAGGTAAAGAAAGGGACAAAAGGAACCTAAAGAGAGATTCTCCAGGAGGGGGTAATAACATAGGCTTCCATGTTCGTTTGAGGGCTGAATGAACTAATGCCTGCAAATTGCCCACTGCAGTGCGTACCATCTTTAAAGCATTTTCTTAGTCTTATTATTAATCTCAACCGATTTTTATGCACAATATTCTTACTCTCTGAATCAGTGCATGATCAAAGTTCACATTTTTATATAATAAAAGCTTAATTCTATTCATGATTAAAGTTACTTCCTCTAATAATGCTTTCTCAAATGCCTGATGCCAATTCCTTATTATTTATAATAAATACTTTCCAAGTTAAGGCCCTGCCCTTTAGCTTTTTGTTTCCTTCTTTCAATCATTCTTTTAATGTTTCTACTTTCCACTTTCATCAGTGGCATGTCCCCTTGGTCATGGTCCCCAAAGAGCTTTATTTTGGATGGGAAGAGGAACTTTTAGCTTGTACCTGTTCTTAAAGTGAATGTTGTCACGTTGGAGAACCTTGGGCATTTTTGTACCCCGTGTTTCATCAGCAAAAAGTTTTACTGTTTAATCATTTTGTATTTCTAACAAAAGTCTGCATATGCAGATCATGTAAAAGATTTGAACTTTGCTTTTCTTCATTTTACTATTTTAATGTTATTTATTTTTCAGAAATAAAGTAGGAGAAAAAAGCATGCAGAGACAAAGAGAGGAACTCACAGTGAGTACAAAGCAATATCTTCTCTTTGTCATCAATAAGTGGCAATATTGCTTTAGTGAGACAGTGTATTTTTTTAATTCTGGATTCTTTCCAAAAACAATACTGTTTAGACTCTCTAGGGGGAGAGGGCTATTTTGGAAGGACGATGCTTTTACTGTATAGCAAGAGCATAACTGGAGTCTTGCTCCAGACATGACTGATGATGGTCTTCCAAGGAGGAACCCGAATCATCAGTGAGGAAGACAAATGGTGTGACTTTTCTCTGGCTGCTATAGCTGGGTAAGCAAATTATCTGACAGCACCTGTCATTATAAGTTGTTAATTTTAAAGAAGAAAAAAGGTTAAGAGTGTTGTCTGCTTTTACATAAGGTAAGTAAAATGGACATGAAAAAATTTATAAAGCTAGATAAACTTTTTAAAAAAATTTGGAAATGGATGTTAAATTGATGATTGAATGTCAACTTGTTTAATATTTTTAAAAAGATTTTATTAATTTATTTTTAGAGAGAGGGGAAGGGAGGGAGAACACTGATGTATGGTTGCCTCTCACACACCCCGTACTGGGGACCTGGCCCTGAAACCCACACATGTGCCCTGACTGAGAACCGGACTGCAACCCTTTGGTTCACAGGCTGGTGCTCAACCCACTGAGACACACCAGCCAGGGCTCAGTTTGTTTAATATTAATAAAATAATTGAATTGCCTTTAGTGGATATAAGTTGAATTTTACCTGTTACTAGTTTGTACTTATCCTACTCCTTTAATAACATCATCACATTTTCTTATATTTCCTTGGACGGTACTTAATATGAATACCGAAAAGAAATTTTAGTCAAACATAATCTTTTGTAGGTGCTTCTTCTAAAAGTATACTTTCTTCTATCAGAGTTTTCATTGAGGATACTCAACTATCATGAAAATGGGTTCTTGTAATCAGAAAGAATATACTTCAATTTATACAAGCAATATACTTTGCTTATTTATTTATTTAATAATTTTAATCCATTGGCACTGTAGTGCTATAAACTAACAACGCAAGGCCTGTAGTAATAGACTAATTTTAGTGTCTATGAAACAGTAATCTTATGGACCTGTCCACTATTAATTGTTAATTAATATAAGTACACCTTTTTTCTTTGCATTTTCATAGCCAGTGTATAATGTTCTGTAAAGGAGATAATGTTTGAACAAATTACATGGTCTTGATAGAAGTTGCCCAGACAAAATTGTCATGAAGATTAACTAATAAAAACATGGTACAGTATACGTAAGATTTTTATATCTAACATGTCTTAATTTTATATATAGTTTTATTTTTAACTATAAGAATATGCTCATACACATATTGCCTTGAAACTGTAACTAGAATATCAGTAGGACATATATTTATATTTGTTAATAATCATTCTCATAGTTCCTGTCATGTTCCAGCTACTAGTCTTTACAAGTCTTTAAAATATTTGTTAAAATACAAATATTAACTCTTTTAATCAAAATTGCAATGCTAAATTTTGCTGTTGGTCTAATTGATATGAGGCAGTAGGTCTTATTTTACATATTACAAATGAGAAAACTGAGGCAGACAAGAGTTGAAATAACGGCCTAAGGTCATACAACTGGTAATTAGTAGACCCAGAAATCCAACCCTGTCAATTTAGCTACAGATTCTCTGTTGTTAACCACTATGATATTGCTACAACATTGCGCTGGACTGATACATGTTTTGGGAAAACAGAACAGAAATGTGGTGTATCAGTTCTGCATTCAGGTATTTATTTTTTGAGATACTTGTCAACTCTCTGAATTGATAAGCAAAGCAGAGTTTAATTCTCTCAAAACTATTGTCAGACATTGGAGGTGTATATTGTTCCACAGAGAAAGAGAGACTGCATTTGTCATTTCTGTATTCCTTAATTAACCAGCAGGACACTTCCACCAATTTCCTTAGTGCATATCTCTGACTTTCTGAAATGAAATGGTTATTTTCCTCGTGTTATTCTGAATCATTCTGAATGCACATTAGTGCCTTGGATTATTGTGGGGGGAAAAAATTGAAGCTCTGTGAATCTGAAGCTGTGCCTCACACAGTCATTCACTGTGTGCTTGAAGTCTCCTGACTAATGACACAGGACATTTTATTTTTGGATTCAGTGATATCCATGGATGCTCCCTTTTGCTTCAGAAACTGCACAGTGCCCTCCAGTCTCCAGTGACCTCCTTCTCAGGTCTCCTTCTGTGCAGAACAAATTTTACCTACCCAGTGAGCTTGTGTCCAGACTTATGCTGAGTGCTTGAAGAATGCCTTTAAATATAGACTTTTAATAGAGGGTAAGGGCTCTTTAAAAAATGTATTTGCAAATTGATTGAACTAGAACAATAAACAATGCAGCAGGGCTGGGAGGTGGGGGTAATGTAGAATAGCAATTGTCAACGTTTTAGCAAATCGTAATCATGAGGAGAATTTGTTAAAATATGGATTGCTGGTCCCCCAAATCGATCTCTTACAAGTCGCCAGTTGATGTGTATACTTGGGAAACTCCATGTTGAGAGCTGCTGGTCTAGAGCTTCATACATTATCAAGACATAAACCAGTTACTGTTGCAACTGAAGGGGACTAATAGCTGTTGAGCATCTCATTTCTATTTTGTGGTAACAAAACCAAAGTTTAACATTCTCCAAATAAGAGTTTTTGCTACTTATTTTTCATTTATAGCCACAGAGGGTTATTAAAAAGTAAAGAAAATTAGGCTTTGGGGTGTGGGTAGGCATGAGTCAGAGGTGAAATGGTGATGATGATATGTCTTAAGGGTCCTTGAAAGTTCACTGATTTAAAATGTGTTCAATGAGTAGGAGGGTTTCAGGGACTGGAAAAGATGTCTTCTTAAGACCGCTTCATTAATATACTTTTCAGTAAGAGATGGTATAGTAAACTCTAGGAAATATGTATATGGATTTCCAAAAAGAAATTTTGAGAAAAATAAAATAGATGTGATGATAATATTTAGATACAAATGTTAAAATTATTTTCTGCTCATAAAAGGTTTTTTTTTTTTTTATGTTGAACAGTAGTCAGAAAGTAAAAGAATTAGTTTGCTTTCTATTCAGGGGTATATTGTTATTAAATTTTGATGAATTTTAATTTAAATTCACATTCATTCAGTAAAGCACTTCGAACATTCCCTCTGTCAGGAAGTGTGGTAGCTCCCGGGCCAGTGTGCTCACAGTATTTGGAATTGAGCTGCTGTACACCAAGTACCCAGACCAGTGACTGAACATGGTGGCTACTTGGTAAATGTTTTTTAAAAAAGTGAAAAATAAATAAATGGAACCAATCATTTAAAGTAAGGTGGTCAATTGTTAAAGGCAGCTTCTTATCAAAGTAAAATATTTCTAAAATAAAATGTTTCTCTTCTTGGGTCCAAGCACACTGGAACCAGCATGCTGCGTACTACTTCCCGCCTGCAAGGACAGACAGCCCTCACTGCTGGCACATTTTTCAAGGTTAGGCCACCCCAAAAAGATGTTCTTTGGATACCTCACACCATCTCGTTTCAGTGAATGTCCACATGAATTCACCCAGTTCTGATGCCAGATCCCAAAGCAGAAGCTACATTTTGGCTTCTGCTTCAAGGCAATTACTTCTATACCATTTCTCATTGGAAGCTAACCTTTTCAAAATGTCAACACACTTCACTCCCTTTACAATAGCCACCAATTTACATTTATTCAGTAGCTCTACAGTACGAGGACTGTGTAAAAGTCTTTTATGTTTTAAGAACCTATGTTCCAAGGAAGACACGTGTATCTCATATTCCAGGCAATTACAGACAACTGGCAAATATATCCAGACAGACACTGCAGCCTGTCTTTCAGCATACTTCTCACCTGAGGATAGAAGAATTCTGTCATTTTTGTTGATGAGTCTTTAAACTTTTTAAAATTTAATCTTCATCATATTTTTCAATTGCCATTTAGTGCTCTTATACCTGCCCCCCCCCACAGCAATCACCATACTGTTGTCCACATCCATGAGTGCTCTTTCCTTTTCGATGAGTGAGTCTTTTAAAATGACCCTGTCCATATAAGTTAATCACAAGCATACGGAAAGTTAGCATTGCTTTAAGGTAGCACGTGTATGTCTTTCTTAATCTATATTCTTAAAATGGAGGACCCCTGCAAAGATTATTTAAAGTTAGAAAACCTTTATACAATATGGTCATGCAATTTAATTAACATCTTCTGAATTATGCTAGCTTGGATGTTTGACTTATAATTGTGTAAGTGTTGAAAAACTAAATTAAGTGAGGTTGTTCAGACAGCAAGCAATTAAAACATTAGCAGTTTGAAAATGAACATCTTGGTTTCCCAGTGTTCAGTTTTATAGAAGACATTGAGCATTGTAAGTTTTTGTGTCACTAAGAGCCATAAAATATACCACATTATATAATGATCTTCCTTAAGATATGTCTTCAAACATTTTAGGATATGTTCTAAGAACATAATTTCAATTCCAGTCTTATTTATATGTCCAATGAAAGGAGACTTGAATATTTTATTACCTTGAATTAAGGATAGAGTTCACTGGACATTGTGGGAATAGCCATGTACTTTCATATCAATTCAAGATCTTCATTAATTAGATTCAGAGTAGTGAGAAATTGTAGCCAGGTTAGTTTATTATCACACTCTGTATTTGCTTACCCCAAACCACATACCTGCGGTCCTAAGGGAAATGTAAATGGTAGATAAAAAGCAAAGCAATATGTTTGCCAGTGTTGGGTGTTCCCCTGGTCCTAAGTCCATGATACACAACCTTTGGCTTGTCAGACCAGTTATTCCAGCTCTACCTGAGCAAACAGAACTATGGTACCAAAGTAACAATGTCATGGCGGGTCTCTCCCCCACCCTGCCACCCTGCTATACACACTTCAAGGGTAATGGTCACATCAATTTTACCAAGCTTTTACAAAATGGACAGTTATTTGGTAGAGATGGTTTATTTCTTATCTCCTCTCCTGAATTTTAGTAAGCCAATTACTTAAAAGAGAAAAGTAAAGATAACTACTTAGGTGGTCATGCATTCTATAGGCACTCCACAAAATATTTTCCAGAAAGAACCACATACAAAGATGTCTTTAAACATTTTCCAAGCTAAGAAAAGATGAATAATTTGGTTATTAACATGTTTTGCATAACCTGGGAAAAGGGAACAGAATCATTACATAGTGTTCACCTAGGAGAATATCAGTCTTGTTCCTAAGAGCAGATATTACTATAGATTTAATTATGTCACATCACCATATGTCCAAGGGATTTGCAACCAGCAGTCTTTAAGGTTTTATCACATTGATTGTAAAATTTACTGTATTTAGTCACTGGGTTTTAACTAAAAATGTTCTCTTCCCATTTGAAATTTAGCCCCAAAAGTTTCTACAATTCGTAAACAACTCTTGTAATCTCTCATACCTTTTTGTAGATGTAATAATATTTAAGGTTATTTGGTGTCCAAACCAAGTAAGTGTTCTAAGTCAATCCTTAATTAATTTATACATAGATTTATGATGATTCTAATTGATGATTCTTATGTTGACTAAATAACTCTTTATTGTAATATAAAAAATATATTGGTCTGCCAACTATTTATATATCTCATCTAATTATCTACCCATTTAATTAGAACACATCAGACTAGTCTGTTAGGTTGTGTTAAAATTAGCCTCTCTCTTATACTTACTATGAACATTTCTTAGGATGACTATTTTTGACTCCAAAGAAAGTTATCAGTTTTATCTTTTCCCAATACATGGCATAGATGGCACAGATGTTTCTTGAGCTGATTAGTACTCTCAATGGCTTTATGGGTTGAGAAAGAAGAAAGGGACTTTTGAAAATATATTTATTATTACACTCTGAAAAGCTGCCTTAAGGAAGATTGACACACACTCACACACACTCACACACACTCACACACACTCAGAGATAGAGACTGGGGGTAGGGCTGTAACTAGAAAACAGTAGGAACAGGAAGGAGCACCTCCTCCTCATTTTAGATAAAACTGCCCCTCAGATATCTTTAAACCGTGGTTGTCTTATATACTTTAAAACTGACATCAGATCAAAACCTTCTTTTTGTGATCTATTCACCTCATGAATTGATAAAGTAGCATACAAGAAAAACTATTTTAAGCTCATGGAGGCAACTGCCACTTATTTCCATTTTTATCTGCTTTTCAAAAAATAGATTCATCCCTTCCCTCTAAGTTAAACTCAGAGGAATCATGGAGTGTTGGGTGACGGTTCTTTTTTAGTCACAAATTCTTTAAAAAATAATAGAACAAGGCTTTGATTTCACTCGATTTGTTTTTGCTGTTTCAAAAGTGAATGCATGAATAGTAATCCCCCTGTGTAAAAGTAATGTAAGATTGCATCAAAGCCAGTGCATTTGAGCTTGAGGTCCCCAGATGTGATTCCTTGTAATATGTACATCTGTATACCTGTCTGTGAAATGTGTGGCATTTTCTAGCAACTACCAATGTTAGGACAGTACTGCTATCAGTTTGGGCTTGCTGTGAAAGTCTGAAATGTGAAAAAATAGTCAAGGTCACATTTCAGTTGGTCTTTGTGAAAATATTCCCTTTCCTTTTTAACATTCATCAACAGATATAAATAATAAGGATGGTTTTCAAGATAAGAATTCCTCTCTCTGAAGAGCTATGAAGAAAAAAGTTGGAAAGTCTCTGTTCTCGTAATCACTCACTGCGGGAAGCCTCACTGAGGTGGTGTTTGAGGACAAGGTGCATTCCTCTTGTGTGCACTAAAATCAGCTTTCCCAGCATCCCAGTGTTCACTGAATGAACAATGGCTGTGGGGTCCATGCCTTCTACCATGAGTATACCATTCTGTTCAATTAGAACAGCATCCACTGTGCTGAAAAATAATTGGGAAAATAGAACTATTCCAAATTGTTTTTTTCTATGATAAAGGGGGCTTTGTAAAAAAAAAATAAATAAATAAAATAAAATAAATCCATGCTCAAAAAAATGATATCATGCTCTCATTAGCTGTAAAGCCTATGTTATGAGTAGATTTATTACTTGGTAAGTGACATTATTGGTGGCTAATTAATAAAATGTGTAAAGATCAGAAAAATCAGTAGTTATATGATAGCATGGTAACAGATGTTATAGAAACAGTGACAATAAAAGAAAAGACCCTATTTTTCACTTGGAAAAGTATTCTCACCTTCAGTTTGAACTCCAAATTTTAAAATGATTCTTTTTGGTATGAATGCACCTGAATTATCCTCACCTGAGTACTGATTGTCAACACCCAATCAAAACATCCTCTAGCATTGAGAAATCCCTTGGGTGCAGAGAAATCAGTGATTTCGGATCCACGGTGCCACAAAGCTCTATCGGCTGTATTTCCTCATACAGGGAGTTGAATTTGAAAGAGGTGAAGAATAATGGTGAAACCTGGAGGAAGCTATGAAAAATTGGTCTATGTTTTCAATTTCATCTTGTTCTCCACTCTTGGACTTTAAAGTGATTTATTGTGTAAAAAAAAAAAGCAACTCCCCTCAGGTTCACATTTAGTGATGCCCAGTTGAATTTTTGGGACTGCTTTTCCAAATTTTAACAACCAAAAGCATATCAGAGCATCAGATTTTATTGTAATCAAATAATTATTTAAAATTAAAAATGATTTTACATGTAAAATTATGTTCTTTTGTTAATCAGTGTTTATAGATTATAAAAATGTAATATTATATTATTTTTAAACCAAAACTCCATGTTGATTTTACCAAGGGAAACTTTTTTAGCAACTTTCAAATATGCAATACAATATTATTAATTAAAATCACCATTATAGTTGAATGGTTAAATTGTGGGAACACTTATTAAAGATGTTCTGTGTCCCTTCATATTGTGTTGGGGGTACATCATTTATATGCTCCTGATATGTTTCTCTGGCTTTGCATCTGCTGTAGTTATGCACCCAGCAATCAGAGGGGAGGGTTCAGATTGTCATCACAATTTGCATTAATGAAACAGATGTGTCAAACGACATTGCTTGGCATTGATGTTTAAGTTATTGTTTATCAGTGGAGACCCAAGGGGTAGCCAGGTATGGAAAACACTGATTGCTCTCAAGGGAAACAATAACTGTCAGTGAAGTTGAAAGGAACAGTGGGAACTCAGAAAGGACAAAGAGTCTATGGCAATAGCATAGAATAAAATAAAACAATATCAAAAGCAAAGCCAACTGAACAGCTGTTACACATAGCTGTATACATATACATTTATAATTTTATATAGTACACCATTAGGAGAGTGCTTTCATTTACATCTATGGAATCTAGCTACATAATGACTCGAATTAGAAACCATCTCATAAGAGAATGAAAAAGTCCTACAATGATTCTTATCAGTTTCATTCTTTTTAAACAACATTCTGAAAATCAAATACCACCGTGATGCTTCAGTGATGGCATGCAATTATTTTAAGCCTTGAGGCACCATGAAAGTGCTGAATGGTTTAATCAAATAGACAGTATTAGAGCATATTTCTCAGCAATGTCTCTCTTTAAAATCTCTGATGCTTGTACAGATCCCTACTGTGCTGTTTATTTGACTCTTCTCCATCTCTGAAAACCCAGTGATTTTCCCAGGATGATCTTATTTAGGTTGATACTCTTTGGAGGCTGATTCCGTTCTCAGCAGGTTGTTGTCAGGAGTGTCTACAAAAATTGAGCCTACTGTGACCTTCTCTGGGAAGTTTATTTTATATTAACTTTACTTGTTTCATTGAAATAAAAATTAATGTATGTTTTCAATACCTCTACCTTTGCTCATCAGCAGCTTGCTGGCTCTAGATGATGGTAGCCATATTGTCTTCTCTCAAGATCTCACAGAAGTTTAGGGAGGGACTTGGAAAAATAAGAAACCACTTGATGATAATCATTGTTATACAGAAGGTATATTTGTGGTACTCTTCTCATGAACGGACAGCCATTTTTGAACTTTTAAACACTATTAGGATCAATATAGTAATGAAGTATATTTTTATATACTCCTAAAATATTTAAAAATGTTATGAATAATATACATGCTCAGAGCTAAAGCAGTTTAGTCATATATTTGCTGAATGATAATAGTTTTAATTTGAGCATTACTCAACACTTGATTAAATGTGCCTGTGGATACTATAAGACTATATAGTACTTCCTGTTTACTAAACTTCCTAGATATTTATAAGTTGTTACAATATATTCATCATAATAAAATTAATAAAGAAGACAAAGACTAAAATAATTTTTAAGGAGGGAACCATTTGAAATGATATGGTTATTGTGACACTTTAGCACCTAAGAGTTTATGGGAATAAACATGCATCTTCTAATTACATATCCTTAAAACCAAGAAATAATCACCACACAAGATCATTTTTTTTTTGTCATGAAGAAGTTTGAGGAAGGAATAAGAATATATTACCCCTAAAGTTCATAGAGAGTGGTTAAAAACCAGGATCCAAATACATATAGAAAACACAATAAATTCATTAGCAGTTACCAAAAAGTGATGCAAATTTTATTCAAATTAATTATTTTTTGTTTATAATCAAACAAATATAATCAAATAACTAATCAAGAATCAAACTGCTTTCAGTAATTGCCACCTTGGTAATTTCTCTGTTATGCTGGTGGGTTAGCTAGTTCCAGGTCATAGTGATCTTAGTAGTGGATATTGGTATATTATTATTATTTCATTTCCTCAGGACTGTAAGTGGTGGATTTAGTGTAGTACAAAGAATCAGGGCTAAGCACTAGGTTACACTGTTGTTACCTGGAGGGTTCCCTGATGCCCAGCACAGCAAAAATACCCACTTCCTTCTTGATCTACAAAGAAAAAGATGAGTTATGCAGAAAATTAATATTAGAAAATGAGGATAATCTCTAGAACTTAATTCCAAGCTCTATCTTACCCAATTACATTTTAATTTAAAAATAGGAGTAGAAAATATTCTATGGGAATATTTGAAAATACCAATGGATCAATGTAAGAATAGCTTTTCAAACTTCTGCACTTTGGCTGGGAGATCAGGGCTGTGCTGGATAACATTCTCCAGTTTTCCCTTCTACCTTTTATTTATTGCATAAATAACATAAAAAAGGATAGAAAAGTTGAATAAATCATTAAAGTTCCCCTTTCTCTCACATGTTAACTCTGTGCTAATTCCTCTGTGAATTTTAACATTTCCAAACACCTTATTTTGATATTTTCATTTCCAGACTCACAATTCTAAAATGTAGCATTTTCTGACTTTTACAAGTAACCAAATTGCTGCAACTACTGCCTTCACTGCATCACCGCGATCTAGCCAGTTTCTTCATCTCAGCAACCACAAGGTCTAGCCTAGTCTTTGCCATCTGTTCCCACAGATATACCAGTGATATTACAGATGTTTGTTTTTGGTCATTCTGTTATCTTTATTACATACTGCTGTTCCAGATTTCTATAAAACTTTCTTTGTGATTTTGTTCCCTCTCTTCAGAACCAGGAGCTCATTCCTGAAATGGTTGTATATAATAAAAACTTCAATGTCTTTCTAGCTTGCTTTTAGTTTCAGGGCATGTTGATATGTATAGTTTCTTTAAACAATTACTTTCATTAGGATCAGTTTGCATATGAATACTTTGCTAGGCCTAAATATTATTGTAAGTCATTAGCAACAAAACTATTTGCAAAATAGACCTCTTTCCTGGTCAAAAACATTATTTATCAATTGGACTTATTCTACCACCTGAGGTTATTACTCATTATTTTTCTAACTATGAATCCATTGCAGTCTGCCCAACCTAATTTACAACCCCATCTTTCCTCTCATCTGAACTTCTACTCATAGTCCTTTATTTTTTTAAGTAGTATCTGAACTCTTCCCCCTTTTGAACCTAATGACATGAACCATTTTCTTGAGATGATCTTAGGTTCTCTTCTGATTCAAATTCTCTTGATGCCACTTGTTGTATTTCCTGGTATTCATTCCCACATGTATGCATATTAATTAATATTTTATTTTAATATCCCTAAAATGTAAAGGAGGGAACTGAACCAATGAAAAATGCCTTACACAGAGGGTGGAGCCAAAGTAGGTTTACAGTTGTGAGTATGCAAAACACAGAGCTTATTCTTGTATTATTATTTAGTATTGTATTATTTTTCATACAAACAACTGTAAATGTACTTTTGCCCCACCCTATATTTGTGATATTGTGATTTATAATAAGAAATATATATTTGGTCTTCATCCTAGTTTCTGGCAGAGATCCCCTAAAACCATTGGAATTTCCATTGATATTAATAAAGTTGTGTTTTGTTATGCTAATAAGGTAACTTTGGGATCCCATCTAAGCACAGGGACTGGTTGCCAGTAGAACCAACCATATGATTAGAGGGTTGGAACTGTCGTTCCCACCTTCAGACCTCCAGAGAGAGGAGAGGGCCTGGAGGTTGAGGTCAGCCACCAAGGGCTATGATTTAATCAGTCACGAGGCCTCCATAATACCCCAAAGGACAGTTTACAGAGAGCTTCTGGATTGGTGAATATGTGCAGGTTCTGGGAGGGGCATGCCTTGGAGAAAGCACGAAAGCTCCAGGTCCTCTCCCAATATCTTGCCCTGTCCATCTCCTCCACCTGGCTGTTCTTGAGTTACATCCTTTTACAATAAAACAGTAACCTATCAAGTAAAATGTGTCTCTGAGTTCTGTGAGCAACTCTGGCAAATTAACCAAATCCAAGTCAGGGGATGATCTTTGAAACCTCTGGTCTATTGAGACACAGCTGATAGCCTGGATTTGCAATTGGCAACTGAAGAGGGGGTATTCGGTAGCCTTGTGGGACTGAACCCTTAACCTGGAATCTAATGTTGTCTTCAGGTAGATAGTGACAGAACTGAGTTGAATTGGAAGACACTGAGCTGATGTCGAAAAATTGTTTGGTGGATTGGGGAACCCCCACCATGACCCCCACCCTGACACACTGGAGTTGGTGATCAGAAGTGAAATCAGAATCCATAATATTTATCTCCTAACCCTCTAGATCTTGGAGAAAGACAAGTATCTACATTTATTTCTATTGTTTAACAGTAAGCCAGTGATTTTAAACTTTTACTCTGCATAAAAATGTAACCCTCTGAGTGAGAAGACTGTATATGAAGTATAGACTCTGTGTTATCTCCAGATATTACTGTCTGAGAAGGCGCACATTTAATGCCACCGCGAGTACTCTGTGTTGAGAGTACTCAGGGACACACTCAAGGACATCTGGCATCTATTGAGTAAATGAGACTCAAAAACAAAAGAAACAATTTTGCATTTAATGTAGATTAAATGCAAAAGTGTTCAAGTGAACATGAGTATATTATTTACTATATTTGAATATATGTATATATACATTTGACTGTTCATTTTGGGGCATGCTGAGTTAGTTTGCCCACCTCATTTCCCCTTATAAATTATATTTTCCTTAGAAACAGAGGCTATTACCTAAACTCTTTAAATTACTCAATGTCTTATGTCTGTACGCTGTGGGCTTTAAATGCTGTGATTTTATTAGAGACTTTTACGTTTTGCTGAACAACTCTTATATGCCAGACCTGTTCAGTGCGCTTACCAAATATTTTCTCTGGTTGACATAAGAACCTCGTAAAAATTTGCTCCATTTTCTAGATAAAGAAATTGGAGCTCCTAGAAGTTCATGAACAAATGTCAAGTAAACATGTAGCATGTGGTTGAGCCAAAATTCAAATTTGGCTTCTAATTCCATGCTTTTCTCCATAATGCCATGTAGTTAGTTATATTTAATTGACTTCTATATTACATGAATTATGTTTACCTTAATAAGTTGAGGTAATGATGAGGTTAAGTATTTTAAAATCACTAAATCAATTTTATTCTTGAGTTTACAAAGATATAGACAAGAAAAATAAGCATTGCATATCATACCCAAGAGAATTTCAAATACTATGACATGTATTTTGTGGTTATTACCATTTCAGGTGGACCCTATAATTCCTGCCTTCTGGTATTTATCCTTTTGTTAATCACTTCCTCTTGAGTGTGAGTGGAACCTGTGATTCTAACCAATAGCATGCACTAGTTTATACACACACACATACTTATGTGTGTGTTATTACATGAGTTTGTGGTGCCATTATTGCTAGAGTTTCTCTCTGTTACTGGCTTTGGAAAAAAACAACTTTCTGTACAAGTGCTAGGCATTGGATTCCACACATAATCTGAAGGAGTTTAGAAACAGATTCCTCCTCAGTTGAGCCTCTGATGGAAACCCAGTCTAAGAACCTAAATTGCAGCCTTGTAAACCTTAATCAGAAGACCCATTTAAGCCATTCCTGGTATCTTGACCTATAAAAACTATGAGATAATAAATGTGTACTGTTTTAATCCATTAAGTCTGTGGTAATTTGTTATGTAGGAATGTGAGGTCTGTCCAGAAAAGTTCTGCCATTTTTGTATAATGAGAATGGTTTGCATGTCATCAATTTAACCTGGCAGCCAAGGAGAGTGGACTGGAATGTGCATATGTGAACAATGATGACTTCACTGTACTAGTCAGTGTAGGCGGTAGATACCATTGAGTGAACAGGTGTACTGTGTGGTCATCACATTCAAAATGAGCAAGTAGAGAAGCAAATCTGCATCAAGTTTTTCATTAAGCTTGAACTTCCCCCTGCAGAAATACTGGGATGATTCAGAAGGCCACAGCTATGGGCAGCTGGTGATTGGCAGCTTCATCACGAATAAAAAAGTCACTCATGCATCACATCTCATGTAGAGTTTTTTGGCAAACATCAAGTCAGCTAGGTGACTCAGCCACCCTACAGCCCAGATTTGGTGCCCTATGACTTCTGGCTTTTCCCAAAGCTAAAATCACCTTTGAAAGGGAAGAGATTTAAGACCTTCAATGAGATTCAGGAAAATATGATGGGGCAGCTGATGGTGATTGGGAGAACTGTGTGAGGTCCCAAGGTGCCTACTTTGAAGGGGACTGATGTGTCATTGTCCTATGTACAGTGTTTCTTGTATCTTGTATTTTCTTCAGTAAATATCTCCATTTTTCATATTACATGGCTGGATACCTTCTGGACAGACTTTGTGGAAAACTAATACAGTATTAGTTGCTCTTTATCCTTAGAAACTAATGATTAGTTATCTAATGAAACACTGAGGTGTTCTATTGTAAGCATAGGTACTGAGAAAAGAATTTTTCCCTATGCCCTAAAATCATTATCTAAATGAATATTTCTATGTTTTATTTGGCTGCTACTGGGTACAGTAAGCCATTAATTTGTATGTATTTTTGCTACTTTTAGCCCTTTCAAATCCCTCATTTATTATTGAGCATAGCTGTATGCCTCAGTGAGCCAAGTTAACATTAGCTTTTTATTTACTTTATGTTTCCCTGCAGTGATTTTTTTAAAAAATGTTTTTTCAGCATTTAGAAAACATATTCATATTAGTTTTTTTCTGTTATTTAAGTTGACAAACATTTCCTCATGTTCAGTAAACTAAGGCTCAGGAGAGCTCTTATTTTTATGACACTCAGTTTTTTGGTTATGATTTTCAAATGACCAAGAGAAAAGAGGCTACGCCCCGTGATGCTCCTGCTCTCTGCGACCTTTCCGTGTTCTCAAACACTTTTCCAAATCTACCCAGGGGAATGTGACATTGGATGTTTTAAAAAAAGGTGGGTAGGGCCTACATGTATTTGCTATACTTAAACCCTGCAAACTCTAGCGTAGTCAAGTTTCAGAAATGGGAAAGACTTCTGACTAAGTTTAAGAAAAAATTAAACTGCCTAGCACAATGAATAGACATGGTAATGCTTCAAGGTTTTTTCTCTCTCTACTATCAATCTCTTTTCTTTTTTGAAAATATGTTCTCTTTACATAACCTCTAAGTCCTAGACTTCTCAATCATAAAGCAACTGTAATCTATCCCCTACCCACATCATGGGCAAAAAGGGAATACCGATGTATTAAGAATTTTAATGTAAGAACTAAAGAAAATTAGATGAGTAGTTGGTACTTCAGGAGTGGGAGTATCTTCTTGTGAATATCTGTACACTCAGAAGACATTATAAAATACTTATTTGACTGATAGGTAAGGCTTAACAAAGTCAACAGACAAAGAAAAGTCACATGGCAAAAGGTTATTGTTAAGAGGCATATATTTAAATACAAACATAGGAAAGTGATGAAAATAAATAATTCACAGAGGAGAAAAATCATGTGAGCAATAAATATTTAAAAACAATGATGAACCACAGTAGAACTTAGGCAAAAGCAAATTAAAACAAATATGAGATAACGTTATTTTATCTCTAAGATTAGGAAACTATTAAAATCTTTGAATAATGCTCAGGGACATAAGAAAAAGTCATTTATCACTGGTCAGAATGTAAATTACTATAACTTCGTGGAAGACAACTTCATGGTGTTTATTACAATTTAAATTTTATATTCATTGACTCAAATTTGAGGTATTACATCCACAGATTTATTAGTGTATAAGACTGTATGTACATGGTTGTGTTTGTTATTTTCTTGATTCCTGCTGATTCATTCTAGCTAAAAGAAGGTATATTGGTGGTGATGATCTATTTGTAGTGCGAGAGAGGGTTGGGTTGAGGGATGAAGATGGAGATTCCAGGCAAGGATTTATTTGACCCTAAAGTTTTACTATTTAATAAGACATTTCTTTTAGGTTACATACATGGCTATTTTTTAAATTTTGTTGTTAGGGTATGGAGATATATTCCAGTTTGATCTTTCTGCTATACCTAGAATCACCATACCTGTAAGATCCTTAAAATATGTTGCCAAGTCTAGGTTACTAATCCCAGTGACTCTCTTTATATCTTCCGCCTTACAGGAGAGATCTTACAGAGATATTACTGATTCTAATTCCAATAATACCATCAACTAATTGATTGGCAAAGTACCAGCGTGGGGTTGGGCCTCTAGGTCTGATTTGATGTTTGAATGACATTACAGATTTCTATAACTGACTGGTCACTGAAGAGATACTTTCCTGTGTTTCACAAGAGTGGTAAGTGAAAAGTAATGATCCTTTATTTAAAGCAACCAGACCTGTCATAAAGATTATATCATGTCACTTTCCCACTTGAATCACTTCAGTGATTCCCTGGTACTAGTTAATACTGGAGCTCCTTGGCTTGGCACAGGCTGCTTAGTGATCTGGTCTTTTTATACCTGCTCTGCCACATCGTTTCCCACTGCCCCTTTACATATTATTTTTGTCTATTTATTTCTGTTACTTAAATATTGTCCATTTTATCACAAATCTTTTAGTATGCTTTTCCTTCTGCTTGGAATTTCTTTCACCGTCTTTTTTTATTTATTAGTGAAAATTTCCCTGTTGTAGAATTTAAGTATGTAGGATCTGTTTTTTTTTTTTTCCTGAAGAGTTTTAGTTCTAAGTATTCATGAAACTAAATTGTATATTTTTAAATGTTTATAAGTAATAAATAAATATGGATAACATTCCTATTTTTTTGTATTTTGTTTTTACCAGTTTTCCTTTCACTTAAGTTCTTTCCATTTCTTTTTTTTTTTATCTTATCTTATCTTATAAGCCTTCATGCCATGCATGTAAAGCAGGTGAAGGAGTCAGCCAGAAGGAAGAGGAAACAGTTAAGACAAAATCCCTAAAGTAGGAGCTTATTCAAGGAAGAGCAGAGTTTAAGTGAGATAAGTTGCATGATCTTACAGTTTGAAAAAGATCACTCTGACTGTTGTGTTGAGAAGAGACTGGGGACGGGAAGAGAACCCATATTGGTATAGACTAAATCATACTGCGGTAACATGCAACACTAAAATTTCAGAGGCTTAGAAAGCAAAGAAAAATAAAAGACGTGTTTCTCTCACTCATGTTACATAGCCATTGTGGGTAAGCTGTGGCTCTGCTCCATGTTGCCTTCTCTCTAGGAGCTGGGCTGACAGAACCGATGTTATCTGGGCAAGGGCAGACTAATGGCAAATGAAGAGAGACAGCTTGAACTGGCTCTTAAAGCTTCTTCCCAAAAGTGCCCTGGGTTACTTCCATTCCTACATGAGCCTCTATCCTTTGCCATGTCCCCAGCTCCCTTGTTTAATATCTTGGATATCTCAGGATCCCACTTTTTGATGTGTAAGGGATAGCGAAGGAGCCGTTATCATCTCTCACAACAGAGCACTGCAAAACCTTCTAAATGATGTCCCATCCTTTCACTGTCCAACTTTGGAGAATCATATTATTCTTCAAAGTATTTTCATATGTTTCTTGAGAGTTGCCCTATCCTTGGAAGAATTGTAGATCTCTGGTCTTTCTGATGTTAGACTTGCTTGACCCCATGACTTACTGTGGTGAATGAATTGTGATTGGAATACTACTTTCTCAATAAGGCCTACTTTGATCAGCCTATCTAAAATTCATCCTGTTAACCAGTCCTTCCTCTACCACCTGCACATTTCATTTCCCCTTTGGCCTGATTTATGTTTTTTCCTCTATTATATCTCACAGCTTGAAAATAGTCTGTAATGTGTATGCATTTACATTAGCATTTATTGTGTTTCCACACTCAACAGAACATCAGTTTTGTGAGGGTGGACATCTTGTTCTGTTTTGTTCACACTATAGTGAACTAGAATAGTGCCTGATACACAGTAAACATTATGAGGACAAACACTGAACCAGAAAAAAAAGTTCTAGCTATTCACAATTTGTTTCACATGTATCTCAGCTGACCTGTGAGGTCCTAATCTATGCATCTTTATGAATACCAGTTTCCTGGGTAAGGCCACAATGTATGGCACATGTATATTATTCAGTGGTCTGAAGGCTGCTTTCATGACTTAGAAAAAAGTGCCAGATAAATGAAATTTGCATTTGGCCTTTTGTCTCTTTTTCTGGACTCTATTTTCATTTGAATAAAATAGGAGAAAGAATCACCCTGGCTAGTGTAGCTCAGTGGATTGAGTGTGGGCTGTGAACTAAAGGGTCACTGGTTCCGTTCCTAGTCAGGGCACATGCCTGGGTTGCAGGCCAGGTCTCCAGTAGGGGCCATGTGAAAGGCAATCACACATTGATGTTTCTCTCCCTCTCTTTCTCCCTCCCTTCCCTTCTCTCTAAAAATAGATAAATAAAATATTTAAAAAGAGAAAAATAGAGTTGTTCAGGTGACCAAGTATAGATATACATTATTTTATTGTACTTTGCAGATACTGCATTTATTACAAACTGATGGTTTATGGCAACCCTGCATTGAATAAGTCTATTGGTGACATTTTTCTACAACATTTGCTTTCTTTTTTTTTTCCTCTGCGTTACATTTTGGTAATTCTCATGATATTTCAAACTTTTTCATTATTGAAAAGTTTGGTTGTTAAAGTGATTTGTGATCAGTGATATTTGATGTTCCTATTGTAATTGTTTTAAGGCACCATAAATTCATGCCTATATAAAAAAGCAGAATTAATCAATAAATGTTGTGGATGTTCTGACCATTTCACTGACCAGCTGTTTCTCTTTACTCACCCTCTCCTTCGTCTCTCTATTCCCTGAGACAAAATGATAATTTTGAAATTAGGTTACTTGATAACCTTAAATGGCCTTAAAAATTAATAACCTAAAATGTTCATATGAAAAGAAAAGTACAAAAGTTAGCCAAGTTATGAATGAAAAAGAAAAGTTGAAAGAAATTAAAAGTGCTATCCCAGTGAACACACAGATGATAAGAAAATGAAACAGTCTTGTTCCTGATATGGAGAAACTTTTAGTGGTCTGGGTAGGAGTTCAAACCAGCCACAACATTCCCTACATCAAACAATGATCCAGAGCAAGGTTCTAAGTCTCTTTAATTCTATGAAGGCTGAGAGAGATAAGGAAGCTGCGGAAGAAAAGTTTAAAGGTAGCAGAGGTTGGTCCAGGAGTTTTAAGTAAAGAAGCCATCTCTATAACATAAAAGTACAAGGTGAAACAGCAAATACTAATGCAGAAATTGTAGCAAGCTATCCAGAAGATCTAGCCAAGATAATCAACAAAGATGACTATACTAAACAAGAGGTTCTCAAACAGCCTTATGTTGGAAGAAGGTGCCATCTATGACTTTCATAAGCTAAAGAAGAAATGTTAATTCCTGGCTTCAGAACTTCAAAGGACAGGCTGACTTTCTTATTAGAAACTGATGCAACTTGTGACTTTAAGTAGGAGCCAGTGCTCATTTTCCATTCTGAAAATTCTAGGCCCCTTAAGATTTATACTGAATTTACTCTGCCTGAACACTAGAAATTGAACAAAGCCTGGGTGACAGCACATCTGTTTACAATATGATTTACTAAATATTTTAAGCCCACTGTTGAGAACTACTGCTCAGAAAAAGTTTCTTTCATAATATTACTACTGCTCTTTGACAATGCACCTAATCACTGAAGAACTCTGGTGGAGATGTGCATTGAGATTAATCTAATTTTTCTGTCTGCCAACACAATATCCACTTGTAGCCTATGGATCAAGGATTAATTTCAAATTCAAAGTCTTATTATTTAAAAAATCTATTTTTTAATGCTATACCTGACATAGATAGTGATTCTTCTGATGGATCTTGGAAAAATATATAAATTAAAAACCTTCAGGAAAGGATTCACTATTTCAGATGCCATTAAGAGCATTTGTGATTTAGGAAGAAGTCAAAGTATCAACATTAACAGAAGTTTGAAAGAAGTCGATTTCAATCCTCATGAATGACAGAGAGATTCAAGGTATCAGTGGAGGAAGTGACTGCAGGTATGATGGAAATAGCAGGGCAGCTAGAATTGGACGTGGAGCTTGGCAGCGTGATTGAATTGCTACAATCTCATGATAAAATTTCAACAAGTGAGAAGTTGCCTCTTATAGATGAGCAAAGTGGTTTTTTGGGATGGAATCTACTCCTGGTGAGGATGATGTGAAGATTGCTGAAATGACAACAAAGGGTTTAGAATATTACACAAATTGAGCATATGAAGCAGTGGCAGATTTTGAGAAGACTGACTCCAATTCTGAGAAAAAAAGTTCTGTTGTGGGCAAAATGCTATCAAAAAGCATCATTTGCTAGAGAGAATTTATTTGTGAATTGAAGGGTCAATCAATGCACAAACCTCATTGTTATCTTAAGAAATTGTCACAGCCACTTCAACCTTAAGTAACTACCACCCTGATCAGTCAGCAGCTGTCAACATCAAGGCCCGACCCTCTGCCAGCAGAAAAGATTATGACTCACTGAAGGTTAAGACGATGGGTAGCATTGTGTATGTGTGTTTTAATAATAAAGCATTTATTTTTACTTAAGGTATATATATATATTTTAAAACATAATGCTATTGCGCACTTAATAGGTTATAGTGTAAATGTAACTTTTATATGCAGTAGGAAACAAAAAAATGTGTGACTCGCTCTAGTGTGATATTCACTTTATTAAGGTGATCTGGAACCAAATTCACAATATTTCTGAGTTATGCCTGTCTAGGTGACCTATTTAATTTCTTTTATTTTACATATCACAAAATGAAGGGACCAGATAAATTAGGTAAATTCCTTAGTGTCCTTATTTCCCTCTATCTAACCCAAATGTCAGCAAAATGAAACAAAAAATGAATAGAAGAGCAAAGTGGGGAAAGAGTGAAAATCCAATCATGGCCCCTTCCAAACTGAAAATTTCCTAGCCAATGGAAGGCCCAAGCAGAGAGAGCAAGGACAGTTATGAATAAATGAAAAACTAAAGCCTAAATATGAGATCACATTAGATATTTGCCACCATACAAAATAATTTGATGGTGCTAAAGGGCAATGATGAAAAAGGATCAAGTTGTTGTCCTTGAACCCTGTTGATTTCAACTTATTCTTTCAATAATATGGTTATGATACTATTTTTAAATATATATATTAACTGTGCTCCATTCTATTTAATGATGACTTCCTAATGGGTCTTTGCAAATTAATCAGTCACTGAACTTTCCTGTTATAGAATCTGTTTTAATACTAAATATATTCTGTTTTAATGAATACCTTGTATAAATTTATGGCTTTATTTTCTTGGCTTTGCTTGGTGTTTGATAAGCCTATCAAAAGCATTAGAAAGTATCTTATTAATTATCTTTTGTATTATGTTTTCTTCCATTCATTTTCTTGTTACTTTCAGTGAGTAACCTTTCAATCAGGTTATTTAAAATTCTGGGGCATGTCAAATGATAAGCTTTCCCTCAAGCAGGTGTTTTTCAGTATCAGTTGCCATAGTAGTGTCCTCCTCATTTAATAGATCGTTTTTGAAGATTAAGGAAATATCTCTGAAAAAGCAAAGTTTGATTCAGAAAGATGAGCATGCAATTATGAAAATAATTATAAAGGTTTTTGACTGGATATGAAATGAAAGTGTTATTTAGCTCTTTTGCTCAGGTCTTTCTGCAGTACCCTTCCAAACCCCAGGGAAACAGGTCATAGAGGATATTAAAATTCAGAAAGCTAATATTTTTATTTAGAAGAAGCTAAGGAGTTAGCTCCTTAAGCCGTTTTTTTTTTTTTTTTTTTTTTTTTTTTTTTTTTTTTTTTTTTTTTTTTTTTTTTTTTTTTTTTTTTTTTTTTTTTTGTGGGGAATCAGGAACTTGTCACATATAAACACTTTTAACTCTGTTAAGAAAATAGGAATTTCCTTAGTATGAGTTATGATAACCTCTTATATTTGCCAAGTACTTTTATGATGGAAAAACAATTTTGCATTCATTACTGGAATGTGTTTCGTAACGATCAGAGAGAGAATGGTTATTCTGAAATTTACTCAGGGTCTAATAGGAACTCGACCTGCTTTTTTGCTACACTCTAGTACTTCTTACTCTTGGAAAGTGAAGTGGTCCCCATGTCCTGCATCTGGCAGGGGGTGGGGAGACTCACAAAATTTGGCTCTCTCAACCATTAAATTTGAGTGAATCTTAAAAGATTAAAGTTTACTCTATTTTGCTTTAGAAATTCCACCATCTAATATCAGACTGGAGGATACAGTCTGATTTAATATTTCAATTACTTTAGGCTCTTGACTGACACCACATGCTGAAGTGTATTTGATTTCCAACATAACCTCAACACAAAATCATCTGTTAGGGTTTTCCTTTCTGAAAGTTATAATTTAGATGATGTTTGTATTTGGTTTACTCTGTCTTCCTTTATGCAATTTTTATTCTAGTTAGCTTAATATATATTTTTTTAAGATTGTTATTTAATTCAGCTGCTCTTTCTACATAAAAAACATCATGCAGGATTTGAAAAAAGTATTAAAAATAATATGTAAAAATCTAATGAGACAGCGTGTTAGCTCTCTCAGTGATATTTGCAATTATTTTAAAACAAAGAAAAGTCAGGCATCAGGAAGCAATTTATGAGGGATTTGAGGTAATTAAGGAGTCTTTCTAAATTCCCTGAATTCATACCACAAAGTGGTTGCCTATTTTGCTTAATATTGCTGTCCTATGCACAGCATACATTCATTTCATCCCTGTGGCTTGTTGAAGAAGTAGGGAAGTTCAGAAACAATAAAAAAAGGAAGAATCAAAGGGTCAAAGATCAAAATGGAACACACACACACACACATTGTAAAAGACCATATATAGCAAATTATATAATCAACTCAAATAATTTGTTCTTTCTTTCTATAAGATTATACATCTTCACTCATAGACTTTAATTTGCCATGGTAATGGTAAAACAAACAGAAACAACTAGAAATAACCTAAATATTAATTAAGAAAGATTGGTTGAATAATTTTTGATAAATGTATAGCATGGACTATTATGTCATTATTTTTAAGTAAAAATAAATTGAATTTAAACTTTTTTTTGCCTGAAGAAATGTTATGCATGTTTTATGCAGTAAAAATGAAACAGATCTTAGATGAAAGTGTATAGTAGAGTTTATTTTATAGAAAAAGTAGAAAATCTTGATGTGATTGTATAGGTAAATTTTTTAAGGAATATACATTTAACATTGGATACTGATTAGTTCAGAGATAGTGAGATTGATGGAGGCAAGTTAAAATTATTACCATTTTCTTTTTACAATTTTCTATTGTTTAATTTTAAAATGAGTATATTTTTATAATTAAAATTAAATAAAAATACAGAAACCAAAAAAAAAGAATAAGTTGAAAATTATCCTCCTAAATGACATTTGGTGGCAGACATGACAGGATGCGGGAGGGGTGGCATTGGCTGTGACCAATCACTTCCTCCCATGTAGTTCCCAAGGGAAGCAAGTGGGGAAGTGTGGCTGTTATCTCTCTCTCCCTGCCAGCAAAAGAGAATTCTGATTTTGTCTAATCTCTCCCACCTAGTTCTCCAGGGAAATCCTTGTTTGCCAAAACAGTTCTTTGCTGCTCTGTCAATTACATTAAAATGGAAAAGGAGTATAGAGTAAGAATCAAAGGCATGAGGTTAGAGTGAGTTGTGTGGGTTTGCCGGGAAGAATAGTTGGTGCAATAATTGTGAGATCAGCTGTGTGATGTGAAGCAGGAAGACAAAACAGAGAAAGAGGGCATTAATAAGAATCTTGCATTGATTAATATATCAACCTCAAACTGCTGGAGATATGCAAATTAAGATTTTGAGTTAATTTGATCCTTCTTTGCCTCTCAGATCTAAAATTTTTTTTCTTCAATATCGTAACAGTACTCTGAAAGGACCATATGAGTCATGGTTTCAATGTTTGAAAAAAAATTTTTTTGGGGGGTTAATGTTTTAAAATAATATTATTCTTATATTTGTCTTTGGTCATAAATCCCAATGTGGATGAGTTGTGTTTTAGTCAGTTTTGCATGATAAATCTGCCTAACAAACAGTCCAGCAGTCTTAGTGATTTACAAGGAGAGGCATGTTTTCATTCACAGGTCTTGGGTTTGGCTGGGCCGGCTATTCTTCAGGATGAAAGCCAGCTTCATAGCTGTTCCACACAACTCATTCTGAGACCCAGGCAAGACCTGATGACAGGTGGAAGAAACACAAAAGCACCAGCCAAACCATGCAAGCTACCTTATGTCTGTCTGTCTGTCTGTATGTCTGTCTGTATGTATGTATGTACTTTCTATATATGAATAGTAATAACTTTCTTCTTTATTGAATATATTGGGGTGGCATTGGTTAATACAATTATATAGGTTTCAGGTATAGAATTCTATATCATCTATATATTGTATTTTGTGTTCACCACTCCAAGTCAAGTCCTTCTCTACTTCCCCCACCCACCTTTCCCTCTGGTAATTACCATACTGTTGTCTGTGTCTATGGAGTGTTTTTCTTTTTTTTTTTTTTTTCTGAATCCTTTCACCATCTTCACCCATCCTGCCAAAACCCCTCCCTTATGACAGCTGTTAGTATACCCTCTGTATCTGAGTCTGTTTCAATACTGTTTGTTAGTTTATTTTGTTCATTTTGTAACAGTGGGAAATTGTAACCCACTCCACCCTTCTTTTGACATTGTATCTGTAAATGCTGATTCTGGCTAACATGTAGCTTATAGATAAACAACATGTTTGTGTAAGAATTGTAGGAACTAACTTCAAAAGATACAAATGCTGACCTTCAAGCATCCCAGTTTGGGGAGATTTGCTGACCTTCTCAGGATGGCGTGGAGCCAGGGTGACTAAACCAGGATGGTGCACACGGGACCATCACTTACCTAAAATAAATAAATAAATAATAAAAAAAAAAAGATAAAAGGAGTAGAGAAACCAGCACAAAGTATGTAATTATTTTTAAGCCTTTGGATACATTTTACCAAACCGCTCTCCAGGGCTGTGCTTGTCTGCTCATAGAAAATTTTTCAGCCCGCTCCCTTGATCTTTTTGTTCTGCTTTCGCCTCCCTCCTCATAAAAAAAAAAAAAAAAACTCTGTCTGCAATGAGATGTTAAGATGGGCTTTGAGACATGAGTCCCCCATAGAGTGGCCAGCATCTGAATAAGCCACTGTCCTTTACACCAGCACTCATCTCTTGAGTATTGGCTTTTGAAACTGCAGACAGCTGGACCTGCGTTCACTTACTTTTATTTTTTTTAAGTTTTAAACAACTTTTTTTTTAAGATTTTATTTATTTATTTTTAGAGAGGGAAGGGAGAGGGAAAGAGAGAGAAACATCAATGTGCGGTTGCTGGGGGACATGGCCTGCAACCTAGGCATGTGCCCTGACTGGGAATCGAATCTGCGATGCCTGGTTCGCAGCCCGCGATCAATCCACTGAGCTACGCCAGCCAGGCGTTCACTTACATTTTGACTTCACATATCAGTGAAATTAAATAGTACTCGTCTTTCTCTGACTGGCTTATTTCCCTTACAATAATCTCCATTTGTGAATTACTGTAAGATTTCCTTTTTTACAACTAACTAGTATTCCACTGTGTAAATATACCACAGTTTTTTTATCCACTCATCTACTAATGGACACTTGAGCTACATCTGATTCTTGGCTATTATAAATAATGCTGCATAGAGGGTATATACATAGGGGTGTATATGTTCTTTTGAATTGGTGTTTTAGATTCCTTTGGATATATTTCCAGAACTGGAAATCTAGTAGGAACAATAGGCCAGGTGCAGAGGGTCACCAGGGTGGAGAGCCCTGGGTGCCTAGCAATGGGCAAAACTATAAGCCCTTGAATGATCACTCCTTCAGTATTAGCCTCTGGAAGATGACATCTAGGCTTTAGCTGTGTTTCTGCTCCAGGCCCAGAGAAGTAGCAAAGTCAGATGGAGTGACATGTGGCTGACGTCAGGACCAGCTGCATTGACCAGTGATGCCCAATGGTGACCATCAGTGGAAACCATGAGGGAGCACACCTGGAAAGCTAGTGAATGTTCCAGTGGGATTGTCCTCTAAGGCCTTCAGATAAAAGCTCTTGGTACAGGGACCCTGGGAGTGCTCTCTCTCTCTCCCTTTTCTGGAGAATGTCCATATGTCTCTTTTTTGTACCTGAAGGCATGTATCTGTCTCCCTCTTTCTCCTAAGTTCCAAGGGATTTTCTACTATCTCTATAACTTTCTAAATAAATTTTCCCTTATAATTTGAGTTCCTGGGCTCAGAATTCTATCAAGCCAGACTCAAGTATGGAGATGGTTGACTAAGGTCTGGCCCAACTTGTCTCTAATGATTAGTACCATTTTTCTGCTGCTAATAGACTTGCTGTATCATAAAGCAGTTTCATTTTTAATTTTTTTGATATAACTCCATACTTCTTTCCACAGTGGCTGCGCTGCACTAGTCTGCATTCCTGCCAACAGTGCCCGAGGGTCCCTTTTCCCCCACATCCTCACCAGCACTTCTTTTTGATTTATTGATGATGGCCATTCTGAAAGGTATGCAGTGATATCTGATTGTGGATTTAATTTGCATTTCTCTGATGATTGGTCATGTTTCATATAATAATATTTCATTTCTGATATATCTCTTCTGGCAAGGGAAACAAATGAAAAACATAAACAAATTAGACTACATCAAACTAAAAAGTTTTTTCCCAGCAAAGGAAACCATCAACAAAATGAAAAGACAGTGCACTGAGAGGGGGTTCATATTCACCAATTATACATCTGCTAAGGTGTTATATCAAATATATATAAAGAACTTATAAAGCTCAACACCAAAAAATAAACAATTCAATTAAAAAATGGGCAAAGGGCCTGAATAAACACCTCTCTTAAGAGGACATACAAGTGGCCAATAGACAGAAAAAATGCTCAGTGTCACTGATCAATCATATAGGCTAGTTTAATGCCTCACACATTTTACTCTCTGCCTGCATTGGTCAAAGCAAATCATATAACCAAGCCTAAACTTGGAGTGTCAAAGGGATATACTCAGCCCCAAGAGGGAGGCACTGCAAATTCCCATGGAAAATGGTGTGAACATGTAATCTTACTCTAGGGATAGAATGGAGAACTAGTAGCAGTTATCCAGGGTGGAGATGGATCTCATGGAACACTTCCTTTTCTTAAACTGGTTAGCCCTTGTAAAGGTTTCCTCTTAACTCTATTAACAAAGACTGCTATCTCCTTTTTCTAAACTCCTCCTCTACCACAACATTAAAACCTCTGCTTGGCTGTGACCACTATGACTGAAGGTAGCAACAAGAGGAATGGAATAGACACAATGAGAAAAAGTCTGAATAATCCAGGTCTTTCTCCATTTTGAAAATGGATCTGCTATTTACTATTTCTTCCCCACAGACAGATGGAGTTAGAGAAAGGACTTGTCCACGTGAGATTTAGTGCTGTGCTGTGATTCCACCCACAATTTGAATGCCTTTCCATTAGCACGCTAAAGAATAATCAATCCATGACAGCTACTTATAGGAAAATGAAGAAAGAAAGGAGACTCCAAACTTTGCTCCCAGCTAAACAACTATACTGCAGAGGACATCTGTAATTTTTGGTCTGGCCAGCATATATTGTCACCATTCTTGCTTTCCCATTCACCTTTTATGTATGTTGAGTGAAGATGATTTAAACCCAGAACTAGCCATGTGACCCAGGCATGAGCAATTAAAGCATCATATTCCAATGATTAATTGAGGCTTGAGCAGTTGATGCAATCAGAATGCTGAAGCTATATTTTAGAACATTTTTTGGAACTACTGGAAATAAAATATCCCTGACCTGCCCAACTGGAGTTGTTGTCAGGATAATGTAAAAGTTGAAAAGTATAGGCAGCCATCTTTCTACCATGTAGAAGGGAGTTGAGAATTAACCAAGGCACAACAATACAGAGAAAGTAATGGCAAAAGCAAGAATCCTTGTGACATTCTTTCATTCTTTGAATAGAAACATGCTTGAAAATCCCCCTAGATTTTTAAGTTATATGGGTCGAGAAATTCTTTGTTTCAATCAATTAATTTTGCTCTTTTTTTTATTTGCTACCAAATGACTCCCTAATTAGTTATCCCATTATGTACATTTTATATAGTTCATGTTAGTATTCAGAAAAACTTTGTAAAACATAGACTGTTACCATCAGTGTTTACGTAGATAATTGAGCAAAAGGAACTTAGAGATTGGGCTGAAAAATCTGGTAGACAGAAGCCCACTTGCTCAGCCAGGAAACTGAAGCTGCACACTCCAGGGGACAAGAGCATTGTGCTACAACAAGGGAATTAACAGTCCTCCCTACCTGCTCCAGTACCAGATTGTTGGGTGACACAAAGGGAGGTGCTGGGCCATGTAGGCCTGTCAGTCTAACTGGGGGGGTGGACCTAGCAAAGCCCACCAAAGTTTGGAAAGTTGATTGGTCATTTTGAGAAAACACCTGGTCCATTCCACACCCAAGCTCCTGGTTATAACCCAAGGGGAACAAATAAGCTCTCTCTCTTTTTCTCTCTCTTACTCGTGACCTACACTTGCATGGTGTACTTGTCTGTTTTCTTAATGGACATGTGGCCCTAGCAGCCATGTGGCCTATGGTTGTGCAATTCCACATTCAGGCTCCAGGAGGAAGCCTGAAATAAATGGACTGCAGCTAGAAACAAATGCTAAGATTGCTGGATGGTGAACTAGACTGTACTTCAATAGGCAGCAAAAGCTCTGGGCACAGGCCTTCACCCTGGCCCTACTAAAGACAAGATTGAACTTTTTCCATGGTGGGACAGAAGGAGATGGGGCACTGGAAACCAGGGGGCAGCTTCCTTCCCACCTGAATAAACCATGCCACACCACAGTCTCCCATGCACGTGTCCTTGCAATGCTTTCCTAGTGATTCTGTGGAGGAACCTAATTCCCACCGACAACAGACCTATGATAAAACATGAAGATGGCCCTGGCTGATATAGTTCAGTGGATTGAATGCCAGTGAACCAAAAGGTCGCCAGTTTGATTCTCAGTCAGGGCACATACGTGGGTTGTGGGCCAGGTCCCCAGTGGGGGACACGCAAGAGGAAACCACACATTGATGTTTCTCTCCCTCTCTCTTTTCCTTCTTCTCTCTCTAAAAATAAATATATAAATACATTTTTAAAAAAAATGAAGATGAACACAACTATGAAGGAAAGGAATGTCCTACAAAGTTAATTATTTCTTTGAGTGTTTTTTTTCTGTATTTTCACATGGTTCTCACCTCCAATGTCATTAAAAATGTTGAAATTTTTTATAAGAATGAAAAGTTCATGAGAGTCACTAATTAGTTATGAAAAATTATTCAAATACAAATGGAAATCTCAAGAAGTTGTACAGTTATTTTCTTTGTGGCTATAGGATGCAGAATATTTAGAATAATTTTTGGAGAAAATACATGAATGTGATTATGTAACATATTTTCTGTGATTAAAAGTTATAAAAGGTGATAAAGGCATTTTTGTTAAAGCAGAATTGATGATTTACCTACAGATTTGGTGATCATAGGGCCTGGTTCTCACCTGAATCTAATGCTTTGTGGCTTTGGGGAAAATTACTCAGTTTTATGACTAACACTATGTTCTATAAAATAAGAGGTCCAAATTGAATCACTTCTAAAGATGCCTCTCTCTTTAAAGTACTAGAAACTCCACCTTATTGCCTATATTGGTTTCACTTTAAATGCCATGCTCTCCTAAATAAATGGAATATTACCTTTATATTTTCATGAATGCTTATAGTATCCACAGAGCAAAACCTGTCCTTGGTTTTACTTTTGCAGAAGCAGCTACATTCTTAGGCATGTAAAACCCAATAAGGAAATCACCAAATGACACAGTAGATTAATTTGTGTAATCTCAACTTTATTTCTTAAGCAGAACAGTGAAGATAATGCTTACCCACTCACCATGCATAATACACTATGTAATTCTATAGCTTATGCTGGCAAGTTCATATTATTTATCTGAAGGAGAGAGAAAAAAATGCTATGTAATGTGTTGATGCCTGAATATATTCTCAATCATTTCAAGTGCATAATTATAAGTTACACACTGAACACACTGTATATTGAGGTGATTTACTTGGGACTGACACAAACGTATGTTGTTATTGAACAAACTGAAGAGGTTTGAAAGTGGATTATCAAGAGATTTCTGAAGAACTAATTTTCTACACTGGATTAGTGCAGTTTCTTCTGGTTTATTAATTCGTATTCCCTTTAGAAATCTTTTTATCTTTTTTCTTACACTTGCTTGAAAAGATCCTTGAGTCTTCAAGCGAAAAGGAAAGTAAAAGGATTTCTAAAATATTTTTTGTTGCCTAATCAATAGAAGTTGCAGATAAGGAAATTCTATTAAATCAGTTTTAAGTGTGTCTTTCTTCCTGTACAAACTCAATGAGTATTAAAATACACACATGCACACATATCCTCAAAGGATTTAGATTAAAAAAAAAGACAAAATGGGAACAAAGTTTCATTTAAAGACATCAAACCTGATAAAATAAACATTATTAATTTATATATATTTGTTTCACAGAGGAGTTTAAGCAGCTTAAATAATGGGTACAATGAAAATCATTAAAATAAACAGTTTAAGCCAAGGAAAGATAACAGTAGGAAGATAACAAAAGCAATGTTTCACAGAGCACAGGCAGAAATGTGCATCATGTTCTTACAGAGTTTTAAAAGGGGCCAGATATTTACCTCTGCTTTATTTAAAACCAAATAAAAGGTTTTATTTGGGTAGAAGTTGTAAGCAAGATAAATTTAAACCTACTGTTAATGAGAAAACAAGCATTTCTGGAACTGAGACTTGAAATAAATTTCTTAATGCAATCTACTGGACAGTACATGATATAAAAGATGCTTTCTGGTATGATAGATGATATACTCCATTGAAGCCTTATGACAAATATAAAAATGCATTTAATGTGGCTTTAAAAATAATATTTTTGAATTGATTGATGACTAGACACTACAGTAGAATCCAGTAAGAGTGATTCCTATAATAAGCCAAAATAGTGCAGCCCATTTGTATTGATGTACCATCAGGCTATTTATCAATGCACATCACACTTTTGTGATATTTTTTGGAAAATGAGTTGTATTTTCTATTATAGACAATAAGCCAAATAGCATTCTACTCCTTTAGCTATAATGCATACAGCTTGATTTGTGCCACTGGGTGAGTGGGATGCTCTCTTGTTTCCAATTAATGTCATGAAACACAAAACTTACCAAACCTCTGCTAGACAGTTATGTTGGTGGAAACTCCTGGATGCTTTCATCAGGGACTCTAGCTCTAGTATTGTGCAGAAAGCACTCAGAAGCAGAAGGACTTGATTGCAGATACAGGCTGATTGGCCATTTTGTGTCCCCTATCCATCAGTAGCCCACCTTCAGAAGGTGGTGCATGAAACAATCCAGAGGAAACTTCATGCTTTAGTGCTCACACTCTAAGAGCTGCATTAGAAGCTGCATTTCTTAACTGTGACTTTAATTACACACACACATATGCACAGTATAATGATCATTGATATCTTTGAAATATTTAGGTAAAAATGGTGACAAAGCGTTATTTGGAGTTGTATATCCATGTATATGTGTTAATCCTGAATATGTGATTATTAATCTATTTCTGACTTTTGTATTGCTATGTCAGAAAGGACGAATTCATAATGCTTGGCTAGGAGTGTTAAATTCACAAGAAGTAGAATTTCCATTAGGTCAGAGAATGGGTTAGAATTGAAAATCATTCCCAACACCTGCTTTACCTTTTGGAGAAGCCCATTTGTGGACTTCAGATCCCTTTGTCTATTTTGGAACATTCTGGATTTCACCTGAAATAGCCTAACTAGGTAAAGACAGTATTACTGACCACATTAGTTTTTATGATGGTGTTCTAAGATGGTACTGAACTTCCTGTTTCTACTGTGACATCACAAAAGGGATGACACCAGATAAATTAGTGTCAGTAACCAAATATGTGGTTCCATATATACTACTTTAATACAATTATATTGGGTATTGAATAAATGCCCAATAAAATTTTGGGTGTAAAATTTTCATTTTAATATGTGGTTAAAATCTAGCTAAATTAATTCACATGAAGATAAATTTTTGTTTTTAAATATTTATTTTTCTGAGTCTTCCTAATTTTTTATCTTTGAAATTTATTATTTAAAGCATGAAACAGCAGGTGTGTTTTCCTTAGAAAGTTCATAATCTAATCGGTCAATCTATTTACCATTGGTATTGTTTGGAGGGGAGAGATCCGTGTACCAAAAGGTAACATAAAACCCTTGTGGTTTTAGTTAGAAACTGAGTTTTCTGGAAGTCATTTGGAGGACACCTTTGTGGCTTTGTTGCCAATGTTCACTTGAAGTGCTGCACTGGAATGTTTGGTGACAACCAGGAGACTTCTTGCCATGTTAGTCCAAGATGCTGTTTCAGCATTTAGCAACAATTGTTAGAACTTTAGTGTCTCTAACTTGCAAGGAGGATGTGAATGTTACTGTAAAATAAAGTGAACCATAAGAGAAGGAAAAATCTGCAAACTCCCTATGCTTGTAATTAAAATTTCTATGCTATAAATAAAGCATATTTCACAATTATACAGCCACAATTCAGTACTACCTGCTGGCCAAGTTGGATAGAATCTGTTAATTCTCAGCGCTCAAGTTTGATGCTTGAGATGAAAATATTGTTTTGGCAAATCTCTATTTTATCCTATGAAGTGCGATAAAGCTAACGGAGAGACTTCATACTGTTAGGGGTATTTATATGTAAAAGCTTGTCTTAATACACACACTACTGGACTTGATTTCTGATAACATAATTCCACTGATAACATAAGCACAGTGGAATTTACATATACCTTAGGGGGAGAAATGACTATATACAGGTATGCAGTGGGGATTCAAATGAGTCCTCCCTCAATCTGGCAGAGCAAACTAACCTCTCTAGGCATGTAGTTTACATAGGAACAATGAACTTGGGAAACAAGAAATCCTTAAAGCCCATCAGGATTCACATTATGGAGATCATTTTTGACTTGTGTTAAATTACCATATCTTTTTTTTATTCCCATGTTTAATGATTCATGAAAAAGTTTTACTTTTAAGTAATTGTTGTTAACACCTAAGAATTACTTCTGAATTGCTTGCAGTTAACTGTGAACCATCCTACTACCACTACTCCTGCCTTTATGCTCTCTACCTCTTAAAATTTTTTTGTTTTCTCCAGGATCACAAGTTATTTAGTAAATTGGCATGCTTTGTATATTTAGTGTTCAGGTTACTGCTGTATAGGGAATTGTAATAAAATTAGGAGGAAACTTGATTTTCTAGTTAAAAATTTATTATTTGATGGAAATGTTGGGCAAAACCAAGAAGGAAATATAAGCCATTCATGAGGATAATGGACAGAACCTTGCATGAAGCTCTGGAGGCTAGATTCTCAAATTAACTAACTAGAGATGTAGCATGAAATGAGTCATCAAACTTTCTGATTCTTAGGTTTCTCATATGAAATATAAAAGAAAAAATTACTTCCAAGACTCCTCTCATTCTGCATAATCTACAATTTTATTTTTTTATTGTTGTTCAAGTATAGGTGTCTCCACTTCTCCCCACTCCCCCCACCTCAGCCATCTCTACCTCCCACCCTTGATCCTACCCTCCTTTGGCTTTATCCATATGTCCTTTATACATGTTCCTTGACAACCCTTCCCTCCTTTCCCCCCATTATCCCCTCCCACCTTCCCTCTGGTTATTAACTTTTTAATTAAGTTTGTTTTTAATTTCAATGTCTCTGGTTATATTTTGCTTGCTGGTTCATTTTGTTGATTAGGTTCCACTGATAGGTGAGATCATATGGTATTTGTCTTTCACCATCTGGCTTATTTCACTTAGCATAATGCTCTACAGATCCATCCAAGCTGTTGCAAAGGGTAGGAGCTCCTTCTTTCTTTCTGCTGCATAGTATTCCATTGTGTAATGTACCATAGTTTTTTGATCCAGTCATTTACTAGTGGGCACTTAGGTTGCTTCCAGCACTTAGCTATTGTAAATTGTGCTGCTATGAACATTGGGGTGCATAGATTCTTTTGAACTGGTGTTTCAGTATTCTTAGAATCCTATAATTTTGCTATAATTATTATATGTTCATGTTTTGTGATTTGAGCAATAATTGTGAATGCCTGTGGTTTCACTATAAGGTTCATAAAAATATAGAAAGAAATACTTACATTTTAAATATCTTAAGTATTTTTGTAAATAATGTTATTGCAAATATATAAAAATTCATGTTCATATGTAAAATTCTGGCAATATATTAACATCTAAAAAGGCTAGATTTACCCATAAGGCATCTAAACCTAAAGAAGCATTGGTAATTGAGTGCAACTATGTAATAAATAAATATTGTTTTTAGACTTTGATATTCTGACTTAATAGTTTATTTAAAATATTCTAGTCAAAAGCATTTAGTTAAATGTGTCCTGATATTTGACTTAATTAAGGATTTGAGAAAATTCTGTGAATTTTAAAATTCAATGACTACATTTTAGGAAGCAATACCAAAGATGCCAAAAATAAATCACTGTTAGTAGACACCTCAAATAGGCATAAGAATTACAACAGGGAAAAGCAATATAGAGAGTCATTAATCATTTACATTCACTTATAAGCAAAACAGAAAGAAGGTAATAAAAAGGAGAGGGAAAATAATATTCTTATAATTAAGAGTAGAATTAGGTGAACTTTTTAACTCTGGGCCAGGGCCTATTTTTCTGCATACCTTAAAAAAAAGTGTATAGTTATAACCTGAATTATGCTATGCACTCATATAAAGAGATCCTTGAAAAAACTGCAACTGAGAGAATAGTAGACTCTAGGAGAATTTTAAGGTTGTTAATAAGCAAAGTTAGAAGAATTTCTTGATCAATATCCAAATGTATTAGCCTCAGGCAATGTTTGCCAAAATATTCATCTTGCTCAGACCAAAGAATACTTCTAAGTAGCTATTATTATTAATCATGAGCAAACAGTGTGGAAATAAGAAAATGCAAGTGACAATATAACCTTTGCTCATATGTTATGCATCTAAGCTCCATGCCATTGGCTCCAGACTTAGTTGTTATGTGAACTATGTTAAACAGTAATGTTGATTTTATTTCATTGTGAATTTTTTTTCTTTCAAAGGAGACCATTCTTATGTAGGATGAGGACAAGGTTCCATGGAGATGATTGTCAGTAAATCTGGATGTGGGAAGGGAATGGAAGAGCTTCTGTTTCCCTCTGCTTTACCCAACAGTCCTTAATATTTGAAACAGAGCCTACGTGGAATAAGGCACTAAATGTTCCCTGCCCCGAGTGAGTGAGGAATCTGATGGGAAGAAAGAGGAAAATTGAGATTCCCAATTAGAAATCATATCAGAGATTTCTAAAATTAAAAACAGTATTCTTAATGTTTCCATGCATTATTTTTAACCATATCAAGTTTTGTAAATAATTTTCTTTTTATCTAATCATATTTTATGTTTTCTTTGAAGAATACCATATTTTGATTGCCATATTTAGCAAATATACTAAAAAAACTAATAATACACTAAATTACTAATGTACTATGTATTAAAAACTAAAAAAAAAAGATTTTCAGTATAATAATGTCCAGAATCTTCCACAGATCCTACTTTGTCTAAAAAGATATTTGTTAATTATTTGAAATTCAAATTTAGCTAAGCATCCTGTATTTTATCTGGCAACCCTACTTGTTTTTTAGTTAGCTGCATATCTTCTTATTTCCAATACAGGTATGTATCTATTTAGCTTGACTTTTTCCCTGTCATCTCTAGGCATTTGGAGTAATTTGGAGTGAGTTTGTGTCAGGGAGGGTATATGTATATGACATATAATCACTCAAATATTAAAAACCCTATATTCATTTTTAATGTTTTTATTTACTATACATGAAATTCATTTGTATATATGATATGAGATAGGGATTTAGTATTTAATACTGCTTTATAAGGGATAGCCAGTTATTTCAATACCATTGGTTGAATAATATGTCATGTTCTCTTTGATTTGCATTCTTTCAGATAAAAATATTGACATTATCTTTGAGATTCCTCTTTTTGACCCCCTTTACCCAATCAGTCATTGGTAGAATTTAACCACTGACTTGAAAAAGCAACAAAGCTCTCTTCCTCTTCTTCATACCCCCACCCCACAGAACTTTCTAAAACATCCATGAATGAGTCATGATCAAGGACAAGCAAAGACAATATTTGAGCTCAATTATTTCATAAATGGAGCTTTCAGAGGGGATAAAGTTTCATCTGCATTTAGGCATGGTGTCTCATTTCTGTCTTCTATCTAAGAAGCAACAACTGTACATTGAAAGCATGTCTTTTTGGGGAGACGTATGCTGGACCCTTACTTTCTCATGTGTCATGGAATGGGCATTAACACTACTGTGCTCTCGCTTGCTCATTTTCCTGTTCTTTGGCTCTCAGACAATGGCTTTCAGGTTGTACCCTTGTATATTCTCCCTTTCAGGGTTGAACTTAGGGTACATGACACTACTTATGTAAAGTCAGGGCTTTGAGTGTCCTTTTATGTGAACACAGCAGTATACTGCCCATACTCTACCTTAGGAATCAAGGACTTATTACTCCATCTCTTGGGAGTGTTGCTGGCAGACTACCTTTAGCTATTAGTCCTCTGGGGCAATTGCCTTAGTGGAAGACAGCTGCCTTGCTCGATATCACGCCCACTTCTTGGGATAGCACATACCCAGTGAATAATTAGTATAGGTTCATAATGACTTGCTGTCTCCACTCAGTCAGGACAACTCTGAGGGGTCAGCCTGTCTACCTTGAGAATGTCATGATCAACATCTTCTTCTGTCCAATTCTACTTTCTTTTCCTCTTTCCTTTCCTTTCTGCTACTCCCCGTGGTTTTAGTCCTTAGAGAACTCCCTAATAAATCTACTGCATGTAATCTGTGTCTCAAAATCTGTTTTTCAGGGATGCTGACCTGAAAAATTGTACTAAAGTTTTGTTTTGGGGGCATTAGGACAGAGCCACTGATCAAAAGAAAGTGATACATCTTTATACTGATTATTTACCTGGGTGCAAGAATTGAAATGAAGTGGGATTAGTATAATAATTAAACCTGAGCCTACATGCCTTTTAAAATTCTATTTTTGCATTTTCCTTTTATTTTTAAAATTAAAAAGGCAATTTCAGCATATTATGGAAAATTAGAAATTAAAGATAAAATAGTAAAATAAAATAAAAATGTAATATTTCCATGACCCATAGATGATCATTGTTTACATCTGAAACAATATTCTTTTAGCTACTTACCTATGTTTCTACATAAATATACAGATATATATGAGCTTTTCAATTCTATAGATCATATCATGCCTGCTCTTTTGTAGCCTATCTTCTTTATATGATCCCCATTGTTAATACATCAGTAAGTTTTATTACTCAGTCTATATTTGCATTTCCCCAGTTGCCAAAATGTCTTTTAGTGTTGTCTTAATTAAATCAAAGGGCATATCTAATATCTGGTTGTTTTATCTCTAAATATTTTAAAATAAATTTGATAAAACTATCCCTTCTCCCTTACATGCAATTATAGAATTATAGACCTAATGAACATTCCTAATAATGTAGTTAAAGTAGGAATATTAGCCCTAGATTTAGACTACCTTATGTCTAAACCAACAACAAACAAAAGTTGGGCTTTATTGAAGTCACTCTTATATTAAAAGTGGGATGAGTAGATAAGAAGAAACAAGAGGTCTGAGACAAAGTAAGCCTTTTTCTGTTCACATTAGAGCAATGATTAAATACAAGAGAACAGAATAAATTCCAGAAGGGACTGTTCAGTTTTCAAACAGAATGTGGAGAAAATATATGAAAGCCAGGACTTTTTGGGTTTCTAAGACTTTAGATTTTTATCAACTTCAGTATTGTGGAGTGTGCTTAATCAAGCCATAAAAATGAGTTTTAATATTTATGATAATCAATGGAATCTATATTCAAACAGCAAGAAAAATATGAGATATTTTAATTCTCCTAAGTTCATTTAATATAAAAAATTATAAACATTTTGACATAATTATGGAGTAGAATTTTCAGTTTTCTGTGTGCATATCCTTATACTTTATTGAAGAAAATCAGGAAAGTCTCCTGCCAGAGAGACAGAGAGGGAGAGAGAAAGCAGGAAGATATGCAGTTGTAAATTCAAATGTGAGTCTTAAAGGAAGTGGCTACACTGCCTTGTTAACTTTAATTCAAATACCTGGAAAGATTCTGATAAATCATCAGTCACATGAAACAATGATTTTACTCAATGAATTTTTAAAGAGGCTATATATAATATATGTGGTAGTCTAGAGGCAATGTACCAGCTATCTCCATTTTTCTGCAGGGTAATTACCACTGTCAGGTGAACTGATCAGGTTCGTTCCAACTTTAAAGTTACTTTTAGGAAGGTAGAAATCTGCAGATATATGCATTTGTGACTTCACTTTGGAATGCATCTATTAATAAATGGAAAACTCTAAACCATAGAAAAATACATTTAACCAATTATTTTGAGTACAGTGCTAAGAAACCTTGTCTCTGATGAGGTCTGGCTTTCATTTTTCTCTGCAAAATCATAATGCAGTTGATATAATCACTCTCATCCTTGGCTTTCTTAAGGAAATTCAATTCTGCTTTGTACATTGTACTTGCTGGTATGTGAGTTTTATGCCAGAATTAATGAGCAAATCTCTACTTTTCCTGAAATATTAGAATTGAATGGCTAACTGAATTTAAAGAGAAATGAAGAAGTTAAGAGAAGATAGTCATTAATCTAGAAAGAGAAAGAGGTGATCATTAGAAAATTACCACCATAATATACCATGCTTGGATGGAAGCTTAAAAGCCAGTCACCCAGCTGTTGGTTGAGATTCCTTTATCTCATTCCTGTGCAATGATGGCAATCTCTGCTCCTCTGTGAAAGGGAGCTCTTTATTTGTTGTGCAATAATTTATCAAACTTTTTTGATAATTCTGAGCCTAGCTTTTCCATCTTGAGCTTAAACCCTTCTGTATGTAGCCCTTATATACTTGCCAAAACTCTGACCCAAGGACTTTGCTGATACTTTGCTCTGGCCCTCTAAGATATGGCATAATCAGAGAGGCAGAGAAACATATACTAATTATTTCCACCTTATGTGGAAAAGGGGAGGTACAGAAAGTGTTATGTGGGTGTCTCTTCACTCATTTCCTCACTTGTTCTACACATTGTTGGATGGCATCATTCATCTGTCTACATGCTGGATGAATGGTTTTCATTAGACCTACAGCTGCATTTGTAGCTTGAGATTTACCCTTGATCGCTGAGCTCTTAGGGGATCAATAAATAGCATCTATCTTTCCTATTGAACTCAGAATCAGGCGAAAGTCAGACAGATGGCCATTAATATGTCAGCTTCATTTCTATTAAAGCTTACTACCAGAGTTGGGGCAATACATGATTTTAAGTATGTAGCTAACAGTATCCTTGTCAGTGTAAATCTTATGACAGCCCACCTCAAGTGAAAGTTTGGGCTCCAGATTATTTCATCACAGTCCAGCATACAGGAGAGGAGTGAAGACAGCAAATCTCTAAATGCTTAAAGACTGAGAAATATGGTTAGTCCATAATTGAGGAAGGTAGACAGACTAGTCTATCAGGAGAAGAGTGAGAAAGGGGTTGGGCAATAGACTGCAGTTGTTACTCGACAGAAATGCAAATACTGAGATTCTGGCTATCCCCAAATATTCAAGAAGTACAGGATTTTGCATCGTCTTTTAAGACGAATTTCATTGTTCTTGTGGATGTGTATGTTTACAGCCCTTTTATTTAAAACTGTGGAAGTTAGTTATGATCCCTTGTGAAAAGGAAACCTCCTATGCACTAATGCTATAACAAGAGCCTGTGACAAGTACAGATAAATGTGTCAAGATTCAAGATTCAGACACTGTCTCTTGATTGTCATCTAGGTGCCAGACACCATGCATATTGCTTTCACATTTAATTTAACTAGCATAGTTTGGAGAAGCAGGTACGATTTAACAACTATTTTAGATAAGAGCTAACAATTATTTCTAAGGTCATGTGAATATGAAACCCAGGATTTGAACAGATAATATTGGACAAATCATCTCATATTTACTCCTCCCTTTCTGCTTATAAAAGGTCTAACAGCTAATATCCTGCTGTCCCCTAGGGCTGAAATAATTGTTCTTGTTTGTAATTTTGTGCAAATTTTAACTGTTGTTGGGCAAAAAGGCCAGTGTAACTGAATATCCAAACCCACTCCTGTGATTATTTTTGAAATACTACCAAGACAATGCTTTGTCCTTTCAACTACTGTAATTTAATGCTCTAAAATTTATAAAACAAGGTCACCTATCTACTTGATTTAGGGTTGCTTTCAAGGTAAGTAATAATTCTGTATTTTAAAATGGTGGGTGCAGATTCAGAGGCTTCCGAAATCCTTGTAGCAGTGTTTTAGACTGAATCCTGAAGTGTTTTGTACATAGATGTTGAGTCCTCTTCAGAATATATTTAAAATGAAGTTCTCATATAAAGCTTTATAATTCAATTAAGAGATCCGGTAGATATTTTACAAATTCAATCCAGTGCAATCCCCTAAAACATTTAGCTGCCTTTAAAGAAAATCAGACTTTCTCCCAGGCTTTGGCAGCTCAGCCATAGTCTGCCGAGATGGCAGTCGCCAGCATCCTGCATCCTGCTTGGCAGCTGACATTACGCTTTGGCTGTGACCATGCAATCCCATTTTAAACTCTTGTCTCTGTACGTGTCAGTTTTGACTTGGCAGCTGGATGGAATAAACATTTAGATCTTTGGATCTGGGGGTTTAATTAAAGTACTGTACAATGAAATGAAACACTGGATTTCATGGTTTGTAAATATACATTTAAAGATAATTGTAAACAACTAAAATGTTGTTAAGTTTTCTTTGCTGTTCTAAATTTTATATTAGAGTGTGTTTCTATACATTGGAAAAACCCAACAGAAGTTTATATGGGATTTGGCCTAAGTCTTGCCTATTAAGTGGCCTCTTGCTTTCTTCAGTAAGGTCATTCAGCAGAGGACAAAATGCAGAGCTCAGGAGAACTAATTCACTGTTCTTTCTCCCTTCCACCTGGACGCAGAGTTACAGCTCAGTCCTTTACTGAGGACTGGCTTAGCTTTGACCTGTCACACTGTTCCAGGCTCCTAGAAATCACTCTCAGGAAAATGAGGTAACAATTCTGTTTAGTAGTTTAAGGAATCAGGTGCTCTGTGACTCATCCCTTCGACTACTTGCTTTTCTGAAGGAGCTACAGTAGATGTTCACAAAAAATCATTTTGGTGACATTCTAGAAAAATGTGTTGAAAGATTCTTCTGTGGTGTCAGCATTTGGGAAAAGTGACTGCTCTTGCAGAATTTTGGAACTATGAAATGTCACACAGGGGCAGAACCCAGACCTAAATTGCATTTGAAGAAGCATGAACGAGGAAGAGAAACCACCTGCCGTGTAGTGAGAAAATTGTTTAAGAATCCAATGATTAAAATAAAATAAAATAAAATAAAATAAAAAAGAATCCAAAGCCTCTAATCCTTAGTCCGGTTCCTCATCAACTCATAGCACACCTCATTCAAAAAAGAATCATTATAGTTTTAAAAACAATTATGTTGTTTCATCTGAGTGAGGACACAAAATTCCTGTCCATGTAACTCATCATAATTTCAGTGTTTTAAAAAAAACCTATTGGATACTGATTAAGGTAATTTTTCAATGTTCACATTTCAGCATATCAGTAAAGCATGCAGCAGAAGACTGGAGCTTAGTAGTAAAAGTACCCAGATAATTGCAAAGTGGTAAAGAGGACGGACTGTAGACCCAGATTACAGGTTTGAACCCTTACTTTGCCAGCTTGGGAGCTGTGACACTTCATAGGGTTGTCTGAGCATTAAATTAATATACAAGTCCTGTCCAGAAAGTGTGCAGCCACAAACTAGAGGCCTTCATTGGAGAAGATACAAGATATGAGACACATTGTACACAAGACAATAACACCTCAGTCCCCTTCAAAGTAGGCAGGCACATTGGGACCTCACACAGTTCTCCCAGCTTTTCTTCCACTGTTCAAAACACTCTGCAAAATCCTTTGTTGGAATTGTCATTAGCTGTCCCATCATATTTTCTTGTATCTTGACAGTCTAAAATCAGTTCCCTTTCAAAGGTATTTTTAGTTTTGGGAAAAGCCAGAAGTTGCAGAGCACCAAATCTAGGCTATAGGAGGGGCTGAGTCACCTGGGTGATTTTATGTTTCACCAAAAAACTGCATGAGACATGATGCATGAGCAGGCACATTGTCATGATGAACTGCCAATCACCAGTTGCCCGTAGTTGTAGCCATTTTTTGTCATTTTGTGTCTCTCTACTAATGAATAACATTGAGGTATAGTACTCCTTATTAATTGTTTGGCCTGGAGGGGTATACTTGTGATGGATAACACCTTCCCAATCAAAAAACACAGTTAACATGGTCTTGATCTTTTTTTTTTAAGATTTTATTTATTTATTTTTAGAGAGAGGGGAAGGGAGGGATAAAGGGAGAGAAAGATCAGTGTGTGGTTGCCTCTTGCACGCCCTCTACTGTGGACCTGGCCTGCAACCCAGGCATGTGCCCTGACTGGGAATTGAAGTGATGACCCTTTGGTTCATAGGCCAGCACTCAATCCACTGAACCAAACCAGAAAGGGCTATTTCTGCTCTGATATTTATTATTTTTTTTCTTCTAATCATTTTGGGCTTTGTTGTTCTTTTTTAAGTTTCTTTAAGTGTAAAGTTAGTTTATTTAGCTTTTTGTTTTGTTTTGTTTTTTGAGCTAGGCCTGTAATAATATGAATTTCCCTCTTAGGATTGCTTTCTTGTGTCTCACAGATTTTGGAATATTGTGTTCTCATTTTCATTTGTTTCAAGATATTATTTGATTTCTTCCTTGATCTCATTTTTGACCCATTCATTGTTTAATAACATGTCATTGAGCTTCCATGTCTTTGCATGTTTTTCAGTGTTCTTCTAGTTTCCTGGCATTTTGGTCAGAGTAGATGCTTGATATGATTTCATTCTTCTTAAATTTACTGAGACCTGTTTTGTGTCCTAACATGTAGTCTCTCTTAGAAAACATTATGTGTGCTCTTGAAAAGTATGTATATTTTGCTGTTTTTGGATAAAATGCTCTCTTATTCAACATAGTACTAAAAGTCCTAGCCACAACAATCAGACAAGAAGAAGAAATAAAAAGCATCCAAATTGAAAAGGAAGAAGTAAAACATCTTCATTTGAAGATGACATGTACTGTACATAGAGAACCCCAATGATTTCACCAAGAAACCACTTGAACTGACAAATGAATTCTACAAAATAGCAAAATACAAAATTAATATCCAAAAGTCAGTTGCATTTTTTATATCAATAATGAACTAACAGGGAAATTAAGAAAACAATATTATTCACATTTGCTTCAAAAAGAATAAAATACCTATGTAAAAGACCTATACTTGGAAAATTGTAAGACACTGAAGAAATAGCAGAAGATACAAATAAGTGGAAGCACATACCATGTGTATGGATAGGAAGAATTAACATCATTAAAATGTCCATACTACCTAAAGCAATCTGTAGATTCAACACAATTCTTATCAAGATACCAGTGATGTATTTCCCAGAACTAGAAAAAATACTTCAAAATTTATGTGGAACCACAAATGGCCACAAGTAGCCGTAGCAATCTTAAGATAGAACAAAAAAGATGGAGGAATCATGCTACCTAATATCAAACTATACTATAAGGCCATAGTCAAAAGAGCATGGTATTGGCATAAAAATAGACACATAGGTCAATGAAACAGAATAGAGAGCCCAGAAATAAACCCACACCTGTATAGTAATTAATATTTGACAGAGGAATCAAGAACATACAATGGGTTAAAGATAGTTTATTCAACAAATGGTATGAGGAAAATTGGACAGATATGTGCAGAAAAATGAAAGTAGACTACCTTCTTATGCCACACACAGAATGAGTTCAAAATGTATTAATGACTTAAATGTTAGACCCCAAACCATAAAAATTGTTGAAGGAAACACAGGCAGCAAAATCGAGACTTTTCTTGTAGCAATATTTTATCATATATATCTCCCCAGGCAAGGAAAACAAAAGAAAAAATAAACAAATGTGATTATATCAAACTAAAAAGATTTTGCACAGTGAAGAAAATCTTCAACAAAATAAAAAGACAACCCACAGTATTGGAGAACATATTTGCTGATACATCTGATAAATGCTTAATATCCCAAATTTATAAAGAACTTACCAAACTTAACACCAAAACAAACAACCTAATTAAAAAATGGGCAAAGGACTTGAATAGACATTTCTCCGAAGAGAATATACAGATGACCAATAGACATATGAAAAGATGCTCAATGTCACCAACCATCAGAGAAATGCAAATTAAAACCACAGTAAGATATCATCTCACAACTGTCAGAATGACTATGATCAATAAATCAACAAAAAACAAGTGCTGGTGAGAATGTGGAGAAAGGGGAACACTTTTTCACTGTTGGTGGGAGTGCAGACTGGTGCAGCCACTGTGGAAAGCAGTATGGAGATACCTCAAAAAATTAAAAATGGATCTGGCTTTTGACTCAGCAATCCCACTTCTGGGATAACATCTGAAGGAACTCAAAACACTAATTTGAAGGAACATAAGCACCCCTGTGTTCACTGCAGCATTATTTCCAATCACCAAGATATAGAAGCAGCTCAAGTGTCCATTAGTAGATGGATAAGTGAATAAAACAACTATGGGACATTTACACAATGGACTACTACTTGGCCACATAGTAAAGAAGAAAATTTCACCCTTTGCGACAGTATGAGTGGACCTGGAGAACATTATGCTAAGTGAAATAAGGCAGTCAGAAAAAGACAAGTACCATATAATTTCTCTCATATGTGTAATCTAATGAACAAACTGAACTAACAAGCAAAGTAGGAACAGACTCATAGATGGAGAGCAGGATGACAGCTAAGTGGGGGGAGCTTGGAGGATGGAGGGATTCAGCAAAAAGGAAAAAGGGCTGATGGACATGGACAACAGTGTGGGGATTGCAAGTGGGTAGGAGGGTGTAAGGAGACTAAATGGTAATGGAAAAAATATGATAAAAAAGAAAAAGAAAACAGGGAAATTTTGCTGTAAAAATACAAATAAAGCATAGAAATTAAGGGGAGTTCAGAGGTCATTGCAAACTCTCCATTTATTTTATTTCCCATGGTTTCACTTGGAGTCCTGCAATGTTAGAAAAGCAAAACTATAACCTCAATGAATCTGTGCAAACATCCCCCATATATTGATAAAATTATCCATATGATTTTAAGGTACCAATTTATTTCCTATCTAGGATTTAGAGAAATAAGAAGCAGCAAATTGTATGCTCAAGAATACATTGTTTCTTTCAAAACTTTTAAAAGGACATATAAGGCTAAGTAATGGTTAAAACTCTCAAACGAAAATGTGCTCCTGCTTGAGCCTCCTAAGAGAATGGATAGCCCATAAAATATGCTCAGTGCATCTTTGGAACATTTTCCATATTCGAAACAGAAAGATTAAAAAAAAACAAGGTCAATATAAGTAATTAAAATTTTTGAATGAAATTTCTATTTGAAGGAATAAACTGTAGCATCTATTAAAAATATTTTCTTATTCATTATTTCAGTTGAGCCCTAAGAGTTATTCAGATATTGTACTACATTGTGTTGTAACTGTTAGTGAATTTATCTTGCAAGAACATTATTCAAACATTAGAAAATTTTGATTAAATTTTTATACATGTTTTATTCTGCTTATGTTATTTTTTTCTCTGAAATGGTTAAAAAACTTTACCTATCAGTCAATCGAAGTGTGTTTTTGTGTTAGATATTGTGAGGATAAAAAATTTAAAAAAGATACATAACTATAAGCAACAAATCCCTGTCACAGTGGAACTTGAAACTCATTTGGATAGACATTTGCTTATTACTTATTATTAAATGTGAGCAGACATGCATTTAATGAGTGCTCACTATGGGCAAACAATGTACCAGGTGCTTAGTGACCCATTTGTGTTCTTTTCAGTTAGAGTCCTAGCAAGAACCAGGGGGAACACTCAAATTGAGTAATTTCGAAAGCAATTTTTAGAATCAGGGGTCGGTTTTAGCAAAGTTATCAAAGGATAGTTCAGTACAATGGCTAGCATGAAGGGAAAGATTTTTCTACTGCTAGCAAGGGCTCCATGGGTGGAGGTAGTTTGGTGGACATCTGACTAGAAAAGAGAAGGTAAGAGACAACATAATGTGAGGTGTGAGTGCAGAGGTAATTCTGGCGTTTTTTTCTTGTAGTGTGTGTGGGGTGTTGATATGTTTATATTGGTGATTTTGGCTGGGAGAGCCATTTGTAGGACTGGACTGGCACTAAATTCTGATGTTATGTCAGTGGTGCAGAAAGATAAAATGAAAGGATTAAGAAGACATTTAAAAACATTAATTAGAATATAATGGAAGTTGCAAAAGAAGGAGGTGTCAAAGATGAATTTTAGTGTTTGGTTTTGTAGAATAGAGATTTGCAATGCTAATCATTGGAATGTATTTCATTACATTCCAATGGAAGTATTCTTAGATATGTAGGATAGATCAGCATTTCAGTCCTTAAGGTAGTTTTCCTGATTCTCAGCCCCAAATGTTTTCATTGCATGCTCTCATCTATAGCCATTGAAGGTTCTCCATTAGAACTTGAAATTTTATATGTGTACTATTAAAAAAAATGGATATACTCTCTAGTATTTGGAGAGCTTGCAATTTAGTAAAAATGATGCATCATTTGTACTATGATGCAAATAAATACTTGCTCCAGCTATGTAATCTTAAATAACTTCAATAAATAGCATACAATAAAGCCAAATATTAATTTGGGGCCTTATAGTCACAATCTTAAAGATAAATAAAAACTCCTCTTTATAAATTATTTCAAATACATAGATTCAATTTTAGGTTCTCTATTTAGTTATATACTTTGTTATTGTTAATAAAACTTCATCTGTTATAACTTAGAAAGAAAAGAAATCCTTTGTTTTGATTTAAGGGGCTTAAATCAATAATTTAATTATTTCAGTTCTCTTCATCATTTACAATACCCAGATTTCATATTGCTTTATTAATAGAATTAGTTTCTATGTGTGTTTTATATATATATATATATATATATTTATGGTTTTTATAATTCTAATTAAAAATTATTTAGTTGCAATTGTGGAGTGCATTTAAATTAATTAAGGATTATATCATATACAGTGTGATTAATTTACTTAGGGCTAATGGATGTTTAGAACTACTGATGCTTTCCTAACAAGTAGACATTATTTGCAGACCCTTGAAATACTAAGCATCTCCAGAAGACTTCTTTGCAATTGGACAGTAGACAGAGTTTCTGATTTGGCTATAGAAACTGTGACTTGAAAAGCAGAGAGTGCCATTTGTAGGGAGGGCTGTTAAATTTCCAATTATCTTAAACCTCTGCTGCTAAAGATCTGCTTGAATTTCAGAAAGAAGAGTTTATCCAGGTTATGCTTTCACACACAGATTACAAATGTTCAGTAGCTCTGGGAAAATGTCTTTCCTAAATTGCCTTAACCCCACATAGTGATAAGTGCCTATATTACTTGGTATTGATTAAACATTGGTTTAAATAGCTGAGAAAAAAAGGGAGACTGATTGATTTTGTATAATGGTGTTAAAGTCTCTATATTATTTACTATGAGAATAAAAACAGTAATTTTTAGGAAAACTGCCGCTGGAATTTATCTCTGGAAAACACGCACCCCCACACACACCCATGAGGGTTTGTATTTACCTCTTACTTATATAATCTCTGAGGGACCTATAGAGAGTCATTACATTGGAGAGACATAAAAGTACTTTTTCCTAATGTGTTTGCACTGTTGTTTAAATCAATATTTATAGTAAAACAATGTGTGAGCATCCCATTGATATTTTAAGGAAGGTAAACTTTGGCATATAACTATTTATTTTAATAAACAATATTTTTTACATAGAATTTTTTTCATAGCATTTTCTTAAATGTATTGTAAATGATAGTTTTCAAGAAAATTTCAGGACATCTTGGACATATAATGCTCAGAACATGAAGTTAGATAATAGTCATTTTACATTAATAATAATTAAAAATCTTTAACTGACAGTTTTTTGATGAATAAATGAATGTTTCTATACTAAACATGCTCTTTTCAGATTTAATAAAATAATACTTTAACCTCAGCCCATTAAAAATGAAGAATTAATTAATGTTTTAGTTTATAATTAAGTGACAAAACTCTGCTTCAGTGAAATACAAAGGTGTTTGAAAAAAGTCAATACATGTTCACAGCTTAGAAAAGCAAATTTTATTGTAAGTAATTATGTCTTATAAATGGCTTTCAATTCTCTTTTAAAGCAAAAGTACACTATGCTTGGATTTATTTTTGAATTTTATTTTACTTTACATTATAATTGCAGTAAAATAGCTCTTAACCAAATCAACTTAGTGGACTTCCAGCATTTTAAGAGTTTATTTTTTTATTTGTATGTCATCTCAGTAGCATTAATTTTTTTTTATTCTACTCTGAATTAGTATCTCCAACAATGGGGCTCCTAATTTATTCCTTGTTTGTTATGCACTATTTTGAAATTTAGTTCTACTCTATTTTTTCTGCTTTTTTACATGTAAAAATCTTCTAACATATGCATGGTATTTGTAATAAGTTTACATGGAGTGGTTGGAGTATAATTCTGAAGTGGTTTTCTGTAACATCTGATGGGATCAATCTTTGTCCATTCCCTTCAGTTCCCGAGTCCCTGGCAATGTGGCCTGCTGCAGACATGAATAGGCAATAGCGCTAAGAAGTGGAATGAGTAGAGGTATTAGATGGAACTCAATGAGTAGTATGTTAAACATCAAAATCTGGCTGCAGTGGGAAGACATATGGTTCAGCCTTGTGTGGATAATCACAGATAAAGTGGTGGTTTTCAGAGAAGACAGGATTCGAAATATATGTCTGACAGAAAATGATTATAAAACTATTATTACATCTTTGTTAAAAAGGAGTCTAGCTTTGCTTGTGACATTTTTGCACATATTATGAAGCTGACAATACATGTATAATGTAAAGTGTGTCCTATGTGGGGAACATTTAACATTTTTCCATTTCTGGAAATATATATTGGTTTATAGCATAGTATATTATGAAAAGTTTGTACATACTCATTCAATAAACTTTCTTGTAGCTCCAAGAGTGGTTTTAGGATTTCCTTTCAAACATTAAATTTTTGAAATTGGCTTTAACAATTTAAATAAAGCATTTCCCCTATTAATAGCATTTAATGAAAGTAGAGGTTTTTTTTGCTTATGAAAACACAGTGCAATAGCTTTTGTATTTTTCTTAAACTTGTCCCACATTTTTTAACATATTAGAAAACTCAACAAAAAAATTATAGCTCTAATTAAACAGCATTATAATATAATTGTGGGAAATAATCTGAAAGTATTTAAATATATTTTAAAATAAAAGTAAGCATAAATAGAATTTTTATGAAATAAACCAGAGAAAGTATATATGACCCTTATTATCAAAAAAGATTTTAGCATCAATATTTAAAAATACACATTTTCCATAATAGATGAAACACAAGGTACCGTATTAATTAGTGGTTGTATTAAATTAAGAATGACTCATTGTTCTTCTGTTTCCCATATACAACTAATATTTTCTGGAAGGGGACTCAGCAAATTCTTACTGACTATGTGACATAAATATATTCTAAGAATGTTAAAAAATCTTGTCTTCATTTAAGATTGAACTTTATAGATGTTTTTGAATTAATATACCAAAGTCAGTAGTATCAAAGTAATTTTGTGAAGCTTCATTATAATGTTGATTCAGAAAATTAGTTTTGAGGGTTTAATGATGCCTTGAAGGCAAAAAGTGAAAGTCTAGTAAGATTCACTGCATGGACATTAAAGAAATCTTTAAAAAATCCTTAATGTTAAAAACAAGATATTTTTAGTTATAATTTCTACTCCTACTTTCTAAGACATATCTGCTTTATAAAACTGAAGTATTTGTCCTTTACTATATATTCTTTCTAATTTTTTTCACAGATAAAATAAATTACTGATGTACTACCACAGGTTATCAGAAGATCTGTTGACCAGTTGTCGCCAATACCCTCCACTCTGATTATTAACTTTGATTGGAGAAAACAGGAGAGGGAGATGGCATAAGTAGTTTATACCTAGTGCTTTATATGCAGGATTCTGTGCTTGGGTGAAAATATTACATTTGAGGGACTAACTTGTATCATTTTCTTCTCACATAGCTAGTATGGCTTATTACTAAATGCATGCATTTGATTCAGAAAAGTAAAACTTAACCTTGCCTTGAAACACTATTACAACTATGCACATCCTGTTCCTCAGCAAGAAAAAAGAAAAAGAATTTGCATCTTGGGATAAACTAAAAAGTTTGGATTCTCTTTCAAACTGTTTTCAGGTAAAAATATAATTTTTATATGCTATTACCTACGAGCTTTCTTCCCAAAGATGGAGGCCCCACCAAAATATCCAGATTGAATTACCAATCGGTGCTGATTAGACAAATACTGTCCAAGAGGTGTAGTTCATGGGTGGTTCACATTTAAGTCAGCTTTTTCCAGCTTCCTGGGTAAGCCGCACCATTCAGAGATGGAAGTTTTTCTTTTGGTGTTTTCATTACTATTTCAAATTCTATTTCTCTTTCTGGAGTATGTCTGGTTCTTGGTGAGGTCTGATTCATGTTTATACCCAGTTGCCAGTTTATGACTTCTGTTAGTGATAAAATATTGGGAGTCTAGTTTTGATTATAGGATTTGGTTATCTGGTTTTGTTGGGTAACAAATGACAGAAAGGGTGGCGTTATCCCTTACATTGCCATTTGTGTTAGTCTTTTGTCTAGATGATGTTACCTCCTTTTGAGTACCCATGTCTTTGCTAGCAGGTTCAAGACATTACAGGACATAGATTTAGTAGGATCCTTGACCTGTATCAGTTACGTGTTTGGAAAGTTACTTGTGTCATTTTTTTTGTGTTTGGTATAGAGGCTATTTTGTTTCCAGACTTTTTACAGCATACACTCATATTTGGCTTGTTTGTCTACTATTAAGAGCTTAAATCATTTAAACAAAACAAACACTGTTGGGGACTCTGCCCGCAGGGCCCCCTGGCCGCCATGGATGAGAATAAGTCTACCAAGACATGATCTACTTGGGGAAGAAAGGTGGCTGATCTCTTAAAGGAGAAGGGCCAAGAGCCTTTTCCTCAATGGGCTTTTATTGGGTTCATTTGCACAGGAATACAGGTAAAGCTCATTAATCATTGTCAGGCAGTAAGGATTAAAACAATAGATAACATACAAAGAACTCTGAGGTCCTATTTTGAGTCAGGGTCAGATAGCTAAAGATCCATAAAAACTTTGAGGAACAAACTCACGTCTTGCTTGGACCCTTATCATTTAATTGAGAGCATTCTAAACAAAGCAAGTTTTACAGGATTTTACATATTTTTTCTTAGGCCTGATCGCCCGAGGAATCCACCCTTTCCAGCATGGGGCTGCATCACCCTCTGTCATTGTTTCAGGTTTAAGTCAGGCAGGGGAAGTAAGACAGCCAAGAGATTATGAGACTTCTCACAGACAGAATGAGGACTCAGGCTTGTCAAAGCTAAGGGGCAAGGGTCCATCAACCCCTTTTTCCATAGCCCCCCAAGTCCTTCCCTGAGGGCCTCCACATGATCGTGCCTGTCTTAGGTTGTTCCCTTCTTGGGGAATCTTACCTGTCATTGGCTAACTGATCAAGCATTGGGGGCCAGGCAGGGTGAAGAATAAGGAGCAGAAGCAGCAATCCTGCCAGGGAGATAAGTTTTGTCTCCTTAGTGGCTTCTGGTCTGAAGGTTGCTCTCTTAGCCTTAACCATGAGGGTTACAGCTCCTGAATCCAGGCAGGGTGGTTCCCAACAACATACACACAGATAAAGCTCTGTACCCTTTGGAATGCAGAGGAAGCTCTGGGTGGAGGAAATCATAACTAACATGTTTTAGATACTCCTTGAGCTTCCCTGACCTTCCTGTTACATAGCTGATACAGTCAGCAGGTGAGACTTTGTTGAAAAAAATTAATCAATACTGATCTTCCTCATGGCTAAATTTGTAAAACTGAACCTGATAGTTTTCTCTTTGTATTGATGTGTAGAGATATTTAAAAAGCTAACTTTTATCTTGTCATAAAATTTTTTTTTAATAATTATAGATTTTGGGGGTAAGGGATTGTGGTTAACATTCTCTCTTTCTTGTTTTGGACTTTTGGATACTAGCAGTTCGTCTTAAAAATCCCACCACTTTTGTACAGTATAGTCATACATGCATGGTTTAGAGATCAGAACTTTCTGATTTTTGAGATACCTTTAGTTAATTTTAATAATAACTGTGTGAAGATAGCTGACTGTGTGTTAAGATTGAAATTTAGGTTACACAGGAAAGACCATTGCTGGCTTGTCCAGATGTTAGCCTAAGTATAAAATATTTTTCTTCTCTCTACAGAAAGAACTAGAGAAGCCTATAAAAACACATAAATGAGACATATTAAGATATAAATGAAATATTTGCTAACAACAAGACATATTAATAATAAATGTCTAATCCACACTTATTTCTTAGCATTAGTTAATTCATTAACTTTAACTGTTAATAAATGTTAAATAAACTGAACATTGAAGTTAATTTCATATCTCAATCCATCAAAGCCTATTTGGAAGAACTAGAGAAAACAATGGAGGAACATTCACTGCATATAAAATCTTCACCCTGGCTTTCCTGGTGTACAGCCTCTGTAGTACTATTGGTCCCTGCCTAGGGCTCAACCTAATACCCAATGATTAATATCCTGCACAAAGCTGTCATCCCCAAAGTTCCCTATGTCTCTGGAAGTTTGATAAGAGACTTCTATTGTGTTAATGAAATGTTTTTTGAGCATATGGCTTGATATCCTTTGCTTAACTCTGGAGAAATTAATAAATTAGTTTATAAAATTCCTTGGAGCTCTGTTCTGATTGACTTACAGAAACTAAGAAACACTCACATAAATCAAAGCTAATAAAACAAAAACAAAACTTAATAATCTCAGAAATAGAAAAAAAATGTCCATGATTCAAATGTGCTGGTTTTTTTTTAATTAAAAAAAAAATTAGTTTAGGAAAATAATCAAGTTTCAGGAAAAGACTGGTTGACAGGAACAGTGTATGAGACAAAAAAATTAAAAATTGATATCTAGTTGATAGAAGAAAAATTGAGAACTTTGATAATGTTAAATAACATTTAGGTTTAAAAAGTTCTTTGTAATATTTTTAATCAAAGTGAATATTGAGTAAATTATTCAAGTTAGGTAATTTACATTTCATCTTGATTTTATCACAGTGCAAAACTATGTTGTATAATATAATTTGTGAAAAATTTGTGATTTTTCATAAAAACCATAACTAATTGCAACTTTCTAATTTCTTGTACTGAATATATGATTCTATTGTTATAATACTTTCCAAAAATACTTAAAATAAAATAATTATAAAACCCTATGTTTAACTAAATTTATATGATTACTTAGAATAGAAAAATCCAGTAAAAATATTTATTCCACTTACAGTATATGGAATAAAATAAAATTATCATCTTACAACCAAAATCATGTGAATAATAAATATGCTTCTGTAGAAAGATCAGTTTAAGCATAATTTCCAGCATTTTAACTGATATAGAACTGTAGAATGATATTTATTTGAGTGTACCAATGCAGTTTGTCTGCTTACAGGATTTCTGAATAGATTTCAATTCAAAATTATGGAGAATGCAAAAAGAAATTGATAGTCTAGTTACATATAACCTTGATTCCTTTTCATTGTAATGTTTATACACTATTAAATGTCCATTACCTGATAAGTTGTAAAACATTGCGTAGGTCATTATGGCATTTAAAGTATTCATACACTACATGTTTGAACTGTTCTCATCACACACACAGACACACACACACACACCCTATGTGAGGTAGCAGATGTGTTAATTAACTTGTTTGTGGTAATCCTTTCACAATGTATGTCAAATCATTTTGTATCCACTTTAAATATATACAATTTTAGTTGTGAATTATACATAAATAAGGCTGGGAAAAATATGCACACATATGCTTAGGTACTATGCCCCTAACAAAGGTGTTTATTCTTTCTTCCTTGAGTATAAACTGGGCATAGTGATTCATTTCTATAGGGTAGACTATATCAAAGACCATGGTTTGTCAGTTCTGAGGTTGGGATATGTAAAAACTGTGATGCTGTCTTGAACATGCCCACTTTTCTAGGACCATTTATTCTGGGGGAAGCCAACTGGCATATTATATGAGCAGCCCTGTGAAGGGTCCCACATGGCGACAATTTGATTCTATTTTCTTTTGATGCCTTAAGTCAGAACCACTCAGTTAAGCCATTCCCATATTTTTGATCTTCCAAAATTATGTCAAATAATGTTTATTGTTTAGAACTTCTAAATTTTGGGGTGACTTGCTATACACCAATAGATAACTAATATAGTAATCATACACAATTTATTTTTTCACTTTAAGAAACACAGAAGTGGTGTGTGGTTTGCTCATGTGGCAAGGTCACCTCTAGGGTACACGGGACCTGGGCATATGATTTTGGGAGGCTCCTAAGTATACAAACAATGTAATTTACAAAAATGAATTATACAATTCAGGCCCCAGTGTGGTATAGTATGAGGCATGTCCAGAAATTATCCAGCCATATACTATGAAAAATAGAGACATTTGTTGAAGGAGATACAAGATACAAGAAACATTGTACACAGAACAATGATGCCTCAGCTCCCTTTAAAGTAGGCACCTTGGGACCTCACAGAGTTCTTCTAGTTGCTGTCAGTTGCCCTGTCGTATTTTCTTGAATCTCATTCATGGTCTGAAATCTCTTCCCTTTCAAAGGTGACTTTAGTTTTGGGAAAAGCCAGAAGTCACAGGGGACCAAATGTAGGCTGTAGGGGGCTGAGTCACCTGGGTGATTTGATGTTTCACCAAAAAACTCTGCATGAAACATCATACTTGAGCCGGTGCATTGTTGTGATGAAGCTGCCAATCACTAATTGCCCATAGCTGCAGCCTTCTGAATCATCCCAATAGTTTCTGTGGAGGAATGTTCAAGTTTAATCCACAATGTGATTCAGATTTGTTGCTCAAATTGCTCAGTCATTTTGAATGGAACAGTCACACAATACACATGCTCACTCAATGGAGTCCACCACCCACACTGACTTACAATGAAGTCGTCATTGTTCATGCATGTGTATTCCATTCCACTTGCCTTGGCTGCCAGGTGACATCAATATTACACAAACCATTGTGATTATATTAACAATGGCTGAAATTTTTCTGGACAGACCTCATATATTATAATTTATCAAAAAAGTTTTAGATTAGTAGAGAAAATGTGCTTAAGTATTTGATAATCATCAGATCAGTGAATTTGAAGATTATTCATATTATTCTGGCACCACTATTCCTATTCAGGCCTGGGAATCATCTGTTCATGTTCTTTATTGTCAATTTTGCCTTTGTAGCTGATTTCCTATCTCCCACTACAAGAAAAAAGTAGCAGTGCTATTATTACTTAGGAGGCAATGGCTCTTGGGAAACTTGTATTGAAATAACATAGATTTTTGCCTCTGAAGCTCTCCAATACCATTTGTTTAAATCTGGTTACATCATTACTCATGGCAATGCACTATCCATCATCCATTGTGCCTCATGTTAATGCTAGCTTCCAATCTCTCTCTAAGATTGTTATTGCGATTCATTAATTATGATCACAAATGCAACACTTTCCCAGAGTATGGAGTAAAATGTGAAAGGTATTTGTTTTCTGGTCATGTCAAATTTATCATTCAGAATTTTATAGTATACATGTAGCCATAGCACATTGTCCAATTACAACTTCTCTTGAACTCTTTAGGCTATAGTTAGTATATTGCTAGAATGTGGTCTTTTTAAATATTGACTGCACTTCCCACTACTACTTTCTGCACACTATCTCCAGAAAGCCAGTTAAGCAAGGAGCCAGGGGTGGAACAAGAAGAGTGGTATATACCATCCAAGCAAGGACTGATCATCCCTCTTCAGGTCTGGCTTAAGACCAACCTCATAGAACACAACATTATCATTTAAATAAAGGAAAGAGTGGACATCAGTTGGAAGAGCCCATGGCACTGCACAACAAGAATCTCAAAAGTCCTTATGTCCTTGCAGGAAATGGGTACAGTTCTTGAAGTACAGTCTGACATATGGTGAGAAGCCTGTTGATGTGATGGAATGATCAATGTGAGTGCCAATGAAATGAGGGCTGGAGGGTGACATCTCCTGTTACCCTTGCTGCCCTTGGGTGGTGTAGACAAAAAGTGGTATTATACTAGGAACACTGACAAGTAAATCCATGCAGCTTGAACCCACGGTTTGACAGTCTCCCAGAGCAGTAAACTTATTCCATGTCTCGTATGAGTGAGAATCATCACAAACACTGTTGTTACCAGCGTCAGCACCATCAGTGTCAGCACTGATCTTTCTTACTCCACGAAGGAAATGCAGCAACGGCCTGCAGTAGGAAATCTATTGCTAGCATGCAGCAGCCACAGGGCTCGGGGATAACCACAGAGAATCATGTTTCAGAGATCTGGAATCTGTGCATGCAATAGAGGGTAGTGGAGTGCTTTGAGTGTAAAACCAGAGGCTGGATCTGATGTAGGGTCTGGAGTTAATGCAGGACCTGGAGTTAATGCAGGATCATACCTGGTCTTGGGTTCTCTTGCCTGAATAGCACTGCTGACCTCTTCTGGGCCCAGACAGAGGGAGGCAGATACTTCAAAATGGGGCTGAGAGGGTGTCCTGAGGCCAAGGGCCCAGGCCAGGAGTCTGAGGGTAGTAGCATACTAGGACTGAAAGTGTAGTAGGTCCAGTAATAGCAAAAATAATGAACAGGTTTTTGTCTATATAACAACATGTTAGAAAGTTAATATCAATTCCTTATTATCCTGTATACTGAGGTTAATATAGGTTAAAAACTTTAAATTATTTATTTAATTATATGTGGATGTCTGAGTATGCATATGTAGAATTTTAAGCAATTGATCAAATCAAACTTAGAAATGATAAGGCAAAAAGTAATTCAGAAAGAATGATATTTCAGTGTTAGTAATACTAAGTAAAAGGTTTTTGAGGACCAGCTGCACACAACTTGATAATGTAGACATGCAAGTCTTTGTCTCAGGTTCTACTTTCTTTTTGCAAAAAGCTAGACTAAGGCAAATATTACACAAAACACCTTTGCCAAGTCACGTTATTTGACTTGACATATAGTTATTTGCATACATTCAATAACAATCTGTTCTTTCCCCCAATAAGTTATAACTGAACAAATCAAATTTGTAACCAGTGTCAGGACAGAAATGTCCCTTTTATTTTATTTTATTTTATTTTATTTTATTTTATTTTATTTATTTTATTTTTTGTAGTGATTGCTGCATTGACCCATTCAAACTAGGGGTCCATTAGGTTTTCAACACAAATGGGAAGAAAATCTCCTGGCCTGAAATAAAAAAGTTGTTTTAAATACTTTGCAAAGGTGAGGGCTGCTGGCAGGATATTTTATGGAGTAGGGGCAGATCTGATCTAGATCATCTAATCTAGGTAATCATGAGAATGTGGGGATGCAGAGTATTAGGATTCACGTAAGTATTTGTGTCTCATTGGGTATCTATAGTTATATCAAAGAAAGGTGAAAACAAGGCTCAGGTTGTTCTGGTCACAGAAGTTGAATTCAGCAAGAGACTTCTTGGGTGATTATATTTGCAGTGACATTGGGAATAGAACAGAAATTTGTCACAGGGAGGACCAAGGATAGATTGGAATCTTTGATGACAGATCCAACAATCTGAAAGGTTACCCGCCTATCTTTCCTGGCCAGTGCCAGCAAAAAGGGAAGGAAAAGAAGAGTTTCATGTTTAGTTAAAGTATGAAGTCTTGATCTGGAGTCTTGGGTGGAAGCAGTCTACCTTGATGTCAGCTTCCTTATCATTTCGATGTGGGGGTGTCCAGAGTCTGTACAGGGCCAGCTGTCAGGCTGAGCCTTCTTTAGCTGTGACACTATGTTTATTCAAGGCTCAGTTCTCTCTAGTTTTGCAGCAATGTCAATAGCCAGTAACTTTAGGGAAATAATGTTTTGTAACGTCCTATAAAAAAAGATTTTTATAGGGATATTCATTTCAATATTGTTTGTTACAGCAATAATCTGTGTACACCTCACTACTTATCATTCAAAAAACCTGGAGATTTTATATATGTATAACTTTATTTATATGCATTTAAAATGTATGAAATGCACATTTTACACATACATGTCTAAGATAAAAATATGCATACATATATTTATATTTTATATAACTTTAGGTATTATTAATATACTCAAAAATACATGAGAATAGAAAGGTACTGTTTTATTATTCATACATAAGGAGTAAAAATTGGTCAGAATAATATATATGTTTTTGTATATATGAGGTTTGTATTAAAAGTTCCTAAAATTATGTATATGTTTAAAAACATCTTAAAACAGACAACAGTGTTACATGCATTAAGTATATATATATTTATTTTGTCTTTTCTTTACATTTTTATTGTTTGAATATTTTGCAGCAACCATCTATGAATGCCTTATTCTTACAAAAACCTGATAAAAGTAAGTTCAGAAAAAATTAATATCAAAAACAATATTTTGGAGGTATGTTTACAGTAAGACAATCCCTTGTTTCATTACCATGTGAACATGGGATGTTGTCTACCCTGAGTGTATATATGGTTTAGGGAAAACTAAAGACACAGCAAAAGCACATTTTTGGGGCAGTACCACCTTGCTAATCCATTGTGCGTGTGGAGTTACTTATTTTCCAGTAGTGATAATGAGGTATGCTACCACAGTTTGTCTTCTGTCTCTTCTGTGGATACTTGCGCCACTCCTTCTATGATATAACAAGTGATATATCCATCAAAATAACAAAATCTTTCATCTTGTTATTTTGATTCTACAATCTTGGTATATATTTTACCATATGGGTAAATTGAAAATGGTTAATAGACATGCATTTTATATCTGTTGGTGTCACAGAGCTCCTGCTATACACATGAGACACCATGCACAAAAGGACATACCTACAAGCACCATTTTAACGGCCTTGAAAGTGACATAAAGTGAAATAAATGTTGGCAGAAAAGAAGAATCATATTCTTTAATTTAAAAAGGATTTGTTTTTTATTTTATCATTGTATAGGTGATAATTCATATTCTTTTTACTACATACATTGTATCTGGCCCCTGCTTGTCTGTGTGAACCTTTGAAACTGTTTTAAATGAGAAAAGTCCACTCAATTCAGCCATGTTTTGCTCAGCTGTTTAAAACATAGCTAAGTGAAATAAGCCAGTTAGAGAAAGAAAAATGCCATATGATTTCACTCATATGTGGACTCTATTGAACAAGCTGAGCTAACTTGCCTCATTGTGACAGCCTCATAGGTAGAGAGAAGGCAGACAGCTCTGTCAGGGAGGGATGGGGGGGGGAGGATCAAACAAAAACGAAAAAGGACTGTGGTCAGGGACAACAGTGAGGTGACTGGGGGTGGAGAGGAGTGAGTAGAGCTGGAAGAGCATAAAAAGGGGATAAACAGTAAAAGAAAAATACAATAAAACAGACTATTTAAAAAAAATCACTGTGCCTGAGAAAGCAGACTAAAGAACACAAGATTGTTTAGGATACAGTTTGGTGCCTGGCCCCTGAACACGTCCCTAACAGCAGTCAGTGAGAGCAAGGTGACCGGGAAGCTCTTGCAGTCAATCTGAACATTGACAAGTGCCTGTCATATGACAATGGCCACATCTGCATCTGTGAGTTGGGGCTGCACATTGACCTGATATTTATGAAGAAATATAAATTTATGTTTTGCATTTTATCTATAAATAGTATCATAGAAATTGTTTTTTCTTCTTTTTCAATCCTTACCTGAAGACATGCTTTTATTCATTGAGAGAGAGAGAGAGAGAGAATTGGTCACATCCCATAGAGATTAAACCCTCAACCTAAGTAGGTATCCTCACCAGGGATCGAACCTGCAACCTTTTGGTGTATGGGACTATGTTCCAATCAACTGAGCCACCCTGCCAGGGCAAATAACATCACAAAAGTTTAAAAACTACATGTGCTCTAAGCCTCACTTAACTTTTGAAAAATTCTTTTACTACATTTATAATTTATTTATAAATAAATAATTTTACTACAATTATAAGCAATCAAAATACCAAAGTAGAACTCACTAGTCTTAGTACCTTAAAATTTGTAAGACTCATAAAAATTTGTCATATTAAAGGAATTTTTAATAAATAAATATGAGTTAAGAGCAGGACATTGCTTTAAAATTTAATAGCTATAGTCATGTTGAGGATCCAGAAATGAAAACCAGCATTTTCAATATGAATTAGAAATTAATAAGAATGATTACATGCAGAAGGGATTTGGTAAGAATTTTTTTCTTTTCTCCATTTTTCATTTTTTTCTGAAACATCTATATATTACCCTTATAAGTAGAAAGTATAGTGCTAAAATACTTTTAAATCACAAACAAACCAAAAACAGTTGTCTCATTTTAACAAGTAAATATCTCTGAAATATTATTAAATAACTTTGAAAAATTTCAAATTGTATTTAAATTGTAAGAGACCTAGCAAATGATGTTTTTGTAAGATAGCCATTTCATAAATAATGTATAGATTTTCATATATTAGAGATAAAAGAAAGTACTATATGTAATGGTCTACTAGAACCATTGATATGATAAATATATTAATCTGCTACCAAAGAAATATGATCTTCAATTAATATCAGTCATAGGAAAGATAAATTAATAACAGTTAGTTCATAGAGATTTTGAATTGTCTTAGATTTATTTTGTTTATAGTAATACATATCTATAAAGCAGAATAAAATTCCTTATCACAATTTAAGATCATGCTCTTTTTTGAAGCACATTGTGGACCCTTAACTGTAATGCAATGAAACTTCATAAATGTTTTAGAGAGAAAACTGCTGGATGTAGCAGTATGACTTGGAACACCTAAACAAATTAAACACAAAGCAACAAATAAGCAAACCAAAGAGGCGAAATAAAACTGATCATAAACCATTTAGATCTAAATTTTGCAAATATATGTTCCAATATTATGGTAGTTAAAAAGTGCAAATGAAGAAACAGCAGTTTATTTTTATTGTACCATCTCATGGAATTTTTATGTAATTATAACATGGAGAATATGTGAAAGGCAAAGTAAATCAAGAGGCGTTTTATTTCTATTTCTGGGCTCTTTGTATGTAACACTTATTTTCTTTCCCTTTACCCCTAATTTACTAACTCTCTACCCCTAATTTTGATTTACTGTCGTTAGTGATTGGCATTTTTGTGGAAGACGAATGCTTTTTTGTTTTTAAATAGTACCCATCCTTAAAGGCATTCCACTCTGAAATCAATGGAAGTGAATTTCAGAATCTTAGGATCAGCCCCCTCGTTTGTCTAAGAATCAGAGATAGGACTTTAGCCTTCATCGATTTATATTATCAAACCAAAGCTGATATTTTTATTCCAGTGAAAAGTTTGCAACACAAATGTTGGTTGGTTAGACATTGCCATTTATGTATTTCCTCTTTATAATCTATAACTATGCTTACTGTGTTTTTTTTCTATGCAATCATTTGTTCTTTTCCAAATTTAAAATATTGGTTACTTCAGTGCTGGCTGAGTAGCTCAGTTGGTTAGAGCATCATGCTGATACACCAAAGTTGTGGGTTTGACCTCCAGTCAGGACACATACAAAAATCAACCAATGAATGCATAGATAAGTGGAACAACAAATCAGTCTCACTCTGTGTCTCTTTCTTCCCCCCACCCCCAGATCATTTAAAAGTGAGGGGCAACAGTGTTGTGTGCAGGCCATGAACAGGTGCTCATCCATGATGACAGCGCTACTGATTCAAGGCAAAATTAGGGGAAATATGAGAACAATGTAATGACTTTTTCATAAAGTTGGATGTATTCAATCCAAAGAATTATCCTTTATTTTGAGATTCTATTCTTCCAACAAAGGCATAAATGTTCTTTATTGTGTGAGATAAATGGTTGAAGCTTTAAAATTATATTAGTTATTTCAGTAAAATTTCAGAAATATATGTCACTATTTTAGCATGTTGAAATTTCAATGTTTATTAAGACAATTATTCTACTCTTTATTCATTTTCTTCAATGGAAAAATCAGGGAATATTTAAGAAGGAAAAAAACATATTCTTACAAAGTCATAGCCTAATTTTTATTTTTTAACTGGAGGGAAGTATTTGTTTAAATCAGTTTGAACACTGAAAGTCATGGATTCTGGAGTCAGCATGTGGATTCCAACCTTGGCTCAGCCACTTAGTAAGTGTTTGGTGTTGAACAAATATCTTAAGCTCTCTGCCCCTTAGTTTTTTAAATCTGCAACTTCTATATCATAATGATTCCTATTTCACAGGATTAACATGAGAATTAAATACGTGAATTAAGAACAAGCGTGTAACTGGTGATTGTTGCACATTTTAGAACTGTTAGCTTTTTTATCATCAGCATGATCTTTACTATTATTATTATCTAGTTTAACCCAATTACTTTACAAGTGAGCCAGTTGGCTGACCTGCCAATGATCAAACAAGTAGATAGCGTGACTTGTTTTCCATTGAGGAAAAAGAGTAGGAGGTGGAAGAGAAGAAGAAACTAGCCTTCTTATTGGTTAGATTCAACATTTTTTTGAACCAGACATCAAAAGTATTCTGTATGTTTTCTGTTGGTTCTTGTTCCATTTTTTTTGCCTTTAAAAGGGTAAAACACATATAAACATACTCGCTTAGAGTTCTGAGCAAAACTTGATCTTTAGATTTTCCAAAAAATCCCAATACCATGGAAAAAGTAATATACTATATAATGACCTAAAAATAATATGTCAGAAAGCCATTTCTACCAAGAAAGATTGATGGCTCCAGCAGGTAGCATCTGAGCAAAACAAGTCGTATTATCTAAACAGGAGCCAAATAGGTGGCCTCGTTTTCATCAAATCGAAGCTTATTCTTCTGTTTCAATGTCATCAAATTAGTAGAGCATGTTAGTTAAAAACAAACTTTTATGGGTTCAAATCTTAGCCTTATAATTTATTATATGAGGGATAACAGGCAAGTTACTTAACAGTTCTGAACTTCTTTTTCCTTATTATAAATTAGGAACAACTCAAGTGACATCTTCATGGATGTGTTGTGAGAACTGAATTAACCAATCCATCTAAATGATGTACTACAATGTCTAAACATAAAACAATTTCTCAGTATTTAATGTTATTACTGCCACATACTAATGTGAAATGATAATATATTTTAGGTAGTATTACTTCTAGGAAAACATAGCCTTTTTAAAGAGGTAATCTTTCATTCATTTGAATAGTTCAGCTTCAAAAATTTAAAGAAAATTTTGGCACATGTGACTATGCAATATCTATCTATGTCAGTACAGTCTAAGAAAAAATTTCCTGGGTAATTAGTTTCAAAGAATATTGCTGAGTTTGCATATCACTGTCCTTTACAGCACTTTTGAGAATAATTAAATACAGCTCAGAGACAGGTACTTTTACCACAGATTTATATTACTACATTAATTAACATAAAATATCATTAATTTAGGGCTTGCCAGATGACACCGAGAACCTTCAGTTTTACATCTGCCAAGTTTCTCATCTCCTGGGGAATCTCTCTATTCCTTATCAATAACTAAATATTGCGAGTCTTTTCTGCCCCTCTGCAATCCATCAATCTTCTACTTCAAAGTAGCCTTACCTGATCACTCAGAAATCAAAAAGTCTTGGGTGGATTAAATTTTGTCAGTTTCTATCAGAAAAGAAATGATCTTTTTCTGATATATTGGCCATGTTTTCCTGTTTATCCTTAGGGTCCTGAGCTGTATCCTTTTTCTCTCATAATATCAATTAAACAGCTTTTCACCAACCAGTTGTAGGGCTCTTTTTCTTGTGGCACCTTCTAGAACTCGCTTGTGAGTTTTCAGTTTTATTGAACATATGCACTTTAATTGGTACCAAAATGTTACCTAGAGCTGTTTGAAATTTAAGCACTGAAACATACTCCCCTGGTCAATGCATACTATGTCATAAATAGAAGTAACAGTTGTGGTTAACAGTATTGGGAGGTTGTGTGTGGTGGTAACTGGCTCTGCAATCAAGGGATTGGAGTTTAATTCTGCAGCCACCACTTATTTTCTCTGTCATCTTTGGCGAGTCATTTAATCTCACTGGGGTTTAGTTTCCTCACAGGTTAAGTGTGGTAATATTTGCTCAAAAGATTATTCTAGGCAAGGATTCTTAAAGCGTGGTTTGGGGATCTGGGCAAATCTCAGAGATACTTTCACAGAGTCTATGAGGTCAAACTATCTTCAAAATAATACTAACACAGTATTTGCCCCATTCTCTCACAAGTGTGCAGTGGTGTTCACTACAGCAGACTGAATATAGAAGCAAGAGTGGAGAGAACCGAGCTCCCTTCTGTTTACCCAGAAAATAAGAATATTTGTAAATATCTTAACCATTAGTATTTTTAAGAATTCTTTTTTATTAATGTGATGCTAACTTGTAATGATTTTGTTATTTCTATTTTAAATGAATCAAATATTTTAAGCACTTACCAGTTTTAATTTCTAATATGGCAAATACTGAGAAATATAATCTCCATAAACAAAAGTTCTTTGGGATTTTCAATAACTATTCCAAGTGTAAAGGGGTTCTGAGAACTGTTGTTTTAGGAACTAAATGAAATGTTATCTTCTAGAATAATTTATGCACAATGAGTCATTCAATAAATGTTTTTTAAAAATTACATTGACTGTGATATGGCAAGATAAAATAATTTTGTTGTTATGTTTTCTGTTCTTATAACTTTTTGAGTACTTCAATGACAACATATAGAAAAGGGAGCACTACAATCCAATTATTGTGTTGAATAGGAATTGACCTATATGAAAATTATGATGACATTTTGACCACATAAAAATTAAAAAGTTAAGACATTGCCAGTTTTGTTTCTGAGAATGCAAAGACTTAACAAGCTAGAAATTCCTTTTAGGGTAGAGTTCCAGTTTATATAGCAACAAAAGGATATTGAGATGTGTAACAAATGAGAAGTGTGAAGAAGTAGTGTAGATTATCTACTTATATTATTTTTACTTTTTGCAGTTATTTAGTATTTAATGCATTCCACTTGGGCAGTCATTTATTTGCCCTTTTAATCAATATGTTGAAAACCAACTGTACACCAGGCACTGTAATAATATCTGGCATTCAGCAATATGCAAGATCCAATTCCTTCCCTCATCGATATTACAGTTAAGCTATAAATAACAACAACAAAAAATGAGTATATCAGAAAGTAAGCTATAGGTTTTCTAACTTGCTGTTAAACTAAAAAATATATAAATAAATGAAAAGGAAGCATAGCTTTTTATCCAGTTATGCCTCTGGAAATTAGGAATATCATGAAAACTATTATGCAATAAGGAGAATGGGATTAACTAAGGAAGAGTAGGATGAAGGCAGGCCAGCAAACTATGTGCTGTTGAAAAGCATGAACACGAGAAGTGCAATTACGACTGCAAAGATTCAGTATGTTCTCAATAATTACACAGGTGTGGCCCTGCTGATAGTGCCTGGCAGAATTATCAATAGAACAGAAATGGAAAGTTTGCAGAGGATTCTAATTTAAACAGAACATCTACTCAGTGTAGGGAAAAGTGTAAATAACAGCTGGAAGCAGTTATGTGTCTCAAAAATCCAAATAGTGTTCTGCTTTTGAATATAGGTTAAAGTAAATCTGATGTGCCAGTGCTTTTTTTAGGTTCTGGAGTTCTCAAATTCTGTAGAAACAGACTGGTGTGATTTTGGCTCTGCACAGTGTAGGTATTCTTTGTTCACTGATTTGATAAAACTAACATAAACTATCGGGAAAAATTTATCTCAGAAGCATGTTATAGATTCAGCCTATTCCTATACCAGTTTTTAATAGTATATCCCCATTCCTGTTAGTAGGAAAAGTCTATCACCGTGTCTATACCTTAGTGATATTATCCCTGCAGAATGATGGTGCCACCTGAAAAGCACTTGAACATTTTATGAATATTCTTTCACTTACAATGACAGTATTCCTGGAAAAACAATTTCTAACTCCCTAAAAATGTGAATTGATATATAGCTCATTTATTATTCAAAAGAAACATGCAACTTCATGTTCTCTATCTTGTATTTTTCAGGCATATTTATGCTTTTTAGTTTCTGTCATTCATGTAAAACACAGGGCCCTCAGTGATAGATATTTGTGGGTTGCCATTACTTATTTGCCATTGTTAGTGAGCAAGATTTTACAGGTCTCAAATTACTTTAGGGAACATCCTTAAGTTTGGTAATTTCCCAATTAAGAATAAAACAGCAGGCATAATGGGTGCTTACCTGTTGAAATCATGCTCTTTGTTGCAGATTATAACACTCCGATTAACCAAGTCAACAGTCATCTGGAGTCAAAGATTCTCAGCATTAAAATGAAATCTAAAATCCCTTCAGCTTAACAACTCCGAGTCTGCTGGCCACTGTGAATTGCTGAACACTTTTGTGACAGCACCTTCAGTACTCTGTAAACCCCAGTTCCATTGCGAGGTGTCATTGTCACACATTATCTCCACACTCCTCTGTTGGCGTTTTCTCTCCAGCCACGCTGAACAGTGTGCCTTTCCTTTGCCTTCTTATAGTACTATTTCTTCAGGCCCCCAAAGCAGTCTGGTACTTTTGCTCTTTTTGGTGTCCACATAAGGAAGAGCAATGCATTTTTCTTTGACACTTTCATTGTTTTGTCTGCAAATAAATCTTTTAGTATTTAGCTTTCTTTATACTTGCCATTTTTATAAATTCATGCAGTCTTTTGTAGTAGTCCTAGATCACATGCATGTTTTATCAAAATCTGTCGTGAAAAAAATCAATGCCCACATCTTCTTTATTTATTCATCCATTGATGGACACTTAGATTGTTTCCCAATCTCAGCTGTTGTAATTTTGCTGCAATAAACGTAGGAGTGTATGTATCTCTTTGTACTAGTGCTTTCATATTCTTCAGATAAATATCCAGAAGTAGAATAGCTGGATTATATGATAGTTCTATTCTTAATTTTTTGAGGAAACTTCATGCCGTTTTCCCTAGTGACTAGTGCTCAGCTGTAAAAAAGGTGAAATATTTCCTTTTGCTACAATATTGTTGGACCTAAAGAGAATTATGCTAAGTGAAATAAGTCAGACAAAAACATGAAAACCATATGATTTCACCCATGTGTGGAATATAAAATAAAAATAATAAAAATGAACAAATGAAGCAAAACAATTCATAGATACAGACATTGGAATGATGCTTACCAGAGGGGGAGGGACAGGGGAGTATAAAATGGGTAAAGGGGTTGAATGTGTGGTGATGGATAGAAACTAGACTTTTGGTGTTGAGCACACTAGAGTGTATACAGATATTGAATTATAATATTATCATCCTGAAACCCATATAATGTTATTAACTGTGTTACCTCAATTTAAAAAAAATGTCCCCTGGAAATCTATGAGTGGCTCTACTATGTATTTTTTAAAACTTACCTCTTCTCTTTATCTTCCTTGAGATAAGGGTAATTGGATATTTCAAATGATGATTTTTTAATTTTTTTTTAGTTTCATAATAGAAATAGACTTAGGAACTTTTTCAAAGAGTGTGTCCCTTACCAGTTAAAGCTCACACTTTGTCAACTTACATATCTGCTTCTCCTGCCCTCTCTTATAAAAATAATTTTCTTCTGTATTCTAACAGAATTTATTAGCTTCAGCGATTTTGCCACTTGTGACAAAATACAAGTATTGTAACCTATATTTCATAATTATGGCATAATTTAGCTGAGATCCTCTAACACACTAACTTAATTTATTTTCCTGCTATTTAAGAGATACTGGAATTGTATCTAGTGCCTGGTTACTCAAGAATGCTGCAACAAAGGGCACCACATAACCTTTGCTAATAGGACTTACATACAACTAGATTCTACTTGGAAATCATAATAAAAATATCGAGCCAGAAAATATTATTTTTAAGTTAGGCATGCAGTATGTTATTTCCATGGTGGAGATGAGTTTTCCAGTTTCTTGTTTTGTTTTTCTGATTACCTAAGATGACCAATACTGTGATATCTGCCATTTTTCTTGGGCAGCTCAGCTTCCATTTTTCCCTCCACCACTTTCTCCTGGCATGAGATACAACGAAGCACAAGCTTAGAGGTCTCCCTTTAGAATGTGATTACGTCTACGATAATATTTAACACATCAATTATGAGTTATTTACCTTTTTATCTGTAGGTATCAATCCCTAAATACTTTTATTTAATATATAAAGTAATTGTTTATTTAGGAAAATTAATGCAAAATTATAGTTCCTTTCCATAATGTAGTAGGGACATATAAAAATATTAATAAGTTTTTAAGTGTTTTAGTGAGTATTTTTTGGTTATCTAATAATTTAGTGAGTTTTAATCATTCAGTTTAGAAAGTATGTTAATAACCCTGGCTGATATGGCTCAGTGGATTAAGTGCTGGCTTGCAAACCGAAGGGTTACTGGTTCAATTCCAGCACATGCCTGAGTTGTGGGCCAGGACCCTAGGAGGGGGTGTGTGAGAGGTAACCACACATTGACATTTCTCTCCCTGTCTTCCTCCCTTTCCCTCTCTCTAAAAAATAAATAAATAAAATCTTTAAAAAATAATTTAGAAAGTACATTAATAAACTTACAGTGACATATTAACCTCTATCTGTTCTTATTTTATATGATTGCTGATAGCCAACTTTTTCTTGTAACTCCAATTTTGTTGGATTGTTAACAGATCAGCAGTTGAAAATACTTGTACATTCCATTTTCCTAGAGTCAAATGAAATAATTGCTTTTGCTATATTTTCCAGAGGAAATGTAATGTGCTTTTTGATTATCATCTGACAATTCAAATACAGAATTGCTATTTTTCTTTGATTTCCCTTTTATATTTTACAAAATATTAAAGTTCCATCCCAAAGAGTCCTTAAAACAGAACAAGTGTTACTTGCAATTGTGTATAGAGCAGCACTTGGAGTAGTCCCATTCCTCTCAAGTTCAAAACCAGGGACATAGTTAGTCACCTCGCATCCAGCCCATGGCCACTCATATGCCTCCCCATCCCCAACATTCTCAACCCATTGTGGAGGTTGAATACCCTTTCTGTCCTTTTGTGGTGTAGGCAGAAGTGCAGCATGTGTCCAAAGTTACTGAAAGGTTCTGGGTCAGGATTTCCAGGACAGAAGGAAAAAATAAGAAGGAAAAGGATGGGGCACAGGTGGGGGAGAGTGGGAGAGCAGGGAGGGAAGAGAGGTGAAGGGTCTCACTAGGAGGAAATTAGGTGACACGGTTCTGTTTTCTTTTTGTATGACATAATTGTTTCTGTAGGTAAAGCTCTGGGCTACAGGGGCCATCTTCTTATTTGGAGGTAACTAAGTCCAAATGCTAAGGTGACATGAAGAAAGAACCCCCGTCATTGGTGACATGATTGTCACAACAGCCATGTCCAGAGCTGCTCCATCGTAGAACTTATTAGTTTGTGAAAAAATACACCACCTTGTTGATTTAAGACACTTTTGATTCAGGTCTCCTAATGCAGTTTAACATCCTACTGTTTTCATCCTACAGATAAAGTCCTTAATTTCTTTAACCCTAGTCATTCACCCCTGATTGGAGCTTCCATTTTGTTTAAATTTTTGTCTCTTAAACATCTTTCTTTTAAACTTTTAATAATTTTACTTTTATTTCCTTCCTACTGCAAGTGTGGAAGATGAGAAGCACTAAATATAAAAGGATGATAAATTGAGAGGAGAGACTCAGGGTGATTGTGGCACTCTACTTCAATTATATTTAATAGTGTTGACTCTGTGAAGAATATTATAGAAATCAAGACATAAAAAGCAATGAATGTTTATCATTTTTCATATCACTGGCCAGTATGCTAAGTGCATATCACACTAAATAAATACACATTAACTTCTACAAATGGGTCTGTAACTTCCCAGAGCTTTGTTTAATAAAAAATACAACATTAAAAAAGTATTTGAACATTTTTTACAGCCCACTAACTCAATAATGTAAAAAATATTGCTCTTTAAGTTTTTCTGAAAACCAAGCTTAATCTCTATCTGGGGTCTCATTCTACATAATGGCAGAAAACTTTCTATTCTTTTCTCAGAAAATTCTCTTCCAAGGAAGTTTATTGAGAATGCAGTATATTTTAGAGGTTAGCGTAGTCAAACTCAGGCTTTTTCCTCTTCACCTTTTTTTCTGTGGTGATGACTGTGTTCCATTTTTTTATGGCATTTTGGTATTACATGAAGGAATATATTCACCTAATTTGGTAGTGGCATCTTGCAGGAAATATCTTCACCTCCCCATCAACTTCAGTTATTGCCATCTCTTCACACTGGCTCTTGTCAATATCTTCATCATCCCCTTGCCCTCTGGATAATGCTCAGCTGTATTTTATTAACATGATTTCCAATCCATTTGAGCCTCTGGCTTGCCATCAGTTCCTCCTATGCCCTTCTAATGGTCCCAGGAAAAGTTTAGTGCCTTTCCTTCATGCAGGACATTTGAGGATGTCCACTAGGCCTCTTTGTTTCTGACATCTCCTGCAATAGTCTTATTCCAGGCAGGACTCAAGGCAGATAGCGGGTGCTATTTCTTATCTTTTTTGAGATCCAACATGATGTGTTAAGGAAGAAAGAGGTATTTAATATGCTACTGGATTCTTAGAAAATTTGAAAGCAAAGTTAAGTATGGCATAAAAGGTGAGTTGAACATCCTTGCTTATCATGGGCGTATTACAATTGAGCTAAGTGGAAACATTCAACACATTAACTTTGACACTGCTAGGAACATTAAGTTGAAATGTAATACATGTTTCCTAAGAAGTTGAATTGCCAACAACAGTTTAAGCAGGAATGTATCATCCCTCTCTTCCTACTACTACATTCCAATCTTCGTCAGCAACTTTCCCAATTCCCGCCACCGCCACAGATACGTCTTTAAGATGCTTTCCATTACAACCAGATCTCCATGACCAAGATCTGCTAACATAGAAGGCAGAACGTGACTTTACCATTATTATTCTCACTTGGAAATTTAGGGGAGATTCAAATTTTTAGGTTTTTTTATGGTAAATAGATCAAATAAGTATAGCCTTCTATTTAGTTTTTTTTAGTAAGTAAAATATCATGTTCACAAATTTGATTATAACATTTTTAAAGTTTAGAATCTTAGAAATGGTCTAAGTCCTACCCCTTATCTGAACAAGGAATCATTTTTGTAATATTCTTAAGAGAGTATTAATCATGGTTCTAGAATACTTCTGGTGAAATTCCATTTGACATTCCTGTGATCTCTTAAAATTCATAATTTTTTTTACTTAGGGAAAGTGTAAAAGAACATATGACTATTAATTCTAGTTATTCAGTAAGTAACATCATCATCTGTGTGCATTTTCTTAGAAAGAAATATTTCCTATTATTACAATAAGTAGAACTTTTAAATTATTATAAATTCCTGGAAAAATATTTGCTCAGAACTTTACTAGCTATATATTTATTGTTATGGTTAATTGGACTTGAATTCACCTTGAAAGAGTTAAGGAGCTGGAATTGGACATTTCACTGCTAATCATTTTTGCCCACAGGAGAAAATTTTAAAAAACAAAATGGCCTTCTCCTCTTTGAAGCTGATGTTTGATTATAGGCAAATCTAAATATACCTGGCCATCTAC